>OY723278.1:0-600000 GCA_963210315.1 Rhynchopus euleeides
ATGGGCTAGCTGTGACGACAGGCAACAAACAAATCTCATCTGTTAGTTGCCCCCAATAGGCTTGGCGACCTTCAAGACTGCTTGAAATTCGTTCGTGTTCTCGTCTCAGCCCTCCAGACAAGCAGATCTGTCTCGAGTTGGTGGGCTGTCGCCATGTATTCGATGGCACCGAGTGACGCTGCACAGAGGCAGACGACACGGTGAACTCCAGCGGAGGTTACCCTACCTCCGCTGGAGTACACCGTGTGTCTCCCATGAATCTCAACCAGCGGGAGTCTTAGCGTAAATTAGCTGGAAAATAGACTCCCGTCTTCAGTACAGACTGCAGTCTTAGACCCCTCTTAGACACTCGCTAGGGTGGCTGGAGTCCACCATGTGTGCACCTTCAAAACAGAAGAGACCTGCATGACGAGGGCATCACCACCCACCGGGCCACCCGCTAGGTCCATTTTTCTTCTCCGCTTCTCTGCCTTCTTTGGACTATTTGAGCTCTGTGCGGATCACGATGGGGTCACTTTCTATTTTTTTATGGCGTTTTTTCTGACTGTTCTACTGTCCCAAAGTCACAAAAAAACCCGCCAAAAATGAGACCGACCTTTTTTTTTTCCCAGAAAACCGGGAACCGGGAAACCCTGGTTTTGAAAACCGGAAAACCAGACCTATCTTATCCCCTGATCTGGGAACCGGGATCTTCGCTACGGTGACGGATACGGTGCCTTTTGGTGCATTTTGCACTTCCCCCCTGTTCAATCGAGAGGAGAATACCATCGAATTAACGCCGACAATTTGCCAGAGCGAAGACCCCCCTTTCTACAGCGTCTTTTCCGTAGTTCCACACCGACTTTCAGGGCCACCAGAAATGAGAAGAAAGGGGAGAATGGGGGGGGGTGATTTTCGGCGAGAAAGTATGACATCAGGATGCAGGGTTGCCCCCCTTTTGGGGCGTGAAAGCCTCGCCAATGCTTTCCCTAGTGCCGCGATCGGGCGTGCTGGAGCTGCGCGATGCCTGAGAAGATCCTGCTGGAGCTGATCCTGCCCCCACGTTGCGGCTCTAAGCCCTCAACGGGTAGCCCCTCTGGGTGGTCGCTGCTGACCTGTGCCTGGCCCCTCCCCCTTCGCACAAGGGGTTGACTAGTGTTGCAGGCGGTGGAGTCATAGACAGCACTGCCTTTTGCTTTCACCATTGGCCCTTTCTCTACTTTTTCGGTGCACAACAGAGACCTCTCTTTGTGTCGATGCGTTGCGGCTACAAACAAACCAACAAGCCCCTCCATCACTACAAAGAGCAGTTTTCTGAACCCTAGCGTTGTCCCAGCTAGCTTGTGTTTCCCTTTTGGGCTTTTTCTTTGAGTTTTTCTTTACTCGATCGTTTCCTGTGACACTCTGTGTTTCAGCATTCATTGCAATGTGTAATGTGCAACTTCCACTTCAGGTTCCTTGCACATAACACAAAAGCGGTTGGCGGCTATCAACCATATGCTATTGAAGCAACCAAGCCCCCCGTTTTTGGAGTTATGTACGAGCAATCTGTCACCAGTGTGGTCCTCGCTGGCTAAGTCGATGTCCAGAGGCTGTGCCATTTTTGGCGTGTCGTTTGATGTGTGTTATCTTTTCATGTGTGTTTCTTTCGCTTTCTTCTTTTCGTTTCTTGTCTTGCTTGTCTCTTGTACCTTGTATTCTGTACCAACTAGCCCAGACAAACAACAGCTGCAAAGATTCTCGGTCCGGAGAAAAAGGTGGGAAAAGAGAATCCCCATATTCTACAGGAGTTCTACTGTGTGGAGTGTGGAGTAGAATGATGTGTGGAGGGGGGAGGTGTCAAGGAGAATAATCCCAAAAGGTGGAAAAATGGGGGAAAAGAGTCAAAGGAAAAGTGGCAAAAATTAAGGAAAAGGTGGGAAAACCCATTTTAGGTGAAAGTACCCATATTCTACAGGAGTTACTAATTTTTTGTACCCATATTCGTACAGAGATAACTCCTGTAGAATATGGGACTCACTAATATCTCCTGTAGAATATGGGACTTACCTCGGTGTAGTCCTCGGGGATGGACACCGGGCAGGCTGCGTTTCCCACACCCACGTTCGTCGTGCCGTCGGGGCACTGCAGGCACACTGCTGCACCCGTGCTAGAGAAGCGCCCCTCCGGGCAGGGGCTGCACTGCGTAGCCCCCGACGCGCTGTAATACCCTGCAGAGCACGGCGTGCACGCCGTCACACCTTCCAGTGTGTTGTCCACCTGTGCGTGAGTGCCTGCTTTGCACGTGTGGCACACCACAGTGTACTGCGGTGGGTCCTGTGTCACATGCACCTCGAAGTACGACCCGTTGCCACAAGCTTCCCCGTGCAGCTGCAGCTTCGGCAGCACGTACGGCCCGTCAAGGGTGTAGTTCAGGCTGCGCAGGTGTGCGTCGTCCAGACAGCCTCCCGGGTTCAGCAGGACGCCCTTGCGCCACACCGGCAGGCAGAATGGGTCGAATCCTTGGCGAAGGCGTGCAACTTCGTTATAAAAAGCCAGCTTCGTTGTGTTGTGCGCCTGAAATGATATCTCATGATTGAGGGACACGCCTTCGCGATACCCGTACCACAATTTCTTGCTGCCACTTGCAAACGTCCCGGTGTAAGAGCGGTTGATCAACTCTGTGTAGACGGGGCTCCAGTTCAAGTTAGCAGATGTCAGTACAGACTCGCCGATGAAGCGCCGTGCATTGGTGTTCGTCCCCACACTGTGGATTCCGGCAGCCTTGGCGTACAGGGACGGCTCTTGTGTATTCGTCTGGTACGCGATCACGTCGCACCCCATCGCGTGCAGGCGCCGTGCCGCCTCGCGCTCCTTCTGAGGGTGGCGGAAAGTACCGATCCACAGAATCAGCACGTCCACTTTGTGCTCCAAGTGTGTTGCGTTGACACTCGCACCAGCACCGACCTGTGCACCCAGATAGTAGGCGTTCGCAGTGCTGTACACTGTTGCGAACGGGACGGACGCGACGTACCCGATGCGCCGCGCAGCCGACTGTGCACCCGCCGTCACACCCGACACGTACACAGACTGGTACATACGTCCCGCTATTGTGGCGAAGTTCGGCAGCCCACCAAGGTACCCGCCAACGTGGACGAAGTCGACGCTGGGGTGCCGCTTCGCTGCCTCGTGCATCGACACCTGAAACACAATCGAGGCCCCGACAACAAAGTCGTATCCGTCACGTGCCAGGTTGTCCATCAGCGACCCTGCCTCGCTGGGCAACACATCCTCGAACATCTCCGTCACAAGCTCGTCACCCCTGCGTCCAAAGTACGGCTGCAGGTCGCTCTGCGTCTTGATGCGTCCCTCGTTGTGCGTGTAGGTCCACCCGAAGTCGGAGATCTGTTTGCTGTAAAGGAACGCAGCACGGAAGGTACGGCCTGACACAACATACGGGGCCAGCAACGTGAAGAGCACAGCGTGGAACCACATGATGACTGGTGGGAGGTGACAAGTGTCTGAGTGCAGATGGCACAAACCTGGGATGGTGCGGTGAGCTGCAATAGATTGCTTGGACACAAGGGCATGAACAAGCACACTTCCCACACCGCCGTGGCTGAAAAACCCCGCCAGGACTCCCACAACGTTGCTCTGCAACAAGTTGCTCGCCTTCTGTTCGCTTCTTCGTTCTCGAGTCTGGACTCTGCCTTCCGGCTTTCTATACAATATGCATTACAGAACGTATTCAGGTCAAGATTTCACAAGGTGTACAAAACTGTTCAAGTTAGCGACGCTGTGGGGCTATGTGCGGCACCTCGCCTGCGAACGGTTGTGTCGGGTGCTGAAACATGTAATTCAGAGCCTGGCCATTCGGGTACCGAGGTGCTGTTATCACATGCTCCGCCTTTGCCTGTTCCCAGAGCTTCTTGTCCATGTGACGGTGTGAGTACCGTCCGAGGTTGTCCTCGAGGAAGCTGTCCACAACAGGGCTCGGCATGTACCTCTGGAGAGGCGCGCTGTGTGTCGTTGTTGTCGTGGTGTTGAGGCGGGCACCACCCGCAACACCAGCCGTCAGTGAGGCACCACATTCGCCACAGAAGTTGCTGCTCGGAACAGCGGCACCGCAATGCCCGCAGGGGATTCTACAAAGTTCCTCCCCCGTTTGCACCGAGGAGCTCCCCTTTTTCTTGCGCTTCTTCTTCTGGCTGCTGTTGCTGACAGACCCATCGGTTCCCCTTCCACGCTGCAGCCTTGCGAAGTGGTTGCTGACTGCCTCAGCCTGACGCTCAACCTCAGAGTCACTGAATCCCAGTTCACCGGTGAGGTGATTTAGACCAAACTCCTGTGCAGCCCGTGTTGGGGTATCCAGACACTTGTCTGAGCTGGTGACGCGTGGCGACGAACTCACCCCCACAAGATGCGGCGTTGATGCGTGCGAGGCGGGACGTGGTGGAGAGAACAGCGATTTGGTGACAATGCGGTCCGATTCAGCGTTGGACAGCTCGAGCTGCGCTTCGTAGTTGTCAGAAACTTCCTCGAGCTTCTGATAGAACATGCGGACCATCGCAGCCTGCTCGTCCCCCTTCTGTTCCAGAACCCGGTTGAAGGCCTTCTCCTGCTCCTTCAAATCGGCGCTGCGCTGGTGTTCCAGGCTGTGCTTCTCAAGCTCCCACCGGCGCTTCTGCTCTTCTGCCTCCTTCGCGATCTGTTCCATGCGGATCTTGTCGATCACAGGCGATGCCTCCTCCTTCCAGGACTGGGGTGGGTTTGCTGCTGGATCGACAGATGTCCCCACGGGAGCCTCCAGGACGTTCACAAGACTGGGGGACAGCTTTGCAAACGACCTCTTCCACTCCGTTGCCAGATTCTCAGCTTTGTCAAGTAGGGCGCGGGCCTCCGTCTCTCTGCGCGCACGCTCTTGTTGCTGGCCCTGCTGCATCTGTCGCAAGCTTTGGAACTCATCTTGCAGAGCGGCAAGACGACCGCTGTGCACTTCCTCCTTCCATGCCCGCCGCTCCTGGGCCCTGCTCTTGTCATGCTCTTCCATTTCCTCCCGCCACTTCGAAAGGGAGAAAGCGGGGGGGTCCTTCTGCAGTGGCGACTTGCCACTCGCAAGGACATCAGCTGCTGCTCGGAAGGACGGCGGCGAGGGTGTGCACTGCGATGCTGTGAAGGGGACCAACGGGACTGGCCGTGGCGTCAGAGGGCCGCTTGGCTCTTCCTGCGGAGGAGGGGGCGTCGAAACGGCCGATGCGATGGAGGTGTGAACACGTCCCTCTGCAGGAGCACTGTCTGGCTGCTGTGGTGGTGGTGGCGGGCGAGACGGAACTGCCGGTCCCTGATGAGGCGGCTCCTGTGATGTTGGTTGCTGAGATGGCGGCAGCTGTGCAGCTGAGCTTTTCCTTGACAGAGCGGCAGCGCTCGGTTGCCGTGACAGGGATGGTGCAGAAGGGGGTGCATTGGAAACGCGCGAAGCCACAGAGTTCCGGTCGCGAGGTTCAGGCACGCTTGCTTGACTCGCGGGTGCCTCCGGTGGAACATGAGGGCTGCTTGGCGGGTCATGCGGCGCTGAAGGGGTGTGTGGGGGGCTGTGTAGCCTGTCCCTCACCGAACTCTCTCCCGACGCAGCCTGTTGCGGGGTCTGTCCCTCAGGCTCTGCTGACGCTGATGACCGATGCGAGCTGTTGTGCAATGTGACAGGAGGCGGTGGAGCGCGCACAGGTTCGATCCGTTCTTCTTGTGGCGGACTTCGAGGGGGTGGTGGCGGCTGTCTCGGCACCGGGGGAACTGGAGGCTCCGGAGCATCTGGGTCTGCCTCAGCTTGCTCCATGATGATCTCGAGTGCCCGCTCCGCATCCCAACCGGCACTCTGAAGAGCCTTCCCGATTTCCCGCAACGGCTTCCCTGTCTTCTTCCGGAGTGCAGACAGCAACTTCTTCTTCTCCTCCGTTGTCTTCGCACGCGCGCTCATTGGAACTGTGTGGCCCTGCGAGGACGTGAAAATATAAAGAGGCTGCACGGATGGAGGACAGGCCTCGTCGGGGGTCACAAGGGCAAACCGAGGGGGGGCTCTGACAACAGGACTAGTCGACATGGTTCGAAATCCGAGCAATAACGCAGAGCCGAAGGGATCGTGCAGCAGGTTCCCTCCAGAAACACTTTATCAGCGGCACCCCCGAAGGGCCGAAGGAGGATGATCCTCCAGATTGACATCATCATCAGCAAGGCTGCAAGAAGCTAGGGAACACCGGTGGCATAAAGAAAGACGTGCGTCAAGAATGGCTGGCAAGTCCAACAAAAAGGACAATATTCACTCCTTCTGTATTGCCTCAGGTGGGAAATACCTTTGATCCTCGGTGTACGGAATATGCGCTGGGCCCAAAGAGCCCAAACGCCGGCTTACTTACCTACACAAAAAACCCCCCTTGTTTGGCCAATGTAAACCAAACTTAGACAACGCTCAGGAGGCTATCACCCTCCCATTTACAGTGTGTCGAACACAAGTGCGCCAGATCCCCGGTTGCAATGTTGTCGATCAGAACCGTCAGCTGTGGTGGTGATTATTGTCGAGACAATCAAGGCACATGCATACCTCTGGAGCCTTCTTCTTCCAGCACCTCCGCGTCCTGGACTGACACTTTGCCTTCGAGTATCCTTCAGAGTAGTGCTCCCACTTCTGGTTGAACCGCTCCTGGGAGTGCGAAAACAGCTTCGCGTCCCACTCGTTCTCGCTTGCCGCGACAGTTTGGAACTGTGTCAATGATGTGGCACAGCAAATGGTGATGTCAATCATACTTCGTCACCTCCCTTCGCTTCCTTCCCAATCTTGGGCCAGCACTGTGCGTAACTCTTCAGATTAATATTCGCAGCCTTGTTTCTGGAGGTACGGGTGTTAAAGGTGTTGTCTGGTGGTCAAGGGAATCCACAAAATAGGGCTGGTGTTTGTGCGCCAAAGCCGGGCAAAACAATATCCGCAGCCTGATGAGGAGATTGACATACAGCACGTGCATCGCCTGATCCAGCAAATTCAGGGGGAACACAAAGTCCAACGCTTCAAGCTCTCGCTTTGCTTTTTCGAGGTCGTCGGTTGTCAACTGTTAGTGAGGGATGTGGCGATCCACGGTGCACATTGTCACTTGCATACTTTCTCAGTCGCGACCACTCCGGCAAGAGTCCGTGTGATGAGATTCCTGTCGAATCCTGTGCACTCCTGCCTGCTTGCCTCCGGGACTGCAACGTAAGCCTCGGGGGTCAAGATCGTCTTCCCTATTGACAGTGATTTGCAACAGCAGCACATCGTCATCACATACCGTCGCAAACAAGCTTCCGTGCCTGGATAGTCGCCATCATCCGGGTCACAGGGTCGCGGATGGCAATGGCCTTAATGAGGTTCATGTCACTTCTCTTCTTCCCATCGAGGAGGTCACGACCTCCAGTGCGCAGTGTGAACTGCGATGAGGAAAAGGAAAAGAGAAACATGGTGCATGCCAACAAAGGAAGCAATTCATAACATATACATACGTTCGAAGGCATCTTAAAGCCGTCCCTTTTCAGCCCCGGATACTTTCCAAGCGTGCACTCCCAGGGCTCAATTCCGACAAACGGGAAGGACAGTATCCTGCGAGGAATGGGAGTGAATGGCACTTCCTTCAGTGTAAACGCCTCCCGAAAACACCCCCAAACATACCTGGCTTCCGTCGGCTTGGATGGGTCCAGGAAGGTGGAAATATCGTCCTTCCACCCCAGCTTGTTGAACGCTTCGATCTTGACCTGGAGGGGTCCCCATTTTCCGCTCGGGTGCCGGATCTCCCAATCGGTGATTGTGTGCGGCAGCTTCCTCTTCGCAAGATGGGCTGTCTTGAGGAACCCTGTGTTCTTCGTGTGGTCCCCAACCATCCAGTAGCCTCCGTTCGTCGTGAATAAGCGGCGCTTCTGGGAATCCTCCCACATCGGCAGGTTCTGCCACTGCATGTGCACAACATTGAACGTCGCGGCAAACGTCGGTGCTGTGAAGACGAGATAATTCGGATACTTCTTCTTCTTCGTTGAGTCAAAGGGCACCGCCGTGGGATACGTGTCAGAGCACTCGATGCTCATCGCTGCCGCCACCCAGCCACCGGTCGGCCTCAACTCTGTCCACGCGTCCATGGTGTGGGGCATCTGCATCTTGTGGGGATTCGACGACTTGAAGATACCTCTGTTCTTCACGGGACCCTCTTCGTCACCGATCATCCAGAGCCCGCCCCCCGACGAGAACAGGAAGTTGCCGTTCTGGTCTCGCCACGTAGGCTGCTGGTTCCACTGCTTTTCCACCAACTCGAACACAGAAGCGGTGCCCTTCCACTCGATGAACATACGAGGGGGCGGGGTTGACCCAGCCACACTGCATTTGACCTCTGCACTGATCGGTGGGGCGGGTGTTGGCACCGGTGTCGGAACCGGCGTCGGGGCAGGAGTTGGAAGAGGCGTCGGCACAGGTGTCGGCACGGGTGTTGGCACCAGTGTCGGAGGTGGCTGTGTCACAGGGATCTCCTTGGCAGGCTGTGGAGTCGGGGGAGGTGTCGGCTCAACGGGATCCTTCTCAGCAGTCCCCTTCTCCTCGGCCTTCTCCATAACCACCTCCTGCTCTTTTGCAGCCTCCAGAGAACCAGAGTCTGTTGTGTCTTTCGCCTTCGCACTTGACTCAGTCTTCGATGACTCGGCCTCCTTCACTGCAGGCAGAGGTGTGACGTCATCGACCTTCGCTGGCTTTGCTTCTGGCTTCGCAGGCTCGGTTGGCTCAGGCGTCGGTAGAGGCGTCGGTGGAGGCGTCATGGGGTTCGCAGCTGGCACCGTGCGTGCACCCGCCTCCCTCCCGCCTGAACCTGCGAAGGCCAGCGTGAGAGGCACCCACTGCCCCATGCGCCTGGCCTCCCAGTTTTCGAGCGCCTCGGGCAAGACTCCCATGTGAGCATCACGGGATCGGATGGTGCCCTTGTTCGACCGTGCGCTGATCATGTCCTTGCCAATCATCCACCTGCCACTGGCCGAGGTGTACAGCACCCGCCCCTGTGCATCCTGCCACGTGGGGAACTCATTCCACTGTTGCTCTGAGAGCTGGAAGCTGTACATGATGCCATCCCCTGACACTGCAAGCCCCCGGAAGGGGCCAGTCCCGTCAGTGTCGGATTTCGAGACCTGCATGCCTGAGGAAGGGTGTGCGGGTGCGGCTTCGTCTTCCTTCAGCGTCTCGATATCGCCTTCCCGCGCGTCGTAACGGGAGCCCGACACTTCCACCTCGGCGACGTAGCCACCGGTGTCGGGAATCGACATGACGATCCCGAGAGAGCCCGAGGCAATGGGTTTCCCCCGAGCGTTCACCTCCCGCAGAAAGCGCACCTGCTGCCCCAGGACAAACGGGCTGCGTGGTGTTGAGGGTGTCTTGGCGCGCGGTGGTTCTGTGTCGAATGTGAAGGTGACGTCTCTGTAGGCTGTGAGCGCCCGCGTCAGCTCCTCGCGGAACACCAGGCGCACCCCGTTGACATGTGTCAGAGGCTTCCCGACGTACTTCGAGAGACCCGCCTCCATGGCAGGGCTGTAGGGTTCGACCTTCGTCAAGCGGAACTCACTATCGAACGTGGCGCCAAAGGAGGCATCCTCCTGCCGGGACAGAGACACGCTGCCCTTTGCGCCAGTGAGGCGCGTCATATCAGGCAGCCCCTTCTTGGTGTAGCCAAAATACGCAAAACCGCACAGCGCAAGCACGAATACGACTTTCAGGCTGGACGAAGTCTGTCTCCCGGCTGCGGTAGGTGTCGTTGGGCGACCGCGCGCTGGCCTCTCCTGATCGTCAGTTGTGTCCAGTGGCGCAGGCCCCTCGGAGGGGCTACGTTTTCGTATCCTCTCCATTGCTCACTCTGCAATCGGATGAGACCGCCACTTGCTGTGTGTATACCTGTGGCACACGTGTGGGTGGTGGGGCAGTCATGGGGCATGGGTGGTGGGGCAGGTCATACGAGGCAGGCATGCGGCCCTCAAAAGAGATGCAATTGCAGGAAACTCGGCAGGTCTATCGGTGAGCTACTCGGGATCTACACTGTGATGCCTGTGAGGCCACACCAATGGCAAATTCGTCGACGGGCAAGGGATTGCGTTCTTCATCAGAAGGCCGCTTGAGTCCCGCGTGGCCCTGCATCATCCAGCTTCGCGGCAATCTCTGAGTATGCCACTGGATGCAGCTTGTCCAAGGTGTCATGGAGACACCGCCGCAATGAAGAATATTCTGTCCTCGGGAGCAGTGTGATGCACATCCCATGCGCCCCGTTCCTTGCCGTGCGGCCTGCGAGGTGGGCGTACATCTGTGCAGTTTCAGGCACCCCCACAATGAAGACGTGTGTGATACCCGGAAAGTCCAGGCCCCTCACGCTGTCGTTGGGAACCACCAGAGCTGCGATCTCACCCGTTTCCAGCTGGTGGCGGGACTCGGTCAGTTCCTTCTGGCTCCCGGCAAATGGTGCACACGGGTACCCCATGCCCTCCTGCACACAGCTGACCATGAGTGCAACCTGGCTTGGGTCGCACACGACGAGGAAACGGGGGGCCTGGATGGGAGTCTTCGGAGGTGTAGGATACGCACGCAAGCAGGTGGTCTGGTAGCCGCTCCTGCAGTACGCCGTAAGAACAAGACGCACAGAGCTGATCATCTCGTTCGTGTCGTTCGTAATGAGAAAGGCGTGGTGGAGTGTAGGAGGGAACGCAGCGGACATGTCGTGAAGAGCCATGGCCGATGCTGTCATAGAATTCTTGTTGTCGAAGGGACGCACGAGCATGGGCTCGTTCATTTTCAGACCATCTCTTCCGTCTTGCATGGGTCCTGGCCCTGACGGCTGAATTTTGTAAAAACTCAGCGCACTGTTCATGGTGTGCGTTCTCACCTGGGATGTCTGGACGAATGGCACCGTCGCCGTCAGGCTGTCATGTGACAGTGTCGCGGAGATGAAGATCATCTGCTGCTGCCGAGAGGCGGTGCCTCCTGATGCGAGACCGTCGAGGCGAAGGATTCTGTGGAAGAGATTTCGCGTCAGTTCATAACGGGGATTGCGCATGTCTGTCGGCAGGACTGCATCAGCTTCGTCCACAACAACCATCTGGCTGTTGGTTCGGATCAACTGCAAGACAGTGTTTTCTTGCCGCACCCGCTTCCATTGGTTGATGACTGCATCCTTACCCCTGACAGCCCTCAGATGTTTATTTGCATCGTAGGTGCGGAAGTAGGCTCTGCTATTGGATTTTTTCCGAAACGTCTTCTCTTTGTCCAAGAGGGTGGTCAGCGCTTCGGGTGTACTGATGAGGACAGGAGGCTCACGCGCGACAAGGTCATCAAGCTGGACTGAGATGGGAACGGCAGGATCCAGGACGTAGGTAAAGTTGGTGGCACAGAACAGTGCGACCCACTTCTGCAGCTGCAGAGCGACGGCCTGGGAGGGCATCAGCGCCACGAAGGAGAACGGAAGATAGTCGGAACGTGACAGAAGACCCTCTGCGATAACCAGTGCAAGACCGAAAGTCTTGCCGCTGCCTGTGTACGCTGCAGCACAGATGTCATGGTTCTCGGTCAGCGCCTTCAGTAACCTTTCCTGAATGTCCGTCAGTTTTGTGATCCCCTGCCGCAGCAGGGCCCGGCACAAGCTCTCGCACACCCAGTTATCCAGCCCGTGGAAGTCAAGGGGTGGGGCCCTGTCGTCACGATCCCAGATAGGCGGGAGGCGCCCCCGGTTCCCGAATGTCTCCATCAAGGGGGCGAGGCCTTCCTCCTCGCGTTGGTCCTGAATCTGCCGCTTCGTCGTCCTCATCCACACGGCCTTCCCCGTGTGGGCCCTGAACACGTCATCCCTCTTGAGCATCACGTTGCGCTTGCGCTCATTCAGCTTCACGATGGGGTCTCCATGGTACTTATTCGTCGATTCAAACCCTCCTCGGCACAGCGGGCGGCTGAACCGCATCGCTAAGCCCTGTGTGATGATGGTAATATGGTTGTTGTGGTGTGAAAGTGATGAAGTGGAAATATGCACGGGCAAGTGTGGGGTCGCTCTGTCAAACTGTGCAACCAATTGGTCCCACAGCACACGCCAGATACTGTTGTTACACCAGAGAGGGAGCAGGAACTCCTCGGGCAATCATTCGCTATCACACTCATGGGCACGTCGCAACAGCACTCGGGCTAGGGAAGCCTGCGCATCAACACGAGGCATCAAGGTCATGCCACATCTCAGTGGCGGGTGGAGTCTGTGCTGTCCCTGAAGGCCTTCTCAAGCTCGGCATCGCTGATGCCAGCGGAGGAGGCGAAGCGGCGCAGGGCCGAGAAAGTCTCAACAAGGTTCTGGTATGACGCCGAATCCGTCTTACCAGCAGCAGGGGGGTGGGCTGTCGAAGGGATGCCAGCGGGATAGAGGCTCGCGCACCTCCGCTCCAACGCAGCCACCTGCATCTCAGCCGCCTCAGGAAATGATGCATCTATGGCAATCTTGAGGAGCGGGTTGGACACCACGTACTCCAGAGAAAACTGCACGAGACAGCCCCCGTCACGGGGGCTGAAATCCCACGTGCTCGTCAGGGTCGAGAAAATGCTGCTGTCAATCGCTTGAGACGTGATTCGTTGGTGCGGATCCAACGTGACGCGGCTGGTGTAGCTTTCGGAGTACATGTTGAACCCGACACCCAGGCGTGCTTCGAACTCATGGGGGCTCACCCGGCGTATGACATCGCTTCCCGTAACGTACGGCAGGAACTCGCTGTACCTGGCAACATCGCTCACAACGTCAAAAACCTGGTGGGGTGTGAACTTCACTTGCAGGCTTTTCTGGAATGCCCGAGGCTCTGAGAATGCAGAGAACAGGGCGCGCAGGGTGCGTGTCGTGCGCAACATGCCTGTTGGGTTGTGAATGTGTCGTGTGTTGCCATTAGCGATGCGTGGCTGCATCCAACGAGCTCCAGAGGGGGGGATCCGGGTTTGTCCGCAGTACAACTTGCACCGGCATGTCCAGGTGCATACAAAAATCGGGACATCTCTCAGTCGAAATTTCTCAGTTCACACGTTTTCTGCCACAATGGCTATATCTATCAGCTATTCCCCCTCGACCAAAACCGACACATGCTGTGCGTAGGTCGCCGCCTCGATGTTCTGCAGCTCAACCCGAACAATATTCCCTTTGATAGGGCTGGAGAAGTGGAAGTCGAGCTCTGTGCCCTCTGCGCATTGCGGCACGGTGAAGTCTTCCGCAGTCCTGTGAGGAGGGCATGTCAGGTTATGTCGCACAACACCGTTCAGCATGGACCGGCATTTTGTTTGTTTTGATGCGGTAGTTGTCCACAATGCCATGAAACAACCACACCTTCCCACCCAATGAAGTTGAGGTTACACATGTCTGTCTCCTCAAACGATTGCAAACAAGGAAAAAGGTATCATACCTGACGACGGCCGCGCGAGCTTGGGGTGACGGTACAGCCTGCACCGTCAGGTCACTTCCAACACCGACACGGATGCCGTTCGATTGCATCGTCGGGTGAGCGGTGTGCACACGGACGCCAACGATGTTACCCTCGGAGACCACTGCGAAGTAGCATGACATCTCCTCATCCTGTAACAGAAACATTGCCGTGCTGGTGGCTGACAACATACCTTCCCTTCAGCCAGTTTCCGTGCCTTGCGACGCGGCAGACGCCGCCGAGGGTGTCTCGGTCCCGAGGACGGAGGAGCCGGTGTTCTGTATGTTCCCAGCAAGGCTAGTGGACCCTCGATACCAGCAACGTCAATGTTGTGGGCAGCGCCTGTCGCCTTAATCACGATGACCCGCGACATCGTCGGGTTTGAGGATGTGAAGGAATGCTTGTCCGACTCATGCATTTGCAGCGCAGAGACAGCACCCAGGTTCAGACCTGTCGGAGAACACAGTGAGTGGCGCACGAGGCTTCCAAACATACCTGCGGAAACAGACTCCGCTTCTGCCCCATCGCGAACAGCAATGACGACCTTCTCCACGCAGATGTAGTCATCCAGGGCGGCAACAACCTGGTCTTCTGTGCGGTCAACGATGCGGAAGGTTGGCGTGGCCACGGTCGGTTGGTAAAAGCGAGCGGCATTCTCTTCGTGTGTGTCAGGGGCGCTTGACATGATGCGGATGCCCCCGAGAGATGCTGTGGAGCCGACAAACGATGTAAAACGCACCGACACCACGTGGGGGCACTCTGTTTCGGGGGAGTCCACCTGTGAGTTCACGGGGTAGAAGAGCCAGGTGTGGTCCTTCGTGCGTGGGATGCTGACAGACGGAAGGATCAACTTCATGTCGTGCAGGGCTGTGCCGCTGCGAACCTCAAAAGCGACAGGGAAGGTCTCGTCGTCGCCCGTCGCGTCGCAGCGGAAGCACAGCCCCACGCTGCTCACAGCGCCTCTCGGCTGAGGGAGGTACGCCACGACTTCCAGCGGGTCGTTTGCTGGTGCAATCCACGGGTGGCTCCCGGCTGGGGGAGCGAACAGGAGTGTGGTGGGGTCGGATGTCCTGGCCTTGACGTGCGGCAGGGCAGCTATCACGCATGCAGGCTGCGCCGAGGCGAGCAGAGGCGGGCGGTTCGGGTGCTTCGCAGAGCCGAGGAAGGCGAGGAATCCGTTGTGCCGCCCCGCGTCACTCACGGTGTTGTGGTACCGGCGCTTGACAGACAGCATCGCGTTGCTCTGTGCCTTCCCGAGGCGGGCTGACATGTCGCGGATGGCGTCGGTGTGCGTCGCCTGGGTGTTGGTGTACAGGAGGGAACACACGTCGCCATTCATCACGAACATCTCCGCCAAGTGCCCAACGAGCGCATCGCCCAGGGCCTCCTTCACCGCCTCGAGCGTCTTCTCCTTGCTCTGCAGGGGGAACGTCTCACCCTCGTCTCCGCGGATCGTGCGCCGCAGCTCTGCTGCCACCTGCAGCGACATGAAGAAACTCGCGAGGTTCGTGCGGTCCAGGGAATCGACACAGTTGAGGCGGACGATACCCTTCTGCCTCTGGTGCACCACAGACACCACGTCGCCCTCCTCCCCTGCGTCGGGCGAGGTGAGCTCATCGGCCTCTGTGTCGCTGTCGGCACTGACTGCATCCCCCTCGCAGGGCGGCGCTTCGGGATCCTCCGGCTGCTGTTCGCCTGCAGGGGCGAAGTACAGTTCAACCTGCAGATCGCGGCGAAACTTTGCGTGCTTCTCGTCTTTGCAGGCCTGGTCCAGCTCAAACTTCGCAAAGCGGACCGGCTCCCCCTTCGCAACCATCTCGGGGTCGATGAAGGACGTGTGGAAGCCGAAGTGGAACAGATGCTCATCCCCGAGGATGGACCGCGCCGACATGAACACCACCTTGACGTCGCCCGACACAACCGCGCCGCCCGACTGGTCGTTCCCTTCCGTGAGGTCAAACAGCGTGTAGCGCGCCCCGGCCTGCTGGGGTGCCTCCACCCTCCGCGAGTCCCACTTCGTCACAACGGGACCCCTGTCGAAGTACTGCTTCCCTGGCTTTGTCATCACCCACTTGGGGCTCTCGTTGAGGAGCACATACAGGTGGGGGGGTGTGCCGTACTTCACAGGGGATGTCACCAGGATTTTGGTCACGCGGATGGGGGTGATGGGAGGGACCCTGCCCTTGTGGCGTGACAGCATGTCTTGGTAGTAGTACAGGTAGCGCCGCTGCGAAGGGATGGTGACGCCATGTCCGTCCTTGGTACGTGCAGCACCGAAGTAGCCGAGTGCAGCAGCCGCATTGCGGGGTGGCACAGCTTCGGGGCATGCGCCGTTCATCAGCATGGCACTGATCATCACGCCTGTCCGCCCCTTGCCTGCCTTGCAGTGCGCTGCAATCACGTTGCGTGGGTCCTCTGCCAGGTATGCCTGGGCTTCGGCCACGAGGTCTGTGATGAGGCTGATGGGGGCAGGTGCGTTGTGGTCTTCGAAAGGCCACCGTCGGAAGTTCCCCCCGAAGCGTGTCTCCTGGTCGTATTCGCGCTCGGTGCACAAGTTGTAGATTTTGTAGTGCCCCTTGTGGCGTGTCTCGAAGAACCGCTCCACTTCGTCCATCGGGTTGCGGTAGTACCCCTCGGCACCGTAGCTCGGGAAGCCCATTGCAATGAGGCGCGGTGTGATGTATGTCAGGTCCAGGTTGAAGTCGTCTTCTGTGAAACGCAGCTTCTGCTGGCTGACCAGGCCACGGATTGTTGCGAAGGCCCCTTTGCGTTGCTTCGTCTCCTTCTTTTCTGAAACGGTCGACACTGGGAGGTGGTCCATAGACTTGTTGTCGACAAGCCCGTTGACCTCGACAGTCCCACTGGACACGGCATGCTGCTTCAAGGAGCTCGCAAGCAACTTCCAGGCCCCGTCGATCGCTGTGCCCAGCCCAAGCTGCTTCACAGTCCGATGCCAGTCGAACCCGAGCAGTTCCACCTTGATGTTTGGGCGCCGTTTCTTGACGTCCCGAAGAGACTCTTGGTAGTGTTCCACAAGCAACAGCTCCCCGTGCTCTGGTTCCGTGTGCAGCAGAGAGAAGCCAACCACCGGCGGTGCGCTCCCATCACACCAGCCTGCATACCGCTTGGCGAGACCGTCCCAGTAGCGGTGGCTGTGTTCGTACGGATTCTCGTTGATGACAAAAGTTGCTTGCCCGACCTTCACAGTGCTGCCCAGTTTGGAGCACCATTTGATGGGAACACTGCCTCGACGCCACAGGTGTGATGCCCACTTCTCACCCGTGGAGAAGAGCAACTCACACTCCAGCTCGTTGGCCGGAGCACCTGAAGCATCAAGACCCCGTGCGTTGTAGCGTGTACCGGGATGGCGGCACCAGCGGCGGGTCAGGAGGCTCACATTGGCTTCAGTGGGCTTGCCCTCGTCCGAGTCATACTCTTCCGAGAGGTCTGTCTCCGGCTCGGGGCCATACTTCTTGACAAGCTTTGCGAACAGCTCGTCCTCCTTGTAGCGGTCCATCACGATTTTGATCTCCGACATCTTGGCAGGGTTGTACTTTCTGTAGAAACGCTTCAACCTCTTCTTCACTGCCGTCGGAAACTGCGTGACACCGAGGTTAACGTTCGACCCGGCCGCAACACCCTGCAGGAGCCGCACAGTCCAGTCCTCCAATCCGACCTTCGCAAATGGTTTGGTGAGGAAAGAGTTCCAGATGAAATCTGGGTCAGGCGTTGATTCCGTGGGAGGCCAGGGGCGCGTGACGTCGACAAATGGAAAGGTGTAGTAGTGCAGGTTCGGAATGCTGAAGTCAGCGATGAGTGAAGCAAATGTTTGTGCATACTGCGTGTGGCTCGGATGCGCCACCCGCACCTCGATCCACTTCACCTCCGCCACTGTGTACACAGGCTCGCCCGACGGGAGGAAGAGGCGGACCTCAGTCGCCGTGACAATGCCGATGAGAGTCTTGGCACCTGCCTGCACAGCACCGAGGAGGGCGGGGCCCTTTGCAGAGTTGACGATGCGGAGCCCGAGCTTGTCCGTCAAGTGGGCACGAGCGTCACCCTCAGACTTGAAGACATCGAAGTCAGGGATGCCTCTGAAGAGCAGCTCGCCGGTGATGGGGCAGATGGTAATCAGCTGCGTGTCCTTGCGTGTGCCCAGCGAGGAAAGAATGAAGTACGACTTGAGCGATGCACTCCCAGTTGCACCCTCTGCAGTGCCTTCGATGATGTAGTGTACCGTCTCGCGCACAACAGGCAGCGCCTTGCGCACTTGGGGCCCCCGTGCCGGCTCGATGGTCTGAAGCCAGGGGTCGCAGTCGTCGTCGTTATCAGCTACGGGGTTCACCTCTTCCTGCTCAATGAGACCGTCGAACGCTACAGGGTCCACATGCTCGCTGACCCCCGGGAGCTGTGGACTGGAAACATCTTCTTCTTCAGCACTCATCGTGGCAGGTAGCCCCTGCACTGTGTGGGGGAGGTGTTCCGAAGGCGGCACTGCACGAAATGCATGAAGAGAAGCGCAAAACCGACCGAACGTCACTCAGATCAGCTGAACCGCACAGTGCACCGCCGAGGGGATCCGGCAATTGGGTGCAACAGGGGCACTCTCAGCAGGCAAAGAAGGGGCAAGAGAAACACTCGAGAGGTCTTGTCGCGAATCGTCTGCAGGCGCTGGGCATGAAGCCGAGAGGAGAGGGGCTGCAGGTGCGCCAAGAAGGGCGCGCCAACGCCGATGAAGCTGGTGGTGCAAGCCACCCCACAGCACTTCCTCTGCAGCGCACAGCAGCTTGACCTCGCAATTTGCTGGAGCCGACTCACTCTCGTGACAAGAGTGCGAGACGTTCACAATGGAACCGCGCCGGCACTCAGTCGAAACGAAATGGGAAATGAAAGAAGCGCTTGAGTGAGGCACGCATGCAAGAAGGTCGACGGGTCATGGTGTTGTGAGCAGTGCTACACGGTCTCTCTGAGCGCAAGGACACTGCATGTTCACATGTGGGCGTTGAGGGCCGGCTTCAATCTCTGCATTGCCGCGACATTTGCCGCACCGCTTGCAAAGAACGCAACAGCCATCTCCTTCTTGAAACGACGGATCACCTGAATGACGGCCTCCGGGGAAGTCATTGCCGGGCGCAGGAACGGCTTTGCGCACGACACGTAGTCTGCGCCCAGCCCAATTGCCTTCGCCATGTCGAGCCCGTTGCGCACCCCCCCAGACGCGACGAGGCGCAATTTGGGGGAAACCGACCTGCACAGCAGGAGGGATTCATCGGTCGGGATGCCCACGTCGCGGAAGATGTACCCAAGGTTTTCGGACTCCTGTGAATACGGGGGGTGGAGCAAGAGCAAAAGCGGTTACCTTCGGACATACACTGTAGTCCTTCTGCCTGCGCCCCTCGATCCACGCCCAGCTGCTGCCGCCAACGCCGGCAACATCGATGTGCGAGATCCCCATCTGATAGAGGCGCTCGGCGGTGGCCTTGTCGATACCGTGGCCCACCTCCTTCACAATCACAGGCACCTTGATGTGGGGGAGAATCTTCTCCAACTTGTCGTAGAGGCCTTCGAAGTTGAGGTCGCCCTCGGGCTGCACAGCCTCTTGCAAGTGGTTCACGTGAATGAACAGGCCGTCTGCCTTCACGGAGTTAATCAGGTTTTGGACTTCCTGTGGTGTGTGTGGTGGTGCGGTGGTGCGGTGGCAGAGGCGGTGACTTCTGCTTGATCAAGGTTTGCCATACCGCCACACCGAAGCCGTAGTTGAGCTGGACCAGGCCTAGGTTCGCGAACATGGGAGCGTTAGGGCAGAAGGACTTCACATCAAACGTGTGCCTGTGTGTGATGTGACAATGTGGGGTGGGTAGGGAATGACATGACGGGCATACTTGGCTTTCGGGTAGCGGTTGATGATGCGCATCGACCCGAGGCCGAAGGGGATATTCTCTGCCTCGCACGCCTTCGCCAGGTTCTCGTTAATGACGCGGCCATGATCCTCACCCCCCGTCATGGAGGAGATAACCAGGGGGCACGAGATCTTCCAGTTGAAGAAGTTGGTGCTGAGGTCGATCTTCGACAGGTCCAGCTCGGGCAAAGCCTGTGTTGATGTTGGTAAAGTGTAAGAAATAGAGGCGTTGTGTGTGCCAAAGCTGGGAAGGAATTCAACTCGCAGTCTGCTCGTTTCCAAAAACGATGATACTCATATTCCCCTTGACAGCCACTGTTGTGTCGACATGATGCATCACGGGCTTGCGGCGAGCATACGTTGTACGGCAACCTGTACTTGTCGAAAGGAGAGCCCAGGCACGGTTCGATGTTGTCATTCAGGCAGATGTTGATGTGGTCGAGCTTCCGCTTCGCGATCTGCTCTGCCTCCTTCTGCGACAGCTTCTTGTTCGCCATTGTTCGCAATAAAGAAACGAGATGTCCCTGCAGTGTTGGCAAACAATTGTCAGCTGGACAACGAAATTTGTTTTGCGAGCCTCTCTTGGGTTGAGTTGATGCTTTGACGCTCCCACACCCCCTCACCTGTGTGAGGGTGCGGAGCAGTGAGTGTGAGCCCTGACAAGTGACCGCACTCAAGTGTTGACCGTTCGACACACGGTGCTGCGTAGGGAAGAGGTGGGCGAGCGGGCCATTCCATCGGATTCTTCGTTGCAGACGTTGGGGTGGTCCCTCCACACCGGGCAGACAGGCTTGTAATTGCAACAGCAACTTCTCTCTTGTTAGCACACGATTACACCACCAGGGCTGAGAGATAGAGCCCAGAGAGTGGTGCACATGCTTACTTAGTTGTAAGGCAGACTGGCGACAGTATTCGGTGTCAGACTGGCACAGTTGACACACATCGAAAGCCCAAGGGGCAGGGAGTCTAGGCAATATCGTCAGTGCATTTTGGTGCATTTCCTGTCGAATTGGTTGAAAACTGATGAAGGTTGACGAAGAATAACGACAGCGAAGATCTCCCAACTACTCCCCTTAGGAAATGAGTCTGCCCACAAAGGACACACCCGCTGTGTCCTGTCCACAACCCCCGTCCCACCCGATAACCGCAATGAAACTGTCCCCATCGAGAGTGCCCCTTCTCCCCCACACTGTTGCAGTCACATTGCAAAATATGTGGTGGAAAATGCAAGAAGAAAACGCCCTCACCGATAGTAACGTATCGTCAACACCCCCGTTGAGAGTGCGTGGGATATTGGGACATTGACCCCCTCCACATCAGAACGACACAGATCACACATGCACGTCATTGCACTTCGTTTGGTGCACCACACAGCCCACACAGAAGAGGCACCATGCGTCCACCCGTCCTGGGGAGTTGGGAAACACACGAATTTCTGAAGATCACCAAGGAACGCCAACACCAAACCCGTGTGAGAAGCTATGGAATCTGACACGCGCGAGACCAACCACCCTCTCTCTTCGGACGCATCTTTCAGACGCCACGTCGCAATACACGGAATGCGCAAAGAACACGATTCGTTCGCAGTTTGGAGGGGGTCTTCGCTCCGGGGTGCCGACGTCAACATTATGGTGCCTATTGGTGGAGGAGAAAAACATCGGAGACAGTCGAAACCTGTCGAGCGAAGACACCCTCTGGGTTTCGGAACTGGCCTCACATTGAGGGGCCCCAACATGAGAAAACCAGACCCTCGACTGCCGATCCGACACACATCAATTCGGTTCAAAATAACGAGCAGAACACAAGTGGCGAGGAGCCAGAAACGCAGACAAGAAAAGAGTGCATCCACACCACCAGTCAGGGCGCACAGGGAGATACTAAATACACGTCTGAATGTGCAACGGGCTGGGGATACACACAAGATGCGGGTGTAGGGGGCTGCAAGGCAAGACAGGCAGCATCGTGGGGTGCGGTCCTGACAATCATTAGGCATCCTCTGGAAGGGCGTAGCGCATCCACCTGCGCCGCCTCACCGAGTCCATCAGCTTCTTGCTTGCGTGGAACTCAAAGGGAAAGTCCACAGCGTACTCCCATCCTTCCTGCGAAGTGTGGGTGGTGTGTGGGCGATGCATTGCATGGTTGGCGTACCTTGTCTGTGTTTCCGGAGCGGTCAATCTGCCAGCCTCCCATCCACTTGAACCCTGCGGGGCACTTGACGCTGTCCTTCGGGAGATTCTTCCGGCCGGACCTGTGAAGCATGTAAGTGGAGGACCTCAACATCAACCGAGCCATACCTGTCGCTCCATTGCGCCCTGTCAGTTGGCAGAAGCTTCTTTGTGAAGCCGATCAGAGGGTAGGTGCGCTCATTCTCGTACGTCTCTGACAGGAACATCTTGCCCGCCTCATCCTGCTTGTGCTCATGCTCGCGGTGCCTGTCCATGGTCACCAATGACTGGGATGTCTCCAGGTTCTCTTCGAATATGCCGAACTTGCGGACCCAGCGGCGCCGGCGCACGAATGTATCGTTACCGTGACTGGGTGTCCACCCCAAGCCGAAGTCCTTCGCGTACCTATGGGGTGGGTGGGTGAAGGCAAGGTTGTCACCAGTGGTAGCCGAGTGCCGAAGTGACAAGGTACATACATCCACCCGTCAGCATCCGCATTCTTGGACTTGTCGACCTCCCACTCTGTGAGCCACACGCAGTCCATTGGGGGCACGGAGAACTGTTCGCGTGTGCGGGCCTCGTTGCCATCAGCATCGCTCCATGCGGCGCGGTCGGAGGGCAGCATCGACTTCGAGAAATCCCTGCTGTAGAGGCGCTCGTTCTCCCACACCTCGACAGTCGCCTCCTTTGTGGCACCGATCCGGGGGAAGCAGAACTGCTCCAGCGGCACACGTGGCAGCACCTTGTTGATGAGCTCCAGGAGGTCGTGCATCGTGCGCCCATCGTCAGCGTTCATCCGCATGCGCACCGAGCTGGACCCGCTCACCTGTAAACAGGGGTGGCACAAGCGGGCAAAACAGGCATACCTCTATCACCACAATAGTTGGCGATTCGACCGTCACCTTCCTGACTTGCAAGTAATTGAAGCCAGATGTCACAACCCACGTGTCCCCAGCTGTGATCTTGAAGAGGACAACGTGGCGGTTCGTGAAGGCACTGACCTCGAATGTCTCGTGGTCAATTGTGTAGATCACCAGCAGTGCAATAACGTCGTCTTTAAACTCCTCTCCCAGGGCCATGAGCTGTGGGGCGTTGACGTGATGGCATGACACACGAGGGGCAGAAACATACAGTGTTGTGAACGTCAGCATGCATCCGGCTGTAGGGACGCACCACCCCACTGACAAGGGCACGTGGGGGTCTCCGGCGTGCAGTGGCGGTCTTTCCGGCGACGCTGTACTTCACACCCTCTGACACTTTGCCAAAAGCGTCGAGCACGCCACTCACGAGCTTCACGGGCACACCGATGATCCCTTTTCCGAGCCCGAGCCCGACACCGACGAACTTGTTGCTGCCCTCGTTGAAACCCTGTGGTGGATCAGGCATGGTGAACAGGGAATAGGCCAGAGCGCAGGCAAGGCACAACATACCTCCACAGGCTTCAGCACAAGGCCCTTGAAGCCCTCGACGACCCCACCTGTCACTGCGCTTCCGGCCTGCATCACCCCGGAACCGATGCCCGTCGCCTTCTTGCGCTGCCTGCGCTTGCGCTCCTTCATGTAGTCGCGATCAAGACTCAAAGTTGCAACACCAGTACTGAGACTCGACGTGATACTTCCAACTGTCCCGAGCAAGCCATAGGTGGCATGGCGCCCCATGCTGCTGACACCGCGGCCCAACCCCTCAGCAAAGTCTTTTGGCGACTTTGTAATGCCGTTGATGGGTTCGTAGAACAGGTCGCTGACACCATCCCCAATGCCGCCGATGAGGCCGACCGGGTTGCCCAAGAAATCCATCGCTCCGATGATGTTGAATGCGGCCTTGAGCGCGCAGTTGCGGTAGTGCACGAAGATAATGTCGCTCACATCACTGACCTTCCCGTTGGCGGGGCGGAGGATCAGGGCACTGAGCTTCAGAGGGCTCTCCTCGATGCTGGTGACGGACATGGACAGCGTGTTCATGGCTGTCTTGACAAGAGGGTTGCTGGGGTTGACATCGTTCTCTGCTTTGTAGGTGAGAACCAACTTGATGGGGTTTAAGATCAGCTCGCCTGCGTAGAACTTCCCGGAGCCCCTCCCGCCGTGCAGTTCTTCGTCGAACACAAGGAGGTACTCCATGGCCTTGTTCATCTCCTCCTCCAGGTCTTGTGCCTGTGTCTCGGTGCCCCCCAGGGACATCATGTAGCTGAGGAGCTCGAAGAGGAACATGTCATCAATGGTGATCTCTAACTCCTGCAGCAGGAACGAGAAGCTCGTCATGGTTGTCATGCCGCCGATGCGCGTGCTGTAGTCGATCAGGTTCATGGTGAAGGCGTCGCGCTTCTCTGTGTTATTCGCGCGCTTCACACGTCCCACTGTGTCGCTCGTCAGAATGGTCTCAAACATCGGGTTGTGCATCTGGTCGTCCAGCTGAATCGTATGCACGCCCAACGTCAAGTCCAGTGTTTCCAGCTTCTGTTTCACTTCCATCGTCACCCCACCGAGGGACAGGTACGCGAGTTCACGCCGGACGATGCCCTCGCTCGTGATCATCGACACTCCAAGCGATGTGTTCAAAGCCAGAACCGATGACGAGAGGTTCCCGATCACCGTCGCGCGTCTCCGCATTGACCGATGCTCAATCACACACAACAGGCAGTCTTGACCGAAGTCGACGCGGACAATAAAATCCCCACCGAGGCCGTAGTATTCACGACCGCCGATCTGAAGCTCGACTTCAGTGAACAGGTCCGGCGTCGCGTCTACTGATGGGTTGTGCACCAGCCACACCTTCGGGGCCTTGCCGGAGGCCCGGATGGGGTAGAAAGGTGTCATGCTCCAGGGCGACAGCATCGTCACCACCTCCCGTTTGCCAGGTTTGGCGCCCTCCGGCACCTCCACGACAGTGACGTGGTTGAATGTGTTGTTCACAAACCGCAGCGGAGGGGCGGTGGCATCCTTGAAGACGACGTAGTTGCTGCTGCCCAGCTGCGTCACCTGGCAGTCGATCACCACAGGCGGAAGCACCTTGTGGCGCATCACAAGATGGTGCGTACCCAGCTGCGCAAAGTTCAGCTTGTTGCTCTTGGTGTAGTTTGCGAACTCCTCTCCAATTAATGCAAGCTCCAGGTCCTCGTCCACGTCGCGTGGGTGCTTGATGGGAAACGCCACGTTGTCGTCCTGCTCTCCAGGCTGGTACACATGCCTCATGCCGCCGTAGCGCAGCACGGCAACAGCCACCTTCGAGTTGTTGACAAACACCCAACGCGGGATCAGCTTCACCATCTTCGTGCGAGAGAATGCACCAGGTGCCAGTTCGATGGAGACACCGTAGCGGTACTCGTAGTCTTGGTCGTTCACACGAGTTTCCCCTGGAACCCCCACCACGTCGTACTGGAATGCCTGCCCCCACGCCGTGGGGTTGGTCGCGTGTGCAAGCGAGAGCTTCCCACCGAAGGGGTCGCTCAAGGTTCCGGAGAACAGCAGCGGCGGGGCCCTGCCTGAGCCGCTCATATCCTTGTTGACGAACCCCTGGCACAAGATCGCCCCGTCGTGGTCCTTCACGAAGAAGATATCACGCTTCGTCAGGTTGACCATCCAGTATGGCACGTAGAGGCAGATCTCACGCCTGGCACGAGTTGTGTTCACACCCGTCACATCCAGCTTCAGGAACACTTCACGCTTGGATGACCTGTCGCGCACAGAGATGACATGCTCATGGTTCTGCAGGGTTGCATTTGAGTCGGATGAGCTCTGGATGCACTTCGGGTCACTGGGGGAGAAGTTCTGGCCGCACTCCGGTGCAATCACCTCGAAGGAAACATACACGTCTTCGTCAAGCGTCACAGTCAGGATCTCCTGAGACTCACCCGGCCCCAGCTTCAGGCCGCGGTGGACCTTGTGAGCGTGGTGGAAGGAAGCCTCGACAGGCACAGGCAGGGTGTTCTCGAGGAGGATGGGGGCCTGGATCACAATCACATGCAGCTTCGAGTTCTCCTTGAAGCACTGCGTGTCACGGATCACACGCGTGTAGGAGAAGGCGATCGACCCTACGTTGTCCGTCTTCCCGACGTACCCGCACACGAAGGACCCCTTCTGCACCACATTCTTCCCTGACGGCACCACCGGAAGCATGAGCGACGAGCCACAGGTCGACCAGCGGTAGTCCTTGTGGCGCTCCTCCATGGACCTGACGCACATGCCAGGGTTCTCACCATTGCGCAGCGCCCACAGCGGGATGGCAACCTCGTGCTCACGCGACCCCTCCTTGTAGGGCGGGAGGGGAATGACCTCGTTCTCCAGGCGCATTTCCAGCTGGACGCTCGTCATGTTGGCAACGAGATACCGAGACCCCAGTGTCATGAACAGTTGGCCCTTGCGCTTCTCTGTGATGGCATAGACAAGGCGCTCGTTCTGACGCAGCAGTGCAGCAGGGACCTGGAACACCTGGTACTTCTCAGATTCGAGGAGCTTCAAAGGGCGCATTCCTGCGGCGGCGAAGTCAACGCACATGTCTACACTACCCTGGTCATCGGCATCGAAGGCAAGAGGCTTGCTTGTGATCTGGACGGTGTCGGAGGTAAAGGCACCCCGCAAGGTGACAGTCAGCCCTGTGTGGTTGTTCACGACGTACTGCTTGGGACGCTCCTCCTCGGCAGCGTCGACTTTCTGCAGGTCCGCCATCCAGTCACCCGACACGTGTGTGAGGCGCCGCACCATCTCGCTCGACACACTCAGGGACAGGTTGTCGGAGTCCAGCTGCAGGCGTGACTCTGTGGCACCGAGAGACACGGCCTGCTCCACTGTGATGGTGACACTGTGCGGCTCGATTATCGGCTCCCAATTCATGTTCGCATCGTTGAAGAACTCCAGAGTCATGAGGAGGGACAGGCTCCCTGTGACGGAGGAGGTGCCGTCAACAAGCACCTGCTTCGAGAGCTTCGTCTGAAGCGCGTATGGACGCTCCGACGAGGTCATCAGGACCAGGCGCAGCAGGGACCTGTCGTAGCCGAACTTGTCATCCACAACCAGCATCGAGAAGGTGTTGAACTTCACATTGATGTTGGTTGTGATGGGGGTGATCTTCACATCCGCCTGCTTCCTGTGATGCTCCTGCCCAGGGGTGCTGTCGAGAGGGGGCAGCGTGTACACCTCCGGGTGGTACAGCAGCAGGGGTTCCTCATGAGCCTGCGCGTTTTGGCTTGTGATCAGATGCTCCGTCACGTAGTTTGCCAGGAGTGTCGCAGACTTGATGTCCTGGTAAGAAAAGCGGAAGATGAAGTTCTCCCCGTCGATCACAATGTCCTGCTCGATGACACCACGCTGCATCCGCGACTGCATGATGAACCTCAGCTGCGCAGGTCCCAGCACGTTGTGAATGCGCTGGTGGTCGCTGGCGTGCCCTTTCCCGTTGCCCAGCTTCGTCGGGAAGATGCCAATGTTCTTGCTCGAGAAGTTGATGAACGACGACCCAGGGCCGTCCTGCCCAGTGGTCATGGTCGCCTGCCCATCGATGATCAGGATCAGCATCCGCGAATTCAGGATGTGCGGCCGCTCAGGCATCAGCACGGTGAACCCTTTGGGCATGTTGACGGTGAGGGACATCTCCTTCGAGGAAGGAGGCGCAGTGGCAGCCACAGCAGACGTGGCGGGTGTGTAGAGGCGCGATGAACGGTCCAGAAGCACCTTGCCACTTCCGGGAAGGACATAGTCATTCAGGGAACGCTGGCAGTACACCTTCGCGTTCCTGAAAATCAACGTCACGTTCTTGCCAGCCACAATGCAGTACTCTTGCACGTCGTGCGGGGGCTGCAGCGCCGAGGTGCATGTGCAGTTGCCTGTCAGGAACACATTGTGCCCATCGGCGTCGATGACGATGCGGCCGTTTTCCTTGTTGGGGAGCTTCACCAGCAGGCGGTGCTGAGGCCCTAAATAGAGGTCTTCGGTCAGCTTCCACCACGGTTGTGTGATCATGTAGATGTCCCCGTTACTCTTCGCCACAGACAGAAACGCACGAAGCCTCTCGCGCCGCTCGCGCTCGTACTGAGCGCTAACCTCCGATACGAAGAACCGCATCAGATCGCCCAGCAGCTCGGGAAGCAGGGTGACATATGCAGGGGGGAGGTGCACCTCGATGTCTTGCTTGTCGCGTGTGTCATTCATAACCATCAGAGGACGTGACACGCTGTCGTCGGGCGACCCAAACCAGAACAGCTTGTTGGCGTAGGGCGATGCGTTGGTGCGGGTGTCGACCACCCCGACATGGTTCAGCCCAACGGTGGCGGCCTGCTCTCCGTTGTTCTTGCTCTCGTAGAACAGGTGCAACCCTGTGAGGTGTGCCGCCAGCAGGGGCTTCGCCTCGATGTACTCTGCGTCCTGCCTGTCCACCTCCATGCGGAAGCTGAGGTTGTTGAAAGTCAAGTCGAAGTGGAGTGATGTGCCCTCCTGTGTCCCTGCTGCAGGATCGAAGGCAGAGGTCTGGCCCGCTGCCGGTGACTCGGGTGATGCAGGCGACGATGCAGTTGGGCTTGCGGAGGTCACGACCGCCATGCGCTCATCCATCCAGGTGTCGAGCACGTTTGCATTGAGGATCACCATCAGCGCTTCGTACTGCGCCTTCGTCAGTGTCAGTCGCATGTCCCCGACCGTGCTGGAAAGCTTCATGAACGGCAGCTCTGAGTTGGGGTTGACGACAGCACGCTCACCCTGGCAAGTGAATGACCAGTCGTCGATGATGCTCTTGATCCTGCCCTTCTGTTCCATCTCCTTGTCGTTCAGCTGCAGAGATGAATCGACAAGTTGGATGTCCATCAGTTCGATCCAACCCTGCCCACCCTTCACAGGCTTCTCCTGCAAGGAGGTGTTGAAGCGCAGCGTTCCCATCACAAACTCGGCGTGGTCGGTGGTCGTCACAGAGTACGGAACAACCAGTGTTGGCCTCGACACGACCAGCTCGATATGCATCAGCGACAGGGACTTCGCACGGTCCTCTGCAGCCTGCTTGGCCATCTGCTGGGCGGCAAGTGCCGCACCATAGGCCGCATCAGCAGCGACGGTGAGCGCCTGCGACACAGGCATGTCCTGCATGATGTAGCCCACGTCGAAGTAGCGCTGCAGTTGTGCGATTGTGCGCTGGAGGTACACAATATTGCATTGTCCGAGGATGATGGAGACACCCGCGGAATACTGGGGAATGGTCGGCGACAGACTCACAGTGTAGTCCTGTGTGTACTTCACCTGCAGCGTGCTTTCATCGTCGTTGCACGACACAAGGCTGGAGTAGACCTCGCTCTTGTCATGTGGGTGGTACTCGAGCGCGAAATTCCCGAGAGTCGCAGTGAAGATAAGGCTGGCTTCGGGGACCATGCGGAGGCCCACCTGAGAGCTTGTCGCCTTTGCGCTGAACACCAGATCGCCATTATTCCGGAAGCGTGTCTCCAAGGTCTTCATGGTCGCACGGATCTCTGTCGCAGGCTCTGCCTTCTTCTGCTGTGTAGCGCCGAACCACCCCTCGACCTTCGTGTCGTTCTTCTTGGGAATCGGCTTTGACTCCTCGTAGGTGATTGCATGACGCGTCGAACTGTGCACGTTGCCGTACATCATCAGGTAGCCGAGCAGCGGGGGCAGAGTGGTGCGCTCGGAGTCGAGGACGAGCGCACCACAGTTGAGCTGGAGGCGCATCCCAGTCCCCTCAGCAACAAAGGGCATGGGGGACCCCTCCTCCGCAGCCTCGTAGAAGAACTCAATGCACTGCTTATCCTGGTTCCCGGCATAGCTCTCACCCGCGTCGGACAGCAGCCCAAGGAACACGTCGTCTGTGCCCGACCTGCGCAAGTCCAGCATCGAGAAGGTTGAGAGGGAGAGGCGTGCAGACATGTCCTTCGGGCGCTGCTGGAAGTGCACAGCGAGGTTGGAGATGCCGACCTTCGACATGGGAACACTGCTGTCGTCCAGCAGGTTGAGGAACACGTGCGGCACCTCGAGCTGGCACTGCAGGTTCACCTTGGTGTTCGGCATGTTCGTGTGCTCAGCGACGTGTTCACTCACTTTCTGTTCGGCTTCCATGTACTTCAGCCTGTTGATCTCTTTGTCGTGGGCATACGAGGAACGCTCCCAGCGAGACTCGCACATCATCTCGTAGAGGCGCTGGCGCTCGGCTTCATCAGCAACCCTGACGTGCACGTCGACAACAGCAGTGTTGCTCATCTTCCCTTGAGGGAGCGTGATAACGATCGTGTCGCCCTTCAGGGAGATGCGCGTCAGGACACCGATCTTCACAACAACAGGCACCTCGTCCTGCGCGTCAAGGACAGTCAGGACCAGCTGGTATGTCGCAGGGATGTACTGTGCCTGGTACGTCGTCCACGATGTGTCACTGGCACTGCCCTCAACAGGGCCACGTGAGGGGCGCCTCGCATTGGCTGCTTGCTGGTCATCAATGAATGCGGGCGGCAGTGCCTGCACCTCGCCGGCCCAGAGCAATCCCTCCTTCTCGGGGTCGGCGACTGTGCCCGTGACGTTGCTGACCCACGCCAGCACTGTGTCGAGAGAGGTCAGGAGGTCGGCAAGAATCATGTGAGACACAGACACATCGATGCAGCCCACGTCTCCATTCAGAATGAGGCTCGGCTTGTCCGGTGCCTCTGGTGTGAGGCAGCTGTCGAGGGACAGACCCAGGGCCACATCCGACACAATGTACCGCCTTGGGTCGTTCGCTTTGTCCACAATGTCAGTCGGCGCATCCGCTGCACAGAAACTGGCGCTGACACCCTTCAGCGTGAACCTCATCCTGCTGTAGTAATCCTCGTCTTTGATGTCCTGTCCGCTGCTGATGCGTGCCTTGCGGCTGTTGTCGACGTCCGACGTGAGGGTGAACGTCCCCGAGTTGATCTCCATGCGCCCTGCCGCGTTGCTGTGGTACGGCACGAAGAGCCGGGGCCCCACAATGTTGACGTCGAGGGCAATCGACTTCCTCTCCTCCAGTGCAAGCATGAGGCCACGCGTCGCGCCTGTGCTGAAGCCAGCAAGCGCAGCGGTGGTTGCGGCCTCGAGGGATGACAGATTGATGGTGGGAGGCACCTGAAACAGGGACATGACGCGGCACAGCCACGGTGGTGTGAACCACACATCCAACCCCCCTCCCGACAGCTTCAGAGAAGAGTCAGCCCTGTGGTCCAGGGGCGGCATCTGGTACTCGATGTCGAGGAGAGCGCTGCCCTTCTCACGCACGGCGATGATCTTGTTGCCTGTGGTCGCATCGTTGATGTCGAAGTCCTGCAGCGTCAGGGTGGTGTCGAGACCCTCCTTGCGCATGTGGAGCATCATGGCAGTGCCGCGGAAATGCACACAACCGATAGGCGATTTGCGTGTCTCGTTGAGCTGCAGCTTGAGGTTTCTGACATTGAGGTTCATCACCGTGGTGACGTGGTCGCTCTCGAGAGACTGCACGATGTCCTCAGTCACAGTGTCGTCGTCGTCATCCCATCCAATCGAGGTCATCAGCTGGTCGCGTGCTTCCTGGTCCATCTGCATGGAGTGGTCCTTGTCGTCCTCCACCTTCACACCATACATCCAGTCGGTCCACGATTGCTTCTTCTTCTTTTCCGCCACACGCGCGGCCTTGTCCTTCTCGAGCTCCTCGTAGCGCTTCCTCCCAGCGGAAAGCTGCACGGATGCTTCTTGGCGGAAGGTCTTCAGCTCCTGTGTCGGAAGGAAGTACTCATAAGCCTCGAGGATGCGGTCGTACTTCTTGTACTTCGCAGACGCGGGGTCGAGCTTCTCCAACCAAGGAACGTCCTGCATCTGTTTGTAAGCTTCGATGTACTCCGCTGCGAGCTTCAGCTTGCCGTTGCGCGTGTTATCTGTAGTTTTGCGCTGCTCCCGAATGCTCTTCACGATGCAGCGGCGCATGAAGTGCCACCACAGCTTCGGGCTGACCATCACGGGGGCGCTGGGGCGGTACTCAGTGTACTTTGCGAGCACGTTGTAGCTCTGCATGAACTGCAGCACCTTCAGCAGAGACACGTACTGTGCACGGTTCACACCGATCTCCAGCTCCTCCGAATCCACAGAGAGGTCGATGAGGGGCTGGGTCTGCCCGAGGCGCGTCCTGCCCTTCAGCGTCAACATCTTGAGGTGTGTCTGCAGCGTCAGAGGCGTCAGCAGGTATGTGTGGCGGCGTGACAGCGACTCGAGCATCAGGTCCTTCCACTTTTCATGCTCCAACTCGTGGGTCAGCACCTTGGAGTGGTCCATGTAGACGCCGAAATCCTCGACATTCACAGCCTTGTGAACCACGTCACCGACAGCGGAGATAAACGAACGTTCCCATGACTCGCTCGTCGAAAACACCTTCAGCGAATTGAGGCACACACCCATTGTGTAGACATCACCCGGGGAGGTCACATCGTCTTCAAATCGGACATGGATAGACTGGATGTCGATCTGAAGGTTGCTGATGATCGTCTCCTGCAAGCGTTCTGTGAAGGAAGAGGCTTTTGTCTTCCCCTCCACTACCTTCGATTCCTGCTGCTGCTTAAGCAGCTCGTCGTATGCTGCCAGCTCCTCACGCTTGGATGTAACGACCTGGCGACGCAGCTCCTTCAGGTCAGGCTTCTCCAAATCCCGCACAATAGGTGACCACGCCCCTGCGGCCTCAGGCAGCTCCACGCCACCCTCCTGCGCGTTGTGCAGCACATGCCAGTGCGCCTCCGCATGTGGCGCAAGCGCACCACGCATCCTCCACGCACGCACCCCCTTGTGCCCCCCTGCGCTGCGCACCCTGTAGCCCTTCACGCATTCTGTGGAGATGAGCTCCAGCAGCAGAGTGTCCTTTGCAGAGCCTGACCAGGACTTGTCGCCCCAGAGCCCGTCCTGGATGAGGTCTGTGCGAGTGCGCTTGCCTGACGCACTGACGGTGTAGGCCGCAGCGAGAGAGAGCACGCGGTCCTTCTCGCCCAGCAGCTCGATCCCACCCACGCACACCTCGTCTGTGCCGCTCTTCCCGGGCGCGATCTCCACATACTGCACACGCGTCCCGAAGGTCTTGGGTTTCACGAGGAGGAGAAGCTCGTCCACCTTGGCCACAACGGCCTGCCCGCTGAGGTTGGTCCACGGGATGCGGATCTGCAGCTTTCCGAGGCACCCACGCACCACGTCCACAGGCAGGTCAAGCTCCGCGAGTGCCGAGCGCTTGAGTCGCAGGTTGGAAAGCTCGATGCTCCCGCTGAAGACGCCAAGGTTCAGGTTGTCGGAGTCGATGCCTTCGATGTACTGTGCGGTGTACTTCGCCACCAGGGGCGCAATGATTTTGTTCATTGCGCGGCCTGTGAGCCTACAGGCTCAGTGCACGCCGATGGACACCAGTCAGTCTCACTTGTGTGGGTGGGCCAGGGCCAGGGTAGGGCCCACCTGGTTTCTGGGTGTGGCAGTGGCGAAGGGGAGGGGGCTTGATGGGAGGGGCACATCACGGGGCAGCAAGTTGGGAGGCAACAATGAACACCAAGCCGCTCAGCACCACCTCTCGTCGACACAGCCTGGGTTTCACGTATTTCGTTTTGCCGCGTTGTTGCCCTTTTTCCATGTACGTTCACTTCGCTGCAGACTTGGGATTCCTTCCTTTTGGAAAGTGAGATGGAGGCGCAGTTGCTATGCTATCCATTGCGACTTGCCTAACACGTGTGCACAACACGCGCTGCAGAGAAGTCAATCGATTTGTTTTATCAGCGAATGGCTGGCTCAGCGCAGGGCACCTCGACGTGAGTGGCTGCGTTGCTGAGACTTTGAGGGGGGTTGAGGCTGCTGCAAGGGAAACAAGGAGGCGATGGCTTGAGAGGACAACGTGCTGGACAACCCAACACATCAGGTCGGCACAATGAGAAGCTGAGACTGAGAATCACAAGGGGTAAGGGAGGCTGGGGCGAGGAGAAACAGAACAGAAGGTGACAACACACAACATACACAACTATGCAGGTACGGCAGCAGCCTGGGCACACACCTGATGCTTGGGATGCATCACTATGCTTGTGTGATCGAACGGGATGCAATAGAAACCTCCCCGACTTCCCAAACTGCCCAACGGGCACCACATCACGGGTGTCGACACCGTTGGTGGCTGTATCCAGCACTTTTGGTCCAACCCACTACCCCTCTCGCTCGGTGAGGTGGGCGGGGCACTCCGACGCACGGCGTGCCCTCTGGATGCGAAGAAAGAAGACACAAAACAATGGAAAGCTTCTGAAAGCTGACAAGGGACACGACACAACCATGGGGCAGCCCACAGCGCGTGGAAGCACGCGATCGGTCGGAGGCTGCACGGCTTAGACACACGGGGTCACGCGCACAGCATCCCGGAGCATCCTGTCTGGTGTGCAAGGGATATGTAACAGCCAGCCACCGTCAACACTGTGGACACTGTGTGTCGTTCTGACACACGGTGGCACGAAAACAACGTTGTCAGATTTTTGTGTTGTTGTTTTTTTCATACAGGGCGTGGCGTTTACACCCTGGAATAATGTGGCAAACCTGGAATGGGGACGCTGCAGATCCTGGTGCCTAGAGGTGAGTGCACATGTGGAGCTGACTGGCGTCGCGCTGGATTGGCCCAGGAGTGCCCGTGTAGTGATCTTGATGCTGTGGAAGGAGGCAGGTCTGCAATGGGCACAAGTCGGTGTCGTGACAACCTGTTGCAACGACCAATACTAACACTTTGTGTACCACTCTTGGTGCCATTTCGTTTGAACCTGCATACGATCCGTCCTCCATCACATAAACGCGCAATGTCGCCTAAGACTGGCATCGTCCGAGAGATACTAGGGCTGTTTGTTCTAAGGGGTGAGAAGGGATCCGAGGAACACTATTACACTCTACTTCCGCAATTTTTCAAACAACTTTGAACCAGCGGCACTTCATTCGCTTTGAAAGAATGGGTATGGTCTTCCCTCTCGGCGAGTTTTCGGCGGTTTCCTCACAAAAAGGATGAAAACCACCATTTTCGGCACCGGAGAGAAGACCCCCAGAGAAGTTGGATTTCCGTTCTTCGTTTGAACAGGGGCCACGAACACCGAACGCTGGCACATTGCCTTTTTACTGACAAACATCACACACTGCACCCCTCACACCTCGGCTCGCACGTCGGTTGCAAATCATATCGGCTGCTTGTTCACGAGGGTTCTCGCTGCCATCAACGCAGAACGAAACCGTCCGGAAAGCAGACATCAAAGCGACCGGAGGGACCTTCGCTCTGCCAAACCCAGTTTACGCAGTTTATAGCGAAGGGACCCACTACCCACAATTCGTTAAATCGTTCATCGCGACGTTACTCGAGTATCAGGGAGCGGGGCGGGGTCAGAGGCCGGGGGATGGGAAACGCTTATTTCGCGTTGTTTGAGCAATCGTCACCGCTGCTGGAGGACGTCCCTCCCGGGGATAGGCTTTGGGTCAAGCGCGAGATCACAAATGGTGACGCCGGTGCCGACGACAAGAAGACATCCGGACCGCCCAAAGCCACCCCCCAGATGTACCTCCAGACGGATGCACACGTGGCGTGGTGGTCACACCTACTTAGCATGGGGCGCAAAGGGCCCCAACACCGCAACTGCGAGCAGAACCCGGGGGGGAGGGGCTACCACCGATATTCGTTTGTTGAGATCGAACAAAAAGACTGAAACGGAACAGAACTGATGGGGGGTCGGGAGGGTGTGCCGCAGCCTGCTACCCGATATGGCTTCTCTTTGGTTTCGACAACCAAGAAGTGCCTGTTGGGGGTGCGGCTCGGCACTAAGCACGAGACTAAGCACTTCTGCTTTACTTTAATACGATCGTTTCAAGCCATCAACTCACCTGCCTAAGGCCGAACTGAGACAGAATAACCCAGCAAGAAGCCAGAAGCAGGCGGGATCTCAGCCAGCAGCCACTTCTGAGAAGCACGGGTGCTGATTCTGGCAGGAGACTTCCCGGGTCACGACTCACGCCTGCATGACTGCTTCCAGGCTGCTCTCGCGCCGTACAGCACATGCCTGCGCGAGGGTGGAACTGGTGCGCAGCCCAGGTGTTCCGGGGGACAGCGCCAAGTTGTTCGCCGAAACCATTTTGTTCTGCAGGGGCGTGGTGGTGTGGAGGCCGCCGCCGCCATGTTCACATACCGGCGGCGTGAGGGCTGTGCTGCGCTCGTCGCGGCCGCTGCCCCCTGCAGGGGACGCGTCAGGGCCCGCAGGGCAAGCCGCAGGCAGGCCTTCGCTCTCTGCGACGTGGGTTGTTGCTGTCAGGATCACGGTGCTGTCCTTCCCCGAGAGCCACTCGTCCTCCTGTCAGTGTGGGGTACGAGTGAGTGAGAGTGGTAAGGCAGATCACCACCACCACGGCAGCGAGTAAGGTACACTGTCCTGTTACATGCACTGCCCACAACGTGCATTCCAATGCCGGTGGTGGTGAGGCCTTGCAGCCGCCTGCTGCAGCAATGCGACCCAACAGCATACCTCCACATCCAGGATGTCAGGGCGTGCCTCTCTGTCGTGCTGCGTCAGGAGGTGCACCAAGTCCTGTGCGCCTGACGGCATCTCTGCCGCACCAAACATGTGGCGCAGCGTCGCACCCAGAGCATACACGTCGGCCTGCGGATGGTGTGGGTGTGGGTCACATGAGGCGGGCGAACAGACAGCAGACACACAAAGTCTGTGGCGAGGGGCGGACACAAGCACACCTGCTTCCCACAGTAGGGACCTGCCTGCACCTCAGGCGCGACGAACTCAGCGTGAGTCTTGCGCGGGGGTGACTGCAGCAGCTCCAGCCGTGACTGCGGGGAGGCGCAGGTGAACCCTGTGAGCTTGGCAGTGCCGTCCTCGAGCCTGACATTCGCAGGGCAGATGGTGCGGTGCACCACCCCCTTGTGGTGCAGGTAGGCGACGGCCGCAACGAGCTCGCTGAAGATCCTCCTGATGTCCTCCACGGCGAGGGCGCCCTCTGCGACACGCTCCTCCAGAGACACACCAGTGCGCTCATAAATAGACCACGTCTCTGATCCCTCCGTGTCGCTGCGGCTCTGGAACTGAGTGAACAGCTTCAGGATGTTCTTGTGGTCGACGTGCCGCAGGATGTTGTACTCCTGCGTGAACTCCTCATGCACCTCAGCCCCCACGTCATGGTCCTTCGAGACGCGAATCTGTTGCATGAGTGATGCATGACGTCCAGAGTAAAAAGATCAACCCACAGACACACATGAACAGACATGAATTGCACATTGCACAAAACCTTATGAGACACACAACATACGATGTACGGTGTCTCAGTGGTGCTCTGAGAAGGCACGCCTGTTGCCTCGTAAACAGCAAACCCAGTGCCTGCTTCCACCTGGCGCCCGAGGCTGAAGGTCCAGTCGACAGAGCGCCTCCCGCCTGGCAGGGGCAGGCTGACCTGCAGGCTTGTCATAGTGTTGTGTGTGTGAGTATCCTGCCGTGAGATGTGGGTCCGGCATGGCTTACGTCTGGGAGCGGGTGCAACCTACTGCGACAATTTTCTACACTGAACAAATCTGGGCGTGTGGTGCTGCAGACTGCCTCCTGAGAACTCACAGGGCTGTCGGAGGACAGCCCAACAAGCAGCATATAGGTGCGGAGGCGTATGGCAGCTGCACGCCTTGGAAAAGGCGAGACAATCTGCTGCAGTTGTTTGTGGTCACTTCGGGAATCTGAAGGCAAACTTCCCATGGAAGTTGGGCACCTTGCGCAGGAGCTGTGAGTGATGGTGTGTGAGTATTGCATCGACCACAACAGGACACGAGCAAATCAACTGGGTCGTGCCTCCCGCCCCAGGCAGTCGACAGGTTGCATACCTTATCAAACTCGACAGATGATACACATTTGCTCTTGTCGATGTCCATGCAGGAGAAGATCCTGTCGGCCATCTTGGTTACTGCATACCGCAGCTCCGGTGTGATGGCTGCCGCACGCGCCAGAGACTTCTTCCGCCGCTCAATCAGCTTGTTGCGCTTCTCCGCCTCCGCATCCGGCTCAGACTCTTTGTCCTCCCCTGCGCCATCGCTGCTGTTGACCTCTGTCCCCGCCTCCGCCCCCGCCTCGTTGTTTTCTGCAGTTTTCTCGTCGCCGTTGTCGCCCCCGGACTCCTTTGGCACTGTCTTCGGCACTTCTGCCGGCTTCTCTTCCTCTACTTCAGGCATGCCAGGCTGGATCGCCTCGACTTCATCTTCGGGCTTCCCCCCCAGCTTCGCCATCTCCTCCTCATGCGCCTGGAGCGCCGCCTCAATGTCGGACTGGTTGATCTTCGAGTCGCGGCCCAGGTTACGCGCTGCGTCAGCGAGCAGGCTGCCGTCCACATCATCATCGCGGAAAGTGAGACGCCCCGGGAAGTCTGCATCACTCCACCGGATGCTGTTCGACTCAGACTTGTGTCTCATGTGCTGCTTCTTCGCATCCGCCCACGGGTCGCGGAGCCCCGTCATGATCTCCAGCGCAACGACAACATCCACCTCTTCGATCTCGCTGGAGCAGTTGAAGTCAAACACGCGGAACGCAACACTCGACTTCACGCTGGGTGGGGCCCGCGGGTGCACAGAAGAGGCAAGTAGCGTGAAGGCCTCGAAAGTCATGCCCTCCTCCTTGTCCTTGAACACTTGGAACAGCTTCGGGGCAAAGGGCGATGCTGCGAGGCATGGGAATGACAGAAACTGCTCCATGCGGAGGAGCTTCATGTGTGACCCTTCACACAACCAGATGCCGGGGTCACTGGTGCGGCTCTCACGCGGTGGTTTTGGAAGGGGCGCCTTTCCCGCTAAGTCTCCAGGGGCGGCGGCATGCGAGTACTGAACAAACACACGGTAGAGCTGGTCCAGCTCGTCATGGTCGAGAAAAAGGTACTCCTTCTCCGCAAAAGTCTCTTTGCTGATGAGCAGTGCGTTACCCATGGTGTGCCTGGCGTGGAGGGGGTGGGTTGTCAACGCACAGCTGGCACATGTGTGATGGTGCAGTGGAGCAGAACTGTGAGACGGGGGGGCTTGGGGGTCGAGAGGATCATAAGCCTACATGATATCCAGTACGTTGTTTCCGTTCGTGCTTCTTTCGGCAAATGCAATGGGTTAATACGTTCATTTCCGAACTGGCTTCCCGGTGGGGAGGGGCTTTGCTCTCCAGTCGGATCTGTTCCGGGGGCCTCTGAGAAGGGGGGCCACCAGGTGTCAAAAATGGTTGCGGGGGTGCGGGAAGGAGGATCAGTGAACGGCCACTTGATTGCCCACCCTCCTGGGCAATGTCATTTGAAGGAGAACGAACCTGAAGGAACCATTCCGGAATGTTCCCGAGCGAAGGGGAGTGGGGGTGTAGAACGTAGAAGGTGGTTGTTGCACCACAAGGGCAGGGGTGGCGGTAGCCGAAAGTAGATGCGAGGAGCGAGAAACCTCGACGGGTTTGTCGGTCCTGCACAATGCGATGCAGTTGCCTGATTGTGGCCGCAGCGATCAAATCGTAACTGCCCTGTCACAACCCAGCACCGTCCACGGCACAAGCCAGTTTTTATGTTACAGGATAATCCAACAGGAAAGCAGATTTGTTTTGGTTCAAAGCACACCACAGAGATCTTCAGCGAGCGAAACGTAGTACTCCTCCCCTCGAGTACGTTCACGGAGGGCCGCAATCTTCTGGCGCAACTCTGTCTCATGGGACATGTCGTTGAAATAGTCGACACCATCGGACAGCACGTCGAGGGAGTTCTTCCAGGTAAACTTCAACTTGCGCTTCAGGAATTCGCTGCGCTTGTTCGACATCTTCTTCTGCAAGTTGCGCAGCTCAGCCTCATCCTTCTCAAGCTTGCTGGCCGCCTCCCTGCACATGTCAGCTGCCTTCCGCGATGCACGCTGCGCAATCATCTTGATGGTGGCGCCGTCTTTGTCTTTCACCTTCACCAGATCTTTGTAGGCCCCGCTCTGCTGAGCCAGCTCCACAAGATACACAACCTTACTCTGTGCACCCCTCGCCTCCGCCCAGAGGTTTATGTCGACGGCGATATGAAGCGGCGTCCTCTCATCGCTGTTCTTCAGCAGCAGCGCAGAGCGAACGTCCTGTGCCTCTGACAGTGCCTGCAGCACTGTCTGAGGGGCGCCGCATTTGACAGCGGTGTGGAAGGGCGTGTCTCCGTGAACATCCTGCGACGAGACAGACTGCGTACGCCCAACAAGAAGTTGGACAGCCTCGAGGGCAGGTTCGGACGACCCCGACGCGGCCCGGACAGCACAGTGCAGCGGTTTTTCATGTGTCGAAGCTGTTGCGTGTGTTGCCGCTGGATTCCCGCAAGGACCTTCAGGATCCAGAAAGAACTTCAGCGCCGTTGTTCCCTTCGCCTTGTCTGCGCATGTGTTGTAGGACGCGTGCATCGCCTCCTCCTGGCGCGCTTTGAACTGGTGCTTCTCACGGGCCCTCTGATACTCCTCCCTCACAGCACACCCGGTGTGGATCGCGGCAAGGTGCAGCAGCGGGGAAGGTTCAGGATACTCCCACATGGGCTTCACCCCCATCACCTCCACGAGGTACATGAGGGTGATGAGGCGCGACTGCTGCACACACTTATGCAGGATGTGTGCCTTGTCGTAGTTCACAGGTGGGATCGCCGACTCTGCATCCTGTGGGCCAGTGAAGTAGCAGGTGTCAAGGATCCCACGCAAGTCATCCTTGTCCTTCCCGACGTCTGTCCACTGCTTGATCAGGCATTCGACCAGCGTGATCGCAGTGCAGTCATCACGAGGGCATATCACTGCCAGTCGCACCAACTCCTGAACAGCCTTTGTGTAGGGATGACCTCCACGGGGCGGCAGCAACCGCACTGCGTCATTCTTCCAAGCGAGCGAGAACAGTTCCTGAATCACCCGCGCACTCCCTTCCTTGACAGCGATGGCCAGAGGGGTGAGCTGCACCTCCGCACCATACGAGCAGGGCGCGTCAAAATGGAGCTCGTCGAAGCTGCTCAGAGTTTTGAGCATGTCGCACTGGATGTTCTCCTCATCCGCCTTGGCCTCGATGAAGTGGCAGAGGCGGCTATCCCTGTCCCCGCTGTGCGCCTGTTCAGGCTCAGTCCCTTCACACACGTCGAAGTACTGCCACAGTGCAGTGCTCAGGAGGCACCCGAGGGGCGTCATCAGACTGTCGTTCCTGTGGTTGATAATTTTCTGGAGCCCTTCGGCCCCGCTGCTGTGTTGCTTCAGGATCTCAAGCAACTCGGGGGACTTGGCGGTGCACGCAGCGTGGAGGGCTGTCCCGACACCTTCGCATTCAAGCGACAGGAGGGTTGGGGCGTGTGCCTCAGCGTGCTGGAACAGCTTCTCTATGAGGCTGAGCATCTTCTCCGCATGCAGCCTCCAGGCATCTGCCTCAGTGCCTTCCGTGTTGCGCAGGGCGATCGAGACCTCGACGAAGCCCTGCAACGCGCCGCACCAGAGGTCTTTGATGTGTGCATCGATGAACTCAGGGTCCTGGTTCTCCATGACGCGCCTCTCAAGAAGAAACATCCCAGTGCCCCAGTACTGGCGTGCCGCCTCCCTCACATGATGTGGGCTGTAACCTGTTTCCCCAGATAAGAGGCGCAGCTCGTTGGCTTCGGAGAAGCGCCCATCCTCGAGGAGTTCGTTGCAGGACTCGAGGCCAGTTGTCATCAGCAAATGGAACCCAGGCGTTCCCGCGGCTGGTGTCACGGAGGGCACGATGGAGAGGACGTAGAAGATGTGGCCTGCACCCAGCAGCAGCACCACAACCAGCACCACCATCCACCCGTCACTTCCAAAGAACTGCTCGTGCACAGTCTGTTCTGTGAAGCAGGACAGGTCCCGCAGATGCACGCCGAGCTGCACGAGAGGGGAGCAGGCAACCAGGCATAGCCACGCGCTTGTGAACACAGTTACGCTCTTGTCTTGCAGGGAGGGCAGCGACACCTGACGGAGTGCGTAAGCAACGGCATGCGCTGCGCTGCCCTGGATGCGCCAGTACCGCACCGTCACAAGAATCACGTTCACCACAAGAAGCACGCAGCAGGTTAACGGGGTGAAAGCTGCACAGAAGCTCGCAGCCATGACCAGGTGAATGACACGCCAGACTGCGACGAGCTTGAGGTGCTTCGTGTCCACAGAATTGTAATGTGGGTAGTACGTCTGGCTCAGCTGGCCCAGGGCGAATGTGTCAGACGTGGCGGTCCGCCTGTCCTGTTGGTCGTCCTCGTAGACATGCCACGTGCACCACAGTGCGCGCACCATCGCGATCGAAAACCACAGCACAAACCCAAGGGATGCACTGTCAGCGCTGCAGGTTCCCCACACGAGGGCGAGCGACACAATGCTGTCTGGGAGGGCGATGCACTGGCCCTCGAGGCGAGTGAGGTAGCGCACCGTGTAGCAGACTTCGGTGTGCCTGCGCGCGCGCTCGAGATCCTGAACAGGAAACATCGATTCGGTGTGATGAGCAAAGCGTGCAGCAAAGCAGTACAGCTGGCTCAGTGGATCGAACGCGTGCAATAGCCCCAGACGCCAGCCAAAGCCTTGCCGCACCAGCACCACCCCGCCAACCACACGCTTGAAAAACTCATAAACGAGCCACGCGTACTGGACCCACTTCTTATCTGACCCGACGACAAGCTGGACCACTGCCCCGACGATCATTGCCAGATGCACGACGGAGAACATCACGTGTTTGAACATCGGGAACGCGATGTCCCATTCCCACAGCCACTGTGTGAGGAACCCTGCGCGCCCTGCCCGCAACAGAGACTGCTCTTCGTCGCCGCTGCTGTTGACCCTCAGACACGTGTCAGGGCGCCTTCGGCTCAATCTAGTGTTCATCACCGATACAGAGAGCAAATACAGAAGCCCGACACCCACCACCGACCCCATGGCGGAAAGAACGTCGCGGAAAGACGAGTCGCTTGTCACCGGCATTGGGGCAGGCGAGGGTGTTGGCTGCGGCGTTGGTGGAACTGGACGCGGGGTGGGAATGGCAGGCGACGGAGACGGTGCTGGGGAAGGTGTCGGAGACGGGGTCGGCGAAGGCGAAGGCGCGGGGGAAGGCGAGGGTGTCGGTGCCGGTGTGGGAGACGGGGTCGGTGAAGGTTGGGGTGTTGGCGAAGGGGTCGGCGACTGAGAGGGCGTTGGCTGCGGTGTTGGGCCCACGGGCTTATTTGTCCCTGTGCTGCCATCAGCGCAGTCATAAGTCGGAAATGCGGCACATGACGCAGACGACGTATGCTCTGAGCACACCACCGTCACGTTGCTGCAGAAGGTGGGCCCAGAGTACGTGACACCCTGGCAGGAGTAGTCCCCGTCGCACACCATGCCGTAGGCCCCTGCCGTATCCAGCACAACAGCGTTTCCACTGCAGGGCGCGAACATCTGCGCAAGATCCGGAGAGTCGAAGGAGGCTGTGTCTTGCGCACACGTCATCTGCACCGCAGGCAAGTCAGAAGCCTCAAACTGCATGATGTTGTTCTGGCAGCCTGCAACAGGGGCGGTCGTATTCCCTGTGTAGCACATCACAGGCCTGAGGGCATGCTGCGACAGGTTGCTGAAGGCGAACGTGCTGTTTGCCAAGGTGATGGCACCCCAGGTGTGATTGGTCGGATGCACATTCTCGAGGTTGAGCTGAACGCTCGTCGGGCTATGAATCGCCGCTTCCATCTTCCAACAGCTATACACAGATTCACAGTTGAATTCCACGCCTGTCGCACTCGCTGTGACCACCGTGCGGTCGCAGCTTTGAAACCCCTGACAGGTGAGAGATAATAGTCCGAAGTTGGCAACATCGATACTCATCTCGGGGTGCTCATTCACTAGCGACACATTCAGAGCCTGCCCACTCCCAGTTCCGGCAGGGCGCACTGCGCTCACATTCAGCTTGTTACACGCAGACTGCACTAAGCAAGACACACGAACTACCGCAACCTGTGCGTCGGTTGCGATGAGCGTGGCCTTCGCACACACGCCTTCGCCATCGCAGGTCAACTGACACTCCGCCTCGTTACAGACATACACACCGCCACCCTTGGTTGGGTGGAATGTTTGCCCTGCGGCCAGCAGCCCCAACCCAAGGAAGGAGAGTGTACGGATCATCTGAGAGTCCTGCATGGGTGATGCGTGTCGCAGGCGCACGGGAGCACAGGCACAGAATGTAGGGATAGGAGGGCGAGGGGGGGTGGGGGGACGTTGCCGTCAGCGGTGCGGTCTGCAGTCCTCGGGTAGGCACTAGCCTAGCTCCCTTGGGAGGAACTCCGTCTCCTCCAAGCTAGCGCTCGTTGAGGCCGCGTGCCATGGCGTGATAGCCGAACTCTACAGAGTCATGTTGATACTAAACAACAAGGCTGAAGAAGACAAAGAGAGAACATATATGAACATGCACTGGGGTGCAGGATCATTGACGGGAGGAAGCAATCGAAAGAAAAAAGAAGAGAAGAGAAGAGAGACTCAGGTGCCCGAATTGGGGTACCTAAATTTTGTGCCACCGTTTGGTACCGTACAGTGCCACTGTGTGGGAGGTTGGAAAGCGCCCTATCACTTCACAGCTACAACCGCTCTGATGAATTTCCTTTTGTTTGTTGCGTTGACGCTTCTACACACAAAACCCTGAACTGATCACACCCTGAGCCTGATGAAGGGTGGGGTTAGTGTATAGAGCACGTTTGGTTGCAGCTGTGGTGGGGCGCTTTCCGCTCACACGAGTGTGCTTAAAAAAAAAACATATCGAGTATCGACACCACATGGCAGAAGACAAGCTATTTTCCCGCGCTCGGGAAAAAATGCCTGATCGAAAATGCCACGTGACATGAGTGATTGAAGCATTTATTGGGAAAACGGAACACTTTCGGACACATGCCATGTAGCTCCAAGGGGAATGGGGAAGAGTGAGGCTTGAACGTAGGCTGAAACGCACAAATCACCACCTGTGCATGAGGTGGGATGTGGCCCTACATTGCCGGGATCGACCTGTGTACTCAGTGTTCCATTCCCGGTTTTCAAAAAAGAAAGATACGTGCACGGCGGGTCCTCTTATCACATGCGTGCGTATGATTCGCATGAGTCCGAATTTTCAAGGGGTTCCACTCTCAAATGTGAAGGCATGATCACATTGCCAAGAGGACCACTCGCAGGCGATAATTCACACGAATACTGCACACACATACGCGATCCCACCCGGACCCACCCGCGTACGCTCTTGCCCTCCACGCACAAAGAACACATGATCGTGAAGAACATAATCCAAAAATGAAACGACAAACCTATCGCCTGGGGAACAGGGGAAGGCTTGCTTGGAAAAAGGAGAGAGAAAGGAGACTGGCGGGAAGGGATGAAAGAGGGGGAAGAGTGAGATGGTAGTTGTCTCAAGGCTTGTGGCGAGGCCCTGCGGAGTGGCTTTCGGGCGAGGGGGGGGGGGGCCTTTCGCCATTTGGGCAATCATCGGCAACCTGTTGGCGTCTTTGTCTCACAGAGCCCAGCCTAGATGATCCAGACCAGCAGGTGAAATTCGCCAACAGCGCCTTATTCTGCCACGCAAGCGAAGACCCCCCCTGCTCCCAACTCGACTCCATCGATAACTTCAGATCTTGGCTTCTCGTCACTCAATCGTGGTACCAGAGAAATGCGCGCGGCTTTTGTGGTCAGTCTGATGCGTCGGCAGGACTCTTGGGGAAACGGGGGTGGAGGTACGCTCTGACCGAAGTGCAGAAAAGTGAATTCCTCCACAACTTGGGTCAATTTGGCACAGCATTGACAGGGCGAAAGGCTTTTGAATCATCCCACTCGCACTAGAATCAAGCAGAAATATCCACGAAATGTGAGAGGGGAATGTCAAACAAAAGCCTGTCGCGTCGTATGGATGAGATTTGGAAGGTGTAGTCCCGAAGCTTCACTCGGATTATACTTCGTGTTGATCGGCGAGTCAAAAACCAACGCCGAACTGTAGAACTCATAAAAAACATGTATATGATGCGGATGCCCCGAAGAAATTCTCAGATGCGGTCAATCAAAAAGCGCAATACTTTTGGGCAAAACAACAACGCCTTTTTGACAGCTGTATTGCCCGGCTTGCTATGCCACAGCAAAAGAAATGGCCTCGTCCCAAAAAACCCCCCCCAAAGTGGCCTTTTTGGGGTTTTTTGCTGAAAACCTGAAAAATACAGGACATAACCGGTCCTGACCCCCAAACCTGGCCCAAAAGTGATATCTGGGGCTATCCGGGGGTTTCCTGGGGCAAATGAGGGTGCAGGGGGGTCTGATTCTGGTGGTGATTTCCTCTCCCACGGCCTTTCTTCGAGGGGGCTCCTCCCCCCCTGAAACCACCTCTTCCGGGCCTTGACTGAAGATTCAGAAACACTTGAGGCGAGCAGTGGTCGCGCTAAATATTGGAAAAATCACCCAAAATTTGGAAATCGGGAGCGAAAAAACGTACCTGAAAAAGGGGCTCGTTTTTGGGCGGGGAAACCGCGTTTCGTTGCATTTCCGAGCCTCGCCCGGATCGTAGTGGGGTCATTTTGAAAAAATGGGCTTGTTTGAAGACACTCAAATTTTCCGTCCTGGTTGTCTCTACAGCATGTGATCAGTAACAACCCGGGCAAGGGGTCAGGCACCTGCTCGGAAAGCAGGGACGGGAGTTCCCCACTCAGCTCAACTGCCAACAACGCCACCAAGTAGGCAAACATGTGCCAGCTTGAGTGCCACCCCTGATACGGCGAGGGTGTAGCCTGTTCAAGACACTGATGCCAGCACTGGACGTGGGGACCCCACGAAGCATGTTGTATGTGAAACCTCGTGCACACGCTGTAGTGCTGCACACGCTATACAGGGGGGTCTGGGGGGCGGAGCCCCCCAGCCGCCGGAGGCCACGGTAGTGAGTATCTGTTCCTTGCGCCGTAGTGGGAGCGCGTGGGAGTTGCGGGCGTACAGATTCTGTGTGAGTTGGATGCGTCCTCCTGAGGCTACTGAGAGTGGTCTGGGTCCCATTCGCTGATGTGAACCCAAAGGACTTGGCTACAAGACAGGCACGCGCTGCAGCCGAGTGATACAGGGGGCGGAGCCCCCCAGCCGCCAGAGGCCACGGTAGTGAACATCTGTTCCGAGCTGAACTCGTGTGGATCACTCCCACATCAGGTCGGAGCCCAGTGCTGCGCGGGAAGCAGTCACTCGGTAGGGAAGGCAAAAGGGGTGCTGAGAGTTTCATGCAAAGCGATGCTTGTGGAAGTTTGGGAACGGCGAACCTCAGGGCGTGAAGAGCAGCAGCCATCAAGGCCACTCACCCACCCCCACCACCCACCCCCGCCCCGCGGGGCCCATTTTTTTCTCTCCCCGTCTCTGCCTTCTTTTGAATATTTGAGATCCGTGCGAAACGCCATGGGGTCACTTTCATTTTTTTGGTGCACTTTTTTCATACTGAATTGGGGTACCAAAACTTTTCGTGTTGTGGACAAATCCCTGTTTGCAAATAAAAAACGTACCTGGGACCCCCCGTGTATAAGTCCCCCCCCCTTACCCCCGTGTTTAAGTCCCCCCCTGGGGGTCTGGCAGGGGGGGGACTTAAACACAGGTGGACCTAAACACGGGGGTGGGCTGGTCTGGAGGGTCATCAGGTGGCCCCTAGGCCCTCCAGGTGCTGTCAGAGTCGAAAAGTGGGGTGCCAAAAGTCCATCCGGACCGGAATTACCCCCCTACGACAGCAGAGGAAGAGGTCTTCTTGGTCTCCACTGTGCCACCCCCGTGTTTAAGCCCCCCCTGTGTTTAGGTCCGCCCCCCCGTGTTTAAGTCCCCCCCGGCCGAAAATCGCCTCCAGGGGGGGGACTTAAACACGGGGGGTCCCAGGTACCTCAAAAAAGCGTCGAAAATGCCGGGAGTAGGGAGTGAAGTTAGCGCGACCACTGGAGGCGAGGGTCCTTTTTTTTTTGCGACCTGCACCGTGTCGTTTTTTGTTTCGTTTTGTGTTATTGTTTTGTTTTGGGATTGGGGGGCGCCCCTCGTCGTGTTACACGTTAAGGGACTCGGTACAGGCGAGGATCAGTCCTCTGTGAGGCACTCCTACGCGAGCCTTCTGGGTTTCCCCAAATGACCCCCGTATGCGGGCCGCTTCAGGCGCTGCGTCGCCTCGGCGGGGCTCTCTTCCCTCGCAGTGTCGTGGGTATGGGGAGGGGGGGGGGCAAACTGGTTTCGTTTTGTTTTTGTTTTGTGTGGCTGTGCAGCTGCAGTCGATGGCCGCAGGTTGCACCACCTGCTACTTGTTCCGCCTCCTGATCCGGTGGGCGGTGGGGGGGGGGGGGTGACTTGATAAGAGCAGTCAAAATGATACTTGGGGGGGGGGGTAGGGGGGGGGGGGGTATATGTGCGTGAGAAACCTGAATTTTTGACATCTGCCAAAACGGCACCTAAGTCGACATCCAACCATACAAAGTGGTCCAAAACACCCCAGAAACACCTACAGGGCACTTTGGTGACCCCCAGTGCCCTCTGGGGGCCACTTATCTGCCATGCTCATTTTCCTGCCTAGGTTTGGTACCTGGCCTAGGTACCAGGCATAGCCACCCACACTGATACAACGTATTGTACGGAATATGGTTGGCTCTTCGGTCAAACCATGTCCCATTTGATATCCCATGCACATGCGGGGGTATCCCGCGTGACCTGGTGATGATATCCTGCGGATTCTGACCCCCATATCCCGCAGAGATGGCCCTGTCTCCCGGGGGGCATATGGCGGATGGTGGCAGGGATATCCCATTTTCATATATCCCACTGGGTATCCCACATATTCTGGTTGCATGCCTGTACTGACAATACTCCAGTAAGCAATCAGATGTTGCAAAGACATAGACTCAGAGGCGCTGTGGACGGCGCACCAATAATCAGAGATGTGCTTCCTGCCTCGAATGGAGCTTGGCCTAGGCAACTGGTGCAGTTGTGACACCAACAGAAAGAGCCACAGAGAAAGAGAGGGTGCTAGGTTGGTGCTGACTGAGTCTGAATTAGAAGAGGGCAGAGATGTGTGTCTCGTCAGCGGACTCTCGGACTAAGTGGGATGACGCATGTGAGCGTCGTTTTGCCTAGAATAAAGGCTAATTGACGTACAAACAGGCCCACAGGAGATGGGCTGCAAGTTTGGGGCTCAAAAACATCCTTTCTCGGAAGAGAACGGGTCTGGTGGACCCTGCCCTCGAACCAGAATGCACCCCCCCACACCCCTCGGCATTGCCAGACACCAAAAACCCTGAAAATAGATGCCCACTGTTCGCAAAAATCTGAACACCTCTCCCACAGGGATGGCCCAGGTACCAAACCTAGGCAGAAAATTTTGACGTCGCAAAAAGGCCTCTGGAGGTGCCATGAGGGGGTCTGGTGTGTCGGATAGGGGGTAATATCGGTGTTCTGGGGTGGTTGGTGGGGGTTTTGACGGCCGGTACGTCAAAAGAAGTCGATGTTCAAAAATGTGGTGTTTCTCACGCTTTTTAAAGGGCATATACCCCCCCCTAGGGCAGTGCTGTTTGCAGACGTGCAGACGTCTGCGTCTGCAAACGTCTGCACGTCTGCCGATCTGCTGCAGACGCGTCTGCAGCGTTGTACATATGTTGGCTCAGCACGAGGGACCAGCAAACCGCGCCACTACACACTACCCAAGATTGAGGATCAGCCTGGGGATGGGGCCTCAGGCCCCATCCAGGGCGCCACCCGATCTTGGGAGGCCCTGCACCACATGCGCCCGGTGCCTATAAAGGCCGCAGCGCGGGAATGAAGGTGTCAACGAAGGCGCAGTGAAGGCGGCGGCCAAGCCGGCTTTGCAGCCTTCACTGAAGCCTTCGACCAAAGTGCAAGATGGCGTGGGCTAAGGTCTCTCGGAGAACCTGGGGCAAAAGCAAAGGTGCCTGATTTGCGAGCATGTGCTCATCAACTCGCTTGCACAGGGGTGCCGTGCTGCGCAAGACAGGCACGGTGTGGGGCACGGCACATGCACTGTCACTTCACTCTCTGTTTGCTCGGCTTTGTGCACACACGGGCCAACACTGCAGCCGTCTGCACGTTTGCAGACGTCTGCACGTCTGCCGATTTGCTGCAGACGCGTTGCGACCGCGTCTGCAGACATCACTGCCCTAGGGGGGGGGGGGGGAGGTTCTGGTTTTTTGTCTCTTCGCTGTCATGATCTTCCGTCCGCCGCCTACGGGTCCCTCGGCAGGGTCGTAAGCATATCCTCGAAGGCGGTGACGCCCGCTATGCCTACCTCCTTCAGGTAACTCACTGCTTCTGTTGGGCGACGAAAGAGCAGCTTCCTGGGGTCCGTCGTGCTGAGGGTTTTCTCACGCTCCACCTTGAGGTCGTCGCAGCTGAAGATATGCTCTATATCGCAGCTCTCTTCACAGAAGGGGCAAGGCGGCGTGTTCTCATCGTCCTCTCCTCTGCGGAAATCCCAAAGCAGGCGGTGGCGCCCTGCCCTCAGCTGACGGATTAGCACTTCCTCCCCTCGCTTGAGGGCAGGCATGGGAAGTGGAGGACGCTTTAGGATGCCGTCCGTCCAGTACAGCGTTCCTTGTCGTGGGGTGAGAGGGTCATGGAAACGGCGTATCGCAGCCTTCGCCCCGGCATAAGAGAGGGGCTCCTCTTGGGGTTTATCCCGCCCTGCCATCGCCAGGCCATCCGCCATTTCGTTCCCCTCTATCCCCACATGTGCAGGTACGTACTGTAGGTGAATGGTTGCGTCGAGGTTCTGTGTGAGGTCAAAGAGCAGGGTCCAGACGCGGTGCAGCACATCTTCTCTCACCCTGGCTGGGCCCGCCTGCAGGGCCCGCAGCGCGCTCTGTGAATCCGTGCAAATGACGGCCACCTGGCCTAGGTGCAGCACCCCCCGGAGCCGTGTCAGGGCCTCTCTCAACGCCACGAGCTCAGCTTGGTATGCCGAGGCATGACGGCCAGCTGCCGCTACCACAGTAAGCGGGGTGGAGTCTGGGTCCGGTGGGTAAAGGACGGCACCCGCTCCCCCTCGGTCCAGATCCGTCGACCCGTCCGTATAGACCCACCAGGCAGGAGCGGTGTAGGTCTCCCGGAGGTGCTTTACGGCACGAGTGCGGAGTTCGGCTGTTTTTGTGTTGCTGCGGCACACCCCCGGGATGGTCGGGCTGATGTGTATGTTGTTAAGGTTCCATTCCCATGGTGGGGCTGGCGCTTTCACGTGGAGGGGGGCCCTTCCTCTGTCTTCACTGTATATTCGACGTGTGAGCTTCTTTGCCTCCTTCTGCCAGCCTCTGTGGTTCCTCATGTAGCCATCTACCGTCGCTTGCGTGGCGAAGTTGACTAGTCTTGCCAGCCTCTCCCGCAGATCGGCTGACTCCAATGCAATCAGGTCCGGGATACTTGGTAAGTGTGCCTCCCAGAGCAGGATGGCCTCCGATGTGGTTTTTGGGCAACCGGTGATGACCCTCGCCGCCCGCATATGTTCCCGTTGGAGTTCGCCTACTTCTTTCTCCCTGAGTTCAGCCCCGTAGACTGCTAACGCATATCGCACCACCGGGAGGGCGTAGGCCACATACACATCTCGCAGGACGTCCGCTTTACACCCCCAGTCGGTGCCGGCCAGGGTCCTGATCGCTGCAATCCGCCTTCCCAGCCTTTCGATGACATAGGCTACATGGGTCCTCGACAGTGTTGGCAATCGCCAGAACTGTCCAGCAACATCAAGTCCTGTCATCAAGTTACCGAAAGCCGCAAAGCACGAACAGAAGAAACACTATCATTCTGCCCGTTGCTACAAGCACAGGGCGGCAGATCAGCGCTGGCATACTCTCAGACTCTCCGAGATAGTCAGATTGTTCAAGCTCAAACCCCACGACAAGGGTGTGCAAGTTTCCTGGCATAAAACAAAGAACTCTGAACAGCACACGCAACCCGCTTGAGAACGTGTGTCCGGATGAGAGGGCTTCAGTCAAGGCCCGGAAGAGGTGGTTTCAGGGGGGGAGGAGCCCCCTCGAAGAAAGGCCGTGGGAGAGGAAATCACCACCAGAATCAGACCCCCCTGCACCCTCATTTGCCCCAGGAAACCCCCGGATAGCCCCAGATATCACTTTTGGGCCAGGTTTGGGGGTCAGGACCGGTTTTGTCCTGGATCTTTCAGGTTTTCAGCGAAAAATCCCAAAAAGGCCACTTTGGGGGGGGGGGGGGGGTTATGGGACGAGCCCAAATATATAAACCAACAACCCACACCCCCCGTCGACTCTGCGGAAAGAGGATGTGTGTCGGCCCGACCCCAAGATTAACATCACCGCAAACCCACACCCCCACCAGGGCCGCTGCGCAGGACAGCAGCAGCAAGGGAGGGAAAGGCGGGCGATACCCCAGAGAGCGGAAGACGCCCACTCAACGGGTTCCTTGGCGCTGAAACCGGAGACACGCGCATGCAAATAGTGAGATCAGAAGACGGCAGTTGCCAGTTCTGATCCAGTTCAGACGAGGGGTGGGGTGCCGTATTCCTGTGGTGACAAACTTGTTTGATTTTTCGGGAAGTTCCCCGGGGAAATACTGTCTTTGAAACACCTTGAGAAAACCTGTCGCTACGCTGACCCATGAAGTCACACCCACCACAGCGTGTTTGATTCGCGGGCGGGGGACTTCCCCGGAAAACCCTGGTGGGGGGCGGGGGGGGGGGTAGGGGTGGGTATACCCCTGTGAGAAAATGGGTATTTTCAGGACACGCTCTAAACACCTCTCAGCCCCTACCTGACACACGCACCGACCCCAAAGGGTGCCAGAATGATATCCTGAGGCCACCAACACCATTTGTGGGGCCTTATGGGGTGTTTTTTGGGGTTCCGGAAAATTTGCCCACCGGTGGTTCCTGGTGGTACCGTAGGCCCACCTCTGTTTGCTGGACACGCCCTTTTGCTGGCACAATACGGGGTAGGCGTGGTGAAGGGGGTGTCGGAAATTGCCCGGACACGAGTTTCGACGATTGTGCCCCTGTCCCACTGATTTTTGCGCGAATTACATGCACGTATAGGCGTGCCTGGGCCTGTACAGGCCTGGATAGGCACAGATTGCCTGTATGGATTGATCTCGATGTGCATATCCCGACAGGTATGGGCCTGTACGGTCTTGGCATCCTGCGTGGAGCCCTGCTGAAAAATCAGGTGGCTGTCGGTATTCACAGCCAGTATATTTCTTTCACAGAGCACCCGAAGCTCGTCAATACGATTGCGCTTCAGGGCGCGCCTGTGCCTGATGGGCAATTCGTCCATCACGCCCCTCAACAGAGCCAGGTGTCACAGGAATGACTTCCATCGATTCGGGTGGTTTGCAACATCCTCCTCGTCATTTGCTTCGAATTCAGCAAATTTGTGCATAGTAACTCAGTGAAAAACCTGCGTGTCTGTGCATTCCTGCTGTTGACAGTGCTGCAGTGTGCGCAGCCAGGCATTGGTTCCCATGCTGGCAGGCAGGTGTTTGGACTTTGAATTTTGTGAGGGTTTGGAGGCGTGCCTTGAGCCTATCGAAATGATTGCGCCTCAGCTGCTAATATCTCACCAGGAGTGCCCAGTTCTTCGCGAATATGAGTTTCAGACGTGACTGAGTTCAACTGTGGCACAGTGCGGCGCTCAACACAGGCAGCATGTCGTCATGAAGAAGAGTGTCGATTGCTATAGAATCTGGCATGCGGGAGTACCCTCGTTCTACAGTCTGCGCGAGCTGGTTCCCGAGGGTGATATTTTCTTGGTAACAGGCTTGTGGAGTGGCACTAGCCATGTGAAGAGGTGTGAGTGAGTGTGCAGTGCCTATCCGGGGGGCACCGTAGGAACCACCGATGGGCAAATTTTTTAGAATGCCAAAATATCAGCACTGAGGTTGATCTGGTGGTGAAATCTCCACCACAAAACACTTTTGGGACGATCTGGGCACATTGGCACCCTTTACATGGCTTTCTGAGGTACTTTTTGGGGTGTTCAGGGGGTCGGGCAACTTTCGGTATCCTCCAAAATTCCTTGGACATATTTTTGCTAAAAAAAATTTTCACAAATTTTCTCAAATTTTCGTTTGCTATGTTGGATTAGCGGATCCGCATCGTACAGAACGTCTACGAAAGACGACGCACGAGAACTGATACGCTATCCAAGTCAGTTACTAAGTCACACCACACGGGCGCGATCTGCTCCTTTCTTTTGTTAAAATGGGGAAAGGCACGTGAACACTGAAGGTCGGAGGCTCCACCGAATGAAGCTCGGAGGGTGATACCTCGGCCGCGCGTAGAAAATAGCGCGGGACCTTCCACTTACTGGGAAGGAAGTCTGATGAACGCCTGATCTGGCGGGGGGGGTCAAAAGGTAAAGCCCGGGCTCGGAAACGTTTCTGCCGATGGATCTTCGACAGACGAACCTTGTGGGGAATGGGATCAATCGCGCAAGGGGGAAGTAACCACCTCCATGCCTTGACTTTACTGTTATTTGTCGGCCGGCTTGGCGCACCAAACAGGAAGCCGGTAGCCACTGCTGGAGGTTTCGAGTCAGATGGCCCAACGGCCTTTGGTTTTACAACAGGGGCGCCCTGGGGGCGGGGTGAGAGGAACGAGGGGCAATGAGTACCCTTGCAGAGGGGTAGGGGAAGTAAGCCTGGGAAAGGCCGGACGTCCAAGGCGCTAACCGTTGCGCAAGTTGCAGGTGTTTTTCCCGGTGGCGGGATGTCGGGCGCGCCAAGGGCATCCGCCTCTCTCTTTGCGGCAGATGGGACATGAAGGGGCAGGAAGGTGAATCCAGGTTCAGACTGCGATGACTGGGCAGTGCGCTTTGATGAAAGCACCTTTGCTGATTTGCCGAGCCCGCCGGCTGTCTGTGTACCCGGGTCAGTGACAAGACGAAAGGGAGGTGGGGTGTTCTCCGGCAAAGGGGGAGGGGATGCCGCGTCGGGGAAAGGTCTAAGCGACGAGATATCAGGACAAGGGCCACTCAAGGAGCTGACTACGGTGCAGGTAGCTTGTCTTTTGTTGAAAGGCGTGGCATCAGCCACGTCCCGCACGTCAGCCAGCCTCTTAAGCAAGCTAGGAAGAGGCAGGGAAGAGAGAGAAGGGGCTGGCGGTAGCTCGAGGTCGCAGCATGCCACAACCTCGTCCACACCAGGATAAGACACATCTGAGCAGAGGGGCTCCACCCTCACTGGCACTGGGCCACTCTCATAAACATAACAAATTTTCGTCAGCTGATTGAGGGTGTGCTATGAGGGTTCTATCCAACAAGGATATCAAGGCGGCACTTTCAAAGTCCTGCCAAGGACAGCGCCACGTGGGTGTGTGCTTCTGATATATGTTATGTCATCATGTGAACCCTCCCCAGCGTGTGCCAACATCCCTGACACGCTCACGAAAAGCATGACACGGAGAAAACAGGTGCCGAAACAACCTGCCGAGCACACGGGTAGTGCCACGTTGATCCACGCAGCGATCTCCCATGACAGGAAGCCTTGTCGCCACGGCAGAGTCGCCGCAGACTGTGGGAGAGGTGTCGCCAGTCACCTTGAGGTTGCAGTGTGTCATCAGGCTAAGACCCGTGCCCTCTTCACCTCCCCTGTTAGGTTGCTCCCATATCGTTGCCTGCTTTGGGGCCTGAAGGACATAGGGGTCCAGCAGGCACTTGAGCATCGCAAGGCATGAGTGGCTGTTTCAAACTCCTGGTGCAAGCACCCGTCATGGTCTGGGGAAGCCCTCCCAGGTAGTTTAACGTCTTGCCCAGGACAACCTTTTGGGGGCCTGAAGGACATAGGGGTCCAAAATTTCCCAAAATTTCCCAAAATTTCTCAAAATTTCTCAAAATTTCTCAAAATTTCTCAAAATTTCTCAAAATTTCTCCAAATTTCTCCAAATTTCTCCAAATTTCTCCAAATTTCTCCAAATTTCTCCAAATTTCTCAAAATTTCTCAAAATTTCTCAAAATTTCTCAAAATTTCTCAAAATTTCTCAAAATTTCTCAAAATTTCTCAAAATTTCTCAAAATTTCTCAAAATTTCTCAAAATTTCTCAAAATTTCTCAAAATTTCTCAAAATTTCTCAAAATTTCTCAAAATTTCTCAAAATTTCTCAAAATTTCTCAAAATTTCTCAAAATTTCTCAAAATTTCGTCAGCTGATTGAGGGTGTGATATGAGGGTTCTATCCAACAAGGATATCAAGGCGGCACTTTCAAAGTCCTGCCAAGGACAGCGCCACGTGGGTGTGTGCTTCTGATATATGTTATGTCATCATGTGAACCCTCCCCAGCGTGTGCCAACATCCCTGACACGCTCACGAAAAGCATGACACGGAGAAAACAGGTGCCGAAACAACCTGCCGAGCACACGGGTGGTGCCACGTTGATCCACGCAGCGATCTCCCATGACAGGAAGCCTTGTCGCCACGGCAGAGTCGCCGCAGACTGTGGGAGAGGTGTCGCCAGTCACCTTGAGGTTGCAGTGTGTCATCAGGCTAAGACCCGTGCCCTCTTCACCTCCCCTGTTAGGTTGCTCAAAATTTCTCAAAATTTCTCAAAATTTCTCAAAATTTCTCAAAATTTCTCAAAATTTCGCAAAATTTCGCAAAAAATCGCAAAAAATCACAACTCCACAAAAGAGCCCGATTTCATAGATTTGTGATTTTTCGTGATTTTTCGTGCCTTTTCGGCTTTTCGGAGAAAAGCCGTGGTTCCCTTACCTTTCCCAACCACCTGAACACCCCAACTTTTTGGTGTTCCCGAAAAATGTTATTTTCTCACGCGTATAGGGGGGGGTATACCCACCCCTAGGGGGGGGGGGAGGGGCGGCGGGGAGGCCAAAGAATAGACGAGATACGCTGTTTGTTTGCAGGCAGTGTCCCGAGACCTAATGAGAGGCAATGTGGGGAGGGTGGGGGGTGCAGGGCAAAATATGATAAATATGCACAGAACAGCCAACAGGGGAAGAAGGCTTGGCGGTGGTGGAGGGAAGAAGCCAGCGGAGCGGGCAAAGGGGGGACGGGGGAAGGGATGGAAGGAAGAGGAAAAAAAAGGCTCAATTCAGAAGAGAATAGAGAGAGAGAGAGAGAGAGAGAGAGAGAGAGAGAGAGAGAGAGAGAGAGAGAGAGAGAGAGAGAGAGAGAGAGAGAGAGAGAGAGAGAGAGAGAGAGAGAGAGAGAGAGAGAGAGAGAGAGAGAGAGAGAGAGAGAGAGAGAGAGAGAGAGAGAGAGAGAGAGAGAGAGAGAGAGAGAGAGAGAGAGAGAGAGAGAGAGAGAGAGAGAGAGAGAGAGAGAGAGAGAGAGAGAGAGAGAGAGAGAGAGAGAGAGAGAGAGAGAGAGAGAGAGAGAGAGAGAGAGAGATGTTGCTGGTTGGTGGGGGGACTTCGCTCGAGAAGTGCAAAAAAAATAAAAGAGTCACTTATAAAAAGTTGAGAATCACCTGATGTTGAAAACGCAGCGAGGGCCAGCAAGGCCCTCGAACAAGGTCGATGTGGTTCCGCGAGAGGGGGTGGGGGGGGGGGGGGGGCGGAGGAAAGGGGAATCCGTTGATCTGCGCAGCGGTGTATGCGATGAGAGAAGGTATAAAATAACACACACAAGGAAGGGGGAGGGGAGGTGCCCATATGACTGAAACGGCGAACTTACAACGGAGTTCTTTTCGCTGCAGCACAGGGCTTTCCCTAAATCTGGGGGTCTGGGGGGCAAATTTCCAAAAACGGGTGCAAAAAAAGGGGGGAAAGGGGGGTTAGGCTGGGGCCCAGTCTGGGGGCTGCCATTGCATTTGTTGGACTCCGTACGGATCGTAGTGGGGTCATTTTGTGGGTGTAGGCGCCCAGTTTCACCTGTGAAATCTGGATCTGGTCAGTCCTTCAAGTCCGACTCGTGATGGGAGGAGGTGACTGAGAGGCACCACACCACCCCACCCAGCGGGACCCCCCCATCGGTTTTGTCAAGACCCCGTTGTTTTGAACGTTTGGAATCTGTGCGGATCGTGGTGGGGTCATTTTGGCCATGAGGTGCCCGTGAAGACCCCTGTCTGGTTGTCACCGTGAAGGTTCAGCTCACCCCCCTCTAGTTCCTCACCCGGACAAGACAGGTCCTGAACATGTATGACCGTGTGAGACCTTCTGTAGCCGTATGTCACCTTGTGACCCGTTGTGGTGATGTGTAAGAAAGCCTCATTGGCGGCAGACAACTGCCGGTCCACTGATCCTGGCTCACACCTGATGAGGCACACCAGGGGTGGTCGTGTGTTTGCGCCGAATACACAACGAGCACCACGGGAGACCACACGTGGCGTCTTGCACCTGACGAGATTGCTCTGATTTTGCTTCAGGATTGCAGCATCCGGCGACACGTGATCAAGCTATTGACACGATGTGCCAGAAAATGCTGAATAATCCCTGGTACTCACCTGAACCCAGAGAGCCTGGAAGATCGAAAACCGCATGGTCACCCATGGGAACCTTTTTTGCGCGCCCAGGACGGCAATACCCCAAAAAAGGTGTTCTTTTGCAATATTTGCGCACACCCATTCCGAAGATTTTTTTGACAGCCACTTTAGTCAAGTAGGGTGCCCATTACTGCCTTGACAACTCGCCTGCAAAAAAAGGGGGGAAACAGGGAAATAATAGCCTGCAAAAAAAAGGGGGGGGAGGCAGATTTTGAAAATCTCGGGAGACGGGTGCCGATTTAGGGAAAGCCCTGCTGCAGCAGTTCCGAACTTTTTTTTTGGTGTTTATCTGGGACAGGGTATAAGATAGACTTTTTTTCTGGCGCCGTTTTCCGGTTTTTCTGGTTTTGAAAATTTTTCGCGCGCGCCTTCGGCGCGCGCGACCCGCGCAAACCCTCCCAGAATCTGAGAGGGCCCGGTGCCTGCGCGCGTCCTGTCGTACTGAGGCTGCTTGGTGGGGCAGGCGCAGCAGCTGCTTTGAAAGTTTGGACTCTCGGCCAAAAAACCGGTCTGGTGTAATTTTTTTACGCAGGGGGGTCTGGGGGGCGGAGCCCCCCAGCCGCCGGAGGCCACGGTAGTGAACATCTGTTCCCTACAGTCTGGATTCGCTTGTAAGTAGGAAGGCTTCGCTGATCGCAGCCCGGCCAGCAGGAGATCACTGGTCCTTGAGGGTTCAACCTTCAGGGTGGAGGAGGACGGGGGAGCGACCACTCGTGACAGGTGTGCGTTGTGGGTGGAGTGGGTGCACGACAGAATGGCCAAAGGGTCCACGAGATCTCTGCACACATTCCGTTATCGAGGAGATGGGCTAGCTGTGACGACAGGCAACAAACAAATCTCATCTGTTAGTTGCCCCCAATAGGCTTGGCGACCTTCAAGACTGCTTGAAATTCGTTCGTGTTCTCGTCTCAGCCCTCCAGACAAGCAGATCTGTCTCGAGTTGGTGGGCTGTCGCCATGTATTCGATGGCACCGAGTGACGCTGCACAGAGGCAGACGACACGGTGAACTCCAGCGGAGGTTACCCTACCTCCGCTGGAGTACACCGTGTGTCTCCCATGAATCTCAACCAGCGGGAGTCTTAGCGTAAATTAGCTGGAAAATAGACTCCCGTCTTCAGTACAGACTGCAGTCTTAGACCCCTCTTAGACACTCGCTAGGGTGGCTGGAGTCCACCATGTGTGCACCTTCAAAACAGAAGAGACCTGCATGACGAGGGCATCACCACCCACCGGGCCACCCGCTAGGTCCATTTTTCTTCTCCGCTTCTCTGCCTTCTTTGGACTATTTGAGCTCTGTGCGGATCACGATGGGGTCACTTTCTATTTTTTTATGGCGTTTTTTCTGACTGTTCTACTGTCCCAAAGTCACAAAAAAACCCGCCAAAAATGAGACCGACCTTTTTTTTTTCTCCAGAAAACCGGGAACCGGGAAACCCTGGTTTTGAAAACCGGAAAACCAGACCTATCTTATCCCCTGAATCTGGGAACCGGGATCTTCGCTACGGTGACGGATACGGTGCCTTTTGGTGCATTTTGCACTTCCCCCCTGTTCAATCGAGAGGAAGAATACCATCGGATTAACGCCGACAATTTGCCAGAGCGAAGACCCCCCTTTCTACAGCGTCTTTTCCGTAGTTCCACACCGACTTTCAGGGCCACCAGAAATGAGAAGAAAGGGGAGAATGGGGGGGGGTGATTTTCGGCGAGAAAGTATGACAAAAGCGCATAGTGAGCCCTGACGCTCGTTTCGTCTGCAGGATTGGGGCCTGCTTGTCGAAAGTGGGGGGCATACCAAGGATATGTCCCCCAGCACCCCCCCAGCAATGCGACGGAGGTAGAGGGGGTGTGATGATGAAGGGGGGTGGGCAGCCGCAGCCCATGGAGGTGTCGGGGGGGTCACCTGGGGCCTGGCTGCATGCGAACACGCCGATACCTCCCCCCTCCCCCCACGCGCCCATGCAGATTGATGCTAAGAAGCAGGGGGGGAGGGGCGAAGGGGAGTCATCAACCCGTCGAGTTCGGCGTACTCACGCCGAACAACACATCGCGTCCCTGTCCCCCCCCTCCCCAACCCCCAAGCTGTTGCAGGGGTCGGAGGGGGGGGGGGGTGCGGAGGCGGGCACGGCGGGAGATAAACGGTGTGAGGGAATGAATCGGCCAAAAAAATACAAGTGTCTCTGCGCTTTGATGTGGCACGCTTGCTTTGCTTTCATATTTTTTTGCGGTTGACGCTTCCACACTCACACTCCTGATCGGTGCCGTGAGTGAGGAGGCACAAGGGGGGCACGAACAAAAGCGCGAGAAACGCTCCACCCACATTGAAGTGTGCGGAAACAACAAAGGTAAAAAAAAAATCAGTCTGAGAACTTCTCTGAGCTGTACCGACATTTGTCGACCGCACCCACATCACACAGCGAGTGGGGAGGGTTTCCCTTTTGGGGGCCCCCGATCAGTGTTCAACCTGTGTCAGTGCGACACTTCTTGTGTTCGAGAAGCACTGGTTCTACACTTCAGAGTGAAAGGCTCCCTCAGTCGGCGTGCCATAGAGCAACTCAGAGGAAGGGGTCGAGAGTGGGACTTGCTTCCTCTCCCACAGCTGTGCTTCAAAGAGGCCCCGACGGAGGCCCGCCGTTGTCGCGCTCCGGGTGTGCTGTGCGTTGCTGTTGTGTCATCAGTGGTTTCTGTTTCCACCGGAGGCCCTTCTGTAATTTGAGAAGAGGCTTCTGCTGGAGTCTGGTAGAGATGTGATACTATATAATGTAGAGAAAAAGAGGCGGGGGGTGAATGGGGGGATGGGGAGAGAGAGAGAGAGAGAGACTGCCCTCTGCTACAGCAAGGATCTGCAGAGAAGAAGGGGGAGGGCGGGGGGGGGAGGGTCCCGGGGGGGATGAGCCCCCCCCCCCCTCCCCCTTGTGCTTCCCCGAACAAAAATTATGTGGGCGAGGAAGAAATAAAACCGACACAGGTTTGTGGCACAGAAAATCAATTCAAAAAAAAAGCAGCAACCATACATACACTGTACCCCTGCTTGTGTGCGATGGAAAGGTGTCGCTGCAATACATTTGCGAAGAACAGCCTGCCCTGAGGGTGGGCCATGGGCTCCATCTGCACGCTGCCCCCTAGAGGCTCGTTCATCTCCTTGAAAGGCCCTTCTCATTATTCTGACTCGTTACTCGTTGTTCGTTATCGTTATCGTTTGGCGTGAACACTAGCTGGGCAATGAATTAGGTTGCACTGGGGGGTGTGGGTTGGGTAGGGAAGGGAAACGCCCGGGTGCGGGTGTGATGATGTATTGCCACTATTGTGGTGTTGGTTAGACGAGATAGATCAAAGCAAGACAGCCGCACTGCCCCCCCCCGTCCCGGGGGAGGGCGAGCGGGAATGTAATCCCAAAGTTAGCCGGAAGGAAAGCGAGCCCCGCGCTGGGCAGCTGCGAAACTGCTGACAAGTGCCTAGGTCCGCAGGCACCTTCGTCAGCAGTGAGTCTGTCAGCATGGGTCACAAAGGAAAGAAGCGAGAGGTTGCAGGGTGAGGCTGTGCAACAACCCTGTTCGGCCCAAAGCAACCACAAAGTAGAATTCATGGGGTGCATGGCAGTGGGGTAAAGTAACATTGTGGGAGGGGAAAATGCCTCAATTTGAAAAGTTAAGTTGACGTGATCAGCTCCAGCCCGGAACTCGTTCGGGGAGTGAGACTGCCGTGACTGTGGAATAATATAATACGTACTGAGGGGGCCTTCAATCGGAGAGGAGCGAAGGCCCCCACTGCCACAGATGGGGCAGGGGGGGGGGGGTGATGCGGTAGCACACGACGCGCTGTCAGGAACAATGTCGACCAGTCGAAATCGACAGACGACATGCGTTTCGACCGGTCGTTCGACAGTCGAAAATCGACAGGTTACCTGTCGAAATACCTGTCGAACGACCTGTCGACGACCGGTCGTTCGACAGAGGTTTCGACAGGTCGATTTTCGACTGTCGAAATCGACTGTCGAATTCGCAGGTATACCTGTCGAAATCGACTGTCGATTTCGACAGTCGGTTTCGACAGGTATTTCTGTCGATTTCGACTGTCGAAATCGACAGAAATACCTGTCGAAATCGACTGTCGATTTCGACAGTCGAAAATCGACAGTCGATTTCGACAGGTATTCCTGTCGAAATAGACTGTCGTCAACTTTTTTGACTCGTCACTCTCTTGGAATCGTGGAATCGGGTCGTGACTCTGGAGCCGTTCCGATTTCGTCAGCAATTCTCCCCCCCTCCCTCCCCAGCCGAGAGAACATTTTTCTTCTGGCCCTGCATCCAGTGTTGCCTGCCTATGTGTTGCCCCTGTTGTGTCTGCGCCTGTGCCTCCCTGCCCTGTATTTTTTTGCCCTCACGGGTATCACGATACAGGGCAGTCCCCCCCCTCCTCCCCCCAAAAATCGTTCGCATCATCTTGGCGCCCATTCCTTCCACTTTCTGTGGATGTGTTTGGTATTTCCGAACGGAATTTTCCAGCGCCAAGACTGATACCTCGCCGTTTTAGAGTCAGTCACTTCTACCGCCGCTGCGATTTGCGATACGGTAGTTGTGCAGAAATGCTAACATTTAATTTGCTCTGTGGAACCTGGACTGCACCTTCTGGGCTGTGAGTCTGTAGATAGTTGGACAGTTGCGGAACCCATCCTTTGTGTGCCTCCGACTTGAGGAGCTGTCGACTTCAGAACCAAGGTTCAGAACGAAGATGACGACCTGCTGTGAGCTGCAAACCTTCTTGACACACCTACCGTATCTGCATTACACTCGTGGTAATTCCATACCCCTGGAAACAGGAGACCGCCGTCTGTTCACAGATGGTCTTGAGCGTGGTAGCCATCTTTGCTATGGAGTCACGATTAAGTCTTTGTGGTCACGTGGGCCCATGAGCAGCGGATACACTTGGAGTGGAGGGAGGGGGTGCGGTTCTGGAAAAGCGGGTCTGAATCTGGTCAAGGACGACTGAGGGCTTCAGTTCGAGTTCAATGTGGGTCCAAGGGTACACAGGAGATCACTGCTTCATATTCAACCTGCTTGTCATCCTCTGGTTACTGTTCAACGGCTCGAACTCCTCGACTTTCCTTGGCTGACTGAAATGAAACAATACGTAAGTGCTGCTATTGTGTTGTTCCCCTGACAGAGGAACACAAGGGAAGGGAACTGCAGCTGTCCACGAAGTGGCTCGACGTAGCCACCTCACGCTGCCTAGAGGGTCGGTTCAGGTTGAAGCAGAGCAATTAAGTGTTCGGGGGATGCCTTTGGTCAAGGCCTTTTCTAAAAAAAATTGACCCACGGCGCCTGGTTGTAGCTCGGTCTACGCCAGGTTCCACACCCCGTCATCGCAAAACGTACACATACACAGAGGCAACCCGCAACGGGCCTCTGTGGTACGGGAGCCTGACGGGAGGAAATTTTGCCTTTTGGTCACAAAGGCGTCTTTTTTTGGAATAAATTGACCCGCAGGGTGGCTGAGTCTTATCAGACAGGCCGACCTACGTTGAACAGTGGAACCACACAACCTGTTCAACCTGCAAACCACCGGGGTGGCGGCTGAGTCCTCATCCCTGCCGTAGCATGCGATAAGCCTACGTCGACCTCCGCTACGGTCTCTCAACAACGGTCTTCACCAGTTGAACCCCGCGCGTCCGGGAAAGCCTGATCGTTTGGATCTTGTCCCTGTGATTCGAAGAACTGTGGGGTTCAGAACCAAGGATGAGGAACTGCTGTGAGCTGCACACTCTCTTGACACACCTGCACGTATCTGCGTTACACTCGTGGGAAACCCGAACCCTGTATTTATACAGGAGACTTCCATCTGGGACAGTTTCTGTTCCAGATGAGCTTTGACAGTGGTAGCCATCTTTGCGATGGAGCCATCGTCATTGCTATCGTCGTCACTCGGACCCATGAGCAGCTGATACAATTGGTGTGGAAGGAGAGGGTGCGGTTCTGGATCAGCAGATCTGAATCTGAAACTGGTAAAGAAACCCACGGGTCTGAGATGACTCAGTGTCTGAGTGACCGGGTCAGGTCACTCAGGCTGTCTACCGGTCAGTGAACCAGTATCCGACCTGTCGAAGCTGTCGACAGGTATAGCTGTCGAAATCGACTGTCGACCTGTCGACAGTAAGCTGTCGACAGCTGTCGACTGTCGACAGGTCGAATCGACTGTCGATCGACAGCAAAATCGACTGTCGACTGTCGACGGGTCGACAGTCGAATCGACAGTCGACCTGTCGACAGTCGACAGTCGATTTTGCTGTCGATTCGACAGTCGAAGACCCCGACAGCGCGTCGTGCACATCAGTTTTGGGAATCGATTTAAAAATGACATCAAAAGTAATTTACACGGTTTCCCGATCGCCAGTTGCAAAAGTGATCGTTTCCCCCACAGCCTTTGTTGAGGCCGTGTTGGAGAGAGACTCCGGCCTATGTGATGTTTTTGCGTTCTTGGCTAACGATCAGTTTGGAAACCATGACACGGAGGACATGGGCGCCACCCCCGATGAAATGAGAAAGTTGCGGGCAGAGTGGGGATGCTGGGACACTGGTGTACTCATCTTCGGAGGGAAGTGTTCGAACTTCTCCTTGACAGGTCTGTCCCGATGTTGATGTTGAAATTGACGGATGTTGAATGGTTTAGAATTCGATGAATTTTGTCGAACGGGGTCGACAGCATCAAGTCAATGAAGACTTGTCTTCATCACGGTTGTTGAGCAGTCAGGGGATCGTGCCTGGCCGGGATCGTACAGCAGGTTGAGGTGGATTGCAATCATTTTAATCGTTCGGTGCGTGCTGCCAAGCTGCACATCAAGAATCATGATTGCCTCCTGGAAATGTACCCTGAAAACCCTGAAAAATTAGAGAGAACCACGACACCAAGCATAGCTCAGTTCTGGAACAGAAATCATTATCGTCACACACGCCCGTACGCCGGGACCTGCCCAATATGAGGTTACACTGTGAGGTTGGAGTGAAATCGGGACTCAAATATCGGGCACGCCACCACGTGGTTCATGTACAAGTACCGAACTGTGTGTGGCACACCAGCTTTCGGGTGCATCAGACCAGCTCCAGCCTCAAAGGTAGACCTCACACGCGCCGAAGGCGATGGAATGACCAGGGGATAAGATAGGTCTGGTTTTCCGGTTTTCAAAACCAGGGTTTCCCGGTTCCCGGTTTTCTGGGAAAAAAAAAAAAGGTCGATCTCATTTTTGGCGGTTTTTTTGTGACTTTGGGACAGTAAAACAGTCAGAAAAAACGCCATAAAAAAATAGAAAGTGACCCCATCGTGATCCGCACAGAGCTCAAATAGTCCAAAGAAGGCAGAGAAGCGGAGAAGAAAAAATGGACCTAGCGGGTGGCCCGGTGGGTGGTGATGCCCTCGTCATGCAGGTCTCTTCTGTTTTGAAGGTGCACACATGGTGGACTCCAGCCACCCTAGCGAGTGTCTAAGAGGGAGTCTAAGACTGCAGTCTGTACTGGAGACGGGAGTCTATTTTCCAGCTAATTTACGCTAAGACTCCCGCTAGTTGAGACTCATGGGAGACACACGGTGTACTCCAGCGGAGGTAGGGTAACCTCCGCTGGAGTTCACCGTGTCGTCTGCCTCTGTGCAGCGTCACTCGGTGCCATCGAATACATGGCGACAGCCCACCAACTCGAGACAGATCTGCTTGTCTGGAGGGCTGAGACGAGAACACGAACGACTTTCAAGCAGTCTTGAAGGTCGCCAAGCCTATTGGGGGCAACTAACAGATGAGATTTGTTTGTTGCCTGTCGTCACAGCTAGGTGCCCATCTCCTCGATAACGGAATGTGTGCAGAGATCTCGTGGACCCTTTGGCCATTCTGTCGTGCACCCACTCCACCCACAACGCACACGTGTCACGAGTGGTCGCTCCCCCGCCCTCCTCCACCCTGAAGGTTGAACCCTCAAGGACCAGTGATCTCCTGCTGGCCGGGCTGCGATACAGCGAAGCCTTCCTACTTACAAGCGAATCCAGACTGTAGGGAACATACCGTCACTCAAGTAATGTTGGTGGGGTAATAACCCACCAACTTCTTCCAGAACCCCCAAATCCACCAAATTAGTACCCCACCAACATATTTACCCCACCAATATATTACCCCACCAACAAAACTTGAGTGACGGTATGTTCACTACCGTGGCCTCCGGCGGCTGGGGGGCTCCGCCCCCCAGACCCCCCTGCGTAAAAAAATTGTACCAGACCGGTTTTTTGGCCGAGAGTCCAAACTTTCAAAGCAGCTGCTGCGCCTGCCCCACCAGGCAGCCTCAGTACGACAGGACGCGCGCAGGCACCGGGCCCTCTCAGATTCTGGGAGGGTTTGCGCGGGTCGCGCGCGCCGAAGGCGCGCGCAAAGCGCCCTATCACTTCACAGCTACAACCGCTCTGATGAATTTCCTTTTGTTTGTTGCGTTGACGCTTCTACACCGCGGTCTCCTCGTCGACTGCCTGCCGGACCCATGCGCACTCGGGGCACACCCAGCCCCTGTCCCCTGCGCCCTCGAGCCATTCGGGGACGACGTGCGCCGGGATGCGCTCTCTCAAGCACGTCCTGACCGTGGTCCCACCGCAGTCGTGGCAGCTGAATGCGGTCCTGGCTGTGTGTGTAGTATTGCACGTTTCGAATATGCACTCGGGGCGACGCTCTGCTGGCTCGTTGTCGGGGTGGGCGGGGTCGGGAACCTTCAGGGTGTCCCAATCCAGAGTGGCCATCTTCTCTGTTACGCAGCTCGGCGTAGTTACTGTTCCTCTCCTATTCACGCAGCTCGGCGTAGTTTCTGTTCCTCTCCTATTCACGCAGCTCGGCGTAGTTTCTGTTTCTCTCCTATACACGCAGCTCGGCGTAGTTTCTGTTCCTCTCCTATACACGCAGCTCGGCGTACTCCCTCAGCCCGTTCTGTTCCTCTCCTATACACGCAGCACGGCGTACTCCCTCAGCCCGTTCTGTTCCTCTCCTATACACGCAGCTCGGCGTACTCTGTCCGCTTCTGTCACTCTTGCTCCCTTGATTCTCTCGCCTGCTTGATAGTTTGATGCGTTGACGCTTCTACACACAAAACCCTGAACTGATCACACCCTGAGCCTGATGAAGGGTGGGGTTAGTGTATAGAGCACGTTTGGTTGCAGCTGTGGTGGGGCGCTTTCCGCTCACACGAGTGTGCTTAAGAAAAATTTTCAAAACCAGAAAAACCGGAAAACGGCGCCAGAAAAAAAGTCTATCTTATACCCTGAATGACGCCGTACAAAAAAGAAATTATAGCGGCCCCTTGGGGGTCGGGCAGAGAAGCGAGCTCTCTCCTAATGGCAAACTGAGTTTGGCACTAGGAGGGAAGCTTCTAATCAAGTCGAAATTTGACCCAATATTATCCGATTGAATGTGAATGGACTCACGGGGAAGTGACGTGTGTCTCCGCTCTGTGGCGCAGCCCATGTAAAGGAAAGCTTTGATGGCACCAGAAGGTGCCGGGATGCTAAGGGAGAAAGACAAGAAAGAAGCTGCCGGGATGTATCGCTGTCGCACAATTCGACATGATGCGCGCTCTGTGTTGAGTGTCGACACAGGGTTCAAATCAAGAAGCAGAATACTGTCTGCCAAGGCACACACAATAACCAGCCGTTGGGCCGTGGGCCCTTCGGCTGTGCCAAAATATTTGATTCTTCAGAAAAATAGGACCCATACCGGCAACATCAGCGTTAACTAAATTGATGGATCCAGGTTCAGAACAATTGCCAGCTCGAAAAAGCACACGAACACACTGTATCCAGATAGACACTTTCATTTCGTACATTTTTCGGACACAAATCTCACACGGCCAGGTCTCTGCCCGCCACTCTTGAGTAAGCACTGACCAACCAATCTATTGATCATGATGACGGCGCTTCCTTTTTATCCCGATAATAACACACACGGTGCAGAAGCTTTCGAAATAACCCTTGCAGGCCTGGGTGCCAAAGCTGGTCACACAGATGCCGAGGGGAAAGTCTCCTTTTTGGCCACCACAAGCGGCAGTAGTAGGTGCTGGGGTGCGGACAGTGATATCGCTGTTGTGGCGGTCACAACGAAGCGTGAGAGCACACTTCGTTGCCCCGCGGACTCTGCGCGAAAGGAACACTGGCCACCCCACAAGCGTCTCTGATTGTTACTGCAGTGCAGAATCACACATATTGGTAAGTCCGCACCGCGACACTGCCGTAAGTTCCCATGCACACGTCAATATGCTTCTGTTAGTATCGGAAGACACTGAGCGGACTCTGATGATCCACTCAGACACGAATGGGGGGCATGCAAGAAGTGCCCGACCATGTAAAAAAGAAAGTGACACAAACGAGGGGGAGGGGGGGAGAAACAATAACGCCGCATTAGAATGCGGGCTGAAAAGAAAAGTTCTTGCTTGGGGTTTGTCCAGAAACCCGCCTCCCCCAACGAAAAGGGTGTTTCACCACGTCTCGGCGAAATTAGGGGAGGCCCGTCGCGCAAATGAGCAAGCCTCAACGCCCTGAACACACAGATGGCACGGGGTCATATTCTTGGGGTCTCCATTCCAAACCACATCCGGTGTAGTGATTACATTGATGACCCTGTTGTACACTTCAGGGAGCTCCATGAAGTGCCCCCTTCTCGTGTCCTGAGTGCAAACATGGAAGAATCGCTACACTGGACACACATTGGCAGCAGAAGGCCACCAGAATTTCATTCTGTTTCGACGCCAGCGGTGTCCCTTCCGCATCGAACGTCGACACGCGTCGTGCACTGTCGGACAATCCAGACATGGGGGCCTTCGCTCAGAAGCGCAGGATAGTGAGCACCCGGACGAAGGAAGAGTGACACTGGCACCACCGTGGGTCCTTCGCTCATCGGTAGACTTCGGCGCGGTCTGAAATATACCGATCAATTAGGAGAAGCACCAAAAACGCACTTTTCCTGCACCGCATCGCAAAGAGCCCCCATGCATGATAGTCGGCGCACATTAGTTTCCAACACACAAAGGAGCAGACACACAAAAGCAAGGCAAGCTTCTCTTCGGGTTTCCGCACCTGCGCAATACCAAAGCCCGAACAAATCAGTATAAAAAATCAGCGTGAAAAACAGCAGCGTGTGAACCTATAAAAACACGCAACTCACCCCCCCCTCCACTCGGCCTCCCGCCCTCCCAGTCTCATTGATGCCCTCCCCCATCCTGCAAACGCCTTCGGTTCTGATGGGGTCGAAATCAAAGGTGAAGGGGGGGGGGGGGCGTGGGGGGGAGGCAGCAACGATTACTCTCCACACAAAACACATACGCACACCCACCCCCTTGTCCCTTCCCCAACTCGGGGAATTCCCTCCGGAGATTCCGTGAAGAAAAGCAAGAGCACCGGTGCGCTTTATCGGACTGCTTGTCTGAGAGGCCGAATCAATGCAATACGGCATCTCTCTCCTTTACAGCAGACCACAGATGACCCGTGCCGTGCTTTCTTGTCGCGATCTGCGTCAGGAGGGCGGAACAGCGCGGGGGCGGGGCGGGGTGGGGGGGAGGGGACAGCGCCGGCGGCACTCTCTGCAAGATGCAGTAATCTTGCAAATCCCAGTGCGGATCCACCCGCGATACACAAACTGTGGGACAGACTCCACTCTGAAGGAACAGGGGAAACTTGTGGGTTGGCTCGTGGCCTGCAACAACGATGTTGTTTGCTGAACGCACAAGAAGAAAGAACGTGCGGGAAGGGAGAAGCGCGGTGAGAAGTGCACATGGTGCACTTGGTGTGAGGTGGGGGGTGGGGGTGGTGGCACAGGGAAAGAAGGGCTGAGAACCCACCTACAAGGAGGCATAGGCTCGCAACGCAGCACAGTTCCTTTTTCTGAGTTCCCGGGTGGGGCTGTCAACAAATGGGTTCAGATTTCATGGTTTAGCAGTCACTAGTCACCATTTTCAAAGCGGGGGGTGTCTTTCATGTGGGTGATGTCCGTTGTGGTTGTGGACGTGAGGTCCGACCGCAACTCTTAGGAGCACCAAGGGAAAGACTGCCCCATTTCCTGAGGATTCGACAGTATTCTGTTCATGCAGATGCAAGCGTTCTGGCTGGCATTTGCGACTATCAGCGTTGATCAGCGTTGATTGGTAGCACGAAGCTTCTGCCTTTGTGGGGTTTGAGATAACACTTCCATTGGATGAGTAGATGAGAAAGTAGTAGGTGGGTTCTTGTCGCGTCGGGCTAGACGCGCCGACACAGTGCAAGAAACAGATAATCCAGGGCAGGAAGGGCCCGAGGTGTCAGCACTGCCACCACACCTCAGCAGCGGTGTGGCAGCATCATGCCCCGGCAGTGACCTCGGTGAGGGGCTCCATGAAGCCGATGGGGTTGCCCTGGTGCACACGCACGGCAGGGAAGACACCCTTCTGGAAGAGCAGGATGACAAGGGAGCCGCCGTACTGGAAGTACCCGACCTCCTCGCCCTTGTGCAGGGGCTGCGGGAGGGACTCGGACTTGAACTGATCGTGGAACACGACAGACCCCACTGTGTTGAGGCCCACAGGCACCATTGCGATGTGCCCGTATGTGTCGGTGTCGATGATGAGGTACCCACGGCGGAAGCTTTCGAACATCGCGTAGTTGGAGCCGTACCCCGTGTTGCCGTTGTTCACAAAGTCCGCCAGCTTCGGGATCCCGAAGTAGTGCTCCATCACGTCTTGCGAAGACTCCACCACTGTGCCGTTGCACGGGGCGTGGAAGCGGTGGTAGTCGTCAGGGGTGAGGATGCACGAGAGTGCCGTGCCGCCCTCGAAGAGCTTCGCGTATGTCGAGTTGTCCAGAAGCTGCATCACGTTCAGCTGCTGCCCCTTCACGTCCAGAGGCTTCGACGTCAGCTCCAGGCTGTCGTCCACCATCGTCAGCACGCTGTCTGCCGGAGAGGCGATCCACTCCTGCTTGTCGAGGTGGCTCACAGGGCGCAGCTCAGGCTTGATCTCACGCCGGAAGAACTCGTTGTAGTTCTGGAACCCGCCAGCAGGTACGATGTACTGCGACATCTTTGCCTTCCCGAGGGCAGAGATCCAGTCATCCACCACCGCCTTGCTGGCAGACGAGTCCATCTTCTTCCCATTCAGCACTGTGAACTGCTTGCACATCTCTGCCCCAGGGTACGTCGTCACGAAGTGCAGCCCAGCCTTGTTGTTGTAGTACAGCCATGAGAACTTCTGAATGTACTGCAGCCCGTTCCCGTGGGCCATGGGATAGAAGGCGTACCATCGCCCGAAGAAGTCAAGCAGCGTCTCCACGTCGGCCCCTTCCCAGTCCTCCTCCACAGACCCGTCCGTCCCGGCGGGGTACGCCGCGCCACTCACGCCCTCCACCGCGGCGGTGAACTTCTCGCGAAACCCGAAGTAGTTCGACGCCGCCCACAGCCGCACCAGCGCCCGGAACTCCTCGATCGTCTCCACCTGCATCACGGCAGGCTCATTCCGCACCGCAGGGTCTGCGTCACGCCCCTTCGGGCAGTACGTGGCCTCCTCCTGCCCCTTCGCCCACCTCCTCAGCTGCCTCCACGTGCTCCGCTTCTGCACCTGCCCCTGCCCCTCGCCCTCCGCAGCCACGCTGAAGCACATGCTGAGCAGCCCCATCTGATGCTACGCTGTGTAGATACACAAAAAGTGTGCCTGCCGGGTGGTGGGCTTCAACACACAACACAACAATAACCAGAACGACAAGCTACAGGCCGGATTGCCCTTTGAGGCAGCATGCCCTTCACTGGGGACACAGCCCAAAATCGCTCACGAGAGCCCACCTGATGATCATGCCGGTGCCTTTTGGCCGTGCAACGTTTCCACCGACGACACGGCAGGGCAACACGGGAGGAGGGGCGCAGTTTGTGAAGTTTGTCAGAACAGTGAGGCAGGGAGCAGAAAGGGGGAAAGGGGAAGGGGGGCGACAGGGGCAGGGGACAGTGGGGCGCTCCTTCCACGTGCATACTCTGATACGGGTCGGGAGTGGGGAACTCGGGGCTGAAGGGGACTGGAGACTCGACGGCACCCGGCACACTGAAGGAAGCCGAGAGGCCCGCTCCGGTGCCTCAGACGGTGCCAAGCGGGCTGAAATCACCCACGGAGAAAGAACGAACCACGTGGGGAGGTGCTCCTTCGAGACAGCGCCACCCCCAGCCCCTCCCAAGGGGGAGGGGGGTGGGGACCGCGAAGAGCACAACAACACCGAAACAACCAAAATGTTCAAATCTTTCAAGAAGTGAGGGGGTGGGGGGTGGGGGGGGCAACCGAATTGGCGGCAAATTGCAGTCGATGGCCCCACGGGAAGGGTGAGGAGAGGGGGACCATCGGCTGGACCACTATTTGAGCTAGCCTGTGTGGGATTTGCACGCCAAAAAAAATGAAAATAAAACCGCTGTGACACACGGCGCTGGCCCCCCTCCCACAGCAGGGGTGTGTGTGCACCACAAGGAAACAACTCAACATTAGCGCCCCAGCCGAAGGCAACACTTCCACAATTTTGACCAAAACTGTTTTTGATTGAGGCTGATGTGACGCATCCAGGGCGTTCGCTACTGGGCGAAGTTGGGCCAACTTCGCCTAAATAAATAAATGTTCGGATTTACTTCGCCCCAACTTCGCCCAAGGGGGCGAAGTTGGATAAAAAAATTCTGGGCTCGGCCCCCACCCCCCGAAGGGGGGTGGGTGGTGAAAGAGCCCACGGGATCACGAGCCTCAGGGGATGGGGAATGCTCGAAGAAGGAAGTGTCAGAAGGAGACCACAACTGCCTTCCCCAAACTACGATGTATTGCTCCGCCCAGACCCCCCTGTGGCGTATGTCTGGTGCCCAAGTCCTTTCAAGTTGCATGAATCTATCCATCCGCAATGGACAGATGTTCACTACCGTGGCCTCCGGCGGCTGGGGGTCTCCGCCTCCCCAGACCCCCCTGGCAGCCGAACTGTGTGGCACAGCGGTCCCTGCCGATCCACGCGTTTCGCTCATGGGCAAGGCTATTCGTGTCTTCGGAGGTACTAACAGCCTTGCCAGGAGTGCAGTGATCTGCCCTCTCAAGGAGAGGTAGCCAATGTGTACCTCCCGAGGGGGCGCGAAGCGCCCCCGAGGGGCGCCTCCCCGACGGAAAGCGCCCTATCACTTCACAGCTACAACCGCTCTGATGAATTTCCTTTTGTTTGTTGCGTTGACGCTTCTACTGGGGCTGTCGGGCCAGTCGAATTTTTTTCTGGTCAAAAAAAATCACAAAAAATCACAAAAAAACGTAATGATTGACAACGTGTCGCCGGATGCTACAATCCTGAAGCAAAATCAGAGCAAGCTCGTCAGATGCAGACGCCACGTGGTGGTCTCCCGGTGCTTGCTGTGTTTCGGCGCTAACACACTACAACCTCCCCTGGTGCGCCTCATCAGGTGTGAGCCAGGATCAATGGAACCTAAGATAGCTAGTCTCAGGCCAGCAAGACTTTCTTCCCACCTTATCCCTCGCCTCGTGTGCGTAAGAGCTACTCGTCGAGCTAATCCGCGGAAGTGGAGGTGAGGGCTATTGAGCGAAAAAACCCCGAAGGGCCTGTAGCAGCCGCCGGAGCGGAAGGTCGGGTATAATGGGGGTTGTGGCAAGGCGGTGTCAGGGTATCGGTAAGGCGCACACACAGGCTTTGTTGTATGGAGCTTACAGCTCGAGCCTGGGCTCGTGGACTGCGCCCCGTGCCTCGATCAAGCAGAAGAAGAATCAGAAAACAAAGGAGAAAGGAAGGAGCGTGACCCCGTCCGGTACCCCTTGCATCCCCCTGGTCATCTCTCCAGTCCCTGAGACAAAGGAATATATTGCCACGGTACAGCACCCACGAGGGGCTTGTAGCATACCGGAGCAACAGGCGGGAGGAGGTATCGTGACCAAGCGGCGGCTAAGGCTCCGGAACTGTTTGCTTGTGGCGGTCATGTCGAGCTCTGAGAGCTTGACGCGTACGCCGGTACCCCATGAAGAAACCGCTTAAGCAGAGTAGGCAATATCCTTGTCAGCGGCATGGCACACACGCAGTTGTTTGTTGTGTGGGGATTGCAGCCTGAGCCCAAGCTCACGTACTGCGCCCCAGGTTAAACCAAGTAGAGGAGGGAAGTAAGAGGCAAAAAGCAGAAGGTAAAAATCAATCAAGTCTAGCCGACCCGACACCCATCACACTACCCCGTAAGCGCCGCGCCCGCCACCCTGGGTGAATTAATAATTCGTAATGATTGACAACGTGTCGCCGGATGCTACAATCCTGAAGCAAAATCAGAGCAAGCTCGTCAGATGCAGACGCCACGTGGTGGTCTCCCGGTGCTTGCTGTTTCGGCGCTAACACACTACAACCTCCCCTGGTGCGCCTCATCAGGTGTGAGCCAGGATCAATGGAACCTAAGATAGCTAGTCTCAGGCCAGCAAGACTTTCTTCCCACCTTATCCCTCGCCTCGTGTGCGTAAGACAAAAAAATGCAAAAACCCACAAAAAAAATCACAAAAAATCACAAAGGAGGATCCTTGAAATCGGTAGTGGACAGTAGCGGACAGGGCGGACATTTCCTTGTGGAAAAAGTGCCCGAAAAAAAAAATTCGAAAAGGTCCCCCTTACAGAATTAGCCTTTTTTCAAAAAATCGGAAAATTTCGGACCGCAATTTGTACCCAAGGTCCTGGGTAAGACGTTAAACTGCCTGGGGGGGCCGTCCCCGGACCATGACGGGTGCCTGCACCAGGAGTCTAGCACGGCCGTGGTCCAGGGCATGACCGAAAACTGCTTGGGTACCGAGGCTCCCCAGACCAGGAAGGGTGGAGACACCTGGAGTCTAAATAGTCACACCACGTCAGGCCAGACCTTCGCATTGCACTCCGCGAAGACTGCCACACAGCCGCGGGGCAGGTGTGCAGCCTGTGGAAAACCTCGTACAGAAAAGGGTCGGCGACCGCCCGCCCCCAGTCTGAGAGGCATCAGCCGAATCTCGGTGGAGGCGGGCACAAAACAAAAGGGAGAGTCGTCACTGTGCATATCAGCACGGTCCCGCCCTCTGTGCCAGACCAACACACCACCAAAGGAAAAGAGGAAGAGGCGACGTAAGGCAATGCCTCCGTGCGGCCAGGAGAACACGAAATAGCGACCCCCTCAACGGGGAATGCTACGAGCACGGCCAAAAATCGTTCAAATCGTTCAAAGTGCCGAATTTTCGGACTTGGTCCGATTTGAACGATTTCCGTGCCTCTTGCAACCCCCATGAGGGGGGGCTGCTGTTTCGGGTTCTTCCGGTGGCACATGCTGGGGTGTCAGGACAGGTAATCCTGCTCGCTGTACCCGGTGATCCCTGACGCAGCCAGGAAGTGGAGAGCCTTGGAACCCTGGTTGAGGCCTGTAACACCCGGCCTTCCTGCCACTTGTGGCATTGTGGAGTGGAGGTGGTTATGGAGAAGGTTCTCTCTCCGTCCGGTCAAGCACAACCGTCCTCTCCAGCCAGGGGTCATCTACTTTCCAAACAAGGGCCAGGAACATGCTCAAACAAACTAATTGATCAGAAAATCTGGCTTGCCGTGGAATCATTGAGCAAAATTTGGGGAGTGATTGGTGCCCCATTGCTGCATATGACATGTCCATTTTTGACGATTTTTGGGCAGAATTTGGTGCGTGGGACCTTTCGATTTTCATGAATTTTCGGAATTTCGTGGGGACCGGTACCCCATTTGAGGGCCAAAAATCTCATTTCCGAGGCCTGGGAATGGTCGCAGTGGCCTCAGATGTCCAAAAACGTTCAATTGACCTCTCCTCGAAAAAAAATTCGAAAGGTCCCCCCTACTGGCACCCCGGATTAGGACATGTCTCTGGGGGTGTCCGGGGGCATTTTTGGCCCATTTTTGGCTGGGGAAAATGGGCCATTTTTCACGATTTTTTCGGTTTTTTGTCCGGACCGGCACCGCATTTGAGGGGCCAAAATCTGATTTCCGAGGCCCGGGAATGGTCGCAGTGGCTTCATTTGGCCAAAAACGTTCAATTTACCCTTCTCCAAAAAAAATTCGAAAGGGTCCCCCTCAGGGCTGTTCCTAACTGGGGGGCTTGTTCCCCTTTTTTTTTTAAGGAGAGGGGGCCCGGTGCCTGCGCGCGTCCTGTCGTACTGTGGCTGCTTGGTGGGGCTAGCGCAGCAGGTTCTACTTTTGCTACTACGGGCTCTTAGCACTGTAACATGAACTACACGAACAACAAAGCTCTAGGGCAAACAAACCGCGCACTGGCCGGGGTTGAGCTGCGTGGGGCTCCGTGCTGGCGGCATGAACAAGGGGCTGTAGGTAAGTCTACCATTCACAAGGGGCAGCCCGCTGGTGAGGGGAAAAGGGGGCGAGGTAAAGGGGGGGGGGGGGCAGGGGGGGAGGGGCGAAAGCGACTGACAGCGAGGGCGTGGACCGACTCCGCTGGCGCATTCACCGGAAGAAAGGGGAAGGGGGCACGGGGGTGGGGAACGGGAGGGGGGGGGGGGAGGGGCGAAAGGAAAGAGGGGGGTAGGGGGGGGGGGGGGGGGGAGCCGACCTACGGCTATCTCGCTCCCCTGGCGGCCCTACTCCCCTGGCTCTGGGACCCCTGGGAACTCCGCTGCGAAGACCCCCGCGCCCCTGGCCGGCTCGCCCGCGCCCGCTTGCCTGCCCGCGCCCTCAGACGACAACAGACCACGTTGTACGCCTCCGCCTGTGAGGCCTTGTCATCCCCCAACTCGGCCCACCAAGCCTGAATGGCCCGGAGCGCCGCCTCCTGCTCCTCCTGCGGTCGGTGCACGTCGGGGCAGAACTGCTCCTCCCACTCCCCCACCGTCGTGGCCCCGTCGTCCTCATCCATCTCCTGACCACGCTGCGGCGATGCCGACTCCCGCTTCCGCTTCGGCTGCGACGACATCGAGGTGGCTGGTGCTTGCGCAGGGTTGGAGCCTTCCTCGGTGGCGGTCGGGTCGGAGCGGCCGGTGGCCGGGGCGCCGGTGGGTGCAGGAGGGGGATCACCTTCTCGTCGAGGGGGATCACCCTGGTCCTGTGGCTGCGGGACCCTCGCAGGCGGCTCCTCCGCGTCCCGAGGCCCCAGATCCATACAGGTCTCCCCCTGCTCCACGCATTCCCCACACGCCCTGCAATCGCAACCGAAACAACGCCAGTGTTCGACTGCGGTATCCACCGCCTCTGCACAGCGGGCACAGTAAAAACGGCGGCGCGACGGCTGGGACGGCACCTGGCACATGGGGAGGCCCTGCTCCCCCCCTGGACAGCCAGTCCGCCCCAACACCGGCGAGGGGGCGAGGGCAGACACTGCCTCCGCCAGAGGTGGGGGCACCAAAAGGGGGGTGTAGTGCTTTCCCTGATGCTTGACTCCAAGCACTCCGACGAAAGGCTTCACCCGGGGGCGGTGGACCGTGGGGGGCGCTTGATCAGATAGGACCACCACAGCCCACCCCGACCCCAGCGCAAGTCCATGTACTGCTACCTGGTCCGCCCAAGAAGCCTCGTCCCGGCTACCCTCGACTCGCATGGCCGCAGCCCAGGACTCGCTGTTCGGCTCGGCCCGAGCACAAAGGCCTGGGTCACGTAGCACCGCCTGGACGGCTAGCCTCCGCATGCCCGCCGCCGAGCCTCCCATAATGAAAGCCGCCGCATCGAAGAAGCAGTCGCCTGGTGTGAAACGGAACCCCGTGCACTCCTGCATCCCCAAAGACCGTTGCAGCCTGGACAGACCGTCCCCTCCCCCTGGGGCCCGGCCCTCCAGCAAAGCCTTTGTCAGTGCGGTGCTCGCCGGCGGCGGAGGAGGGGGCTCCGCTTGCCCCGGCGGATGAGGGGCCACCCCTTGGTCCTCGCGTGGCAGAGGTAGTGGCGTGCAGACGCACCTGGTGTCGTCTTCGCCCAGCTCACAGCAGGTCGGGCACACCATCCTCGAGCAGTGACCACACTCCCCATGGCGCACGGCCGTGGTGAAGAGCGACGCACAGAACTGACAGCAACCCGGTGACCCCGACACATCCACGCGCCCCGGGATAACCGGGCCCTGCGGCACCTCGACCTCCACACACTTCGTGTATGTGACCTGTTCCACCACCTGGTCCGGCACCGTGACCGGCTTGAACCCCCCGTCCACGCCGCCCACAAAAAGCGCTTGGCATGGTTCACCTGGGGCCACGAGAAGAGGGGGGAGGTTGTCTCTAAAAACCACACTTGTTCCCCACTTTCAGGATTCTGAACTTTTTTTCTAAGAATTTTTGTAAGGGGAAAAAAAGTTTTTTTCTAAGAATTTTGTTAGGGGAATTTTTTTCTAAGGTTGTTTCGCAGAGGAAAAAACTTTTTCTAAGTTTTCCCCAGTCGACAGGGCGCGCACAAGGATGGAAGGGAAGTCTGTCCCACGTACCGTTCGCCTTGCTGGCCAACTGGAGAGCCAGACGTTCACTACCGTGGCCTCCGGCGGCTGGGGGGCTCCGCCCCCTAGACCCCCCTGTGGCGTACGTCTCGTACTCAAGTCCTTCGAATCCCATCAAGTCGGGGTCCAACCACTCCAGTCGCCTCTGAGGACGCAGCCAACTCGCACAGAATCTGTACGCCCACACGAACAGATGTTCGCTACCGTGGCCTCCGGCGGCTGGGGGGCACCGCCCCCCAGACCCCCAATGTAGCGTGTGCCCGTCCATCTATCTCACTTCCCCGGGTACAGTGCAGCGTAGGAGGTCAGCGCCGCATCCATGAAGCGCTTCTTCGAAGCCTGACTGACATCGGACAGGAGGTCGGGCTTCCCCACCTGGGAGGTACACTTGCCGCGTTCGCGACATGCGTGACACGCGACACGCTCCCTGAAACGTGAGTGTGCCTTGCTAACACGGGCATTTCAACGGTCTGCCGGCGACCGTTCCCCAAACCAGTAAACCAGCAGTTTTGGAAAATCGGAGAGATCACCCTACTGCGCTGAATATGGTGCGCACCATTGCAAAAATCCCCGGGAGCTTTTGGGCTTTCAGACCTGAAGGGGCCAGCAGGTGGGTGGCGTCGGGGAGTGGCAGCTTTGTAACTGTCCTCCAGCTGCTGGCATGTCCAGCCCTGCGAGAGTGCCAAGGTGTATTGAGTCCCTGCGGAGCACAACCCCCGATGAGAACGAGCGCCAGGTGATCCTCATTCATTTTCAGCTGTAACGCGCATGAGGGGCACTCTCTGCCGCAAGCATCTCTGGGCATCACTCGAGAGCTGTCACATGATGACGCGGAGAGAAATCAGAGAAAAAGTCCCGCCTGACGGGCACGCGCCTGGAAACTGTGGGGGGGCGAGCAAAAAATCCCTTGTAAAAATTCTTAGAAAAAACCTGGTTCCCCGACCCAAAAAACCTGGAAAAAGGGCTCGTTCCCCGCCCAGGCCTGGTCCCCCTACAAATCGCCGGTCTTAGGAGCAAAAAATTTGGGCACCCAGATTTCAAAAATTTTCAAACTATTTTCTGGACCAAAAATCAAACTATTGAGGTCCTGGCCGGACATGTCCGGGGGGGGGTCAAAATTGGATTTCCCGAATTTCCGGGTCCGGACATGTCCGCCCGGACATCCGGACACCAGAAAATGTCCGCCCGGACATGTCCGCCCTGTCCGGGGCGGACATGTCCGGGCGGGAAATTCGGGAAATGTCCGGGGGGGGGGGGGGGGTCAAAATTGGACCCGGACATCCGGACACCCGGATTTCCGGGTCCGGGCATGTCCGCCCTGTCCGCCCTGAAATCGCCTAAGGGGCCGGGGGAAATCCAGGAAATTCGGGAAATCCAGGAATATGAAGAATCCTCCAAAAAAACACAAAAAAACGCAAAAAAAATCACAAAAAATCACAAAAAATCATTATTATTAAAGTTGGATTAGCGTGCCGGCACCGCGCCTCGGCGAGGGAACCGTACCCGCTGTCCTGTATATTAACCTATGTCACGCCGCTAGGGCGTGATCGCCTCCTCGGTAAAGGAAAAGGAGGTCTGAACGAGGCACTCTGCGCCTGTAGCCCGGTTGTGAGCCGGGATACGACGGCGGCCTTCAGAAAGAAAGAAAGGGAAGAGACGTATATGTTTTTGCTTTTAGGGCAGAGCTTTGGGGCTTGGCGGCCGCGCGAAGGGCGCGGTCTCCAAGGCCTCTTAGCCGACACAGTTTTCTTTGGCACTCGGCGTGTGGAGAGCCAGGCAGCGACAGGGTTGCCGTCGCATCTTCGCTTAATTTGATGAACACACGGTTTGCAGCTCCGAGGGGTTCTGTCCGCCATAGTCAAGCGTTGTTTTGTGATGAGGTCTTCCGCTACCTTGATAAGACGAGGGAGCAGTTGACACGTGATCTGATGGCGAGGCAGAACCTCGGGGAGGGGGAGTCGTTTTCCAGGCGCAGGGGATGTCACTGCGTCAAGGGCACTACTGTTTCTTTTAAGAGTTTGAAGCTCGTCCACAACACGGTCTTGGTCAGACAGGCCGGAAGACATGGACTTCTCATCAGAGTCGAGATCTACATGGTCAACCAGGCGCCGTTTGAGCGTCAGATAATCAAGGCCGGGATCTGACGGACCTGTCGGAGACCCGTCGAGCCAGCTGTTTGTTTCATCGTCACACACGGAGGGTGGGGAGGGGGAAGGGGGCTCGGAGGAAGCGAGGTCCTCGGTAGCACACAGTTGTCCCTCAAGCGCTGGGACGTCAGGCTCAAAGTCAGGCAGGCTTGAAGCAGACCTGTAAGGTTGGCCGGCACTAGCACACACGTAGAGCGGGGAGGGGGGTGGGGAATCGGAGGAATCGAGGTCCTCGGTATCGCCGAGACATCTCTTCAGTGAAGGGGAAGTGACCTGAGCTGACGCGCCCTCAGGGGGTTCACCAGGACTTGCAGCCACTTCAGCATACACGTCAAGCAGGGAGGAAGATAGAGATTTCTCGTCCGAGGCAAGATCCACATGCTCACCCAGGCGTCGTTTGAGCGCCGGGGCATCTAGGCCGATATCTGACGGACCTGAAAGGGGCCCGTGGGGCTCGCTGTTGGTCCCATCGCATACGGAAGGCGTGGAAGGGAATGGGGGTTCCGAGGAAGCGAGGTCCTCGGTAGCACACAGTTGTCCCTCAAGCGCTGGGACGTCAGGTTCAAAGTCAGGCAGGCTCGGAGCAGATCCGCTCGGCCGGCCGGCACTATCACACACGGAGAGCGGGGAGGGGGGTGGGGAATCGGAGGAGTCGAGGTCCTCGGTAGCGCCGAGACATCTCTTCAGCGGAGGGAGAGTGATCTGAGGAGCTGACGCACCCCCAGGGAGTTCATCATGCCTTGCAGCCACATCAGCACACACGTCAAGCAGGGAGGGAGATACAGACTTCTCGTCCGAATCGAGATCCACATGCTCACCCAGGCGTCGTTTGAGCGCCGGGTCATCGGGGTCGAGATCTGACGGACCTAAAAGGGACATATCGAGCCCGCTGTTGGTCCCGTCGTCGCTTACGCAAGGCGAGGAAGGGAATGGGGGTTCGGAGGAAGCGAGGTCCTTAGTAGTATAGAGATGTTCCTCGAGCGCTGGGACATCAGGTTCAAAGTCAGGCAGGTTTGAATCAGATCCACTCGACCGGCCGGTCCCATCACACACGGAGAGCGGGGAGGGGGGCGGGGAATCGGAGGAAGCGAGTTCCTCGGTGGCACACAGTTGTCCCTTAAGCGCTGGGACGTCAGGTTCAAAATCAGGCAGGCTTGAAGCAGACCCGCTAGGCCGTCCGACATCATCACACACGGAGAGCGGGGAGGGGGGCGGGGAATCGGAGGAATCGAGGTCCTCGGTAGCGCCGAGACGTCTCTTCAGCGAAGGGGGAGTGACCTGAGGAGCTGACGCACCCCCAGGGAGTTCATCAGGCCTCGCAGCCACATCAGCACACACGTCAGGTAGGGAGGGAGACATAGACCTCTCGTCCGAATCAAGATCCACATGCTCACCCAGGCGTCGTTTGAGCGCCGGGTCATCGGGGTCGAGATCCGACGGACCTGAAAGGGACCTAGCGAGTCCGTTGTTTGTTCCATCATCGCTTCCGAGAGGCGTGGAAGGGAATGGGGGTTCCGAGGAAGCGAGGTCCTCGGTAGCACACAGTTGTCCCTCGAGCTCTGGGACGTCAGGCTCAAAGTCAGGCAGGCTTGAAGCAGACCCGTTAGGCCGGCCGGCACTATCACACACGTAGAGCGGGGAGGGGGGTGGGGAGACGGAGGAATCGAGGTCCTCGGTAGCGCCGAGACATCTCTTCAGCGAGGGGGGAGTGACCTGAGCTGACGCGCCCTCAGGGGGTTCACCAGGACTTGCAGCCATTTCAGCACACACGTCAAGCAGGGAGGAAGATAGAGACTTTTCGTCAGAGTCAAGGTCCACCTGCCCACCCAGGCGCCTTTTAAGCGATGGGTCATCGAGACCGGGATCTGATAGACTGGGAGGAGATCCATCGGGACAGCTGGTCGTTGCAGTGTCACACACGGAAGGCGGGGAAGGGGGCGGGGATTCAGAGAAATCAAGATCCACAGTAGCGCCCAGGCGTCTCTTGAGCGTTGGGGGGGTACCATCATCACACACAGAGAGTGGGGAGGGGGGGGTTGAGGCGGAGAGATCAAGGTACTCAGTGGCCCCTAAGCGTCTCTTAAGCGTCGGGGCGTCTAGTTCGCTGACGGCCCCATCATCACACACGGAGGGTGGGGAGTGGGGTGGAGGCTCTGAAGAATCGAGGTCCTCAGTGGCATCCAGACATTTCTCGAGTTCCAGAATACAGGGTTCATGGTCCAGCGGATCCGAGGGGAGCCTGCTGGGCCACTCCGTTATTCCATCAGCACACACGGTATGTGGGGGAGGGAGTGGGGACTCCGGGGAGTCGAGATAAGAGCCCATCCGCCTCTTGAGCAGTGGGGGGGAAGAACCAGTCGCATCTTCGTATGCTGCAACAGCACACTCCTCGGCCATGTCGTCTTCGCGGGACCCAGGGTCATCCCCGGGGGGCGCGTCGCCCGCGTCGCCCGAGTCGGTGTCGTTGACGTCATCATCTGTTTCAGCTGCCCTATCGCTGCAGGCAGACCAGTCGCTCGCGCCTGGGTCGGGCGGTGTGCTGTCGCTGTCGTCGTCGCTGTCCTCCTCCATGTCGGAATCTAGGGCGAGCTCGTGGTGACCCGCTGAGCAGCATTTGTCAGCCGTCGTGCAGGTTCCGCAGCGTGTCATGCTGTGCTCAGTGCAGCATCGCACTTCCAGACCATCGTCCTCGTTGTGGTGCGCCCGGCAACACGCCTCTATGTGAGGTTTGTAGTTGCGTTTCGCACCGTTGCACCCAGCGCACCTGGCTTTAGAATGTGCCTGGCAGACGGGAGCTGGCAAGTCCGGATTAGCCAGGTCGGCGGGGACCCGTACGGGGATTGCGCTACGCACAGGTGGTGGGGGCGCTGCATCCCATGCCTCGGCCCGTTCGAGGCGGGGGATCCCGTCGTAGTTGGGGAAGGTGCCCATGCCCCAATTCACTCCGTCGCGGCGGGAGTCGAAGGCGGCTCTCTTGGCACTGTCTTCGAGGACGTGCACAGTTTCTTCTCCTCCTGCAAAGTGGGGACGCATGTCAAGCCCGCCCCAAGAGTCCGGGGCCCCAAGGGAACGCAGGCAGTTTACACGTTCGGCGTGTCCTGCGGGGATAGGACGCGGGAGGCACAGCTGATCGCATAGGTCGATGTAGTGAGACAGGAGGGTGCCCATGAGGTGCCCGCGAGTAAGGAGCGCATGTACATCGTCAGTGTTCTTGGAGGTGGCTGAGGGTGTGACGTCTAGCCCAGTGAACACCTCAAAGTCTAGGGCAAGCTCTACGTTCGAAACCTCACCCCGTGAGGTCCACTGCAGGGCCGCCAGCCAGGCGTGCATCCCGCGCATTATCTCACAAGAGTATTGCCATAGACGCGCGCTAGGTTTCTCTGGGACCCGTGAGAAGTCGAACACGTGTTGGGCGGCGGTGTGGTCCAGTGCTTCCACCCAGGGGTGTATCAGGGGGGCAGCGTCGCGTCTCTTCGCCTCTAGCTCCCACCGTCTCAGCACGATTGTACCCATCATCTTGTGGAGGGTCTCCACGTCGACCGTGCAATCTAGCGGGACTACGCCATACCGGGAAAGGCAGCGAGGCCATCCTGACCTATCCGCCTCTACCAGGGCAGCATACTGCGGGAGGGATCTGATCTCTTCGAAGGCGCTGCATCCCCACCAGAGGTGGTCCGGCGTGTCATCGACGTCACCGGAGCAGTGTACGCATTTCACTGGCAGGCGGTCGTCTGCTTCGTCCAACGAGGCATGTGATACGATGTCCCAGACAAAATCGCCATCCTCGGAGCCGATGTCTGACCCTAGATCATCATCATCAAGGTCTTCGGATTCTTCGGCCTCTTCCTCCTCAACGGCCTCGTCGCTGTCGTCCGTGTCCATCGCAGAAGACGTGCTGAAGGTATCCTCTGACCCCGCTCTTTCACCACGGGACGCATACGCTTTGTTGCGCCCCCATCTCGCTGCAAAGAAGACACCGCCAGCGAGGGTCACCGTGAGTGCACGCGTTAGGGGCGCGTCTTTGCAGGTGAGACGGAGTTTGTTCGTGCGGATGTAGTCAACCCCATCCTGGATGCCAGAGAAGGGTGGACGGTGGCTCGCAAGCGCTTTCCACGCTTGCATGCGCATCTGCTCGCGTACGATGTGGTTGCGTGCGGCACGTTCTTCAGGGAGGAGTCGAGTGTCTCCAAGGGAGATATCAAGGATGTCCGTCCCCCAGGAGAGCCCGGCAGCAGGGAGGCCATCTGCAAGCGCGATGCCAACTGGCCCGAGGCCCGCTGCCGGAGAGAGCGATGGGTGGGCGTCGTATAACCCTGCGATGCGGTTCAGACGCGGTACGAGGTGGGGAATGCGCACGCACGTGTCGAGGAGGTTCCTGACAATCTGGTACGACCGCGCAAGGGAAGGGTCGGTACGGTGTCCCTTGTGGAGGATGTTGAGCACTGCACCTACGCTGCGCGAGGGGTGTTTCATCCCAATGATGCCAGTGGTCAGGCGGCTCCGAAAGCGAGTCAAGGCAGATTTCGATATTGGGGCGTATGACCCACCATATACTGCGCTGGAGACGATGTTGCTCCCAACCAGCTCAGCGCGTTGTGTAGTCGCAAGAGGGCAGGATGGCATCCGGGAGAGGAGTGGCTGGTATACGTCGAGGCGCTTGTCGTTGCCGCGGTCGACACGTTTATCCGAGGTGCAGGTTTTGGCGCCGAGGATTTTTGTCGACTGGGTCGTAGAGAAGGTGTCCGCACCAACGTGCAGGGTACTCAGGTAAGGGTGTTTTCGACGGTATTCAGATGTGCCCTTCAGTATGCCCATGGCTAGGGTCTTCTTCACGTTAAGCTTCATACCGGTGATGTTGCAGAAACGGTCGACGATGTCTACCGCCTCTTGCACCGTTGATTCGTCCTTCTCGGAGGCCAGAGTCGCATCGTCAGCGAAGGAGGAGCTGATGCAGCCCGGTACCCTCCGCTCAATAGCACGAAAAAGCACCGAGAGGAGGGCGTTGATGAGGATGACGGAGATGGGGCACCCTTGGAGAATGCCGTTTGTCACCTCGAAGCACTCACCCACTCCGAGAGGTAGTTTGAACCGGCGCGTCAGATTCTTGTACATCGCGCGCAGCGGTCTGAGGATCCGCTTGTCCAAACCCATGTGCTCCGCGAGGTCCAGGGTCAGAGTCTGGGGGACCCTGTCAAAGCATTTTTGGAAGTCGAGCGCGAGTATGAACAGCTCCTTCGAGTCGTCTAGGAGGGTCTCTTCGATCATCGAGGTTAGCTCCATTAGGACGTCGTCCGTGCGGTGACCAGGTCTGAAGCCGTGCTGCGAGTCCAGAGCCCACTTCTCTTGCCACACCATGATGTCCTTCAGGCGGCGGCACGCCCACAAGCGGTAGATGGTGCTTGTGACGGTAATGGGGCGTAGGTTGGTCGGAGATGGGTTGTCGTCCTTCGGGATGAGGGTGACCAGGGCAGTGAGCAGCCCTCCCGGCCATTTGCCCGTTTTCTCGACAAGGTTGAAGAAGTCCGCGAAGGCGTTGAGCAGCTGGAGGGGGAGTCGTTTCACTTCATCCGCCCGCCAGCCGTCGACGCCACAAGACGCTGATTTCTTCTTACGTCGCGAGAGGAGATCGAGGAGGTCGGATCCTTTGATGTTCTTGACTGCCATAGGGTGCCTGCCGATGGCGTCAGCATATTCTTGGAGGAAGGGCGCAAAGCCAGGCTCAGGACTACCATCGGGGTACATGCGCAAGATGGGGGTCCATGCCTTCTCGAGGATCTCGAGCATCTCGGGCATGTTCGCTGTCAGCTTTCCGCTCTCCTTGTCCTCGACCATGTCTGCGGAGTCATCGGGCTTGGCCTGGAGGATGGAGACGAGTGCCTTGCGATCGGAGGAAAACATCTGGGCGACAGTGGAGTGCCAGACAAAAAATCGCAAAAACCGCGACAGCCTTTTGTGATTTTTGGTGTCCCGTTTGTGATTTTTTGCGATTTTTTTGCGATTTTTTGTGAGTTTCCAGTGCAGAGGGGGCCCGGTACCTGCGCGCGTCCTGTCGGACTGAGGCTGGCATGGTGGGGCTAGCGCAGCAGGTTCTACTTTTGCTCCGTCGGGCTCTTAGCGCAGAAACATGCACAACACGAACAACAATGCTCGAAGGCAAACAAGCCGCGTGACCGGGGTTGAGCTGCTGTAGTGAGGCCGCGGCGTAAAAGAGGGCTGGCCATTCCAGCCCACCCAGCGGCAGCCAGCACACCACATCCCACCTCCCCACCCAGCGGGACCCCCCCCTCGGATTTTTCAAAAACCCGTTCTTTGGGATATTTGGGACCCGTGCGGATCGTGGTGGGGTCATTTTGGCCATGGGGTGCCTATTGATACCCCTTACTGGGAAACTCCAATTGGGTGAAGTACCCCTGTCCAGGGGGGTACTTTCCTACAGGTACCCCCATGCACGGTGGACTCCAGCGGGGGTAGGGTAACCCTTTTCGGGAGTCTCAACTAGGGGGAGTCCAACTCCCGCTAGCGGGAGTCTGACTCCCCCTAGCGGGAGTCTTTTCACCTATTTTCACTCATTTTTCCCATGATACCTATGCAATGTGGCACTCGTCACTGAAGTACAGCCACACACACACACACCAAACGGACGTTTCCACCCATCCCAGCTCGCAGACCTGATTCACAAAAATGGGGAAGACGACAACGAAGCCGGCAGTGAAGGTGGCAGCGAAGCCGGCGGCGAAGTCGAGTAAGAAGAAGAAGAGCGCAGAGAGTCCCGAGGCTGCGGAGGCGACGAACATTGTGGCTGATTTTTGCACGGCCTTCCTCGTTAAAAAAGGGGGAAGTGTGCTGACACTGGGATCCATTAGAAGGCTCCTAGCAACGGTGTTGACCGGCAAGGAGATCAACAAGCACAGCCCCCAGGTGGCCAACGCCATCACCGCCGTATTCCCTGACATGGACAAGCTCGCTGTGAGGGAGGTCGAGATGATGCAGAAGGACGGCACCCTCCCCGCCACCTACAGGGTTGAGGTGAAGCGCGGGAAGGTGCAAGACACCAAGTTGGTGGGTGTCACCCTCAAGCCAAAGATGCCCTTGGCTTGGGCGGAGGAGGGCCACAAGAAGAATCCGCTGTACCAGCGGGTCCTTGCTGCGCTTGCCCCGGCCTACAAGGAGGTCGAGATGAACAACGTGTACACTGCCGTGCAGCAGGAGGAGGATACTACGACGAAGAATGTGATGCAGCACTTCCCGGTGGTCACCCCGTTGCCTGGGGCAGCCAACGTGCATGTGGTGATGCTCGAGGGGCTGTTGACCCGGGTTGAGTTTTCAGTGACAGGCCTGCAGGTGTCGCTGACGTGTCTTCGCGTGGTCCACGAGGGTTCGACAATCCCCAGCGGCACATACACCGCCACCTATTTCCTCCCCAGGAGCCCTGCCGATGGCGAGCCCATCACCTGCGAGCAGGTGGAGGGGCAGTTGGCCCTGTGGAAGGTCACCGTTCCTTTGGAACAGCCCCGCGCCACGGTGACCGGCTCAGGCCAGGCCAACACCTCCACCGTGGGGAGGTACAAGGACCTGCTGGGGATCGACCTCGCACAGCCTGAGGTCCCCGACACAGAGGAAGAAGCCCCTCCGAGCATCCCGCAGGCCATCACAGTGGAGGAGGACGACATGGACACCCTCTGAGGGAAGCTGGCTGTGCATCAGCCTGCGGAAGTTGAATGATCAGACTGTCATGGAAGCCACAAACCCCACACTCCAAAACATCGACAGTTTTTTCGCTTGGCTACATCTGACGTGGTGTGTGTGTTGCAACCTTATTCGGCTCCACTCACACTCGCTCTCACAGGTGTCACAGGGGGTATTTTCAAGACCCATGCCATCGAACCATGTCGAATGCAAATGAAGCGAAGAGTGTCGGGGAGACTCTTGCTGCCAACCGGCATGCCCTTCGGATGTCTCAACGGACACTCGCCAAGGTCAACCAGCTTCATAAGGAGCGTGTTGGTGAGAACCTGGGTGTGTCACGAAAGCGACTCCGCGAAATGGAGAAGCCTGCCTGCGAACGTGTTGAATGGCGCCTTTCCCGTGGTTTGCTCGGGGCATTTGAGTTCCTCGAAGAAGAGGCGGGAGAATCATCGACAATGCAGTGTAGCGTGCCACTTCTCGGCGTCATGTACACGGACGGATACACGCCACGTAATTCATTACGTTCCGATAACGCACGTGTCCGTCTGTCTCTCGGGGTCATCAATCCCGAAAACACGATGACTGCGCCGGGTATTACTTTCTCAGACCTTCCGAAAGGTAATCACAAGCTGTTCCAAAATCACGCGTTGCTGCAACAGATCATGAGGCTGCACAAAGCGAAAATCTTCCGAGGGGTGCATGTCGCGAGTGTGTCCATAGCAAGAATAACCGCCGACCATGCTGAGCAGTGGGCAACAATGAGGCGATGCGGGGGGCGAGGGCACCGATGCTCACTGTGCGACATCCCAGAAGAACGCTGGTATCAACAGGTGCATCGATACCCGCACCTGACTCTCTCTGAGATGAAAGAGGCTGGCTACCCCTCCCTCTTGGCAGGTGTGCTTCCCAATGCCCGCTACGTCACCCCAGCACTCCATGACTGCAAGGGGCTCGCCATGCGGCTGATCAGGGTACTGGATGAGACAACAAAAAAAATATTCGACAAGACCTGTACAAACCTTGCACTGAATGTGTCGCAGAATGGGACAGGTGCTCAGTTCCGGAAGGTCGTGCTTGCCATGTCACAGGACACCACCTACAAGGGCTTGTTCCGCTACCTCTTTGTCTCCCTTGCAGACCTCATGCATTTCCGGTATGCAGACATCCCCTGGCGCTTCTGGGGATGCAAGGATGAGTCAGCCCGGATTACCTTCTTGCGTGCTCGGATCTCAGGGCATATATTTCACTGATTGATGGAGCATGCCGAAAAGGGATCAACGCGCAATGCCTACGTACACAGTCTCCATCATTGGTGGGCTCCAGAAGATGCAGTGCCTCTGCAGAACAACGACGAATTTGAAGAAGCAGAGAACGGACATCGCAAGAAAGATGCCGTTACAATCGCCAGCTCCGCAACTTACGAGAGAGATCTTGCAATGGCAGAAGAGAAGCGGCGCGAATCGGGCATGCCTTGGAAGGTTGCGCACCTGTCGCAGGACGGGATCCTCGGGTATAGAGAAGTCATTCTGTGTCCGTGTCTGCACACCCGACACGCTCATAGATTGGCTGTGTATGTTCTTTGCACACAGTTGACACAGCTGCAGAAGGGGTTTGTGCACTGCAACACACAGGACTTCGTTGAACCCAGCAGCGCGCCCTACTTCCTGTTCCGGTTCCCCGAAGGACACCGCAAATTATCGCTCTGCTTGTGAAAAATGCCAATCCCGCTGGGGGCGACTTTCACACCATTCGTGTCATCCGAGGCGACTTTGAGCACGCTTGACCAACGCGCACAGCAGGAGGGGGATGACAGTTCTGACGAAGAAGATGAGGAAAGCCTGCAGGATGGTTTGTCTTGCCCAAGGTGTAACACAACTACGACAGGCGACGGCCGCACTTTGACACCTCAAATTCTAACCGCTCACCTCCGCAGGTGCAGCCGCTACCAGGAGGATAGGTAGGTAGTCCAGAGTCCGGGGAAACTGACAGAAGCAAAACAAGCCCCTCCCCATCCCTCTTCCACCTTCCCCCCGCATGATTTTACCCCCCACGCCAGTAGACTGTAACTATATCATGGGAAAAATGGATGAAAATAGGTGAAAAGACTCCCGCTAGGGGGAGTCAGACTCCCCCTAGCGGGAGTATAGACTCCCGCTAGCGGGAGTCTTTGACACCCTCTCAGACTCCCGCTCCCAGACTCCCGCTAGGGCCGCTGGAGTCCACCGTGCGCACTATGCAATATATCTGTTCATGGAATTATGTATGTTGCACTGCACGCTGCCAACAGCCTATTGTTTACTGTCACAAGCAAGATTGTTTGTGCAAAAAAAAAATTCCGGCGCAAAAAAAAATCACAAAAAATCACAAAAAACGCAAAAAAACGCAAAAAATCACAAAAAAGCACAAAAAATCGCAAAAAATCGCGACCGCCTTTTGTGATTTTTTGTGGTCCGTTTGTGATTTTTTGCGATTTTTTTTGACCCCAGAAAATTTCGACTGGCCCGACAGCCCCATTCTACACACAAAACCCTGAACTGATCACACCCTGAGCCTGATGAAGGGTGGGGTTAGTGTATAGAGCACGTTTGGTTGCAGCTGTGGTGGGGCGCTTTCCGCTCACACGAGTGTGCTTAAATAAAAAAATTTCCCGAATTCCCAATACCCAAAATAAAACTTCGCCCACCCCACACGGGATCGGTGGGCGATAGCGAACGCCCTGGACGCATCACACAAACAAAAAAAATGGGGGGGGGTGTGATATGATATCCTCCACACGGGTGACCTCCACTACGGTTGTCAAACTGTGCCCACCCGCTTTGCCCTGGAGAAGGGAGACCGTCGGAATCCGACACCACCTCTCCCCTCCCCCCCCCCCACATCCTTTCTCCTGCCTCCAATCAGGAGGATTTGAAGAACACGCGAATTTGGTTGCAGCAGAGCAGGGCCTTCGCCCTAAAGTGCAGTAAAAGCGAGCAGACCACCCCACAACAGTCGATGATAGAGGGCGAGGTTGACACAGTTTAGCATAAAGAGCGAAGGCCCCTTTGGCGGACACAGTCTGAGGGGGGCGGAGGTGCTGGAGAATGGAGGGAAGAGGTGGGGTGGATAATGAGAGGACATAAAGTAAGGAGCTTTCGCTTTTGAGGCGGCCCGGGTCTCCCCCCACCCCCCACCCCCCCCCCCCCACATCCCCCCCCCCCCGTGTTATAGGGGGGAGCGGGGTGGAGGGGGGGCGGGGGAGGGTGCGGGGCGGGGGGAAAGAAAAGGCCATACAATGCGCGAGACGCTCAGAACGCGGCAGGATGGGATAACGCGGGGAGGGGGGTTAACGGGTGATTCGGTCCGGCTTGGCTGTGTGCGGGGGGGGGGGAAAAGGGGGGTGAACCGCCTTGCGTTGTGGCGGGCGCAAAGAGGTTTGGCACATGAAGAGTGAAGGCTTTGAGGGCCTTCTGGGACCCATCTGAAGTAAATCCGTGCGTGATGTTTGAGGGCAGGGTGTCTACCTCGGGGGGTCTGCTGGTGAAGCCTGACATGAAGTAGCACAAAGAGTACTCAGGTAGATTGCCATGAAGGGTTTTGCGGACTGTTGGTAGGAGGAGGGGGGGGTTTGATCGTCGAGAGTGAATGGAAAAAGCAAGTCTCCCAGCACCTTCTTGCAATGTTAAACCCCCCTCCCGCATAATATTAAATATATATAGGAGGATCCTTGAAATCGGTAGTGGACAGTAGCGGACAGGGCGGACATTTCCTTGTGGAAAAAGTGCCCGAAAAAAAAATTCGAAAAGGTCCCCCTTACAGAATTAGCCTTTTTTCAAAAAATTGGAAAATTTCGGACCGCAATTTGTACCCAAGAAAGTGCCGAATTTTCGGACTTGGTCCGATTTGAACGATTTCCGTGCCTCTTGCAACCCCCATGAGGGGGGGCTGCTGTTTCGGGTTCTTCCGGTGGCACATGCTGGGGTGTCAGGACAGGGAATCCTGCTCGCTGTACCCGGTGATCCCTGACGCAGCCAGGAAGTGGAGAGCCTTGGAACCCTGGTTGAGGCCTGTAACACCCGGCCTTCCTGCCACTTGTGGCATTGTGGAGTGGAGGTGGTTATGGAGAAGGTTCTCTCTCCGTCCGGTCGAGCACAACCGTCCTCTCCAGCCAGGGGTCATCTACTTTCCAAACAAGGGCCAGGAACATGCTCAAACAAACGAATTGATCAGAAAATCTGGCTTGCCGTGGAATCATTGAGCAAAATTTGGGGAGTGATTGGTGCCCCATTGCTGCATATGACATGTCCATTTTTGACGATTTTTGGGCAGAATTTGGTGCGTGGGACCTTTCGATTTTCATGAATTTTTCGGAATTTCGTGGGGACCGGTACCCCATTTGAGGGCCAAAAATCTCATTTCCGAGGCCTGGGAATGGTCGCAGTGGCCTCAGATGTCCAAAAACGTTCAATTGACCTCTCCTCGAAAAAAAATTCGAAAGGTCCCCCCTACTGGCACCCCGGATTAGGACATGTCTCTGGGGGTGTCCGGGGGCATTTTTGGCCCATTTTTGGCTGGGGAAAATGGGCCATTTTTCACGATTTTTTCGGTTTTTTGTCCGGACCGGCACCGCATTTGAGGGGCCAAAATCTGATTTCCGAGGCCCGGGAATGGTCGCAGTGGCTTCATTTGGCCAAAAACGTTCAATTTACCCTTCTCCAAAAAAAATTCGAAAGGGCCCCCCTACAAATCGCCGGTCTTAGGAAATTTTTTTTTGGGCACCCAGATTTCAAAAATTTTCAAACTATTTTCTGGACCAAAAATCAAACTATTGAGGTCCTGGCCGGACATGTCCGGGGGGGGGTCAAAATTGGATTTCCCGAATTTCCGGGTCCGGACATGTCCGCCCTGTCCGGGGCGGACATTTCTGGATGTCCGGATGTCCGCCCGGACATGTCCGGGCGGGAAATTCCACGGTGCACTAGTTTGGTAGTTACGAGTGACCTCAACTAGTGGAGTCGACAACCTCAAACTCGACAACTGCCAGTTGTCGACTCGACAACTGGCACTTGTCGAGTCGACAACTGGCAGTTGTCGACTCGACAACTCTATACACTGTACTGCAGGAAGAACGCCCAAATATGAAGGGAAAAACGCACAGTTGGGTGTGTGCTTGGGATATGAGGTGTGGTGGCATATCAGCGCTGGACTTTGTTGCGAATTTCCTTGTCCCCTTCTCAAGGATGGTCAGTCTTCATGTGGAGATCGCGTTCACGGACACTACGGAAGGTCTCAAAGCAAAGTAAGCAACGTTTTGTTGTGAGAGAGCGGGGGTGGTGGGCCAGGTAGTGCTGGCTTTGTCCCTTCAATCTTATTGTTGTGTGACATATTTTGCATTCGATTGTGCATGACGAGCAAGGGACATTGCTCCCTGGTCTGTGCTTTGCATCGTAGTGTGCAAACAGAGACGTTTTCTTTGCTGAGGAGTAGTCACAAATAATGCATCGAAATTCATGAACCTCCTCCGGGAGAGACTGGGTTTCTTCTTGAGTAGGGGTGGGAGGCACACCCCAAGGTTCCTTGCCACACACACACACGTTCAGTATGGTTTTCGGTGGTTTTTTCGGATCAATCCAAAAGACACACCCGCTCTGACCTCTCTCTTTGACGTGGTCCGCCAGCCCAGCAGACTCAAGTCTTCGGTAGAGAGATCCTGTTGCCTTTTCCCAGCTGCCCGCAACAACACATGAACACACATTGAATGCCCCAACGGCGGTCATTAACTTCGGAGTATGTCCTGAACCCCCCCAAAGCCCATTCTCGCCCCAACTTTGAAGTTGTTGGATCTCGAAAAGAATGAGGTCGCGCTCCATAGTCCTTTCCGAGGCACAGGCTGAGTAGATCTTGCTTCGACCGTTGCCAGCTTCCAAAGCTTCATCACTGAGGGAGAGACAGTGCGCATCTATGGAATCAAACCAGTGCGTCAGGCTGTGCACATACGTGCTTTCATATACGTTGATGCTTCCACACTCACACTGGATCATCAAATGTCATCCACATCCACCTGCGTTGGGCCTGAGTTAGATTGGCTTGGGCTAGGTGGGGGGGCAGTCTCACTTGCCTCATCGTCCAGTTCCTCTTCTTCATCTTCGTCGCCATCCAGCAAGTCTGTAAACTTGCCGGTGTCAGTCGTTGCCTGTATCGACTGTTCGCCGCCAGAATCCACCAGCAGCTGCCTCACAACGACGATCCCCTCACGGTCCTTGACCTGCGCAGCGTGACCCGGGTCCAGCAGGTACTTGGAGGGGATGTGCAGGTCCACCTCGTACTCCTTCGCCTCCAAGTCCTGCGTTGCGCGCAGCCTCCGCAGGGTGAGGCGCAGAATGTGCCCATTCTGGGTCACCTTCTGTACCGTCGACAGCCCAGATTCCACGATGAACTCGTAGAATCCCCCGACGGTTCTTGGAGCAAAGGTGTTGGCTGCTCCCTGCAACGACGACATGTCTCTCTTCCTTCCTGAGTATTGAGGAAAGATCTTGTCTGCCTTCGAGGATGCCTTCGTCTTCTGGGGGGCAGCCAGCTTCACCTCTGCGGCGTAGAGCCGGGACATCTTTACGCCCGAGGTGAGGGCGGCGTGCGGGTGCAGCTTCTGCATCTGCTCCAGTTTCGCCTTGGACTTGGCGGAGGCTGATGGAGATGGTGTGATCCTCACACCAATGAACTCCGTATCCGTCCCCCCCTTGGTGCGGATGGAGTACCTCTCCAGCTGCGCCTCCTTCGCCGACTTCTCCGACACCGTCCCCCCCTGGTACTCCTTGTACCTGGCCCCCATCGCCGCGCTCACGGTCCCGTCGTTGCCCTTTATGGGCTTGCCCGTGATCTTCCCGATCAGTGCCTTCAGGGCTGTGTTCGACAGCCGCCCCCCCTCCTCCGGCTCGACGTAGTATTCAACAAAAAGTTGAATAAAGCCCGGCTGAGTGGCGGGCTGCTTCGTCGGGGGGGCCGAGCTCGGGGCGGTTTCCTCCGTTCTGCTTCTCTTCGCCGTGGTTTTGGCAGAGGCAGGCATGATTGATAGCTGTGTGTGTGTGTGTCTGTTGGCGTGTGTGTATCTATTCAACAATGGAGGTAATCTGGTCAGGGCTTGCAAGACCCTGGTGATGTGGGTTGTGGGAGGGAGAAACGGCACAAGGAAATTCGCAACAAAGTCCAGCGCTGATATGCCACCACACCTCATATCCCAAGCACACACCCAACTGTGCGTTTTCCCCTTCATACTTGGGCGTTCTTCCTGCAGTACAGTGTATAGAGTTGTCGAGTCGACAAGTGCCAGTTGTCGACTCGACAAGTGCCAGTTGTCGAGTCGACAACTGGCACTTGTCGTCAACAACCCAGTCAGTTGTCGAGGTTTCAGTTGTCGACTCCACTAGTGGTTGCCAACACTAGCGCACCGTGTCGGGAAATGTCCGGGGGGGGGGGGGGGGGGGTCAAAATTGGACCCGGACATCCGGACACCCGGATTTCCGGTCCGGATATGTCCGCCCTGTCCGCCCTGAAATCGCCTAAGGGGCCGGGGGAAATCCAGGAAATTCGGGAAATCCAGGAATATGAAGAATCCTCCGAAGTTCCGCTATTCTCACAAGGGAAGGCGCCCTGGGATGTAGCAGTGATTTGTGTGCAGCGCCATCAAGTGACACTGACCGCCTTGAACAGAGAGGTAGTGTACAGATGGCGAGCAGTGAGAGGGCGTGCTGTGTCCTTCCACTTCCCCATCTACCTCCATTCGTTCACCGTTGTTAGCGATATTTTCGCCATTTTTTCGAATCGTATGCATCGGTCAGGCCGAGTGAATCAAAATAGCGCAAAAATCACACCAAAATCTGTGTCTGAGGCACAGAAATCGTGCAAAAAAGCACCCAAAAAAAGTGCAAAAAAACCAAAATAGGATTTCGAAAATTGGCCAAAATACCCCCAAAATAGAGCCACACCTGGTCCCCCTACAAATCGCCGGTCTTAGGAGCAAAAAATTTGGGCACCCAGATTTCAAAAATTTTCAAACTATTTTTTGGACCAAAAATCAAACTATTGAGGTCCTGGCCGGACATGTCCGGGGGGGGGGGGGGGGGTCAAAATTGGATTTCCCGAATTGAACGATTTTGAACGATTTTTGGCCGTGCTCGTAGCATTCCCCGTTGAGGGGGTCGCTATTTCGTGTTCTCCTGGCCGCACGGAGGCATTGCCTTACGTCGCCTCTTCCTCTTTTCCTTTGGTGGTGTGTTGGTCTGGCACAGAGGGCGGGACCGTGCTGATATGCACAGTGACGACTCTCCCTTTTGTTTTGTGCCCGCCTCCACCGAGATTCGGCTGATGCCTCTCAGACTGGGGGCGGGCGGTCGCCGACCCTTTTCTGTACGAGGTTTTCCACAGGCTGCACACCTGCCCCGCGGCTGTGTGGCAGTCTTCGCGGAGTGCAATGCGAAGGTCTGGCCTGACGTGGTGTGACTATTTAGACTCCAGGTGTCTCCACCCTTCCTGGTCTGGGGAGCCTCGGTACCCAAGCAGTTTTCGGTCATGCCCTGGACCACGGCCGTGCTAGACTCCTGGTGCAGGCACCCGTCATGGTCCGGGGACGGCCCCCCCAGGCAGTTTAACGTCTTACCCAGGACCTTGGGGGCTCGGCGGGGAATTTCCGGGTCCGGACATGTCCGCCCGGACATCCGGACACCAGAAAATGTCCGCCCGGACATGTCCGCCCTGTCCGGGGCGGACATGTCCGGGCGGGAAATTCGGGAAATGTCCGGGGGGGGGGGGGGGGGGGGGGGGGGTCAAAATTGGACCCGGACATCCGGACACCCGGATTTCCGGGTCCGGGCATGTCCGCCCTGTCCGCCCTGAAATCGCCTAAGGGGCCGGGGGAAATCCAGGAAATTCGGGAAATCCAGGAATATGAAGAATCCTCCATAGAATATTTAATATTGGCCTACTAGCCGAAAAAAACGGCCAAAAACCCCCCAAAAACGCCCTATTTACTGGGGGGGGTCAAATAATTGTAACCCCTACGATTATTTAGCGACGCGGTCTGTATAAATCGGGTGTCCCAAAATTTACAAATTTTCAACGGTGGTGAATAATCGTAGGGGTTACGATTCACTTTTGGCAAAAATTTACCCGTTTTGCTGTTCAGAATGTCAATTGGTGGGGTGGGGGTGGGTGTGGGTCGCATTCTCGGCCTGTCTCACCGGCATTCCGTGCCCACAGCAACAGCACCGGTGGAAACTGGCCATAGCACCCCGGTGGGCCACCAGGAGGGGAGGGACCCGGTGTGAGGCGCTTGAGTCATCCAGATGGGCACACGGTGGGGTCCGACACCCGATGTCGGACCCTGTGGGTGACCCGTTTTTTAGGTACCCTCCACACCCAGTGCGCGCTCGACCGTCGAATGGTTTTTCTGGTCCCGTGCACTTCCCTGCCTGCCACACCACCCCCTCGACCCCATCCCCAGCACCAGAGCGTCGTTGGCTGGCGTGCGCGGGGCACGCGTCGAATACCGATGACGGGGCCTGTGTTCCTGGGGCGCTGACGAGGTCCGAAGGGATTGACGCCTTGGCTCAGTCCTTACGTTTGGATGAGGGGGTGGTTTTTGACGTAGCGGGAGCCCTCAAGAATACAGCACAGCTGCACCTGCTCTTGCGCCGTCTCCAGTTCGCATAGTCCCTTCGTATGACGGTGACTGGGAGCCCTGGCTGTCCCGATCTATTTCAATGACTGTATCAGTTTCCAGCCTAGTTCCCATGCTTGGGTGCTTGGCTCGGGTGCACCCTTCGAGGTGGTACAGAGAATGCAAAGAGAGTCCACAGGGGGGTCTGGGGGGCGGAGCCCCCCAGCCGCCGGAGGCCACGGTCGTGGACATCTGTTCCTTGTGGGGTACAGTTTCTGGACTGTGTCCATCTTCCTGAGGTTGCGTATGGGCCACCCCAGAATTTTGGTGCCCCCCCCCCAGGCTCACCTCACTGGCAGGGAACCTGGGGGCGGGGGGGCCTCAAACCATACTCTCTTCCACCCATTAAACTCGGGGCATGTGTGCTCCGACATGTGGGGTGACTCAATCACTGGTCTATGACGACCGATTCTCCACTTTGTACAGCCTGAGTGGGATCCCTGCTGTTCCTGTTGCTTGATCTTCTGAGGAAAAGTCAGAAATTTGGCCAAAAGTGAATAATCGTAACCCCTACGATTATTCAAAACAAATTTACGTATAAATGGCCCAGAAAATGTTGTACAATTAATCGCCCCCTTACGATTATTCGACTACTTACGATTAATTGCCCCCCCCCCAGTAATATTATGAGTTATTTAATATTACCTGGGACCCCCCGTGTTTAAGTCCCCCCCCTGGAGGCGATTTTCGGCCGGGGGGGACTTAAACACGGGGGGGGCGGACCTAAACACAGGGGGGGCTTAAACACGGGGGTGGCACAGTGGAGACCAAGAAGACCTCTTCCTCTGCTGTCGTAGGGGGGTAATTCCGGTCCGGATGGACTTTTGGCACCCCACTTTTCGACTCTGACAGCACCTGGAGGGCCTAGGGGCCACCTGATGACCCTCCAGACCAGCCCACCCCCGTGTTTAGGTCCCCCTGTGTTTAAGTCCCCCCCCTGCCAGACCCCCAGGGGGGGACTTAAACACGGGGGTAAGGGGGGGGGACTTATACACGGGGGGTCCCAGGTATGAGTTATATTTAATATTATGCGTTATTTAAGATTATGCAGGAGGGGGGTTTAGTCTTTTTTGTTGGAGGAGGAGGGGGGTGGGGAGGGGGGGGGGCTTTGCTGCGGTGTGCCGAAAACGGTGCGTTTTTTGGTGCATTTCCTTCCGATTTTTTTATTTACTTTGGGCAGGGTGTTCGCTATCTCCCACCTTCCTCGCAGACTGTGGGAGAAAGGGGTAAAATTGCCTCCTCAATTTTTTTCGCGCGCGCTTCGCGCGCGCGAAATCATGCAACATCTGCCCCTCGAACAAATTGCCTCGGGTCCAGACCAGGGTACTGTATATGTTTGGCGCAATGGGCCCATCTCGCTGTTCGCGGCTGCAAAACGGAGGTTTTGCGGCAATCAGGGAGTACTTCGGGAGTTGGCCTTTGACAAAACTGATGTGAACATGTATGAGCCTGACTTGAACCCAAGACAGGATCACGGACCGTCGACGATACCCGTTCTCGAGAAGGAAGGGCACGGTCACATGCGCTCGTCAGTTCCTGTTGGACAGGCTTCACAGGTCACAGGGGGGTGTGGGGGGCGGAGCCCCCCAGCCGCCGGAGGCCACGGTAGTGAACATTTGGCAGCCTCGTCCCCGAGTCCGCTTCATAGTCGAACACCACATGCAGACAACGTGCACCTTGAGACAGCATGCTCAAGAGGTACATCGGCCTGGCGCCTGTGGCCACTATGCTCTTGGCTTCGGCCTCCTCTGGCCTTGACCATGCTGATGCCGGCAATAGCTCCGACGGTCCCCAGTAGGTTCAGGTCTCGCTTCTTTGGCTTATTTCCGCTCCGTGCGAAGCGTGGTGGTATCAACTTGTACGAGAGGATGCTGCCCTTCTCCTTCAGAACCCTTTCCCACCCGAGGCAAAAACTTCCGAGAAACTTTTTTTTATTTAATTTCTCCCCCTTGGGAGAAATGCCGGGGAGAGAGGTGGGAGAAGGGTTTTCCCAGAATCTTTTTTTAACGAAATAGGCCCCTATTCAGGGTATAAGATAGACTTTTTTTCTGGCGCTGTTTTCCGGTTTTTCTGGTTTTGAAAATTTTTCGCGCGCGCCTTCGGCGCGCGCGACCCGCGCAAACCCTCCCAGAATCTGAGAGGGCCCGGTGCCTGCGCGCGTCCTGCCGTACTGAGGCTGCTTGGTGGGGCAGGCGCAGCAGCTGCTTTGAAAGTTTGGACTCTCGACCAAAAAACCGGTCTGGGTGCAATGTTTTTACGCAGGGGGGTCTGGGGGGCGGAGCCCCCCAGCCGCCGGAGGCCACGGTAGTGAACATCTGTTCCCTACAGTCTGGATTCGCTTGTAAGTAGGAAGGCTTCGCTGTATCGCAGCCCGGCCAGCAGGAGATCACTGGTCCTTGAGGATTCAACCTTCAGGGTGGAGGAGGACGGGGGAGTGACCACTCGTGACAGGTGTGCGTTGTGGGTGGAGTGGGTGCACGACAGAATGGCCAAAGGGTCCACGAGATCTCTGCACACATTCCGTTATCGAGGAGATGGGCACCTAGCTGTGACGACAGGCAACAAACAAATCTCATCTGTTAGTTGCCCCCAATAGGCTTGGCGACCTTCAAGACTGCTTGAAAGTCGTTCGTGTTCTCGTCTCAGCCCTCCAGACTGCAGTCTTAGACTCCCTCTTAGACATGGTGGCTGGAGTCCACCATGTGTGCACCTTCAAAACAGAAGAGACCTGCATGACGAGGGCATCACCACCCACCGGGCCACCCGCTAGGTCCATTTTTTCTTCTCCGCTTCTCTGCCTTCTTTGGACTATTTGAGCTCTGTGCGGATCACGATGGGGTCACTTTCTATTTTTTTATGGCGTTTTTTCTGACTGTTTTACTGTCCCAAAGTCACAAAAAAACCGCCAAAAATGAGATCGACCTTTTTTTTTTCCCCAGAAAACCGGGAACCGGGAAACCCTGGTTTTGAAAACCGGAAAACCAGACCTATCTTATCCCCTGCCCCTATTTCTCCCCGAGCGAACGCCCTGACTTTGGGTGAAAACCACCGAGCTTTGCCGCAGCGCAGCAGCTGTGCCGGACAGCGAAGACCCCCCCCCCCCTCCCCCCTATTGCGAACCAATTGGAGTCAAATGGAGTTTGCTTTTGCAAAGCTGAGCCGGGTGCCGGGGTTCACCACACACCCACTCCATACTTCGGGTTGTTGATGCAATACTCACACTGAGGCTTCCACAACGAACCACCCACACCCTGCGGTGATGGCAATGATATAGCAGCGAGTGAGCGGAGACACTTCTCGCTCACAAGGCGATGCGAGGAAGAAAATAAGAACAAACAGCAATGGAACAGATCTCTCTGCTGTGCAGCTCCGCTGCGGGGGATGGGGGGTGCTGCACTGATGACAAGCCGTACAAAGCAGGCTGTTTGCCCCCGTCCCAAGCAGAGACGGCAGGGCAGTGCTGAGGCTGAGTAACTGGGATGTTCCGATGCACTTCCAAGAAACAGAACTTCCTGCAGGCACCATCCCACTGGGGCCGCATGAGTTGATCAGCACTCAGCAGGCGCTGTGCAGGCTGCAGGAGCGTTTCTGAAGCAGAGGTTTGGTGGATGAAGAGCGTCTGAAATGCGGTGACATCCACTAGTTTGCCATCTTCGGAAAGAGTCATCACTTCTGGGCGTCCCAAGGCTCCACGTGGACCATCATCTTCTCGTAGGTGATGGAGAAGCCGTCGGTGTCGACAGGGGTGAACCCGTCTGCGAACCGGAAACGCAGTCGCGACATCATCGTCAGCAGGGCAAGCTTTCCCTGCAGCATGGCCATGGGGCGGCCGATGCACGAGCGGGGCCCGATGTTGAAGGCGTTGAACATCGACTCATCCGGGGTGTTGTCGCCCATCCAGCGCTCCGGCTTGAACTCCTCGGCATCGTCGCCAACTGCCAGGGGGTGCCTGTGCATGGTGTAGGGGGACCACACCACACCCTGCCCCTCCTTCACAGTAATGCCGCTGGGCATCTTGCAGTCCGACACCACCTCGCGGACGAGGACTGCGAAGGAAGGGTGCAGACGCAGCGCCTCGCGGAACACTGCCTCGGCCACAGGGCTGCGCCCGTCGATGTCGTCCAGCATCAGGGGGCGCAGCAGCTCCCCGCCGAACAGCTCCAGTGCCTCGTCGTGCAGGCGCTGCTGCCACTCGGGGTGCCTGCACAGCTCCATGATGGTGGACGTCAGGGCGGATGCGGTGGTGTCGCGCCCCCCGACCAGCATTGTAATGATGAAGTCACGGAGCTCCTTGCGCGGGTCAGCCATGTCCTCGAGGGGTGTGTGCTCGAACAGCAGCCCGCAGAGTGTTCCGTCCCCACGCGACGTCTGGTTGATGGTGCCGTCGTCGTTGACATAGTCGTCGACCACCACATCGAGGATGGAGTACAAGCGCTGAAGGTTCTTGGTGTGTTGCCGCTCGGCCGCCGTCAGCTGCAGTGCAGCCTCAATCTTCCACGTCGGCGACACGAAGCGCTCCATGATGCGCCGACCAACATCATCCATCACAGCCTGGAACTCGACATCGATCGGGACGTCCCGCAGTGCCTGGATGTCACGCCTGAACACAACACCGTTCGTCGAGTCGAAAGCGTAACACTGGATGACGTGCTGCGCATCGAATGCCTTGTCGTCTGCGCCATTCCTGAGAAGCACCTCGGTGAGCACCTGCGACTTCTGGCCGATGACCTCGCTCATGCGCTCGCGCTGCACACGCTTCGTGAACATGTGTGTTTGGATCTGGCGCTTCTGGCGCCACTCATCCCCACCCACGACAACAAGGCTACCGCTGCCGATGAGCGTCGCCAGCAGCTCGCACTGCTCACGTGTCTTGCGGAAGTTGGTCCAGTTGTCCTTCACCATGTACTTCACGTCGCGGGGGTCCACCAGCTGCACAACCTGATCGCCGCCGAGGCGGGACCACCCGAGGGTGGCCCACGACGTCTTCTTGTGCTCCTCCAACATGTAGTGCCACAGCATGATGCCGTTGCCCTTCTTCGCCACGATGTTGATGAGATCGCTTGTGATGCCCAGGAAGGGCACCGTGCTGCTGTGCATCACAATGCCCTGCCCGTCCAGCCGCCGTGCCGAAATACGGTAAAGCAGCACAGTCACACCGACAACAAACAGGCCTGCAAGGCACGCGAAGAGCTCCATCGTGGCGCAGTCAATGATATATCTGGAGGGTTGTTGGTGGGTGGAGCACGCAATGAAGGTCATCACGAATCGAAAGTTCGGCAGGTTGAGAGCGAAAATGCGCTGCTGCAACCCATTGCTGTGCGTGGTGCATCTTCAGCAGCAGACACTGTAAGAACAACTGACGGCGAGGGTGGTGTGCGACCGCAGTGGGCGGAAACAACAGGAGTAGAAGAAGGGTGTGGGGTGGCAGTCATGTAATTCGATCCTCCAGACATCGTGAGGTCCATTCTCATAGCACCCGCAGAGGGTGGGTTGGCGAAGTCGATGCACCGAGGCATCATTTTGTTCACCACACCGAACAGAGAACCCCTCCTGTGACAAAGAGTCGACATGCGAACCATTGCAGGCAAACCACAAACGGGGCAAAGCCCGACGTTCACAGCCGCATGAAGACACCACAAGAAGGCAGCGAAAAGTATCAAATGACGAGGGGTGGGAGGGATGGGGAACGCTGGAAAGAATTGAGTCCAGAGAGGGCAATGTGTGTCAGGACATTGGCTCTGGGATCCAATGCCGCCCAACACCCAGGTGGGTGTGTCCCGGTGTGATGGCAGAGGGTGTTTCGAACACCTCGCGGTGTGTGCGTATCGTGAGATCGGGTGTGCTCAGAGGTAGGGCGGTGCTTGATACAGGTGAGCCCACTCCTGCCTTGTGGCTGGCAACAGCTCAGAAGGAAAGAGCAGGAGTGGGCTCGCACGGTGTGTTTGCGAGTGGCCGCCTCAATATCAACATGCAAAACATAGCACACCAGGGGCAAGGGGTCCTGTGGCTGAACCGACACCGCAAGTGGTGCCGTCGCAGCGCACAAGAGTAAACCCGCATTGCACCAAAGAGGATGCTACAGGGAAGCCTCTGCCAGGGCACGTGACCTCCCTCATGAGCACAGTGTAGAACGCACAGGAATCTGGTGCACCAACACTACACGACCCAGAAAGAGGCACCGATACAACGGACTCAGGAATTGAATGAGGGGGTCTTCGATAAACGTGCTGTTGAGCGTTGTGGTGCAGTTCTCTTGTTCTGTGAGACAAGCGACCGCCTGCCGAATAGCGAAGACTCTAAAAATGGAGGAATAAATGCGAATGCGAATGCAATTTAAATCAAACAACACCCAGAGGGCGAACAGGAACACCAAAAGGAATTGTGTCGTGGGGGCAAGTCACCCACGTCCAAAGGAAGCAAGAAGCAGACACACACACACACTGACTGGTCACCAACAGGGCTCAACTTTGCGAGGAGGTGGCGGTGGCACTGCCAAGCCACCCCCTACGGGCAAGCCACTGCAACCACTGAGTGATGTGTGATGGTTCAACACTAAAATCGACACCCTGTCCAGCAACTGTGGGAGAACAGTTCCGGACTACTTTTTGTTGAGCGCACACAAAATATATACGCCGTGCGTGCTCAGTCATTTGGATTTGTATGTGAAAAGAAACGGGAGGTGATTGCTGCCACTTGCAAGTAGCAATGGCAAGTTGAGTGCGACCTTCCCGGTTGGGCTTGTCTTCAAGGCACAGATCATGTTGCAGATCACAACAAAGAGGAGCATTCCCAACACTGATTGATAACACTCGACGAGCATCACAACTGCGCCTTCGTGGGCTTCAGGTGTGTGCCCATCAGAACCGCCTTGTCTGTGCCGTCGGGGCACGTGACAGGGGTCCCGTCAGGGAGGGTCAGCTCAGAGTAGTTCAGTGTGCGCAGAGGGTACCCTGTAGTCTTGCTGGAAACCAGCCTCTGCGATGCCTTTGCGGTGCATGTGCCGACAGTGAACTTGACACCCAGATCGGCCTGCCGTTTGAACGCCCTGTGCACAAGCTTCATTCCGATGCCCTGTCTGCGTGTGATGTCGTCCTTCTTCACACTCACAATCCCAGCAACACCGATGCCGCCAAAAGCACGGAGTTCCTCCTCGTTCCTGACGTACTTCTGCATCTGCGGGTTTGCCAGCAGCAGCTGCGGGAGGCCGTGCTCCATGTCCACCAGCACCTTGGTCAGCATGTTGAGGGCGTGCTGCTGATCACATTCATCACCCGCCAGGGAGTCGCTGTCGGGAGACGCTTCTGTGCTGGGGTCGAGATAGTCCCGCATGCTGACCGTCTTGTAGATAATCACACCCAGGAGCTTCCCGTCGCTCTCAGCCACAAAGCTCGTCGGCATGGCCACACCCTCCATTGTCATCTTGTGAAGCACCTCACGCACGGGTGGGAAGTCCGGCGACACTCCCAACGCCAGTGACAGTGGCTCTGACGTCATGAAGTGCTTCAGGAGGAAGTCCACGATGCTGTCCACATCCTTGTGGGTTGCTGTCCTGAACTGTGGGGAAGACGTCACAGCGGCAGGCATGTTGTGTGAGGAAGGTGTGGTGTGTGTGGGTGTGGGGTAACCTGCAGTGGTGGGATGACGGTGATGCACAAAACCAGGCAATGCGCATGCACGTGCCGACATGTTTTAAAGCAGAGCAGTGCATTGCCCGCCCAAGTGTCGCTGCAGCCACACCGCGAAACAGGCCCACTAGGCAGCCAGCTCCATGGTGGCAGAAGTATATACGCGGAAGAGTTGTTGCTGTTGTGTTGTGGAACCACATCGCAAGAGCGAGAACGCAGGAGGTGTACTCCTGTGGGAGGGGCATCAACAGGGCGGCTGCTTTCGGTTCCAGTTCTCCTTCCGTGGAGGACACTTTTGACAAAATGATCGACAGGCAAGGAACACAAGCAGGTTGGCTTCCGCGATGGCGCCTCACACGGAGACACCACTCCTTGTGCACACCACTCTACAGTCAGACGAAGTGCTGTTAGTGGGGGCGCAAGTGCAGCAAGCTTCCTGATTGGGCATCCTATCCCTCAAAAGTGAAACTTCGGTTCTTCCACTCTTCCTTTGAATCCTTGAAATGATGTGATGCAGGGTTGTATCTACGGGGGGTCGGGGGGGGGGGGGGGGGGGTCAAAGACCCCCCCCGCAGTTTGGGACCCCGGGGGGGGGTCTCCCGGGGGGTCACTTTTAGCGGGGGCGGGGGGGATTTCCCTGGGAACAGTAGCCATGGGGTCTCCTGGCTGGGGAGCATGTTCAGCCCCTTAGCCTTGAGCTGTCTGTCAAGTTCGTGCAGCAAGTCGTTGACACGTGCAAGGAACAGATGCTCACTACCGTGGCCTCCGGCGGCTGGGGGGCTCCGCCCCCCAGACCCCCCCTGTGGTGTGTGCCTGTCTCGCAAGCCTTTCAGCGTATGCGAGTGGCCATCTCCGCGTAGTCTCGGGCGCGCTTCGCGCGCCCGAGAAATTTGCACCTGGCAGTCCTGGGGTGAAAAAAAATTTGGGCCCACAAAAGTGCGAGACCCCCCCCGAGTCCGAAAATCCGGAATCCTAGATACAACCCTGATGTGATCTGAAAAAAATAACATGCAGGTGAAAGTGACAAGGGAGGTGCGCTCAGCCATTTAACACATAGCAGTGGAAGGCTTTGGGAACGGGGTGTTCCTTTCCCTCTGAGGTGCCTGGTACCGCTGTGGCACAGGGTCCATGTAAATGAGGAAATCACTATGTGCTGGGTCGGCACATAGGGCCAAGAAAACTCTGTGGGCAAGCATCCAGCCGTTGGGCCTCCGCGTGCGAACCCCGAGTTTTCAGGACGACCTGGATTTCCCAGATACACCGCTCCGAGAAAGCCTTCGTATTTGTGGCGACGACGCAAACGCACCGGCATCAATATTCACACACAAAGACGGTTCGACACACGCCATACACAGGCTCTTGAGTAAGCACTGACCAACCAATACACTGATCATGATGGCAGTGCTTCCCCTGGAGCCTCGGTTCTGGTGACATTGAAATCAATAGGGGGATGGGCCGAGGTGTGTGAGCTAGAGACAGCAACGACCCCCTTCCCCCTCCCCACCCGGGACGGGAAGCTCAGCGTGTGGTGTAGAGCCGTTTTCACCTCCCCCCCCCCCGTCCTGTCAACCAGAAAGGCCCAAATCCTCGGAGTAACTGAGCCACCCTGAGCCTTCTAAAATCATTCGTGCCCCTGAAAGACGTCTACTAACTACGTAAGAACCAGAGGCACCAGGCCATTGTGTACTTTTTGTGCCCTGACAGAAGGGGGGATGCTTCAGGGCGGGCCAAAAGGTGCAGCGGCCTCTCAGGGAAAAGGAGATGCTAAGGGCACGGACTAGAATGGTTCGTTCAGGGAGGGAGGACCATCTGTTTTGGCCTGAGGTTTGGAGGGGCGTGGGAGGGAGGGAGGGGGTCCTCGCGACCGTCAAAGTGTGGCGTTCTTTTTCACAAATAATGGAAAGTGTCTCAAAAACGCAGCACGTTTCGGCACCGGAGCAAAGACCCCCTCGAAGGTGACAATGAGACTGGGAAGGGTTCAAATCAGGATAAAAGGGCCGTCGCCTGTGCCAAACAAGAGATTTCAGAAAGGGGTTTCGACTCCGCTCTGATGTACCCATCTCTTGTTTGTTGTGTTGGCGCAGAACCCTGCCACAATACTCACGGGATACACACGGTCACTCAAATGGCAACTCGAACACAAGTCTCCCAGGGCATTCTGCCGGAGCAAGCAACGACCCACTAATACAATGATCAGGATGGCGGCACTTCACTGGAGTCTCGGTTACATTGAATTCAAGAAGGGGCTGGGGGGGGGGGGGGGGGTGTAGGTGCGGCAAAACTATGATCCAAGTTGCCGAGAGCACCTTGGGTGTGTGGCGGCTGTGGTAGGTCGCATTTCCGCTCTCTCACACGAGCCTGATAAACAATGAAAGATGGAAAGAAATAGAAGGGAGGTGCCGCCTGCCATTGGCACGTCGCAAAGGCAGGCCACGGGTGTGAGTGCTACCTTCCCTTCGGCTGGGTGTGAAGCGTCACAGCTTCAAGAAGAAAGGGGGGAGGGAGGAACGGTCGCGGGCAATAAACTACACGCAGAACTCGAAAGGCATCTGGGAGCGTACACATCATATATTTTAAAGGATTGGACGAAGTACGACAGAGGGCTGAGGCCCCTTCCCGCTCTGAACAGGCAGGCTTCTCGCGTCGTGGTGATGAGGTGCTGTGAAACGAGCATCACAACTGCGCCTTGGCGGGATTCTTCATGAAGATGGCCATATGCGTGCCGACCAGGACGGCCTTGTCTGTGCCGTCGGAGCACGTGACAGGGGTCCCGTCAGGGTTGGTCAGCTCAGAGTAGTTCAGTGTGCGCAGAGGGGACCCGACAGTCTTGTTGTCAACCAGCCCCTGTGATGCCTTTGCGGTGCATGTGGCGACAGTGATCTTGACACCCATCTCGACCTGGCGTTTCAACGCGACGTTCAGAAGCTTAATCCCGATGCCCTGCCTGCGTGTGCTGGCATCCTTCTTCACACACATGATCATGCCAACACCGATGTCGCCGACGGCACGGAGTTCCTCCTCGCTCCTGACGTACTTCTGCATCTGCGGGTTTGCCAGCAGCAGCTGCGGGAGGCCGTGTTCGATGTCCAGCAGCACCTTGGTCAGCATGTTGAGGGCGTGCTGCTGATCGCATACATCACCCGCCAGGGAGTCGCTGTCGGGAGACGCTTCTGCGATGGGATCGATGTAGTCCCGCATGCTGACCAGTTTGTAGAGCACGACGGCCAAGATTTGCCCGTCGCTCTCCACTACGAAGCTCGTCGGCGTGCGCACGCCCTCCGTTGCCATGTGGTGAAGCACCTCACGCACGGGTGGGAAGTCCGGCGACACTCCCAGCGCAAGCGCCAGTGGCTCTGACGTCATGAAGTGCTTCAGGAGGAAGTCCACGATGCTGTCCACATCCTTGTGGGTTGCTGTCCTGAACTGTGGGGCAGACGTCACAGCGGCAGGCATGTTGTGTGAGGGTGTGGGTAACCTGCGGTGGTGGGATGACAGTGATGCACGAAACCAGGCAATGTGCATGCACGTGCCGACATGTTGTAAACAGTACAGTGCATTGCACTCTGCCGACGTGTAGCCGCAGCCACATACGGTAAAGTAGCACAAGTGGGGCACAGCAGAGCGAGGCTTTCAAAAAAAGTTCTCCGTTGGGGGCGGGTCTCGGCAGAAGCTGCATCCAGTGGTTCCCGTCCTTCTCTGTGGAACACAAGCGCCTGGCTTCTGCGATGGCCCCTCAACCCCCCGAGCCTGGTGAAAAGCGGTCGCGTGAGGATTCGATCGACAAGCAGTGCGTTTCTCGAACATTCTCCTCGCGCTGATGTTGAGGTTTCTTGAAAAGAACAAAAAGGGATGGAAGAAAAAGAAAAAAGGCAAATCAAACAGGGAGGTGCTTGCTGCCACTTGCACGTCGCAATGGCAGGACGAGTGCGACCTTCCCGGTTGAGTTTGGATATCCAGCTATCTTTGAGATCGCCTGGACGCGTCTCGGATCTGGGGAAATGCCGAGCGCAAGTCACCATAGGCAGCCGTTAAATTGATAAGTTCTTAGTTGGTTGCCACCAACTATCAAAGAGTCCGGGTGATGTGGCCCCTGTGGAAGGGGAGTTGCCGTGACGAGGTGGTTTTGTGTCAGTGTTACCGCAGTGTAACAAAACACACTGCACGCGCTGTACACCGCTCCTTCGCTGTGACAAGCAGCTTGACTGTCGGTGTTTGGTGAAAAACACTCAAAAAGGCGAAAAGGGAGGTGCGTACAACCATTGTCAGAAATGGCAGATTGTTGTGCTACCTTCCCAGTTGGGCTTCGGAAACTCCAAGAACGATTCAATCACGGGAGAGGAGATCGCGATCCGTCTGAAAGAAACGCGCCAAGACACAACGAGTGTGGAACAGCATCCATCCCAGTTGTGCATTGGGGCAGGGACAAAAGACACGTCTCACTGGCCCCGTGATCGGGGGTTCCGAGAAGTTGTGACACCGACACAAAGCCCTCCCATTGATCAACATACAGTGTGTTTCTTAGTGGTGTGACACAGCACCAGATAGACACTTTCAGTTCATTCACAAAATTCAATTTCAACTTCGGACAAGGAACAAGGATGCCGATATCCACACATAGTAGATCCGGCGACTGACACTACCCCCCCGGCTACAATGCTGAGTAATACTCTTTCGGGTACAAACCACACACTGTCCCACGGCCCCTTGTGTGCAGGTCACTGCCTCACCTCACCTCAGTGTAATGGAATCCGTACACTGTGGAGGGCTGCTGAATGGGGGGATGAACCAGACCGGACTGCTTCTTGTTGAGCGTACAGTTGTGTGTCAAGGCACCCTGCGAAGTGGCACGAAGGTGCTCATCCTCAAGCTCCAGTCGTGCAAATTCCATTCGTTACTTCGCGACTTCGCTGCGCTTCGTCGCCCGCAACAAAACAATAAAAAAGGGGTGTCTTGTTTGTGTGCACAGAGCAGGCTGCTTTGTGGTCCCGTGACATGTGACGGTTTTCGCCCTGCTATCCTGGTTTCGTGACGTTGTTCAAAAAAAACGCTGCACTGCACCGCACGGCACCACAGTGGGTCAAGGATATCCTTTTTCCCAAGAAAAGTGGCCAATCTCTGAACGACCCCAAACAAAAACGTGAAGAAAAAAGGTAAGGCGCTGTTTGTGCACCAAACCCGGGGGGGGGGGGGGTTTGATCGTCGAGAGGGAATGGAAAAGTAAATCTCCCAGCACCTTCTCGCAATGTTAGTACTTTTTGTAGTCACTACACCAGATATGTTGTACAAGGCAGGTCAATGCACAACGGGAGGGTGTGTAGCAGTTGTCTGTCAGTGGCTTGGTGGTTGGACCGCAATACAGTATCACTAAAACACAACCAGGTGTCTGTCCGTAATACGTAGTCTCTCCTTGACACCATATACTTTGTGCCCCTGTATCGTTGTTTTTTTTGTACGAATAAATGACGGAAGGGAAGGGGGGGAAGGGAAAGCAGGTGTGTTTCGTAGCGGGGTATATCTACTACGCAGTTTCGGCTGCCAACCCACGACTGTGCAGTAGTGCGTGAACCACTGGACTCCGGCAGCCCGGTATCGAGTACCTTTCGTCAGGTGGGTAGAAGACCCAGTGGAGGACGCAGGGTGGGGGGGGGGGGGGTAGGGGGGAGAAAAAGTATTGACGTAGGAGGATTCTTCATATTCCTGGATTTCCCGAATTTCCTGGATTTCCCCCGGCCCCTTAGGCGATTTCAGGGCGGACAGGGCGGACATATCCGGACCGGAAATCCGGGTGTCCGGATGTCCGGGTCCAATTTTGACCCCCCCCCCCCCCCCCCCCCCGGACATTTCCCGAATTTCCCGCCCGGACATCCGGACATCCAGAAATGTCCGCCCCGGACAGGGCGGACATGTCCGGGCGGACATGTCCGGGCGGACATGTCCGGACCCGGAAATTCGGGAAATCCAATTTTGACCCCCCCCCCCCGGACATGTCCGGCCAGGACCTCAATAGTTTGATTTTTGGTCCAGAAAATAGTTTGAAAATTTTTGAAATCTGGGTGCCCAAATTTTTTGCTCCTAAGACCGGCGATTTGTAGGGGGACCCTTTCGAAATTTTTTTGGAGAAGGGTAAATTGAACGTTTTTGGCCAAATGAAGCCACTGCGACCATTCCCGGGCCTCGGAAATCAGATTTTGGCCCCTCAAATGCGGTGCCGGTCCGGACAAAAAACCGAAAAAATCGTGAAAAATGGCCCATTTTCCCCAGCCAAAAATGGGCCAAAAATGCCCCCGGACACCCCCAGAGACATGTCCTAATCCGGGGTGCCAGTAGGGGGGACCTTTCGAATTTTTTTTCGAGGAGAGGTCAATTGAACGTTTTTGGACATCTGAGGCCACTGCGACCATTCCCAGGCCTCGGAAATGAGATTTTTGGCCCTCAAATGGGGTACCGGTCCCCACGAAATTCCGAAAAATTCATGAAAATCGAAAGGTCCCACGCACCAAATTCTGCCCAAAAATCGTCAAAAATGGACATGTCATATGCAGCAATGGGGCACCAATCACTCCCCAAATTTTGCTCAATGATTCCACGGCAAGCCAGATTTTCTGATCAATTCGTTTGTTTGAGCATGTTCCTGGCCCTTGTTTGGAAAGTAGATGACCCCTGGCTGGAGAGGACGGTTGTGCTCGACCGGACGGAGAGAGAACCTTCTCCATAACCACCTCCACTCCACAATGCCACAAGTGGCAGGAAGGCCGGGTGTTACAGGCCTCAACCAGGGTTCCAAGGCTCTCCACTTCCTGGCTGCGTCAGGGATCACCGGGTACAGCGAGCAGGATTCCCTGTCCTGACACCCCAGCATGTGCCACCGGAAGAACCCGAAACAGCAGCCCCCCCCCTCATGGGGGTTGCAAGAGGCACGGAAATCGTTCAAATCGGACCAAGTCCGAAAATTCGGCACTTTCTTGGGTACAAATTGCGGTCCGAAATTTTCCGATTTTTTGAAAAAAGGCTAATTCTGTAAGGGGGACCTTTTCGAATTTTTTTTTCGGGCACTTTTTCCACAAGGAAATGTCCGCCCTGTCCGCTACTGTCCACTACCGATTTCAAGGATCCTCCGTAAAAAGATAAAACACAGATGTGAAACGCGCGTTCTAAAAATTAAAAAAAAACGCCCAGAAAATCTTGCGCGTGACCAAAAAAAAAACGACGCGCGTTTTAAAAAAGCGCGCGTGGTAAAAAAAAAACGCGCGTGGAAAAAGTGACTTGTGAAAAACGCAGCACGCGCGTGGAAAAAGTGACATACGCGTTTTAAAAATGTCACGCGCGTGAAAAAAACGACACGCGCGTTTGAAAAAATGTCCGCTCAAATCGGAAATGTGTTGAAAAAAACGCGCGTTTTGCTTTTTTTCACGCGCGCTTTTTTTATAACGCGTGACGCGCGTTCGAAAAATGACACGCGCGTTGAAAAAACGACACGCGCGTTTGAAAAAGGCGCCTGCCTTTTTCATTTTTCAAAACGCGCGTGTTGGTTTTTTTAGGGTTTTTTTTTTTTTTTTTTTTTTTGAGGGGGCCCGGTGCCTGCGCGCGTCCTGTCGTACTGTGGCTGCTTGGTGGGGCTAGCGCAGCAGGTTCTACTTTTGCTTCTACGGGCTCTTAGCACTGTAACATGAACTACACAAACAACAAAGCTCTAGGGCAAACAAACCGCGCACTGGCCGGGGTTGAGCTGCGTGGGGCTCCGTGCTGGCGGCATGAACAAGGGGCTGTAGGCAAATCTACCATTCACAAGGGGCAGCCCGCTGGTGAGGGGAGAAGGGGGCGAGGTAAAGGGGGGGGGGGCAGGGGGGAGAGGCGAAAGCGACTGACAGCGAGGGCGTGGACCGACTCCGCTGGCGCATTCACCGGAAGAAAGGGGAAGGGGGCACGGGGGTGGGGAACGGGAGGGGGGGGGGGGAGGGGCGAAAGGAAAGAGGGGGGTAGGGGGGGGGAGCCGACCTACGGCTATCTCGCTCCCCTGGCGGCCCTACTCCCCTGGCTCTGGGACCCCTGGGAACTCCGCTGCGAAGACCCCCGCGCCCCTGGCCGGCTCGCCCGCGCCCGCTTGCCTGCCCGCGCCCTCAGACGACAACAGACCACGTTGTACGCCTCCGCCTGTGAGGCCTTGTCATCCCCCAACTCGGCCCACCAAGCCTGAATGGCCCGGAGCGCCGCCTCCTGCTCCTCCTGCGGTCGGTGCACGTCGGGGCAGAACTGCTCCTCCCACTCCCCCACCGTCGTGGCCCCGTCGTCCTCATCCATCTCCTGACCACGCTGCGGCGATGCCGACTCCCGCTTCCGCTTCGGCTGCGACGACATCGAGGTGGCTGGTGCTTGCGCAGGGTTGGAGCCTTCCTCGGTGGCGGTCGGGTCGGAGCGGCCGGTGGCCGGGGCGCCGGTGGGTGCAGGAGGGGGATCACCTTCTCGTCGAGGGGGATCACCCTGGTCCTGCGGCTGCGGGACCCTCGCAGGCGGCTCCTCCGCGTCCCGAGGCCCCAGATCCATACAGGTCTCCCCCTGCTCCACGCATTCCCCACACGCCCTGCAATCGCAACCGAAACAACGCCAGTGTTCGACTGCGGTATCCACCGCCTCTGCACAGCGGGCACAGTAAAAGCGGCGGCGCGACGGCTGGGACGGCACCTGGCACATGGGGAGGCCCTGCTCCCCCCCTGGACAGCCAGTCCGCCCCAACACCGGCGAGGGGGCGAGGGCAGACACTGCCTCCGCCAGAGGTGGGGGCACCAAAAGGGGGGTGTAGTGCTTTCCCTGATGCTTGACTCCAAGCACTCCGACGAAAGGCTTCACCCGGGGGCGGTGGACCGTGGGGGGCGCTTGATCAGATAGGACCACCACAGCCCACCCCGACCCCAGCGCAAGTCCATGTACTGCTACCTGGTCCGCCCAAGAAGCCTCGTCCCGGCTACCCTCGACTCGCATGGCCGCAGCCCAGGACTCGCTGTTCGGCTCGGCCCGAGCACAAAGGCCTGGGTCACGTAGCACCGCCTGGACGGCTAGCCTCCGCATGCCCGCCGCCGAGCCTCCCATAATGAAAGCCGCCGCATCGAAGAAGCAGTCGCCTGGTGTGAAACGGAACCCCGTGCACTCCTGCATCCCCAAAGACCGTTGCAGCCTGGACAGACCGTCCCCTCCCCCTGGGGCCCGGCCCTCCAGCAAAGCCTTTGTCAGTGCGGTGCTCGCCGGGGGCGGAGGAGGGGGCTCCGCTTGCCCCGGCGGATGAGGGGCCACCCCTTGGTCCTCGCGTGGCAGAGGTAGTGGCGTGCAGACGCACCTGGTGTCGTCTTCGCCCAGCTCACAGCAGGTCGGGCACACCATCCTCGAGCAGTGACCACACTCCCCATGGTGCACGGCCGTGGTGAAGAGCGACGCACAGAACTGACAGCAACCCGGTGACCCCGACACATCCACGCGCCCCGGGATAACCGGGCCCTGCGGCACCTCGACCTCCACACACTTCGTGTATGTGACCTGTTCCACCACCTGGTCCGGCACCGTGACCGGCTTGAACCCCCCGTCCACGCCGCCCACAAAAAGCGCTTGGCATGGTTCACCTGGGGCCACGAGAAGAGGGGGGAGGTTGTCTCTAAAAACCACAGCGTGGACGTCGAGGGCCACCGCCACCCCACGGAGGGCCACCTGGTCCACGTCTTCGCCACCCCCGGAAGCCAGCATACGCCCCGCCCACTCGTCGGGGTCTGAGAGGAGCAGACGGAGTGTGGGCGCTCGACGGACGCACACCACCGCCAGGCGCAGAAGCTTGTCAGCGTCGATGTCAAACCCCAGGTCACACGCCGCGGCCGTCACCGCCACCACCCACGTTGCTGGGGCCCCCTCCGCCACTGACCCACCCAGGGCGGCGACCTGTTCTGGCATCGTAAGAGCATTACCAAGCCCCTCTGCCAGGTCCTCAATAGCCACTCGCGCCCCTCCTCGCTTGTCTCTCCACTTTTCGATGACGACAGAGGGGGGCGGAGATGTCGGTGCTGCCTCTGCCCGAGGGACCGGGTCCGCCTGGGGCACAGGGCGCTCCTCATCAGGGTCAATGAACACCTCCCCCTCCCCGCGCGAGTCAACCGAGAACCGCATGAAGTGGTCCGGGTTCAGGGGGGCCGCGGCCTCTGTAGCCAACGCCGTCCGGCTCACTGCTGCTGGTGATATGGGGCCGCATTCAAGGAGTGTTCGACCCAGGATGTGGCTGTACGCGCTACTCACTCTGGTGGCGTGGCTCTGGGTGACCAGAACCCTGCTTCGCCCCGTCCGTTCTGCTGCTAGGCGGCCCAGCTTGCCGAAAACCTGGTGCGCCGACGGCCCCAGACCCCCGAAAGCCTCCATCGCAAAGGCCGCGAAAATCTGGCCAGATCTCCTGCAGGGATCACGATACCTCCTGTTCTTCTCTGCCTCCCCCGCTGCCGCCGCCGCTCCAGTAAACCTCGCAGCAGCTTGGACTACGGAAGCCGCGAGGGGATTGCGGATCGTCACGTCGATGACCCGCGGCCACACCCGGCGAGTGACAATGTCCCCGGGGCGCTCCTGGGAGTCCGGAAGGATGTGGAGCGTCTCCATCTCGGGGCTCGTACCCGCTTCCACCGCGAGCCTGTACAGGCTGTCCCGCACGACATCGTGACGCCGAGTGGGCCCACCCCCCACCCTACAGTTCAGCGCGTGGGTGCCGTGCGTGTCCATCTCTTGCCCACACCTGCCGCACTTGGCGTCTGGCTCGAAGAGGGAGATGCCCAGCCTGTGCCGCGTCACCACAACCATTTCCTCTCCCCCGACACGCGTCTCTTCCGTCAGCTTGCCCGCATACGTGGCCCCTGCATGAGGGAGTGACAGGGACCGGTACCTGGCTCTGTCACTGGCGTCTGCCCGCTCGTGCAAGTCTCGGTGGTGAACGTCGATGATGGCCAGGGAGAGGTCCTTCTGTTTCACCATCTCCGTGGGGCGGGACTCCGAATCCACAGCATCCCCCTCGCTCACGTCGTTGTTGTAGGCCGAGCTCAGGGTGTGCCACGCCGCCGTATCCCAGGTGAACTCCTTGTCCAACTCCCGACATAACAGATACCCGTTCTGCATGGAAGCCATCGCTGCGGCGTGCCAGTGCTCCGTAGAACGGCGTATACCGAGCCCACCCACCCGGACCGGCAGCGTCGCCTGTCGCATGGCGTCGTCCGGGAGAGTGTCGTCCGCCAGGCAGAGGATACGAGTCAGGCACTTCTCGACCGCCGCATCGCTCTTCGCCAGGTATTCCGTCGCACCCCTATGTCCCAGTGCACGCATGTAGAACACCAGGCGCGCGAAACCCTCGCAATGCCGGAGGAGAGCAAGGGCCACTTGCCTGTCTTCGAGCGTCGCCAACGCCTCAAGGTAAGGCGCGAATTCAGCCAGCTTCTCGTCCATGTAGCGCTCGCAGAACTCTCGCGACCCTATGGGCGTGCCCAGGAGGGTGAAATCGCCCCCCTCACGGTACACCACTCCCGGCTTGTCAGTCTCATCAGGGAGGCGAAGAAGGAACCCTTGCGCTTCAAGCTCGGTCTTCGAGAGGCGGTTGAGGTCGATAAGCTCACACTTGTCCAGCTTGACCTCCAACCCCTTCTCCTTGCTCCACTTCACCACGAAATCCAGCGCCTCCTTCACGACTCCCGCTGGCCCCATCAGCACGCCGTCGTCCAGGTAGAAGACACTACCTCCACACCCTGCGAAGTGCCCGACCAGCATCTCAGCTAGCTCTTTAATGGCTAGGGAGAAAAGAAGTGGTCCGAGGGGGTCCCCCTGCTGAACTCCACACGTGGACTGGAAGACGTGCCCACTGTACGATAGTGTGGAGGGGGACCCGTAGCACCACTGTGCGAAAGGGAGGAGGCCCGGGATGTCTCGTTCAACCACCTCTAGGAACGCCTCCCGGTGGACAGAGTTGAACGCGTTCTTGAAATCGATTTTAAGAACGACAGCATCCCGGGGCCCACCACCTGCGGCTGTCGCCTTGGCGCGCTCCGCCCACTGTGCCACCACCGCTACACCCGCCTCGAGTCCCCGTTGAACTGCGACGCCCACCTGCTTCCCTTTCATCAGGATGCGCCGTGCTGCGTCTTTATGGCGAGTGGAGAGCAGCTTGGCGGTTAGCCTCCTCAGAGTCTCACCGCACGCTATCGGTCGCACATCACCGTCGCTCTTCTTCAAAGCGGTGAGCTTGGCGCCTGCCAGGATCGGCATGATCTCCTGCGGAGCCCTGCCTGACGCCATCAGGTTCACCACCTGTGTGAGCCACGCCAACGGCTTCGCCCCTGCCGCGTCTTTACACTCAACTGCCTGGCGGACGTGATCCGGGCGTAGCCCCACTTGACCCCCGGCCGACCCATTAGGGAAGGTCTTGAGTGCACTCATCACTTCGGCCGGGGTGAAAGGCCGGCACGTGGCAGGGGCTGGTTCGCGCGCATGCGGTGGAACTCCGGTCGGGTGTTTCGATTCAAGGGCTGCACGCGTGCTGTCTGTGTTCTCCGCCACCACCTCAGGGATGAGGCTCTTGTGTGCCGCGGACATGCGATTCTGCCGTGCATACTTCGCGACACGCCTTTCCATTTCGCCAGGGCGCGGGGGCCCCCCCACTTTTGGCGGCTGCGCCTTCTTCTCGCACGCTTCTACCCACAGCAGGTTGAAGTCCCCCTTCGCCCAGCGATCGAAAGTCCTCAGCCTGTCCCTGATGGTCCCCTCCATCCTGTCCCCCATCCGCGCCCCCCGTAGCAGGACTGACGGGGCCAGCAGCAGCGCTGTCCATGCCTGCACTGTGTTGTGGGCCGCCACCTCCCGGAGTAGACCGGCAAACGTCCGCGTCCATGATGCGACGAGGTGGTGCGGCACGGATTCCCACACCTTGATGTGCTCCGCTCTCACTGCTTCGAGCCCTGGGAGGGCTTTTGCCTGCACCCCTTCCCCCGCCGGCACTGCTTCGGGTTCCGGCTCGAGTCTGTGCCGACAAGCCAAACACGCTTTTTTTAGGGCGTGTTTTTTTTGTCATTTTTAAAACGCGCGTGCTAAAACGCGCAAAAAAGAGGCACGCGCGTTCCATATCTGTGATAAAAGGAGAAAAGAAAAAGAAAAAAAAGGATAAAAAAGTGTGGATCGTAGCCCGGCTCCACGGGTCACGGCAAGAGCAGAGGCATCCTGCCGGGGGGGGGGGGGGGGGGGGAATACAAACCTGCGTTGGGGCGCTGCAGCGAGGGAATGGAGAGGGTCAACAAAGTTTGCCATGATCTGGCTACGACTACCTCATCTTGCACCTTCGCTCGTGTAGTGTTCAGCCGTGTCAGTGTGACACTGATTGTGTTCGAGAAGCTGGTTCTACACTCGAGCGGAAGGCCCCCTTCAGTCGTATGGAGCAACTCGGAGGAAGGGTCGAGGTACCTGCTTCCCCCTCAGCGCAAGAAGCCACACATTCTGCTGTTCGCTGCCTCCGCAGCGACCGTGGCTCTTGGGAAAGTTGTGCGCTGAGTACTCAGCGATTTTGGGATTCAAAAACATGTGAAGAAGAAAAGCGGAAGAAAAGACGCGACTCCGGGACTCACGCCCAGGGGTCCCGTCAATGTTGTGGGATACATCATGGTTTGGGTCTCGACGACCGCAAAATAACCAGAAGTTGTACTCCACTGGTACAGACACAGATGCGTCCGAGATCCCATAGAAATATGTGGTTCGCATGACCTCAGGCGGGAGGTCACCACAGATGCAATATGTAAGAATACCCGGGCCAGCGGTCTCCACCTACTGCTACAGACCAATCTCTTGCAACTGCCTACCTCGCCCAAAAGAGCCAGAATCGGGTGGACAATGACAAAGGGGGGGGGGGTATTGAAAATCCGTCACACCCTGACACGGGTGGTTTCGTTTCGTATTCAATGTCAAAGCAAGAAAACTGAAATGCAGTCGGCGCTCCCACTGACATCTTCACACCCGCAAGCAAGCCGAGCATGGTCAAAACCACAGAGTGGAGACACCCTCCTCTGACATCCACACCACACCCACAACAAGGCTTCGCATGTCGTGGATGATGGAGGGGTTGCTCTTCAGAACCGAATGAGCATCGCAGCTGGGGTTCAAACATGCTACTGCTTACAGGAAGCGAAGAGGCACTTGCGGCGTGCGCACCCTGCACCTACTGCTACGGGCCAATCCCTTGCAAATGCCGCCTCACAAAAAAGTGCAAAAAAATAGGACGGACACCTACATGGGTAGGCCGAATTAAAGATGGACAATTCGTTTCTCTCGGGGCGCTTCCCGCCCCGAGTTATTCGTTCGGGATACCACTGTCGAGGCATGATGCTGCTCAACAGGTCGGAGCGTGGCAGACGGACTCCTGCGTCGCCTGGCGTGCCACAAACATCACTCAAGAGAAACAAAGGTCGGGTGACGTATGCATTGTCCCCAGCAGGCCCCTGCAAACTCCGTCGCAGACTCCTCCGCGGCGGCAGAACGACACGAGCGTCCCCGCTGTGTCGTCGTGGCTTGTCAGTTGGGTGGCTGGGGATGTTCAACGCAGCGGCACCGTTCAAAGCCCCTTGAGGTAGGCCTCGCTGTTCTTGGTGATAGTCTTGATGGACTGGGTGTAGGGGTTGTACTCGAGAGTGAAGGGGCGGGTGAAGGTGTTGGAGTAGTCCTTCATCCGCTCCGTCGCATCCTTGAAGGAGTCGGCAACGAAGTAGCGCGGCTGGAAGCTGCTCATGGGGTAGTCCGTCACGGCCCCTGCCACCTCCGGGTCCCAAGGCACGTACTCCGGCTTGTCGTCGTCACTGCCAACCGCAAACCGCAGCTCACCGAAGGAGCTCAGCAGCGCAGCGCCGTAGGCGCGCACCTTGCCCTCCTGCCTGCACAGCCCCAACTCGATGGAGAAGAAGTAGCAGCTGGCCAGCTTCTGGATGATCTCGTCGCTGGCCCCCAGACTCGCCATCCCGATGCTCTGTGTGAAGTCCGCAAAGTCGGGGTCAGCGAACATCACGACGTGACCCATCAGCTCGTGTGCCACGTCAGGCTCCGGTGTGTGGTAAGGGCGCGAGTGGTGCCGGATGTACCTGCCGAGACGGAGGCGTGGTGTGTGGTGATGGGGTGTGGTGCTGTTGGGTGGCGGCGATGAAAGAAGCGCAGTGGGAAGCCTTAGGCATACTGTGTGGAGTGGAAGACGCGGAATGCAAGCGCATTCAGGAAGTCGCGGGGTGACAGCAGCCCTGTCGCCGGGCGGATACTGAACCCTGTCCGGTACTTCAGGTATTGTGAGATGTCCTGCAGGTGTGTATGGTGTTGTGGTGTGGTGTGGTGTGGTGGGGGTGGTCGTATGGTAGTGCCCGTGGTGGTGGTGGTGATGATGTAGTGTGGTGTTGCGGCAGCAGCCCTGTGGCGACACACACGACAAACTGGCAGGGACAGCAGCCGGCCCAAGCCCTCAGCCTGAAGCATACCTCCAGCTGGGGGATCCTGTCAGGGCGGAACCCACAGTTCTCCACCATCAGCGCCAAGTTGTAGTTGTACTCCTTGCAGGCGTGGGTGGGGTACAGGGTCATCAGGTTGTCCCACACCAAGCCCCAGGTCTTGTTCTCGTCCGCAGTGTAGGTCACACGCGGGATCTCAGGGGGTTAAAGCCGCCTGACGCCTGCACGTGGCGCCCCTGCTAATCCCCTCGCATTGCACTGCGCGGGGGGTGAACAGAGTCAGCGGTGGGGTGGTTACCTCGGTGCTGAAATGCCTTGTGCATGGAGCCGGAATAGCCGGGGTGGTGACCTGGTCTATGAAGGGGGAACCCTGAGCCCAAAGAACCGAGATCCCAAGACCTCCAATGGGGGCCGGGCGCCCCTCGTCCTGTGTCCTCCACGGCGACCCCCTGCGCGGGCTTCCGGGCCGGAGTAGCCCGCCTCCCTTCTGTCATAGACGGAGGTCAGACCACCGCAGTTGCGTCTCTGTTTCACACAGTGTAACGTACAGGTGGGAGTGGCCCTAGTACGTTCGGGACGCGTATAGGACTCGCACTACGTGGGGGGACGGGATGAAAGTCCGAAAAGGTTGGAAAAACGTAGGAGTGCATTACACACAATGTCTTCCCATGGGTAAAGACTAGCTAGTTACCCTCACTCCACGTGGGATCCGGAAACCCTTCTTGAGCCACCGGGTCTCCTCACACTTTAGGGGGTGGCGCCCCAGGTTGCTAACCAGCGGCAGGTTTTTGCAGAGACCTAAGGGTGTCTCTTTTCCTCACCGCAGACAACCGTGTGTGGGAATCGTGTGTAGCCACTGTTTGGGTTCAGTGTCTGGGCATGCGTGGCGCTGGGCCCACTGGTCGTCACCTTTGCCGCTCGCCACGTAAAGTTGAATAAGGTCACACGCGGGATCTCAAGGCCGTACCGGTACTTCTTCGACACCGCTGCGATCATGTCGCGACGCTCGCGGTACACCTTGTCGTGGAGGCCGGGGTGGTCCGACGTCAACACGTCACCCTCAGCAGGCGTCTCCGTCTTGAAGTTGTCGATGTCCGAGATGTGCGTGGCGTACCACGGGATGGTGCACGACTGGATGACCTGGAAGTGCAGCGTCTGCTTCTTCACAGTCTCGATCGCACGCTCTACGTTGGCATCCTTGACGTGGCCCTCGATGTCGGCAAACACTGTCACAGCCTTCAGGTTGTGCTGGTCGGGGGCCTGGCGCGTTGTGATGCTACTGAAGTTGATCTCCTCCTCCCTGAAAGGCGTCAGGGCATCCAGCAAGCTCCCCGGCTTCTGGTTGTCGATCGAGAACTGCAGCTGCGTCACATGCCGGTCCGGCCCGCCGGCAGCGGACTCCGCGTCACAGACGGCCGCACCCATGGCTTCCTCCATCGAGTCGAACCGCCGCCCGACCGCAGGCTCCTCCATCGCCTCCTCCACTGTGTGGAGCCTGACGCCGACCACAGGCTGCTGCTCCATGGTCTGCTCCATGAATGCCTCCATCGCGTGGAATCGGCGCCCGACGGCACGGGCCATCCCACGGTATGTGCTGCGCATCATCTTCGGGTAAAAACTTGCAGGTATGAACCTGCCACAGAACGGGTGAGGGTGGGTGAAGACGTGAGTTGCAGACGTCCGAGCTGTGCCATGCCGTGTCCGGATCTTCTTGACCGAAGTCGATAGATCCGCGTTTATATGCAGGACAAATGGGCGGGGGAGGGTAGCGGGAGGGATGGGCACAAGTGGGGCCGTACCATCAGTTTGCATACCGGAGATAGTGAACAGGGGACCAGGGTGGGGGGGGTAGTGAAATCGAATTTGGTCGAGGAAAACACACATCAGGGTGTGATACCCGAAAATTGAGGCTCTCCCGATTTCATCCAGCCACGAAGGTCGGACCTCACAGGAGACGTGGTTCATCCTCAATCATCAGCGAGATACTCTCACTGGAGGAGACACAGCAAAGAAAAGATTTCAAAAGCACCGTTCAGTTCCGCACATCAACGTATCCTGCCTCACAGTTGTTTCGCTTCCGAAAGCAGACAAGATCGTACCAGGGAAGGTGATCAGCGGAGTGAAGTGGGTGCTATGGTAAAGACTCTGTCGTCAGACATTGATTCAATATTTCTGTACACCAAAACCACTGTCAGTTCAGTAATAAATGGAGTAACTGGCCCAGGGTGGGGACTGTGCCCCCGGATCTGTGGGAACTCTTGATGAGTTCAACCCCATGGATTGGGAAAAGCAACCTCTACATCACAGCAGCAACCCGCTCTGAGAAAACGCTTCTTATTTCGTTGTTGCGGTACACACACAAAAAAATATCACCCGAAACAAAATTCCCTGACGGGGCTGTGTTTAGAGCATGTTGGGTTGCAGCTGTGAATGGGTCACCTTCCACTCGACAAGTGTGTTAGAAAAACAAATGGTAAACAAGTAAAAGATGGGCCGACCGCCCCCAGCAGATGATTCCCTGTCAGACACTCACACTTTGAGCTTGGTACAGGCGTCCCACTGGCCTGAGTGAGCAGCACGCGAGTGAGTGAGCCCTGACACTTGTGCCGATTCTGCAGTGCATTCATCAGGAGGCGTCCGCTGTGCGAAGCACGCGAGTCATGAGGGCATGCCAGTCCGTTCTTCTGCACCGGAGTGGAGCCTCCTAAAGCAGTTGCATGCCTTCTTGCAACCCTGTCGTGTTGGTGACAACACAAGAGGGCCTCTTGTGTTCAAGTGGGTCTCTTGGTCTCAGAGCTTGCGCGCAAGGTAGAGGCCGTCTGCGATGGGGAGCATTGTGGCGCCGACACGGGGGTCGTTCTGCATCTTCTGGTTGAGGGCCTGCAGTGCTTGGGTGTCCGCATCGGGGTCGGTGGTGTTGATGATCCGCCCATCCCACAGCACGTTGTCCACGGCAATCACACCGCCTTTGCGCATCAGCTTCAACGACGCCTCGTAGTAGCAGTCGTACCCCACCTTGTCGGCGTCGATGAAAGCAAGGTCGAAGGTGCCAGGCTCGCCTGCTGTGTCCACAAGCTGCTGTGCAGTCTGCTTGGCATTGCCGATGCGGAGGTCGATCTTGCTGTCGACACCCGCTGCCTTCCACGTCTCCTTCCCAAACTGGACGTAGTCGTCGTTGATGTCCAGGGTGACCACCTTCCCGTCTGCCGGTAGTGCCTCGGCCAGGGCCAGGGTGGTGGTGCCACGGAAGGTGCCGAATTCGATGCACTTCTTGGCCCCGATCAGCTCCACGAGCCAGGCAAGGAAGCCGGCCTCGTCAGGCGCGCCGATCATCGCAGCCCAGTCCTCGTTCGACGCATTGTAGGTCAGCTTGCGGCGGTGCTCGCTCATGCGGACATGCTCCAGCACGTAGGGGTACACCTCGGGGCAGTTGCCCAGGGTGGTCCCAGTCATGTGCTTTGCCATCTTCCGCATAACACTGGCCGCGTTCTTCGACATCTTTTTGTGTGTGTTGTGGTGCGCAGCGGTGCGTGATCTGGAGTGGTGGTGTGGTGTGGCAAGGTAGGGTGGAGAAGGGACAACTTTATGAACTCTCGGGTGCTGTCACTGTGTGTGCCAATGCAGTCCGCTAAAAACACGACTGACTTGGATGCAAAGAATCCCAACAACAATCTGGGACAACAGCCAATGCAGCGCCAAACACCAGGAGTCGGCAGTGGGGAGAAGGGGGGTGCAGCTCCATGCGTACGACATCCATAGCACCCAGAGGGTGGGCCTTGGTGAAGTCGATGCATCGAGACATCATTTTCTTCACCGAGGTTCGCTTTGTGCAGTTCTCCAACTGGGGTTCCTTTGTGGGCAGTATCTCTACAGAAGCTGCATTCGGTGGTTCCTGTCCTTCTGGTGGACCAGAAAGGACCAACAGGCAAGGAACACAAACGGCTGTTGGCTTCTGCGATTGCGCAATAACTCGCTCCTGCTGGAGGAGAGGCCATCAGAGGGGGGGTCGCAATTGAGTAGCAGTTCGGCAAGAACGGCAGCACATTCGACTACTGGGGGGCAACCGCTCTGTCCAACTGTGTCAGCCTGTCGGCTCACTGTTCTTCACTGTTCGTCTGAGCGAAGCCCCCCACGCAAAGTGATTCTTCTCTTGGGGTGTGGGGGGTGGGGGGGGGATACGCTCCTGTGTTTGATATTGAGAGCGGGTCACACAAGGGGTAGGGAAGGATCGGAAAGGAAAAACAAGAATGCGAGAGTGAAGAGGGAGGTGCGGGCAGCCATTGCCACTTCGCAATGGCAATGGCTGTAGTGCGACCTTCCCTTCGGTTTGGGGCGTCTCAATTCTCGGAACTTCAAGAATGATAAGATCTTCCCGGTCGAGTTTGTGAAATTCTCGGAGCTGGAAGTGCCAATCTGGCTTTGCTGTGCGGCACGGTTCCTGTGCAACAGAGAACACCCACACAACACAGCCCCGGATAGACAGTTTCACTTCCTACTTCGCCATCGGTAATTTAGCAGCGAAGACCCCTCCCCCACCCTTCTTACACAGCAACTGTGGGAGCAGTTCAGGGCTACTTTTTGTCGAGCGCACACTTGTGTCTCAAGGCTGTGTTGAGGCCCTGTGAAGTGGCATGAATGTGCTAATCCTAAATATTCAGTCGGGCGATTCTTTTCGGTTGTTCCGTGGGGGGTCTTCGCTGTTCTCCGGCACAGGGGGAATGCACCCAACTCCTGGCACCGCAGCGAAGCCCCCACAACTAGTACTAAATAGGGGGTTTGTGTGCCCCGAGCAGGCCGTGATGTGGCCCCATGATGTGAGAAAGCGTTCTGGCTGCAGTCGACTTCAAAACGCTGCACTGCACCGCATGGCACCACAGTGGGTCAAGGAGATATTCCTTTTTCCCAAGAAAAGTGGCCTGTCTCGGAACAACCCCAAACAAAAACGTGAAGAAAAACAGCACGAACCCACCCAGCTCATGCGCTGGGGGATGCGGCAGGAAACGGGGGCGAGGGGGAGGGGGTAGGATTGACCAACCGCTGAGCCAGCCGTGATCGGTGCCTGTTGGTTCGATATCACATTGCGCAGGACACAATCCACATGTTCAGCCACTTCGTTCTTGACTGCCGAACGGCTCATTGTCCTTGAGCAAAAAGCAAGACGGGGAATTTTATTTCGGAAGATTTTCCCGCCCGACCAATGCAGTAGCAAGGCCAACAACAGCAACAAAAGCAAATCCACTTCGACCGTTGCCCGAGGCAGTGTCGCTGGGGCGGAACCGTTTGCACGTGTGTGTGCATCACTTCTGGGCGTCCCAAGACTCCACGTGGACCATCATCTTCTCGTAGGTGATGGAGGTCCCGTCGGTGACAACAGGGGTGAACCCATCTGCCAAACGGAAACGCATGCGCGACATCATCGTCAGCAGGGCAAGCTTTCCCTGCAGCATGGCCATGGGTCGGCCCATGCACGAGCGGGGCCCGTAGTTGAAGGTAAACATCGGATCAATCGGAATGGTGTCGCCCATCCAGCGCTCCGGCTTGAACTCCTCGGCATCATCGCCAACTGCCAGGGGGTGCCTGTGCATGTTGTGGGGGGAGTACAGCATGCGCTGCCCCTGCTTCACAGTAATGCCGCTGGGCATCGTACAGTCCGACACCACCTCACGCATGAGGACTGCAAACGGAGGGTGCACGCGCAGCACCTCGCGGAACACTGCCTCGGCCACAGGGCAGCGTCCATCGATGTCGTCCAGCATCAGGGGGCGCAGCAGCTCCCCGCCGAACAGCTCCAGTGCCTCGTCGTGCAGGCGCTGCTGCCACTCGGGGTGCCTGCACAGCTCCATGATGGTGGACGTCAGGGCGGATACGGTGGGGTCGCGTCCCCCGACCAGGATCGTGAGGATGAAGTCACGGAGCTCCTTGCGCGGATCAGCCATGTCCTCCAGCGGCATGTGCTCAAACAGCATTCCACACAGCGTCCCGTCTCCACGCGACGTCTGGTTGATGGTGCCGTCGTCGTTGACATAGTCGTCGACCACCGCGTCGATGATAGAGTTCAACCGGTCAAGGTTCTTCGTATACTGCCTCTCGGCCTCCGTCAGCTGAAGTGCAGCCTCGATCTTCCACGTCGGCGACACGAAGCGCTGCATGATGTGCTTCCCAAGGCTGTCCACGACATTCTGAAACTCGACCTCAATCGGGACGTCGCGCAGCGGCTGGATGTTACGCAGCGCCTGGATGTCGCTCCTGAACACAACACTGTTCATCGTTTCGAAAGCGTAAGACTGCAACACGGCCTGAATATCGAACGCCTTGTCGCCTGCGCCGTTCCTGAGAAGCCCCTCGGTGAGCACCTGTGACTTCTGGCCGATGACCTCGCTCATGCGCTCGCGGAGCACACGCTTCGTGAACATGTGGAGGAGGATCTGGCGCTTCTGGCGCCACTCATCCCCCTCCACGATGATGAGGCTGCCGCTGCCGAGGAGCGGCGCCAGCAGGTCGCCCTGCTCAGCCGTCTTGCAGAAGTTGGTCCAGTTGTCGTTCAACATGTACTTCGCGTCGCGGGGGTCCACCAGCTGAACCATCTCATCGCCGCCGAGGCGGGACCACCCGAGGGTGGCCCACGACGTCTTCTTGTGCTCCTCCAACATGTAGTGCCACAGCATGATGCCGTTGCCCTTCTTCGCCACGATGTTGATGAGATCGCTTGTGATGCCCAGGAAGGGCACCGTGCTGCTGTGCATCACAATGCCCTGCCCGTCCAGCCGCCGTGCCGAAATACGGTAAAGCAGCACAGTCACACCGACAACAAACAGGCCTGCGAGGCACGCGAAGAGCTCCATCGTGGCGCAGTCAATGATATATCTGGAGGGTTGTTGGTGGGTGGAGCACGCAATGAAGGTCATCACGAATAGAAAGTTCGGCACTGCATCGATGTGCGTGGTGCATATTTCAGCAGACACTGCAAGCACGGTGGGGAAGGTGGTTCCCTTGGTGCATTTCGAACTGTTCTTGTGAGACGGCTCACTGTTCACTGTTCCTGGGGGATGCGCTCTCGTGTTTGATATTGCAGAGCGGGTCACACAAGGGGTGGGTAGGGAAGGATTGGAAAGGAAAAACAACTATATGTGCCCCTGCTGGATCGTAAAGTGACAGCATAACGAGACAAAAAACCAATCCCTGCCTGAAGTTGTTTTGTTGGAACGCAGACCCCACTCTTTGTGTCCACGACTCCCCGGTCTGATGAAGTGATGTGAGTGGGGTCGCAAGATCCAGCTAAAGGCACAGAAAGTTTGCCGTATTTATCTTATTGTTTTGTCAGTTGGCTACGCCGAACGGACAAAATACAAAATGCGAGTGCGAAAGGGAGGTGCGGGCAGCCATTATAGCGCGCAGCAATGGCAGGCTGCAGTGCGACCTTCCCTTCGGTTTGGGGCGTCTTACTTCTCGGAACTTCGGATATGAGACGCTCTTTTCCCAAAGTCCGCAACAACGACGTCCACAGCCGCATGACGAAATCCGAAAAATCATATGACGAGGGGTGTGATAGATGGGGAACGCTGTTAAAAATTGAGTCGAGAGGAGAGGGAAAAAACATCCAACACCCAGGTGGGTGTGTGATCCGGTGTGATGTCGGAGGGTGTTACGAACACCTCGCGGTGTGTGGTGCTGACCTTTTGTGCTCGATCCCCTCCTTCATTGCAAGGCGGCAGATAATGAAACTGTTGTATTGTGCGCACTTTGCAATGCCTGTTTTTGAACATTGCATGTTGCACTACATGCTGTCAACAGCCTCTTGTTTTTGCCATTACAAGAAAGATTTGTTTCGCAACAACAAGGTTCGGAGAGGTTTCCGTCTGACACCGGTGTCTGAAAGGATGCTTATGAAAGAGGCGTAAGAAAAGGGAGGTGCGTGCCGCCAGTAGCACGTAGCAATGGCAGGCCAGAGTGCGACCTTCCCAGTTGAGTTTGGAGCTCAAGTTCGCGGAACTTCAAGAAAAGAGTCCGGAGTCTGTTTTTGCGCACGAGCGGCAATGTGGTGTGACCCCTGTGAAGGGCGCTGTTAAAGTTACTCTGTTAAAACACTGCGCGCGCGGCGTACGCACCCCGACTGACTCGATGTGGCAAGTAAGCTTGTTGGGCAACAATGACTCACAGGGAGAAAGGCTGTGGCCAAGAAAACAAACACGAAAAAAGACATGCGCACAACGAGTGTGGAACAGAGTCCATTACCAGCTGTGCACATTGGGGCAGGGACAAAGACACGTCTCACTGGTCCCGCTTCGGGGCGGTTCGCATTTGACTTCAAAACGCTGCACCGCACCGCACGGCAACAGTGGGTCAAGGAGGAGATCCTTTTTCCCAAGAAAAGTGGTCAGATGTGAGGGTCTTGTTTCGTTCAATTTCAAAGCAAGAAAACTGAAATGCAGTCGGCGCTCCCACTGACATCTTCACACCCGCAAGCAAGCCCAGCATGGTCAAAACCACAGAGTGGAGACACCCTCCTCTGACATCCACACCACACCCACAACAAGGCTTCGCATGTCGTGGATGATGGAGGGGTTGCTCTTCAGAACCGAATGAGCATCGCAGCTGGGGTTCAAACGTGCTACTGCTTACAGGAAGCGAAAAGGCACTTGCGGCGTGCGCACCCTGCACCTACTGCTACGGGCCAATCCCTTGCAAATGCCGCCTCACAAAAAAGTGCAAAGCGCCCTATCACTTCACAGCTACAACCGCTCTGATGAATTTCCTTTTGTTTGTTGCGTTGACGCTTCTACACACAAAACCCTGAACTGATCACACCCTGAGCCTGATGAAGGGTGGGGTTAGTGTACAGAGCACGTTTGGTTACAGCTGTGGTGGGGCGCTTTCCGCTCACACGAGTGTGCTTAAAAAAAATAGGACGGGCACCTACATGGGTAGGCCGAATTAAAGATGGACAATTCGTTTCTCTCGGGGCGCTTCCCGCCCCGAGTTCTTCGTTCGGGATACCACTGTCGAGAGACGGACTCCTGCGTCGCCTGGTGTGCCACAAATATCACTCAAGAGGAACAAGGCTCGGGTGACGTATGCATTGTCCCCAGCAGGCCCCTGCAAACCCCGTCGCAGACTCCTCCGCGGCGGCAGAACGACACGAGCGTCCCCGCTGTGTCGTCGTGGCTTGTCAGTTGGGTGGCTGGGGAGTAAAGGTGTTTGGAAGCTGCTCATGGGGTCGTCACGGCTCCTGCCACCTCCGGGTCCCGAGGCACGTTATTCTGAAATGCAGTGGGCGTTCCCACTGACATCTTCACACCCGCAAGCAAGCCGAGCATGGTCAAAACCTCAGGGTGGAGACAGTCTCCTCTGACACCCACACACCCACAACAACTAGAGCGAGCGTCACAGCTGCGCCTTCGCGGGCGTGAGGTGCAGGGCCATCAGGACGGCCCTGTCTGTGCCGTCGGAGCACGTGACAGGGGTCCCGTCAGGGTTGGTCAGCTCAGAGTAGTTCAGTGTGCGCAGAGGGTACCCTGCAGTCTTGCTGCCCGTCAATCCCTGCGATGCCTTTGCGGTGCATGTGCCGACAGTGATATTGACACCCATATCGACCTGGCGCTTCAATGCCATGTGCACAAGCTTCGTCCCGATGCCCTGCCTGCGTGTGATGTCGTCCTTCTTCACACTCATGAGCACACCAACACCGATGTTGCACGTGCGCAGTTCCTCCTCGTTCCTGACGTACTTCTGCATCTGCGGGTTTGCCAGCAGCAGCTGCGGGAGGCCGTGCTCCATGTCCACCAGCACCTTGGTCAGCATGTTGAGGGCGTGCTGCTGATCGCACACATCACCCGCCAGGGAGTCGCTGTGGGGAGACGCTTCTGTGCTGGGGTCGATGTAGTCCCGAATGCTGACCGTCTTGTAGAGAATCACACCCAGGAGCTTCCCGTCGCTCTCAGCCACAAAGCTCGTCGGCATGGCCACACCCTCCGTTGTCATCTTGTGAAGCACCTCACGCACGGGTGGGAAGTCCGGCGACACTCCCAACGCCAGTGACAGTGGCTCTGACGTCGTGAAGTGCTTCAGAAGGAAATCCACGATGATGTTCACATCCTTGTGTGTCGCTGTCCTGAACTGTGGGGAAGACGTCACAGCGACAGGCATGTTGTGTGAGGAAGGTGTGGTGTGTGTGGGTGTGGGGTGGCCTGCGGTGGTGGGATGACGGTGATGCACGAAACACACACATGTTCTAAAGCGGCGCAATGCACTGCCCGCGCAACTTCCCTGCCGGAATGCCGTGTAGCTGCAGCCACACAACAGCAACTGGGCAGGATGGACGGTGGAGCCACATCGCAAGACAAGAAATCGCACAGTGGGTAATCTGCTGGGTACTTCACAGGCACTGAACACACGGGATAAGAGCCTGCGGCATCAAACAACAGGAGTGGGCAGGGGAAGAAGGGTGTGGGGTGGCAGTCATGTAGTTCGACCCTCCAGACATCGTGATGTCCATTCTCATAGCACCCGCAGAGGGTGGGTTGGCGAAGTCGATGCACCGAGGCATCATTTTGTTCACCACACCGAACAGAGAACCCCTCCTGTGACAAAGAGTCGACATGCGAACCATTGCAGGCAAACCACAAACGGGGCAAAGCCCGACGTTCACAGCCGCATGACGACACCACAAGAAGGCGAACTGTAGTTTGGGATAGCGTGCTGGCCTCGCGGAGTTTCCCCTAGAGTCCACATGCCGTGAGCACCGGCCCGCTGCCCTACTCCCACACTACGTGACACCCACGGTTTCGCTCTCCTCCTCACTGCTCTGTGAAGGAGGGGTGACACTGGAAGCCGGAGGTTGCGTCTGCTGATATCGAGACGCAATCTTCACGACTACACGTTGAACAGAGCGCGGAAAAAAATAGCCGCTGAACGGGAGAGGGGTGGCAGAGGGAATGCACAGCCGCATGACGAAAACCACAAGAAGGCATCATAAGGCTGCGTCTGCAAACCAGGAACGGAGAAGACCCCGTGGGTTTTCGTCAATCGCGAGAACACTCCACACGCCTGCGGCAGGCGTGGTGTCTTGCATGACCTGCATAGCAAGCGCAACTCCAAGAAAGATCAAATGGGTGATAGATGGTGTGAGGGATGGGAATGCTGTTAAGAATTGAGCCGAGAGGAGAGGAAAAAATCATCCAACACCCAGGTGGGTGTGTGATCCGGTGTGATGTCGGAGAGTGTTTCGAACACCTCGCGGTGTGTGGTGCTGACCTTTTGTGCTCGATCCCCTCCTTCATTGCAAGGCGGCAGATAATGAAACTGTTGTATTGTGCGCACTTTGCAATGCCTGTTTTTGAACATTGCATGTTGCAGTCCACGCTGTCAACAGCCTCTTGTCGTACCGTCACAAACAAGACTTGTTTTCGCAAGGATACAACTGACATGAGGTTCAGTGCGATGAAAATACACCGCAAGAAACGGTACAGTCTGTGGTGTGGCTTTTGCTTGTTCGTTCATAAACCCCGAGGCAAAACATTTCCTTCTTCCGACAGGGCGCAAGAGGAGGTGCCTGCCCGCCTAAGGAAAAGCAGGCCCCAGTGTTGCCAGACACGGGAGGAGGCTGGGTAGAGGCGGTGGAGAGCTGGGTGGGCTGGACTCTGGGCAGAGTCCGAACAAGCATTCTCGGACTATTTAATTAGACCGGTGGGTGTCCGGCAGGCCCGGTGGGCTGGGTGGGCCACCGTCTGTCGGTGTCTGAAAGGATGCGTATGAAAGGGGCGTAAGAAACGGGAGGTGCAGGCCGCCCTTTGCACGTAGCAATGGCAGGCCAGAGTGCAACCTTCCCGGTTGAGTTTGGAGCTCAAGCTATCGGAACTTCAAGGAGTAAGGGGCCATGGGGGGTCTTCACTGAGAGGTGCAAAGTAAGACAAGGTGAGCCGCCTCGCAACACTGGTGGGAAAGTGACACAGTCTGACACACAGCGACAGGGCGAAGGCCCCATGGAGGAGAGAAGGCCAGGGCCAAGAAGACATACGGAATAAGAGATGCGCACAACGGGTGTGGAGCAGAGTCCATCCAGCTGTGCACATTGGAGCAGGGACAAAGACACGTCTCTGCTTACAGATCCGGAGACCTTCAACGCTCTCCGGATACGTCGGGATACTGCGGGGGGCTGCCGAGGGGAAGGAGCACGGCGAAAGAACGGTGAAAATGCGATGAAATATGGGATATGTTTTGTTTGTACGTACAGAGCACGGGCTGTGATTTGTGGACCCGCGATCGGACGTGTTCTGTTGCGATTTTGGCTTCAAAACGCTGAACCTCACCGTACGGCAACACAGCAGGCCAAGGAGGAGATCCTTTTCCCAAGGAAGCAGCCAAGCTCTGATGACGCCAAACAAAACAACACATGAAGAAAACAGCAAATGACAAACGTCCCTGACGAACAAGGAAATAAATGACACGGGCACAAGAGACGCTGCCCAACGCGAAAATGCTATAAAAAAATCATGTCCAAGTAAGGGCCCGTTGCAAGAAATTATCGTTCCATACACTGTGACCGAGCCTCTGAGCTGGCTGTACACCTTTTCATGAACCCCAATGCACGAATAGACATGTATCATCCCTGAGTTTCGCGTTGGACAAGAATCCTCTCTTGAAGTTCCGCCACACCCTGATACGGGTGGTTTCGTTTCGTATTCATTTTCAAAGCAAGATAACTGAAATGCAGTGGGCGCTCCCACTGACGTCTTCACACCCGCAAGCAAGCCGAGCATGGTCAAAACCTCAGGGTGGAAAGTCTCCTCTGACACCACACCCACAACAAGGCTTGTCGCATGTCGTAGATGATGGAGGGGTTGCTCTTCAGAAAGCGAAACGAGCGTCACAGCTGCGCCTTCGCGGGCGTGAGGTGCAGGGCCATCAGGACGGCCCTGTCTGTGCCGTCGGAGCACGTGACAGGGGTCCCGTCAGGGTTGGTCAGCTCAGAGTAGTTCAGTGTGCGCAGAGGGTACCCTGTAGTCTTGCTGCCAATCAGCCCTTGCGATGCCTTTGCGGTGCATGTGCCGACAGTGATCTTGACGCCCATCTCGACCTGGCGTTTCAATGCGGTGTTCAGAAGCTTCATCCCGATACCCTGCCTGCGTGTGATGTCGTCCTTCTTCACACACATGATCATGCCAACCGCGATGTCGCCAAAATCACGGAGCTCTTCCTCGCTCCTGATAAGCTTCTGGGTCTGCGGGTTTGCCAGCAGCAGCTGCGGGAGGCCGTACTCTATGTCCACCAGCACCTTGGTCAGCATGTTGAGGGCGTGCTGCTGATCGCACACATCACCCGCCAGGGAGTCGCTGTCGGGAGACGCTTCTGTGCTGGGGTCGATGTAGTCCCGCATGCTGACCGTCTTGTAGAGAATCACACCCAGGAGCTTCCCGTCGCTCTCAGCCACAAAGCTCGTCGGCATGGCCACACCCTCCGTTGCCACATTGGTAAGCTGCTCGCGCAGTGGTGGGAAGTCCGGCGACACTCCCAGCGCAACCGTCAGTGGCTCCGTCGTGATGAAGTGATTCAGAAGGAAGTCCACGATGCTGTCCACATCCTTGTGTGTCGCTGTCCTGAACTGTGGGGCAGACGTCACAGCGACAGGCATGTTGTGTGAGGAAGGTGTGGTGTGTGTGAGTGTGGGGTAACCTGCAGTGGTGGGATGACGGTGATGCACGAAAACAGGCAATGCGCATGCGCTAACAGGCACGACAACCAGCCTGAAAATATTAATTGCCTTTAGATGGACGGTGGCGTCACACAGCTTGAGACACGAGGTCGCACAAAGGGGCAATCTGTTCTGGGTGGCGGGGTGTCGAGCAGGGCGGCTGCATTCGCTCGTTTTTTCAGTTCTTCTTCTGTGGCCCAAAATGGTCGACAGGCAAGGAACACAAGGCGGGAAAAAGCAAACAAAAAGAGAAGCAAGGGCTGGTGTGAGCACCGATCGCAGTTCTTCTTCCTTCGGTGCATGATACGAGGGCACCGCTATGCCGCCATGTTACGGCAATGTGCGGGCTGCGCCAGCAAAGGGACCAGGTGTGTGGACCCCAATGAAAAGAATGATGTGGAGTGTGATCATATACGCCTTGAAACAAACGGGGTGGCATCGGGGCTGCCAGGATGGCGTCGCAAATGCACCCGCCAGCAGCACCTCCCCGATGGAACAATAAAAAAAGGCAACAAAGGCAAAGAGAAGGGCCTGCAGGCCTCTCGACAACAGCCTCATAACACAGCTCCCCAGGGCACGGAGAGCTGCCGCAGAACCTGTCGGGTTGGTTCCGAAGGAAGCTGCTGGAATGATCTGATGGGGATCATCGTATATAAGCCGACAGCACCATCCGACTCTGTTTCCTTGCCGGATAGTTGACTGACGTACGAAGTTTTGCCGGCGACCTCGTTGTTCTCCGAACCCGCACCTGTTGCGCACGAGGTGGTCGGGTTGCGTAGTCGCGCACGCCTGGTTGGGGAGATTTCGCTCCGTTGTCAACTTCAGTCCCCACAACTCCAGAAGTCGTGGATTATGAAGAACCCCAGCGGAAAAAAATTCCGACTCAACAGCAAATTGCCCCACGGAGGACGGCGGGAAAGCGCCCTATCACTTCACAGCTACAACCGCTCTGATGAATTTCCTTTTGTTTGTTGCGTTGACGCTTCTACACACAAAACCCTGAACTGATCACACCCTGAGCCTGATGAAGGGTGGGGTTAGTGTATAGAGCACGTTTGGTTGCAGCTGTGGTGGGGCGCTTTCCGCTCACACGAGTGTGCTTAAAAAAAAATACATCCCCGTTGTCGCAGTGGGAAAAGCCAACAATTGGTGGTGGTAATGGCTCCAGCAAGGGGCCACCTGCAGAATGTGAAGTGATGACCTTGCCATCGTTGTCGGAGAGGGTGCGGAGGGAGGGAGGCTGCCCTGCATCTGAAGTCTATTTGTCACGGCCTGTGACGCTGATGTACAGAAGCAGGGCAGAAAAAGAAACAGGAAGGCAGGGGAAGGGTGTGGGATGGGGGGGGGGGGGTCTTGGAGTTGGTGAGGTATCAAGAGGCTGTGCTTGCATCGGGTGGGGTGGGGTGTGGCAACACAAACCAAGATCGGGTTGAAATTCAAGTTCAGAGCTTTTCATAGGGGGTCCAAACTAAGCTAAACTACGGAGGAACACAAACCCTCACGTTTTTTTTCACGGGAAAAAATTAATTTTCTGGGGAAAACCCCAGGGGGTGGAAGGATAAAGCGACTGACGGCTGGGCAACCTCATAGATAAGAATGATCTCACGTCTAGTCGGGCTTGTGGGGCAACTAACCGTAGTTTCTTTGTCAACACCCCCCCGGCGTGTGGTAACCAAGTCCTGGTGCATATGATAAGTGTATTTTCGCCCCTATAAAAAGCCCTATTGTAAATAGAAGAGAACAACAATAACACAACAGCGATACCGTGGCAAGTGTCAATAAGGTGCCGTGTCGCCACGTACAGCAGTCAGTGTGCCAGAGAAGGCTACATCAAGAACATTCAGCACACACCCGTGCATTCCGGACCATGTTAGGCGTGGGGCTAATCCTGTGCAGGTGCCCAGCCACACCACCAACGAGGTGGCGGCCCACACCCTCCAGGGAATACAACGTCAACACTTTCGTTCGGGAGAAACAAATTGGGAACAAACAGAGGCCCTGGGGTTGCGTTCGCTATTTTTGCGTACGAACGGCGCCTGCTTTCGCACGGTGCAGGATACCGAACGCCGCCATGAGCCTGTCGGGTGCGAAAAGCAAAATTTCGCTAATGTTCTGCCAGAAACTGTTCAGGTGGGGGGCCGTTTTTGCCTCTACTAATGTGCACAAACAAAGCGAGCGCCCTGACACACGGGCGCCACACTCACACACGCTGGCACAGAGTGAAGGGCCCCCACGAGGTTCTTCGAACGCGCGGGAAAACGTTGACGGTGGATTATGCTCCGCAGAGATAGAGCTCTGCGGGGGAGTCGGGTGTGAATTTTCATAAAGTGGCAAGGGGCAAGCGGCAGCCCCCCCGTGGAAGACAGAGGGGCCGGGGGCAGATATAAGGCTAACCAAGAGAAATGCAGGCCGCAGAGGATGCAAGCAAAGGGGGGGGTGTGTCGGTGTGTGTGTGTGTGTGGAGCTGCCACCCTATAGCTGGGAGAGCAGCTTGTTTTATTTCACGGGCACTCTCTGGAGGAGTACAATATTCGAATGGGGCGGTGATACCAAGTCCAAGAAAAGGCAAAGGGCTGCGAAGGAACGGCCGGTGGTGGGGGGGGGGGGGGTGTGGGGGAGGGGGGGAGGTGTGTGTGTGGGGGCACGACATTCCACTCTGATAAGTAGGGCGCGGGGGGCGAAATCAAGAAGCTTCGCGCCGTGCATTATCGCCGAGGCCAGCAACAAAGAATGCCGCGGGGCGGGAGGGGGCATTTTTTGATTTCCTGGCCACAGGCGGGCGCACGGGGGAATAATATCGCCCGCCTGGTGGCAGGTGCGCGCCGTGGGAACAGAGAAACAACAAAAGAGGTGCCACAACGGCACACCCTCTGACTGCTTGTCTGCGACTGCACAGCGCCTTCTATTGCACCAACGAAAAAAGGGAGGGGGGTGGGGGGGGGGGGGGTATTGCTTTAGCAAAGCATGCATACCGCATGACCTTGGTCTATTTTTTCCTTTTTTTTGCTGTGCCACCGAGAAGGAATTTGATGCCGAGGCCCTGCACGATGGGGGGGGGGGGTTGGGGTTGGGGAGGGCCAACACACTCAGAATATGGCACCGGCCGCCCTTGCTTGGGGATGTTCGTTCCAGATCCTGGAAGGGTTCTTGCTGGCGCCTGGGACTGTGACAGGGAGTTGTGCCAATGCTGTGGCGGGGACCGGGGGGTGATGCGAGTGGGGGAGGGGGTGTGGTGGGGGAGGGGGAGGGATACGACGCAAAGCTGCGCAATACCCCCAAACCCCTTCCCCCCCCCCCCTCGCTCACCCTACGAGGCACTCCCCACGAGCACAACGGCACTACTCTTGGCTGGTCCGGGAGACGCAAGCTCTACACGATTGAAGAGTTAGGGCAATAAGCCAAGGCGGCGCCCGCAGTGTGGAAAGTAATAAGACCCTGGCCTTCAGGACATCTTCGTCTGTTCCCCTCGGGACTCAGGGCCCAATCTGCGAGATGCTGAGGTCTGTTGTTACATGAAGGGTAAAAAAAATAAAAGCGACTGGGTGGCGGGTTGCCTTGGGCAGACCCATTTCAGGGAAAATGGCTGTTTGCGAAGACAGCCGATAGGTGCTCAAATCCAAGCGTTCATACTGTATTTTCGAGGGGTGGGGTGGATGGGCGGGGGAGGATATCAAAAGGATCGATCTCCACAACACCCCCTTCACATCGTCCGGCGTTCGGAAACAAATGGGGTGAGGGACGTCTCGATTCTCTCAGGGCATGCCACAGTGCTACAGCGCTCAAATGTGTTTTTTTACCCCGCCCAGAGGCGATGCGGTTTTTGCATTGCCACGGGGGGAGGACTAAGGACAAACAAAAGAAAAAGGGGGGGGGGGGAATGCAGAGGGCCGCTGAAAGAGAAGCAGCACGGTATAAGGGAAAATGAGAAGGCGAGTGCCCCCGCCGGCTGGCACAGCACCACCTTCACACGAATGCCTCTCGGTCTATGGGTACGCATCTCTGGACCACAGCAACCCTCACCCTATGACCCTACAGCAGGGCGTCGCCACTGCCGTGCTGGGGTGAGGCGGAACGGGAAAGAGTAGGGGAACTCAGGCACGACGGGGCCATAGGCTGCTGCACCACAACGTTGAGCTCCTGCATGTCGGGGAGCTCCGACCCTGCCACGAGGTTGCCCTTCTTGGAGGGCTTGTGGCTGCAGGCAGACTTCCCGCGGATCGCGATGTCCCACATGCCGTAGTACTGCACCAGGTTGTACATCAGGATGGTGGGCATCGTCATGATCCAGTGGAACACCTTGCGCAGGAAGGAGATGTCCTCGTCGATCCCCATCAGGCTCGTCGCCAGGGAGTCGATGATCCCGACAAGGATGAAGATGAGGTAGTTTGCGGCAAGCCCGCCCATCATGATGTAGTCCACAAGCTGCCCGTCGAAGCCGTTGCCGTTGGCGCCGCAGTGGTACTTCGAGTCCTCGGGGAGGACCTTGCCGTAGATCACCAGAGCAGCAGTGCCTGTGATGAGGTAGGTTCCCATGGTGCCGAGAATGAAGCCGTAGTAGTGGCTGAAGGCCAGCCCGTAGCCCAGCCCGGAGGAGAAGTCGAAGCGCCTGAACTTGATCATGAAGTAGTGGAACACCTCTGCGGCGCCGATGGTCCACCTGCGGATCTGCAGGGCCCACTCCTTCAGCTCCGACCACCAGCCCTCCCCGGAGGTGGGCCCCGACACCATCGGGTATGGGATCTCGCGGATGATGACACGCTTCTGGATGGCAGCCATGCAGGTGAGGGTGTAGATGATGTCGTCCATCTGGTAGCGGTGGTGGAAGAACTTCCCCTTGATCAGCATCTTGGCGGAGAAGCTGTAGACGGACATCGTGTTGATGTTCTGCGCGATGAGGAAGCCTGTCATGTAGAAGGACCGCAGCAGACCGGTGTTGCGCACGAACCACGGGCGCTCATCCAGGCCCAGGTTGTAGAACAGCGGGGCCTGCCACACCACCTCGTAGCGGTTCGGCAGCGTCAGGAACTCGTAGCCAAGGAACTCGAAGTACTTCGAAGGGTAGAGGTTGTCGGTGTCGCAGGTTGTCGCCGTCAGGTTGTCCACATCCACACCCAGGTGCTTCACGGTGTAGTCCATCGCAGTGCGCATCGCGTAGTTGATGTTGGAGCACTTCCCGGGGATCTCGCCAGGCAGCCAGCCACGGGGGTGGCGCGTCACCATGAAGTGGAAGAACTTGCCTGTGTACTTCCGCATCAGAGCCTTGTACTTCGCGTCGAAGTCGGGCGTGCCCTCCTCCAGCCCCACCACGGTGATGAGCTTGTCGGCAACGCTCTGCTGCACAAGGGAGTCCAGTGTGGTGCACATCAGCTCCAGGGGCTCCTTGTACCCCGCCATGGCCACCATGTGGTACACTGTGGGGGAGCCACGCGGGTACTGCGACACCCAGTCCACGTAGCGCAGCATGTACATGCGGCACATGCTGATGAGGTTGTTCAGCCCGCAGTACAGCAGGACAAGGATGCCCCACCCGCTGACCGCCATCACCGACAGCTGCCCCGCCATGCAGTTGAGAGGTGTCAGCCACAGCGGCAGCGGCACGATCACCACAGAGAACAGCAGCAGCCACAGCAGGTTCCACCGGAAGTGGCTGTTCTCATAGCCCCGCCCGTAGGCCTTCTCGTCGGGGGGGTTGTACATGGTGGGGTTGTCAGCAGCCACCTCGGTGAAGGTCGGCCCCTCCCCGCTGGAGAGCGAGTTGTGCGCGCCCCCCGAGTAGTTGGTGCTGCGGGGCGATGCAGTTGGCGAGGTCGGCACATTCTGGTTCAGCTGCGACCCGGAGAGCAACGGGCACCTGTTGCCGTCCTTCGAGGCGAAGGATGTGTTCGTCGTGACGAAGGAATTCTTCATCCGCGGGTCCAGCGCCGGCACGTTCATCGACATGCTATCGCGTGACCCTGTCCCCAGCAGGAAGGGCTCGCTAATGACCGCGCTGCCATGCCGATCCATTGCAGAGGGATAGGCTCAACTGAGCAGAAAGCAAACAGCGCGAGGTAATATACCTGGGTGGTGGGTGGGTGGGACAGTGAGGTGGTTAGGCTCAATGGGCAACAGGGCAGGGCGGAGACAGAGACGTGGTAGAGGCAAGCAGCGGCCCGCAAAGCTTGGGTTTGCACATCAGGAAAGAACAACCAAAGGGGGGCTGGGTCGGGGTGTCGGGGGGGGGATTCATTGCGGGAGAGAGGGCGAAGGGCGCGCTGGTTCGTGCACCCGGGTTCTGCCCGGCATCGAGAGACGGTTCAAAAAGCCGCAGAGGCCAACAAGATGCCACCCTAGACTCACAGTTGCAGCGAAGCTGCTCAAACAAGCTGGCTCAGGATAGGGGGTGGGGCGGCGCTGTTCTGCAGGCGTGCATCATGGGGCAACCATCTGGGATTCAATCACTAACTTGCGAACGGTGGTGAGTTAGAGGAGAAGCCAGGGACAAGACACACGGGGGTGGTCACAACACAGCCCCACGAACACCCAGCCTCTTGTCACGGAGTGAGGGCGGTGAACGGGGTGGGAGCCAAAACGGGCTGCCTTGCACGGCACGTTGCCTTGACAAACACAGAAGAAGAGATCCCAAAGTCCTGAAGAAGATGCATGCAGCGCCACAGCTGCGGCACTGCAACTAGGATTGCCAGTCATAAAAGAACGTCCACCCGTGCTGCCGCGATGCCTCAACTCCAGCCTTTCTGAGCAAAGGAAGCGTCACGGCAGCACGACGACCCACCATTGCCTGTTACGGACTCACTTCTGCTCCGCCTTCTTGCGTGCCTCGGCCACATCATAGTAGTCGAGGTGCTCACCACTCTCGTACTTGTCCTCATCGAGCAGAATGGACAGCTCTGTTGCACTGTCGTGCGGGTTCACGATCTTCTTGTCGTTGACGAGGCTCGTGTAGAAGTCACGGATGCCCTTGTTGATGTGCTTCTCGCGGATGTCGGCAACCATGTCAGTGGGCATGGGCCCAGGGGCCCAGTTCAGCACACGCACATCGGCGTGGTCCAGCGCAGTCACCTTCATGATCATGTCGCGGGCCGCCTTCCCCCCGCAGTAAAGGTTGAAGCCTTCGAAAGCCTGCACGGCACACAGGGTGCTGATGTTGACGATCGTCACCTTCTTCGGCGCCTGCTCGAGGGACTTCACAACGGAGAGGAACGTCGAGTTGACGATCGAGAAGGACGTGATGTTGACGGTGGTGTTCTCCGCGATGGCCTGGGGGGTGAGCTCGGACGTCTTGAACTCCACAGACCCCAGCGTCCCTGCGTTGTGGATCAGCAGCACCTCGTCGTACTTCCCCCCAGCGAGGGTCGACGCGAAGATGTCCTTGGTGGACGCAGCCACGACATCGGCAGCGTTGGACATGTCGATCTCCCACGGCAGCACAGTGGTGCCAGGGCGGGCAGCCTGCACCTCCTTCACAGTCTCGTCCATCCCAGTGCTGCTGGGCCTTTGCGACAGCAGCAGGTCCGCATTCTTCCAGGCACGGGACAGCTCCACAGCAAGGGCACGACCGTAGCCCCTGTTGCACCCAGTGATGGCGACCAACCTTGCCATAATGAGATAGAAGGGCACAACTGGTGGGTGTGGAGGAATGCATCAGAGTGGGTGTGCGGTGCGGACACTGCGGAACACCAAAGCGAGTCAGACTGACAGGGGGTGGGGAGTGGGGAGATCACTCGTTGTTCGTTGCTTGTCGATAGCGGGATATTGGAGCATATCAGGCAGCGGCTGGAGGTTGGAAGTTGCCAGGTGCACACAGGCACAGCGTCACCTGGCACAACACACAGCGCTCGGTCATGTGACGTTCGATGCAATCAACATGCGGCATATGCGGTGTGGAGTAAATGCGGCAGAAAAGTATAAACCGAGGGAAAGCAACGCCGATATACGGTGTTCATATCCTGGAGACAGAACACCAGATCTTCAGCGACGTGTTGGGGACAAGAGATAGCGGGCAGATGTGCACCACCCGCGCAGGATGAGTAGGAAGGTGGAGAGCAGCGTCGTTCCTTCTTCTTCGTGATGCGTTGGCGTACACTCCCCGAACTCGCCATACATAATGGCGAGCAGTCAGAGCCACTCCTACATTGACTGACGCATTATGAATGTGTGGCAAAGAGCAAAACGGACAGGTGTTCAGCAGTGAAAGCAAGCAGGAAATCAGCCAAGTATTTGATTCCGATGACCAAACCAAAACGTGTCGAACCCAAAGCAAGATCATCTCGCCAGGTTGGAAAGGAATCGACGTCATTTCACCCACAAACGTTGCTGACTTCGTCGAAAATGTAAGAACGAGAAGATGAAGGGAAAGTCAAAACAAAAAGTCGGCAAGACAAACAAAACATCAAAGGTACGTTCGCGTGGCAGTGGCACGTTTCCATTTGTCTTCTGAAAGTGCTGTGGAGCCAAAGGGATTTGGCCTCACGACACTGGTGTTTCATCGGCATCAATTGTACCTGCGCGGCGGAACGTCCGGGAACTGGAACAGGACCCTCTTGCTGCCCCGCAGCTGGACCTGCACCTCCTGCGACGTCAGCCCGTCAGTAATGTGCACCCTCCTGACCCCAGGGCTGCACGTGTGGTCCCCATTCTCCTCCACATCCAGCAGGTGGTCAGCGCCCAGCGGGACCCCCACACGCACCTCCTCCCCAGGCGCCAGGTGCACCCGCTCGAACCCAATCAGCCTCCTCTGCACAGGCAGCCCGCCCCCTGTGCGCCCGCCCATGGCATAGAAGAAGATCACATTGTCCCCCTCCACAGACCCGGTGTTCCGCACAGTCGTGGTGATGAACCCGCCCGTCATGGGGTCGTCACAGGTCGGGTCACGCTCCATCTTGTGCTGCCGCATGATGGCAAACGTGGTGAACGACAGCCCGTACCCAAAGGGGAACTCCGTCTCTCCCGTGTAATATTTGTACGACCGCCCAGGCGTGCCGCGCTTGTTCATCGACATTTCCGACTTGTTGATACTCTGCGCGTAGGCAGCGGGGTACACCGTGTAAGGCATCTTCCTCCCAAGGCGCATGTTCTTCCCGAACAGAGTTTCCGCAATCGCACCCGCCCCATGCGGCCCTGGGAAGAAAGCCTCCACGATAGCGTCAGCCGAGTCGATGGCCTGCTGGCCGAGCGACACCATGCCCCCGTTGATCAGCACGACCACCACAGGCTTCGACTGTGCACGCGCCGCTGCCAGGACCTGCGACATCAGCTGCGGCTGGACACCGGGAAGCTGCAGCGACGGCCTGTCGCGCCCCTCGCTCTCGACAGTCGTGTCCGTGCCGACGGCAAGGATCACCGCGTCCACCTGCCCCACCAGGGCTACTGCAGCAGGGATGCCAGACCTGTCGGTGCTGTTCACCGCACACCCTGCCGCAGCCAGCACCTCCCCCTGCCCGATGCGGCGTGTCGCCGCTGCCACCGTCTCGATGCACCTGGGGGTGTTGTCTGCGCACACCTGCCCGGTGTGGCTCCCCAGCAGCTCCTGCCGTGTCGCCTGGTGCGGCCCGATCACAGCGTACCGCCCCCCTGTGGCCAGCGGCAGCGCCCTCTGCTTGTTCTTCAGCAGCACCATGCCCTCGCGTGCCGCCTGCTGCGACGCTGCCTGTGCCTCTGGCTTCCCGATCTCCGCCAGCGGCGCGTGCCACAGCGGCTGCCCCTCTGCAGGGTCGAACAGCCCCAGGTCGAACAGCTGCCGCAGCGACCGCCGCAGCGCCTCCTTCACGTCGCCCCTGCTGCAGTGCCCCTCCTGCACGCCCTTCAGAAGGCTTGTGTAGTACACAGACCCGCTGTTGATGTCGCACCGCCCGTCCTTCACGGCTGCGCACGCCGCTTCCTCGAGCGAGCTCACGTACTTGTGTGCACTGTACATGTCCTGCACCGCCCCGGTGTCCGACACCATGTACCCGTTGAAGCCCCACTCCCGCAGCACGCCTGCGAGGAAGCGCGACCCGCACGCAGGCACCCCGTTCACAGCATTGGATGAGCACATGACGCCACGCGCCGGCCCCTCCACCACAGCCTTCTTGAAGGCGCGGAAGAAGGTTTCGGCAGACGTGGCGTTGTCGACAACCGCGTTGAACGATGTGTGGGTGGTCCCGTCGGATCCGCCCTGCTCCAGCGTGTATGCGTCCCAGTGCTGCAGCGTCGCCACGCCCTGCAGGAAGCGTCGCTCCTCAAATGAGTACTGCTGCCCCTCTGCAAACTCTGCTCCGAACGCCCCGTTCACGAGAGGGTCCTCCGACGGCACCTCCTGGTTGCGTCCCCACCAGCGGGTCGTGGTTGATGTTGACGTTGGGCGCCCAGCAGTCCAGCCCAATGTGCGGCCTGTCCCCCGCACCGTGCGCAATGTGCTCCGTCGCACCCCCGAGCCACAGCGCCCGCACCTCGCGCCCGACGATAGACCCCAGCACGCCCCACGCAGACCTGTTGAACGACGCACCCAGGGCAGTCACACTCGGGAAGGATGTGGGACAGTACGTCCTCCCCCCCTTCTGCAGGCACGACGCCTCCGCCCCACGCGCGCACCCCAGCCCCCAGTCGTAGGCAGGGATCCCGAGGCGCGTGATGTTGTTCGCCCTGCCGCCCATCTGGCTGCTGCGTGCCGTCAGCAGCGCCACCTCCTCCTCGTCACGCAGCTGCGCTATCAGCGCGTCCACCCTCTGATCCCTGTCCAGCCGTGGGTTGCAGAAGGCGTACTTGTCGTACCCGGGCTGGCACGCGCGCGTGTCATACGTCCGGGTTGTCGCAGTGACTGTCTGCCCAACTGTGTGCGTCACAAGACACACCACCACCAATGCCATCAAACTGCCTCGCATCAGTGTAGTTCAAGTGCGCTTCTACTGCAGTAGTATCTAGCAGGGTGATAGCGTGATGTGGCTGTTGTGATTTGTAGTGTTGCCTAACGAAAAAATCACACAACTTGTCACCGCTATCCTCGCCCACTTGTACGATTGCACACACCAACAACTTTTGCTACGTCCCGCCCAACCCACGACACACGACACACACTCCCAACATCAAATGGCGGTGAGGTAACGGTACAGAAACGAGCAGAAAAAGAGAGGGCGTTCGGGGCACGGGGCGCCCCCATCCAAGCCTTCTCACATGCTTACCCTCTTGCCCACCTCTGCACCTCTACTCAACGCACAGCTCGCCTGGGAAGCTGTGCCTCCATGAGGCAGTGTTCCCTACAGACAGCCACCTTGGGACCAACTGCCGAGCCCGTCAGGCATCGGATGCGACACAATCACGAGCTGAAGGAAAATACACAGTGGCGTGGCAAAGCCCAAGCCGGGCCTGGTGTTTGGGGCTTGCCTGGAATATGGAAGTATCGCAGATCAACACACACACGTGAATCCTTTTTTTGGAGGCGGCTAGCGCGCTGAGCACCGTTTGCCCTGAAGCGATGCCCGTGCACTAAGGGATTCGATCCACTCACCCACCCACCCAGCCACCACCCGCAAAGCCTGCTGCACGTTGTGAGGGGGCCGCAAGCCTCTCAGCCCCCCCACAGGAGATCACCGAAAGAGTAGAAACGCAAAACACCGGCCTCCCCTACAACACCACCCCACCGAACCACCCCGTTCCCACCACCACAACCCCACTTCTTACTCTCCCTTTCCCCCCTCCCCCGTCCCCCCCCACACCCTATTTTTTTTGGACACACTTGGTTGGTGTGGGAGGAAAGCGTGGCTATGGAAGGACTCACTCACTCACCTGTGCTCCACACCCCATCCACCCCCGTCACCTTCACACTGGGCGAGGGGTGGTGTGTGTGTGGTGTGTGGAAGCAGTCAAAAAAACGCAAGAAACTAAAGCCCAAAGTGGGAGAGAGGGCGAGAGAGATGGCGTGCCGCTTGCTTTGGTTTACTGGAGCTTCAGGGGAGGGGGGGCAGCACGCCTGCGGCACGATGCCAAGCACTTGAGAGAGAGAAGAGAAGAGAAGAGAAAGGGAGACCGACAGCCTTTTTTTTGTTGTTGCAGGGAAAGAACATCCCTGTGCCCTGCGCACAATACTCACACGTAAAGCTGGCCCTGCCACACTCCCCCCCTCTGGCATTTGCTGCCCTCGGATAAGCGAATATGCGATGGCACACAGCAGCACTGAGCACACAAAGACAAAACCCACACGGGTGGGTTTAGAGGGGTGGTGGGGCAGGGGAGGAGATAGCTGCCCCGGATGAAGACGAAAAATCCACGACGGGTGGGGTTGAGGCGGGTGCAAGAGTTGAGTAACGGCAGAATGGTTCGTTACCTGTGTGGGGTGCATGGGTGAACACATGCGCTGCCAACAGTCTTCTTTGCTAGAGGCCAGGAGCCTGGTTAGCGCAAAAAAAAAGATGAAACGGGGTTCCATCACTCTGTTGTTCCGCACGGGATGTGTCGGGTGGGGGGCCTTGCCAGTCTCAGGAGGGATGCGCCCCAACCCACCCCACCCGCCCCAGCCACGTGGCACAGCAGAAGGCCCGCTTCTTCGTGCACATTTGGGTGCGGTGGTCTTGCTCGGGGGGGGGGCAGAATTTGAGAATGAGGGGGAAAGTTGGAGTTGAGGCTGATCATCAGAGGAGCCACACAAGACTGGTTCAGTCTGGCCCAGTCAGTCTCAACACAGGGGGCGTGTGCGTGTGTGCCCCCCCCCCCTCCCCCCGCTCCACCCCACCCCGAGGGGTTGCGCAGATGCACAGATTTTCCGAAGCCGGCTCCCCACCCTTTACCCCACCTTCTTCTGCACCTCCCGAGGGTGTGGCTTGGTATGGGTGTGTCCCCGTTGCACCACCTGGCGCCCCCTCTCCCCCCCCCCCAGTTGTGAGATCAAGCCCAAAGGGATATGGGGTTGATGTCTCGATGAAGGGGTCCAGAGGGGTCCAGAGGGCAGCGGGTGTAACCGTATGGATTATTGGCACCTCCCCCCTTTCCCTAAGGCCTGCGTATAGGCAGGACGGCCGGGAATTCAGATGGAGGGCCACAGAGGTTTGTGTTTCCGCCCCTCTGTCTATCTCTCGCTTTGGAGCACCAGGCTGTTGTCGAGAATAAATAGGAGTAGATTGCCCGCCCACCCCCCACCCCCGTGTTGCGCGTCAAGAAACCCAGAGAATGTGTATGTGGGGGAGGGGGGAAGGGGATCTTTTTTGAAAATCCGGCCATCCCCTCCAGCCTCTTCTTGGAATTGCAAGAATTTGCAACAACACACTGTGGAAAAAAACCATCCCCCCCACCCCCCCTCAAAGCTTTCGATGGGGCGAGCTCGCGATACCTCTCCCCTAAGAAGGCATCTGTTCACGGCAGGGACAGAGAGCAGTGCAGAGGAGACACGCACCTACTCCGCCAAACCCGCTCTTCGGTGTCAGTGGGGCAGGTCGGGGCAGGCCCTCTCCTCTGCGCTCTAAATCCAGGTTCGAGCTTACAAGCTTACAGGACACCCAGTGGCCTTCCATCTGAGACACAACCCCCGATCGCCTACTTCTGGGGGGGGGGGGGGGTATCTGCCCTTTAAAAAGCGTGAGAAACACCACATTTTTGAACATCGACTTCTTTTGACGTACCGGCCGTCAAAACCCCCACCAACCACCCCAGAACACCGATATTACCCCCTATCCGACACACCAGACCCCCTCATGGCACCTCCAGAGGCTTTTTTGCGACGTCAAAATTTTCTGCCTAGGTTTGGTACCTGGGCCATCCCTGTGGGAGAGGTGTTCAGATTTTTGCGAACAGTGGACATCTATTTTCAGGGTTTTTGGTGTCTGGCAATGCCGAGGGGCGTGGGGGGGTGCATTCTGGATCGAGGGCAGGGTTCACCAGACCCGTTCTCTTCCGAGAAACGATATTTTTGACCCCCAAACTTGCAGCCCATCTCCTGTGGGCCTGTTTGTACGTCAATTAGCCTTTATTCTAAGCAAAACGACGCTCACATGCGTCATCCCACTTAGTCCGAGAGTCCGCTGACGAGACACACATATCTGCCCTCTTCTAGTTCAGACTCAGTCAGCACCAACCTAGCACCCTCTCTTTCTCTGTGGCTCTTTCTGTTGGTGTCACAACTGCACCAGTTGCCTAGGCCAGGCTCCATTCGAGGCAGGAAGCACATCTCTGATTATTGGTGTCGCCGTCCACAGCGTCTCTGAGTCCATGTCTTTGCAACATCTGATTGCTTGCGGGAGTATTGTCAGGACAGGCATGCAACCAGGACATGTGGGATACCCAGCGGGATATATGAAAATGGGATATCCCTGCCATCCGCCCTATGCCCCCCGGGAGACAGGGCCATCTCTGCGGGATATGGGGGTCAGAATCCGCAGGATATCATCACCAGGTCACGCGGGATACCCCCGCATGTGCATGGGATATCAAATGGGACATGGTTTGACCGAAGAGCCAACCATATTCCGTACAATATGTTGTATCAGTGTGGGTGGCTCTGCCTGGTACCTAGGCCAGGTACCAAACCTAGGCAGGAAAATGAGCATGGCAGATGAGTGGCCCCCAGAGGGCACTGGGGGTCACCAAAGTGCCCTGTAGGTGTTTCTGGGGTGTTTTGGACCACTTTGTATGGTTGGATGTCGACTTAGGTGCCGTTTTCGCATATGTCAAAAATTCGGGTTTCTCACGCACATATACCCCCCCCTAGGCATACTTGTCCCCCCTTTATGGGGAAGCCATTTTCCCCCCGATTCAGCCCCTAAAAGGTCCCGCATATCGCGACGGGTGGAATATGGGGGGATTATGACGGAAATATGGGGGAAATACGATGAAATATGGTAGATTTATGGGGGAATACGCGGGATTTCCTGCTATTTTTGGCTGGAGAAAATATGCGGGATTTTAGTCCTTTCCGCATATTTTACCCCCTCGAGGCAAAAATGAGTGAACGGGCAGCATGCCGTACCTCTTTTTTGCCTCGTGAGAGGTTCCCCCCCTACCAGGCAAGGTGAAAAATGAAGAAACGGGCAGCATGCCGTTCTACATTTTCCCTTGCAAGGCAGGGAGGGCGCCCCCCATGCCAGACAGCAGCCACCCCTGGAGGGGCAACAACTGACGGGCATGGGGAACGAGGTGGGTCTGGACCCGACACCGCCACCACACGCGCAGTGCACCTTTCGGATACACTGTCGTGAGTGGGATGTGGGCAGTTCCCCTATCCTGTGAGCTCCTTTCGGACGAAGGTGCAGCGGTTATCTGCAACCTTCGTCCTGGACTTGCCTCGGGGGGAACGCCACGGTTTACCGCGGGTCCCGACGAGGGCACTCAGGCAGGATCTTCACGCCACCCCGCACCGAGGTCCCTTCTCACGCGGCGTGTCTCCCAGGTTCATGGCGGCGTCATCAGGTCAGGCTTTGTAGTCTCTACACCATCAGTAGTAAGGGAAATCCTAAAACCATACATGAAATCCACCTTTTGGGCCGCTGGTGTACGAGGCTTGTTCCTCCAATTGAATCATGTTTGCTGTGTCAGGCAATATCAATACAGCCGCTGAAAGAAGTCGAGGTGTTGTGGATCTGCTGCTCACAGGAAGGATTCAGGGTGGATCACAAGACTGACCACCCTCTTTCCTTTGTCAAGTACCCTGTAAAACATCAGAACACCAAGTATCTTTCAACACTACATGTTCAAGAGTGGAATCAGTGGAATCGGAAGGGGTCACCTACCACACGGACACAGTTCCCGCGACTAATAAATGCCGAGAGTTCCGGTGTCCGACCACCTGGTATTACTTGGCTCCATCCACCCAGTCATTACGAGGGGGCGTCCCTTGAAGCCAGTTCCGCAGAACTCAGACCCCCCTTAAAACCAATGTCCTGTGTAGACAACTACTTAGCCTGCCTGATGACGACACCAATTCGCTGGGAGAGAGGCCGCGGTCCAGGACCCCAATGGGGATGACGTGGCATTGTTTGACCGGATCGGTTGTGTAAGTGTGTAGCCCCCTCCGCCCTCTGTCCCTCCCCCCAGGGTGGTGTGTGGCAAGCGAAGCGCAAGCAGGCATAGCAAAAAAAAGTGGAGCCCTGCAGGTAGACCCTCGGGGTACGTCACCGTCATTGGGTCACCTGAAATTTCCCAATTTGAAAATCTGCAACAAGGCAACACGGGATGGGATGGGGCACATGACCTGCACAGGGGTGGGGGGCAGAGGGCAGGGGGTGGGTTTGTGGTTGGGGTCATGGCATTTGATTACTTGAGCTTTATTGTCAGAATTTCGCACAAGAGACAACCCGAACCTCACTTGGCCGATTTCTCCCCACAACAAGGTCCGGAGCAAACCTCATTTGCTTGATTTTTGGGGTCACATGAGTGAATTCGGGGCGAACCCTCGCAATTTTTTGACGACTGCCTTCGAAAATGGACAGTTCCAGACCACCAGGACCCGATTTTTGGGCCCAGAACAGTTTGGGTCAATAGTTTGGGCGAAATTTCGCCAAGGCCAAAAAACAGCCATTTTCCGGAAATTCCGGGACCCGTTTTAACGCGTTTTTGGTCTGGCTGACGCCCAAAAAAAAGTCAAATTTGGGTACTTCTTGGGTACTTTTTCACCGAAAAAGGGGGGGGGGGTGTCAAAACTTATTTTCTTGGGTGGAAAAATTCGACCTCCCAGAATCGTGATTTTCTTCCCCCATTGTACTTTTTGGACTCCGCGCGGATCGTAGTGGGGTCATTTTTGTGGTCTAGGTGACAAACTTCACCCGTGAAATGCGGGTCTGGTTCAGGCAGTTGTGCCTGTGAATGCTGGGAGGAGAGGAGTGGGAGATCAGTTCAGGGGCAGTTTGCTGGTTGAGGGTTACAACAAAAAGGGACCTGCAGGCAGGAAGTGAGGGGAGGGGGTGGGGGGTTTTGGGGCTGTGGTACCCGCACTCTCTCTACGGCTCTACTGGCTTACTACAGCCTCTGGACCGTCTACGCTCTACTCTCCTTCTTCAACCGCTGGAATCTCGATGTGTTCCGTGTCGTGGTCCTGAAGCTTCCCGAGTAACCCTTCCTGACTCCACTCTGGGCGGACTACGAGTTCCCTCGCCTCCGCATATTCCCTCAGTTCCGACAGAGTAAAACACCGGTCCATACTCTCAATGAGTTCAAGAATAGCGGGTTTGTTTTTACTCTGGCAGTTGAGGATCCCGCGTGCCAGGGCTTGCTGCACCAACACCCCCTTTAACCACGACACATCACAGTGGAATACAATGCAAATACTGTCAATCAAGGCCGCTTGCGCTTGCGCTCAGATGCGTTATTGTCTGCGATCCTCGCGACTTCGAGTTCCGCAAGTCGCAGCTTGCCAAGACGGAGCTTCCTCTCCTGCACCGCCTCCAGCTTTCCCCCCAGAGAAGAGATCTGGGCCTCTGTGACACCTGGAGAGGTGCCATCAACCCAATGCTGCATGCAACAGAGCTTGGCGCGGAGGACACCATCCCGGATAGCGACCCCCCCCATTCATCACCAACACCCTCCGCATCCTGCCGCAGACCCCTTCCAGGACCGCAGGTCCCAGTGCGCCTGTTCTCTCTGCAGCCATCCCTTCCGTGGACTGGGAGTATCTCTTGTACTCGGTGTAGCAACCGGAAGCAAAACGGTGGATGGATGTGCGGAGAAACTTCTCAGCGTCGGCCTTGTCCACCTTGGGGCAGAGGGTCGAACCCTGGTGAGAAGCCCACCCACCGTCCGACTTCGGCCGATGCCGCTAACCTTGGGCCGTTGAGTCGGCAGGTGCGACGGATCATTTGTTACGTATGGACAGTTCTGTGTGTGTGGCTGCCGTCCTCTTATTGTTTTCTGGTTGTCCTTGTCCACTTGGCTTTACCAGCCCCCAACCGACAATTGTTTTCCAATCTTCCCTCTCCTCGCACGTGGTGGAAGCGTCAACACCTCAAAGAAGGAAGAATATCGTGGTGGGCACCATAGTATTTGGCGACACCAGATTCAGCGAGAAGAGTGGGGACAACCTCGTTCAACTGTTCCTCTGACACCTGTGCGGCGAGGAGGATAGTCAAAATTTACAGTGCAAGCAATTGTACATGCATTTTCCATAGTCATCGCCAGTTCCTCGGGAACACTGCCCTTCAGTGTGCACGTTGCAGACTCGAACGAGAGGCACAGGGACTGGCCGAAGCAGTCTTCCTGGTGATCTCTCCAGCTCTGGAGGTACCCGTCCTCTGCATTCGCCTCCGCTTGCCACAAGCGCCAGGCGAGGAAGCGGAACAACTCCGAGGAGAACCCGAGCTGGCAAGTGTCACTTGCCTGGGCCTCGCTCTTCGAGAACCGTGACACAAACAGAATGCAGGGGTACACGAGGTGCGCGAAGCAGATTCCCATCCTCCGCACAGTCTCGCGGTCCCCCTCCAACTCCATCACAGCCTCGTACGTCTTCGTATCCCTATTTGCAACTTCACGAAAGAAGGATGCGCAGGAGGAAATCGAGGACGGTATCGTCGCCGTCAACGAGCTGCGAGAGGGACCAACAGGCGGCCGCAGTGGTGCAGAAGCGGCCGTTCGAAGCTTTTTGCCACAGTAGCCCAGACACCTTGATTACATGCGGACATTCTCTCGCGATGAATGCGGCGAAGGCAGGGTCATGTGCCGCATACACGGTGGACTCCAGCGGGGGTAGGGTAACCCTTTTCGGGAGTCTCAACTAGCGGGAGTCTCGGACTCCCGCTAGCGGGAGTCTTTAGCCTAAATTAGCTGGAAAATAGACTCCCGCTAGCGGGAGTCTCCAGTACATACTGCAGAAAAAGACACCCTCTCAGACTCCCGCTCCCAGACTCCCGCTAGGGTGGCTGGAGTCCACCGTGTAGTTGGCGGCTGCACACACGGACTTCGTCTTCACTGCACTGGAATCCATCAGGTCGCAGGTGCAGGTGGCAGTGCAGGTCGCAAGCCGACACATTGTGCTGTTGGCCACATGTGGCAGAGGCGAGAGAGCCGTGTACTGCGGCATGCTCGAACAACAGGATTGGCGGTACAGCATAGGCTGGCGGGACAGTAGGGATGGCAGGACAGTACAGGATGGCGGTGCAGGTGCAGGGTGTGTGAGGTCGCCACCCGGCAGGCAGCTCGCCGCCCCACCCCAGCCACCCACCCACCCAGCGGGACCCCCCTCACGAATTTTCCATAACCCCGTTCTTTTGAACGTTTGGGATCTGTGCGGATCGTGGTGGGGTCATTTTGGCCATGGGGTGCCTCTGACCACAAATCCAGACTGAAACCGGCAGAAAATAAGTTTTGACACCCCCCCTAAAAAAAAGTCAAATTTGGGTACTTCTTATGGTGTTGCTGAAAGGCCCAAATTGCGTAGTTCGTGCGTAGTTTTGCGTAGTTTGTGCGTACATTGTGCATAAGCAATAATGCCACTTTTTTATTCTCTCCAGTGGGAAAAACGCTACCTCCAATACAGAGCCCAGACTGCACCAACACTACCACCGGCCTCGTCCCAGACCTTGTGGTGCCCATTTCCTGATGTAGGGCCCTCCACGTATCCCAAATATCCACCCAGGCCCTCTGGTTTGCAGGAAGTCACTCTTCTGACTGCTGCGGAAGGACCTGTCTCCGAAGCCAGGTCTCCGGAGACCTGGCTCGAGACTCACCAAACTAGGTTGTCCTAAGTCTCGAACCTCGGAAGACACATCAGTCAGCCCTCGCCCAGCTGCAGCGTTTGTTTGTCTGTACCTGGGACCAACAGATGATAACGCACCCTCAAGACAAGCCATAGCTCACTTGACAGTGGGTGAAGGCTAATGACACTGCTTGCGAAACCCCTTATCACTACAGAGCCGAGACTGTACCAAAACGCCCCCGAAAGGGGCCCCCTACTCGGGTGTTGCAAAACCCCGTTCCTTTGACTATTTAGAATCTGTGCGGATCGTAGTGGGGTCATTTCTGTGGTCGAGCTGTCAAGCTTCGTCCGTGAAACGTGGGTCTGGTTCAGGGGCTGGTCATAGGATGTGACTGAGAGGCAACCACACCAGCCCACCCAGCGGGACCCCCTCCCTGGGTATTCCAAAAACCCGTTATTTGGAACGTTTGGGATCTGTGCGGATCGCAGTGGGGTCGTTTTGGCCATGGGGTGTCCATTTACACCTCTTACTGGGAACACCAAGTGGGTGAAAACACCCCCCCCCTCATACCCCCCTACCCCCCCGAGTTCTCGGGGGGTAGGGGGGCCTGTAGAGGGCACACACTGTGATTTTTCGGCAAACAAACCTGTTTCTTTGCACGATACGGGTGATTCAGAGTGGTCCCTGACTGGGATTCGAAAATTTTCGGCATTTTTTCAGCCTTTTTGGGCTAATTACTGGTCCCGCCCCAGTACAAAATAAAAAAGTGACATTACGAGGCCATATTGCGTAGTTCGTGCGTACTTGTGCGTAGTTCGTGCGCACATCATGCGAAGCACTTTCAGCAACACCATCTTAGGTACTTTTTGGGTCACCGAAAAAGTGGGTTTTAGCCATACCAGTTTTAGGGCCCAAAATAGGCTCAAAACTCAAAAATTCTTTCGAAATCGGGCTCAAACGTCCAAAATAGACCCCCCCCGAAAAAAAAATTCGAAAAGGGTCCCCCTATACACTCTGGATTTGAACGATTTTTGAACGATTTTTGGCCGTGCTCGTAGCATTCCCCGTTGAGGGGGTCGCTATTTCGTGTTCTCCTGGCCGCACGGAGGCATTGCCTTACGTCGCCTCTTCCTCTTTTCCTTTGGTGGTGTGTTGGTCTGGCACAGAGGGCGGGACCGTGCTGATATGCACAGTGACGACTCTCCCTTTTGTTTTGTGCCCGCCTCCACCGAGATTCGGCTGATGCCTCTCAGACTGGGGGCGGGCGGTCGCCGACGCTGACGCGCCTGGCGGCCTGTGGAAAGTGACGTGGGGCTGGGATGGGGGGGGGGGGGGGTGCTGGGGGGTCGGGCCGAAGCCCTTGTTCTCTGATGATGTTATTTGGTTCACGCGTTCAGGTAGTCCTTCTCGCCGTGCTCCGTTACCCCTGCCTCGGCCAGGTAGCGCAGTGCCTCCTTGCAGTTGTGCAACAGCAGGTTGTGCACGTTTGTGGCTGTGAGGTGGTGTCGGGCCGACGCTGTCGCGGGGCAGCCGAAGAAGAGGTGCTTCAGTGAGACCCCATGGTGACAAGGGTGAGGATTTTGGACCAATTTTCCCGCATATTTCCCGCATATTCCCCCCATATTTTCATAAACCCCCCATATTTCCCCCATATTTTTTTATGGGGGAATATGGGGGAAATATGGGGGCCCCCATATTTTTTTATGGGGGATTTGCCCCATAAACCCCCCCTATTTTCCCGCATAAAAGGGGCTCCCCATAATGGGGGGACAAGTATGCCTAGGGCAGTGCTCGCCGAATACGGGCATACGTATGCGTATTCATACGTATGCACGTATGCAGATTTCGGAAAAACGCTTGCATACGTCTGTTAATACTTTTGCACTGTACGCTGCCAGGCAGGGCTTCCCCTACACATGCCACTCGTTGGTGCCTGCCCACTGTGCCTCCTGCTGTTCTGGCACGAACAACGTCGCTACTGTGCCCAAAAATGCCCGGAAACACATTTTTGGGACATATGCGCACCCAGAGAGCCAGATTTGGCCGTTGGGGGAAAATCAGATTTTGGGTCCATCCGGGCCCAGGTACATGTACCAAGTACTTTGGTACAGGAGCCAAGTGGGCCGTCGGGCCCGGCCCATACTTATGGGCTTTCCCCGACCCAAGGTACCAGGGGCCGAAACAAGGTACGTGGGCCCACTGCGCACTGAGAACCTAGGCCACAGGACGACAGGACGCGCACAGGCACCGGGCCCACTCTCCTCCACCTGTGACCTGCCAGCCGTATGCGTATTCGAGCCGTATGCGTATTCATACGTATGCACGTATGCAGATTTTGGGTTTTTCGAAGAATACGCGTATTCTGCAAGCACTGCCCTAGGGGGGGGGGGGGGGGGGCGGGTATGGCGACTTCGATGGTGGGGTGTGTTACCTGCCCCACCCCCCTCCCACTGCCTCCCGGTTCGTGGTTCTGTTTTCAGGTTTTTTACTGTTCGTTCGGGATAACTCGCAGGGAGGGGGGTGGGGGAAGGCAGAGGAGGTGAGAGTTTGGCGGTGGCAGTGATGGGGAGGGGGGGTGGGGGTGTGGCGTATTTTTCTTGTTTTCATTCCTTTTTTTGGTACATTTTTTCGTGCGCTTTTTGGTGTTGCTGAAAGTGCTTCGCATGATGTGCGCACGAACTACGCACAAGTACGCACGAACTACGCAATATGGCCTCGTAATGTCACTTTTTTATTTTGTACTGGGGCGGGACCAGTAATTAGCTCAAAAAGGCTGAAAAAATGCCGAAAATTTTCGAATCCCAGTCAGGGACCACTCTGAATCACCCGTATCGTGCAAAGAAACAGGTTTGTTTGCCGAAAAATCACAATGTGTGCCCTCTACAGGCCCCCCTACCCCCCGAGTACTCGGGGGGGGTATGAGGGTATGAGGGGGGGGTGTTTTCACCCAATTGGTGTTCCCAGTAAGAGGTGTAAATGGACACCCCATGGCCAAAACGACCCCACTGCGATCCGCACAGATCCCAAACGTTCCAAATAACGGGTTTTTGGAATACCCGAGGAGGGGGTCCCGCTGGGTGGGCTGGTGTGGTTGCCTCTCAGTCACATCCTATGACCAGCCCCTGAACCAGACCCACGTTTCGCGGACGAAGTTTGACAGCTCGACCACAGAAATGACCCCACTACGATCCGCACAGATTCCAAATAGTCAAAGGAACGGGGTTTTACACCACCCGAGTAGGGGGCCCCTTTCGGGGGCGTTTTGGCACAGTCTCGGCTCTGTCGTGATAAGGGGTTTCGCAAGCAGTGTCATTAGCCTTCAGCCACTGTCAAGTGAGCTGTGGCTTGTCTTGAGGGTGCGTTGTCATCTGTTGGTCCCAGGTACAGACAAACAAACGCTGCAGCTGGGCGAGGGCTGACTGACGTGTCTTCCGAGGTTCGAGACTTAGGACAACCTAGTTTGGTGAGTCTCGAGCCAGGTCCTAAGGCCTCCAGAGACAGGTCCTTCCGCAGCAGTCAGAAGAGTGACTTCCTGCAAACCAGAGGGCCTGGGTGGATATTTGGGATACGTGGAGGGCCCCTACATCAGGAAATGGGCACCACAAGGTCTGGGACGAGGCCGGTGGTAGTGTTGGTGCAGTCTGGGCTCTGTATTGGAGGTAGCGTTTTTCCCACTGGAGAGAATAAAAAAGTGGCATTATTGCTTATGCACAATGTACGCACAAACTACGCAAAACTACGCACGAACTACGCAATTTGAGCCTTTCAGCAACACCACTTTTTGCATCTTTTTTTTGTGGGCGGTGTGTTGTTTGGGGACAGAGAAGGGAGGCACTCCACTGTGCAGAGAGAGCTGCGGCGGGCCCCCGTCTCCCGTCTCCTCCGCAGCCAGAGTGAGGATTCTCGGCACGTTACTTTTGACTCGTTTCGCAAGTTGGAGATCTTGACAAAGTGTTGACCGCGACAGTACCAACACCACGTGGGACCACTGAATGCGGTTTCGTTTCGAGCCCATGCCTTTTGTGATATGCGGTTTGGAGCTTCCGAGCATCACACAACCCTCTCTGCTGCGCCGCAGTACAGTGAGGCTGCAGGCATAACTGGTTCAGCTGAAAGAATCGATCCTCACGTCACTTCGTTCACCTGATCGGGAAAAAAAGGAAATCGGGGACCGGGGAGGGGCACTGACTTCGCCTCTGGGGTAGCAGAAGAAGAGGCCACCGTCCACAAGCAGAGTTTGTCACACTGGCGCAGCTTTGGCACAATGCCAAGTCGCATTTTGTATTTGTATTTTTTGCAGCACATCCCCAGCCCCCCCACATGACACGCAGTGCCGAGGAAGCCCAACCCAAATCATGTCGGGCCAAGAGAAATGCGCAGCAACCGAGCCACCGTTTGGCAACGAAGGGAAGCAGCTTCCGTGATTTGGGCGCGCAAAGCACACCCTGTGATGTTTGCCTGGTGCTCACACCGCCTGTTGGGGGGCATTTCCCTATTTTCCAAATACACAGCCTGACAGTGGTGGCAGGGGTGCCGAAAGAAAGCCGCATCAGGCCTGTGACGTCGTGCTTTCGACGACCGGACAGAAAGAGATGACGGTGTGATGACTTTTTCTGTGCTGCAGACTCCCCTCTTCTGGCCACACCGAGTCGGGCCCCACTCGGATGACGCAACGTACAACAGAACCAACGGGGCGCAACAACGGGGGGTGGGGGGGGCTTTTGCGGCATCCCTCGCCCCGCCCCGAGAAAGGGAGAAAGGTTTTGCTTTTTCGGGGGGGGGGGGGGCGAACAGGGATGGAGTGGGGGTGGGGGTGGGTAATGTCAAATCACGAAAATAATGACCGGATCAAAAAAGAAAAGGAAACACAGAAAAAACTTGGAAGGCGGGTGGGGGGAATATCCGGGCACAAAATGAGTCTTCTTGAAAAGCGACGGGACGACTGCACCGAAGCAGCCTGTCCATGGCATTGTCTTGGTTCCTCGGCCACCTAAGGAGGAACGTCGGCTGCGGCACAGGCAGAAGCAGGGATACTGCCCTGTTCGCCCCGCACCACTCGCCGTGTGTACAGAGAAGTCGCTTATGGGCTGAAACAAATCAAGACACACGTCCCGTGTAGCAAGCACCCCTGAGTTAGTCCTTCGGTTTTCCCCTGACGTTCGCAACAGTTGGGACGGTGAATCCGAATAGCTTCTTCTTTTTCTTCTTGTCACTGTCCCCTCCGTCCTCTCGGCTGGAGGCCGAGCGGGAGCGCACAGCAGGCGGAGACGAGAGCAGCGCTGTCGGGTCTGCGTGGCGCACCACCTGCTGCTGCTGCAGCTGCTGCGGCTGCGGCTGCGGCTGCTGTTGCTGTTGCTGCTTCTGCTGTGGCCTGTGGCTCAGCAGTTCCGAACGCGTCATCTGCTTGCCGAGCACCACCTCCATGCACCGCCCCTGGCGCGCCTCGACCCATCCCGAGATGTTGACGCCCTGCCGCGACACTTTGTACTCCCCTGCGTCGATCTCCTTCATCGGCTGCAGGTTCTGGCCAGAGCGGATCTCTGACTTCGGGTTCACAATGAAGACCCTGTCGAGGGGGACGCCCACACAGAAGTACGATATCAGGTCTGTGGGGGCGTTGCCGAAGGCAGCGACAAAGGGGTGCGATCCCGCGCTGACATCCGGCGCCGGCTCTTCGAGGAAGCGGCCAGAGTCTGTGGAAGGGTGGGGTGAGGTGGCAAGCGGCTCTATTCCCCCCACGAGTGATTCTGTAACGCTAATGCCAACGTGAGCGCCCTCCACGGGGGGGGTTATTACAACACCGCTTGGGGAGTGTGAGGCACTTAACTAGCAGCACTACAAGCAAGGGGGCATACTGTCGCGCACTGCAGGGGGAAGCCCCATGCGCTTGAGGCTGAGGCTCAGGATCTCAGCTTCAGACCCGTAGCTCAGCCGTGGCGGCTCAGGCTTGTACTGGAAGATGTCAAGGATCTGTAGCGGTGGGTGGCGGGGTGTGGCAAAACACAAAAAAAAATCCACACGAAATGATGCAACAGAAGCATGCACCTGCCACAACACACAACACCACCGCAGGACCCAAATAACAATACACCTCCCTCCCCGACACACACCTCCATGAGGGCTGGGATCTTGAAGAGGTGGGGCTCCTTTTTGATCTCGCGGCAGAGCACCTCGAACATGAAGTCAGGGCATGCCACCACTGGGCCGGGGGGCAGGCGGTAGCTCCTGCACTTGCACCCCCGCCCCTCCTTCCCCTCGCCTTTGGCCTGCGGCGTCGCGCCATTCGCACTGGAGAACGAAGGCGCCTTCGCCCTCACCATGCCGGACAGCCCAGCCCGCTTCGCTGCGTTACCACCCGGGGCCGCCCCCCCTGCTGGGGCAGGCTCCTCCTCCGGCACACACACCACGTCGGAGAAGCTCCCTGCTGCCGTCGTCTGCGGGCTCTCCACACGCATCTCATCGCCCGACGGCGTGCTGCCCAGCAGCGCCGAGGGCGTGGGCGTGCCCACGCTGGTGTTGCTGCTCTGGCTTACTCTGCTGCCCATGCGCACCCGCGCCTCCCCCTCGCTGGGGGTCCTCAGCAGCAGGCGGTCCTCCGCCCCGTCTGCGCTGTCTGGCGACAGCGACGGGCGCGGGGCGTGCAGCTTTGCACTGCGCGGCGACCCGCTGGACCCTGGGGAGGCGAGCTGCTCAGGGGGCAGGCACGCAGGGCAGGTGCAGGGCTGCCGCACGTTCTCCACATAGTCCCGCGTGCTGATGTTGGACGTGATGGGGCGCGACGTGAGGTACAGCAGCTGGTGCCCCTGCCGCGCCAGGTCGGAGTAGAACTGCGCAATCCCCTGGTGGGAGAAGTCGCGCCCCAGGAACCCCGCGATCTGCCCCCCCACGTTGCTCTTCGTGATGGTGCCGTCGATGTCGCTGATCACGACCTTCTTGTTGCTGGGGATGACGTACGCCCTGCAGCTCAGCACCTGCGTGCCGCGCATCCTGCTGGGCACCAGGAAGCGGATGTCATTCCGCCCATCCTTCAAATTCAACTTCACCAGCGTCGGGTTGTCGGGAATGCTCTCATTCGTCTTCGGCCCGAGCACACGCAGGATCCTGTTCACATCAAGACTGCTCCCAGGCGCAGGCAGCGAACTCACAGACCCAGAGGACGATGTTGTGGATGTCTGCGTCAGCAGAAGATCCGCACGCGACACCGAAGATTCTGACGGCAGCTCCATACGCGACGCCTCCGTCGGGGTCATAATACCACACCCCTCTGTGGGCGTGCCCACCTCGCGCGGATCCGCATCTGCAAACGGCGACGCAGACGCAGCCACAGGCACAGCAGCAGGGGTAGGGGATTCGCCAGCAGACTCCGCAGGCACAGGGGACCCGGGTGTGGTGGGCTGCGTGGACTGGCTGGAGGGTGCTGCATGGAGAGGTGCGCCGAGGATGGGCTGCGACGGGGACGCGAAGCTCGGGGAGCCCTGCCCTGCGTCGGGGCAGGGCGACGCGGGTGAGCGGGTGGCAGGGGAGCCGGTCGCGGCGGAGGCGGCGCTCGGCGAGCCCACCAGGGGTGATGCCTTCTTCGCCTTCTTCTCCTTTTTGTCCTTGTCCTTCTCCTTCTTCTCCTTCTTCTCTTTTTTGAAGGAGAGCGCCTTGAATTTCTCCGGGACCTCCTTGTCGTCAGCGAACCTGCATTCCCCGTTATCACTGACAACCATGAAGACATCGGTTTCGACCCCGTTGCATTCAAGGCGGACGAATTTATCGTCTCGATTTCGGATCTTGAGTCTCCCGAAGCGGACACAGAACGAGGTGGACCGCAGGGCCCCGTCGGGGTAACGCGCGATCAGCACATCGTTACACCCGCTGAGGATCGCATCAGCGGCCTCCTTCCAACCCATTGCCCCGCCCCCTCCACCGCCCCTCCCCCCCGCCCGCCCACCGCCCCCACCCTGGGTGTCCCCCCCAGACACCCAACACACCACCTGCTGCTGTGGGGTTGAGTGGGTGATGTTGATCGACTTCAGTTGCCACGCACACACGCACACACACAGGGAAAGAACACAACAATCGGACAATCGTCGGCATCGGGTGGGGGTGGGGGCCGGTCTGCCGTCGACCCTTTTTCAGATGTCGGCTTGTCTCCACATTTTTTTTTGCCAACCCCCCACTGGGGTGGTGGGATGGGGGGGGTGTTCTGAGAATTGTGTTCACAACGCAGGAACAAAAAACGTGCCCCCAATGAAAACCCCTTTGCAGAAACATCGCCGCCCAACAGGGGCGGGGCGCGTGGGGGGTGATCTCGCTCGATCAGCGGATGTACCCTACTTCATTGCTCCTGCTGGTTTCTCTTCCAGATTTTGCACCAAAATCTCATGTTTTTATATTACGCATTTTCAATACTTTACGCCTTTTCCACCTAAATTGCGTTAAGTTATTTTCCATTATTTTACGCTATTTTCATATTTAACGCTATTTTTCTCATATTTAACGCTATTTTCTCATATTTAACGCTATTTTTTTCACATTGCTCTTAGTCGGCGCAAAGTATTGAAAATTTGTAACATAAAAACTAGTATTAATTTTAAATAAAAACGATTATTATTACTTCCCATGAGGCCAGGTTCCTCGTGGGTGCGTATTTCACTCGCTTCGCTCGTGAAATACGCCCACTCGGAACCTGGCCTCATGGGCGTAAAATAATGCGTTTTTATTTAACGCTAATAATAATTATTATTGATGGTGTAATTGACATCCCGTATTTCGTACTTCTTTCGTAAGGATTTTGTGGTAGGGGTGTCGTTTTTTCCCCTGCTTTTTTGACGACTGGAGCGGTGCATTATTTTCCCGGCGCGCTTCGCGCGCCGGGAAGAATGCACGCACTGACACACTCCGTACAACTCAATGGCAGCCCCACGCCCCCCCCAGCAACATACACCGTCCTGACAGAACCCGCCTTGCTCACACAATACCACGTAAATCATCAAAAGCAGCAGCATGTTGGGGAAGGGGGCCTGGGATCGCCCACGCGGAGCGGGACGACCGCCACCGCCAAGCCACGGCACGACTGCAGTACACCAGTCAACAAGACCGCCACAGGTGAGCAACAAAGCCACCATTCGCCTCGGCTGATTATGTGAATCATGAACAACAATTCTGATCAACAAACCACGCACTGGGCTCCAGGCTGGTTGCTGCACTGGCGGAATGGACTGTACGTGACTTCTAGGCCTGTGGCATCAGGAAGTCGAGGAGGGTTGCCACCGCACTGTCCGTGGCGCTCGGCGCTGCGGGGGGTCTCCAACAAGGCGCCTCTTTGCAAGGGGGATTGATGCTGGCTGCCTGAGCAGCCGGCTTCTTGGCAGCCTTCTTTGCTGCAGGCTTGGGCCTCCACAGGCTGGGAGACCTTGCTGACTTGAGGAGGGTCTTCACCTTGTCGGTGCCATGCTTGAAGAGCGCTTCAGCACCTTTGCATCTTACCTAGGGTACCCCGAGAGAATGTCACCCCCCTCGAGGGCCCAGGGCCGAGGGGGGGGTGACATTCTTCCCAGCTGCTACACAGGGCAACCGTTGAAGAATGTCACCCCCCTCTGTACAGGGTGGCTGTTGGAGAATGTCACCCCCCAAGCGGAGGCCGAGGGGGGGTGACATTCTCTCGGGGTACCCTAGGTATTTTGAAAACAAGGCAGCTGCCTAGTTATCAAAATAAAGTGCGAAGGTGTTGACACAAAAACACTGCCTCATGGCTTCGCCCAGAGGCAGTGTCTCCGTTGTCTCCTTTAGTTGCCCCGCAGAACACAGAGCAGAGGGCGCTTCATCTTGTAGCCGGCCTCCCTCACAGCTGCCTCCACCCCCACCATCGTGAGCTCCTGTGGAAAGGGCTCACTTGAAACACGCCGGTCTGTGCAGGCACTTCCCGTAGAAACCTGAAATGTGAGCCCGGGAAGTTTCTTCATCAGTTTTGGTAGCTTCCATCCTTAGGGATGCTGGTAGAACTGATCTGCTGGGCGTGTCATGTGTCGTAGGTGTGTGGATGCTGAAGTGGTAGCAAGGCGATTTTGTGAGGTGATATCAGCGGGACATGACTCGTCTCTTTGCTGCATCGCACCCTGGGCTTGTTGGGTCACCTCAAACATTGAAGACACCCACCCAAAAATACCCTCCAAAAAAAAGTGACACCCAAAATAAAAAACGACTCCCTACCCCGTATTTCGTAGTTCTTTCGTACGGTATATACGGGATTTCAGGTACACCAATTGATTCAACAATAGTTTTTGGAGGGGCCGTCTCTTTTCCGCTCTTGACATGCTGCGGAACACAAAAAGCGATGTTCATCTCCCTCCACGGCGTAGGTCACCAGCCTCTCTCAGACTCTGGGAAAGAGAAAGCGAGGGCGCACGTGTGGTGGTGGGCGAGGCTGCAGGCTGTTCCATTCTGAGACACGGCAACAACGGCGGGAGGGGTGGGGGCGGGAGGTGGGCTTCAACTCAGAGATACACCAGCAGAAGAGTGAGAAAAACACACCCACACAACCTCACTGGCACAACAGCAACCATTAACGTTGATGATACTCACTTACAGCCACCACCTCACATCCCGCTGCCCTTGCTTGAGGAAACTCAACACACCAGAACGGACACACAACAACATCTCTTCTCAGATCACACAGACCACAAAAACCCCCCCGCCCCGACGTGACAGGGGGTGCTGGAGTGGGTGTGTGTGGGGGGGGGGGGGGGGGGCCACATTGCGGTCACGGTGGGATCTTGTAAATTATACATGTATACCTACAAGTATATACCGTATACGTAAATATTTTGGAACGTAAATATTATGGAACGTAAATATTATGGAACGTAAATATTTTGGAACGCTGGTGGGTTGGCGTTCCAGATTTTTTTCGTTCCATAATATTTACAGGGCTTTCTGCGACTCGGGGACTTGGACCAGGTGATCGGACGGCATGCAGAGTCCCTGACGGGACCTACTCGTGCACTTTTCGCGCGATTCCTGACGCAAGCCGTCCTCACCACCGAGTCCCCAACTGGCCCTGTAAATATTTTGGAACGTAAATATTATGGAACGGACCGGCCAAAAATGGGCCCGTTCCATAATATTTACGTTCCATAATATTTACGTATACGGTACATGTATTATACATGTATAATACTTGCATGTCAACTATTATACATGTATAATACATGTATATGCCTGAAATATACATGTAAAATACATGTATATCAAGTAAAAATACATGTATAATACTTGCATGTCAACTATTATACATGCATTTTTACTTGATATACATGTATTTTACATGTATATTTCAGGCATTTACATGTATTTTACATGTATACCGTAAACGGAAATAGTGTGGACCGTAATAAAGGTGAACCGTACTATAGGTGGACCGTAAAAAAGATGGAACAAATGGGATTTTTCCGGAACTTGGAACATTTTTACGGTCCATCTATTTTACGGTTGGGATAGTGGACTTGGCGGTTTTTTTTACGAATTCCTTCGACGAAGTCGCGAAGGAACCAAGGAAATCGCACGACTGAAGCTGCAGGATTAACACCACAGGGCCTCAACACAGAGTGTGCGCTCACCATCGTCCGGGAACTGTTCTCCCACAGTTACTGCAGGGTGTACTACACTAAAGGAGTACGATTTCCCTGAATTTTCCGGGCACTGATTCACGAATTTACATCTGGAGGGAGCCCGGTGGTCTCAGCTTCTGTCTGCGCGCCCTGCCGTACTGTGGCTGCTTTTGTGGGCTCGTGCAGCAGGTTCTACTTTTACTTCTACCGGAACGCTCCTTGCATGGTACTACACTTCTCGAGGTGTGGTGGTGGGTGAGTCTCGAGGTGAGTGGTGGTGATCGTGCCCTTTCCACACGCAGGGAGGACTTGCTTCTCTTGCTGGTGTTGGTTGCGGTGGTGGAGGGAGGGTCCAAAGCTGGGAGGTCGGGAGGCCTACGTGCGGGAGTCTGCGGCGTGGAGGCCGCAGTCCGCGCCCCGCAACCCACCAGCCCGCGGGCGAAAATCGCATTGTCTTTTCCATATTCAGTCCCAATAAATGGTGGACCGTAAAAAAGATGGAACGTTTGGCCTTTTTTTGGGAACTTGGAACATTTTTACGGTCCACCCTTTTTCCGTTTACGGTAATACTTGTCATGCAAGTATTATACATGTAAAATACTTGCATGACAAGTAAAATGCTTGCATGCAAGTAAAATACATGTATTTTACTTGCATGCAAGTATTTTACTTGTCATGCAAGTATTATACATGTATATTTCAGGCATATACATGTATTATACATGTATAATAGTTGACATGCAAGTATTATACATGTATAATACATGTATTATACTTGTAGTTATACATGTAAAATTTACAAGATCCCACCGTGGTATACAAAACAAAGAGGCAGCAAAGGTTGCTGCTGGGGGGCTGCCACCCCCCCCCCCCGAAGGGACGGCGTTTGAGGGGGGGGGGGGCACGCCAAATGGGGGGGTTGGGGCGGGCGGTGGGGGCTGGGCGTGATGCCGAGATAAAGTAAGGTACAGAGGGTGAGGGGCCAGAGACCTCATTCCCCTTCGCTCAAACGAGGGGGTGTATTGGTGAGATGGAGAGGCGGGAAGGGGTGGGGGAAAAGGCAAGACATCACGCGGCTAGTTGACCCACCCACACACATAGACCCCCTCCCCTGGGAGGCAGAGGGCTGCACTACCCACCACCACGATGTCCTCTCCCGTAGTAGTTCACGTCAGAACCACTTTGGATCTGTTGTGGCTAGCATGTCCTTATCTCCTCCTGCGATTCCCAGAGTGTCTCGGCTATCGCTTTGCACTGGCTGGACTGGCTGGACTCAAAAATAACTTCAGACCAATCGGCTCCACCACTTGGGGGCAGGGTTGCGCAGCGTGGTGCAAGGAGAGACACGTAGAGGGTGGTGGTGGGTGTGTGCACCCACATGTCTGTTCGGGCGATTCGCCACATATAATTTTTTTTGGCCAAAATTTGGCAAAAAAAATAAACCATAAAATCAAGAAGTGTGAATCGGGGCAGGGAGGCTCGCAGGTCCCTTCTGTCAGGACCACAAAATACAATTCGTGCGGAGCACAGAAACCGGGGCAGTGCGTCAGCATGCAGTGAAGCGCACGCCAGCTAAGGCGGCCGTCCTTCGTTCGGGCTGCTTTCCCCACGCATGACCTGCAACGCACGCCCGCCCGCAGTGCCACAAAAAACCCCGCCACACACAACCCTGCAACAGGCACATCGTACAGAACACAACACATCGGGGGAAACCAGACAAATGAATCGCCCAACTGAATCGTGCTAGCTAAACTCCGGAAAGAAGTGTCTTTTTTCGTTGAACGCAGCCAAATATAAGGCCTAACCTGTTTTGGCGCACGGGTGTGATGACAAAAGGGAAAAGTGCTAGCACAAACATGATGTTGGTCTTCTGGTTATGTCTGGTTTCTTAGAACACTTAACGTGTATGCAAAAACCAGACAAATGAATCGCCCAACTGAATCGTGCTAGCTAAACTCCGGAAAGAAGTGTCTTTTTTCGTTGAACGCAGCCCAACAACCCACAGGGACCGCGTAGCGGAAAGAAAGACAAGGGATTGAAAGGGTACACCACACTTGAAATGTTTAACGCGATATGGCTGCAACCGCCGCATATCTCGCAGGGAGGGGCGCCAGGGGGACAGGGCACGGCGATGCCACAGTGCCTCGGGTAAACTCGTCTGCTCGCTGTGCATGCGTAGGCACCCACTGAGCGGAAACGGAGATGCCCGCACCGTCTGCGGTGTCAAACAAGGCACACAACAAGTCATTCGCGAGGTAATTCTTGCTGTGGCCCTTGTTGATTGCTGCCACCGCTGCCGTGTTGTCCACCTGCAACCCCAACGCACAGCCCGGCCGCGTAGCGGCTGCGAGGCGTGTCGCCTGGAGCGCTGCGAAGAGCTCTTTGACATATATATGGTGGGCGAGGGGTTCATCAAAACAGCCCGGGACAATCGGCTCGGGGTCTAACTCCAGAAGGGCTGCCCATTCTGTGTCGGAAGCGTCAGACCACGCCGTGACCGAGGGCCCCGAAGCCCCTGCCTCAACCCATACATTCTGGCCCAGATCGGCCGAAATCAGAGAAAGATCAGCGAGAACAGAGGGGGGGATGTCGAGAGGGCGGTCCCACTGCTCCGGTTCCGCAACCAGCTTGGCCGCGGATCTCCTGAGGAAGGCGAGGGAGGCGCGGAAGTAGCAGAGACGCCTCTGCGTCGAGAACAGAAACCAAATCATACCGCCGAAAACCTTGTAGAACTCCCGGGAAGTAGCCCTGTTCTCGCGAACCGCCGCTACGGCCGCCGAGGCAAGGAATTTCGACACCCAATCGGGGTCCGACCTGAAGCGCTTAGGCGACGACTCCAGATCAAATTCCAACCCCAAGGCGATGAACCGCGACTGCGGTGTGCCGAACTCCGCACCCTCGTTGAGCTCGGCGCCCACCGACTCGGCCTTGCCGAGGAATCGGGCGTATCTCTCGGCTGCATCCTCCCGGCTATCTCCAACCACAAACCAGTTGTCCACCCAAGACAGCCCATCCTCCAGGGGGAGAAGCACGCGCGAGGCCCTCTGCGCGATGCACGGCGCCCAGCTCCAGCCCATGCACATCACCCGCAGCGAGGTGCGCCGAAACGGGCCCCGCTCCCCAGCCAGATTCACCCCGAAGAAGTCGCGGACCCCGTCCCCCAGGGGGAACTGGTAGAACCAGCTCTTCCCGTCAGCCTGCACCACGAATTCGACCGCCAGGAACCTCCGGACCACCTCGTGGATCGACGGGAGGAGCATCGGTGGCGGGTCCCGCATCAGCCGGTTCAGCTTTCGCCCGTCGCATACCAAACGCAGCAGCCCGCTCTTTTTCTCCACGGTGAACGCCGGGAGGACCACCTTCGGCGCGTCAGCCAACCCCAGCACCCCCCACTCCGAGAGGTTATCCCAGTGCCGCAGCATGTGCCTCGAGGTCCCGCGCGAAAGAGGCCTGTCGCCCAGATCCACGCCCGGTCGCATGGCCCGCAGGAAAGCGCCCCGGTCCCGAATCACGTCGATAACCCCTGACAGGATCCCCTCGGAATCCAAGGCCTCTAAGGCGTCGAGGTTCAGACGTGACGTCGAAATGGGGGCCAGCTCCCCCGTGGGGCCACCCCGCGCCGAGGGCGGGCCAAGATGCCGCCCCTCCACCGTCACCCGCGCTTCCCTCGCGTACGTCGCGTTGACGTCCGGCGAGTAGGAGTCGTCGCCGACCCTCCGAGGAAGAGGAGGAGGAGGGGGCGGCCGTGGCGGCGGTGGAGGCGGAGGCGGAAGTGGTGGCGGTGGCGTGGGAGGCGGCCTGGGCCGAGGGGTCGCCGGCGGGGAAGGCGTGCCTGGGGGCTCGTACGCCACGCACGCCGTCCTCAGGAGCTTCCCAGGGAAGGCAGGGCAAAGAGCGACCCCCGGGATAGCCCCCGGTCGAGCACCATTGATGTGGAGGCCGTCTGCCTCGCCAGCTTCAGCTTCCCCGCCGGGAGGTACCTGGCCAGGGCGTCCAGGGAGCTGTGGCGGGACAGCTGCCGAAGCGACTCCAGGCACAGCCCCTCTTGCAGGAGCTCCGCCAGAGCCCCCCGACGGAGGGAGTGCCCACTCAGCTCCGGGTCCTCCTTCTTCAGCGCCGCCACGATGCGCCGGTAGGTAGTGTCGACCACCAGCGCGCCCGCCGCCCGCCCCGAGATCGCCTCCCGCAGCACCTCCGTCCAGCACTCCGAGAGGAACAGGCCCGTCGTGACGCCCAGGCGGAACGGGTCGCTCTTCGTCTCCGCCCAGTTTACGGCGACAAACTCGCTCTGGAAAGCGATGTCCCCGCACTTCAGGCGCACCACGTCCGACACCCGCGCCGCCCCGCACCACCCCAGCACAATCGCGAGCTTCGTGTCGCGGTCGACGTCCGCCCGGCCCACCACTGCGGCCACCTGGGCGGATGTTGCTGGCTTCGCTTGGTGCTGCGGTCGGAGGGCCCCCAAGCGCTTCAGACCTCGCTTGAAGTCTTGGAGCAGCTGGGAGTCCACCACAACCCCCATGCGGCTCATCGCGGCGACCGCCCTCGATACGTACTGTAGGGCGGAGGAGGGCCGGAGTGGGGAGTCCGCTTCGGACATGAGCCTCTGCACCCAGTAAATGATGCAAAGGTCCCACGGCAAGAGCACACCCGTGGTCTGCTCCCACTCGTGCCGGAACTGGAGGAGTCGCCGGTGGGGCCCCTCGAGCCCCCTCCACGTCGACGGTGCCAACGCCTCCCCCAGCGTCTTCACCGCGCGCTTGGCGATCCGCTGTGCCTCTCTGGCGGTCAGCGGGTCCTCCTGTGCCCGTCTCCTTCCCACCCGCGCCGTGGAAAGCACCCCTATGCTCTCCAGCATCGCCGTGAGGGGCGAGCTCACTGCCTGTGGCCCCCCCTCCTGCTCCGCTGGCTGGTGGGGTGGCCCTGCTGCGGCTGTGGCTGCGAGCTGCGTTGCTGTTGTTGTTGATGTTGATGCTGTGGGTGGTGGACCTGGGGGGAGCGTGGCTGGCGGGCCCGTGCCTTCTCCTTTGCCGCCCGGAGGTACGGAGGAATCTCCGGCTTCCCGAAGAATTCCTCCTCCATCGCGGAGGCCGCCTCCCATCCGCCCCCCAACACGCCCTCGTTGAGGGCTTCCAGCCTGCAGAACTGGTTCTGCATCAGCCGGACCAGGAGGTCGTCGTAGTCCTCCGGCTCCTGCAGCGACGGCAGGCTCGTCATGATGAGGTTGATATCCCTCATCCGCGCCTGCGCCTCGTGGGCCTGCGGGCGCAGGGCACCCCCCGCCCGGGCCCCCAGCAGGGCGTCGTAGCGGCGCAGCTGATGCAGGTGCACCAGCCCCAGCGTGGCCTCGTCCGCGTGCCACCACTCGTCCACGTCCAGGGGGTTGAGAGCCCCGGCGCCCCTGCGGCTGTCGCTGCTGCCGGCTACGCTGCCGGCCCCGTCCCGCTGCTCCGGCTTTCCGGCCCTCGGTGCTCCGGCGCCGGCTCCGGAGCCCGTCCCGTTTCCCCGCAGGCGGGCCAGCTCCGCCTGGAGGTCCGCCACCTCCTGCATCCGGCGTACCTCCTCCCGGAGGGAGGCCACCTCGTCCTGGGGGGCTGCAGCCCGGCTCGCGCCTGCCTCAGCCCTTACCCTCGCGTGCTCCGCGAGGGCCGTCTCCCGCTGGGCCTTAGCCCGTTCCTCCATCACCAGCGCGGCGTTGCGCGTCTTCTCCCTCTCGAGGGCCAGCTCGGCCTCGAGGCGGGCTCTCACCTCCGCGTGCCTGGCGGACTCCTCGGCGACCATCGCCCGCGCCTGCGCCTCCGTGACGGCGTTTGAGGCCGCCGCCTCCACCGACGCCACCTTCGCGTCCGACTCCGCCCCCGTCACCCGCTGTGCCGCAGCGGATTCCACCTTCGCCGCATGCGCCGCTGCATTCGCGGATGCGATGTGCATCCCCGCCGCCGCCTCCGCGTTGGCGGCCCTCGTAGCCGCCCCCGCCTCCACCCCCGCCGCGTGCACCCTCGCGTGCGCCTCCACCTGCGTGGCCCGGATGTCGGCCCCCGCGACCTCGCGGGTGGCCACCTCACGGGCATTGGCGGTGTTCACTGCCGCCAGCGCCTGCCCCATCGCCATCCCGAAGTCGCCCGCCGGGAGGGGGGCGGACAAGGCGTCCGGGTTGCCCGCGCCGCGCCCCACTCCGGACAGCACCAGCTCCGAGTTCTGCACGCCAGGCATCGGTTGTGTCGGGGGTTGAAGGGTGGAGTAAAGAGAAGGGAGTAGGTGGGTGTGTTGAACCACGAAAATATTTTTCGTTGAACGCAGCCAAATATAAGGCCTAACCTGTTTTGGCGCACGGGTGTGATGACAAAAGGGAAAAGTGCTAGCACAAACATGATGTTGGTCTTCTGGTTATGTCTGGTTTCTTAGAACACTTAACGTGTATGCAATAAGAGATGCCGTGTGTCAAATTATATGGTATTTGTCTCGCAAAAAAAATGGTCGCTTGTTGTTCTCCCCCAAACCCACCCCCCAAACGCCGCCACCCACTCCCCTCCCATTTCCAACGCCACCACCACCACTACCACCACCACCACCACCACGTTGCGCTTCTTTTTGCTGCCGCACTGAGACAGCAACAACACCCGCACTATGGCACCTCCACAGCCACAGACACCACCACCACCACAAACTCTGGCACGAATAGGGACACCGCCACCACTGCTTCCCTACCCCTCGTCCTCCCGGTCGGACCCTGCATCAGACCGTGCGCCACTCGGGGAGGCGCTCCCGCCGTAGACAGAGTAGGATGCACAGGACATGGTGTCGTCGATGGAGGGAGGCTTCATGCGCAGGCCCTGCATCCCGACGTCCTGGCTGGGGGTCGCACCCAGGGAGGCGCCGCCAGGGCCTCCGCGTGACTTCACGATCTTGGGGACACCGCCGCTGCCGCGTGCGTCGATGAGTCGGCGGAGCTTCATGCTGTTGTCGGAGAGCTTCAGGTCCTTCGGCAGGACGGATACGATCTCGATGTGGAACTCAGGCAGCTTGTCCTTCCGCGGCTGGCGGATGACGTCGCGGATGTCCATTGCGAGCCGCTTCTTCGTCTCCGCGTCGAGGTCGCGCGGGACGCTTGCTTTCTGCCCCTTCACACCCTCGTTCACAACCCGGATCAGGAGTACGTCCCGCGAGCCCCCGTCGTCCTGCCTCAGCTCGTGCACCACCTGGAAGTCGAGGTACTGCGACAGGAGGGGCTCCATCTCCGAAAGGAAGATCGTGCTGTCCCCCATCTGGAAGCACTGGTGTTGCCTGCAGACGAGGCGGATCGCCTTGTGCCGTTCCCCGCGGAAGGTGATCCCGCCGTTGGGCACCGCCTTCGCCACGTCACCCGTGTCGTACATCACATAAGGGATCTTCTTCCGCAGGAACTGCGTGACGAGCACCCGCCCCGACCCCCCCTCCTCAGGAGACTGCGTGCGGACTATCTTGATGCGCCAGGCGCGGCGGCGGATCTTGGGGCGGTCGCGCTTCCCCCCGTTGGGGGACCCCGCCGCAATCAGGTCCTCCTCGTCGAGCCAGGGGCCGCCCCAGTCCCAGGCGTAGCTCCAGCGGGGCGACACCTTCCACTCGTCGCAGAAACCCCACACACCGTGCTCCTCCACGTCGGGCAGAGTCACGTCGCGCCGCTTCATCGGCTTCAGCTCCGCGTCTGTCCAGGGCTGCGGGTCCTTCTTCATCAGCTTCCCTTTGAACCCGATCATCGGGTATTTCCGCTGGTTCTCAAACACCTCGCGGAAGCTCTCCATAGTCGAGGGGGGCAGCTCCGAGGGGACGGTGGGCTTCAGCTTGAAGTCGCTGGTGCCGGGGTTGGTGATGAAGAGGTGCGTGTCGTGGAGGGCTGACGGGGAGAAGCCCAGCACGCCCAGCTCGGAGGTGCCGTAGACTGCGGCGAAGGTCGGGGGGAAGAGCTTCCCGTGCATCTCGGAGCCGAACACACGCTCGAACACCCGGGTCTGCGTGCTGTGGGGGAGGTTGCCGTAGAGTATCACATGCTTCACAGGCAGCGTCGCACCTTCGCACTGGAGGTGCCACGCGAGTTGCGCCAAACGGTTTGTTGTCGAGACAATAGTGTTTGCCTTGCACCTCCGCGCGGCCTTCGCGATGTAGTCATCGGCGCATCGTGCGTCGCATGGCAGGATGGAGACGCCGCAGTCCTCCATCATGCGCTGCAGCATGCTGTACAGCGGGTATGCCGTCCCGGTGAGCAGGTTCAGCGTCACCTGCGACTGGGTGAAGATATCCAGCTCCTTCGCGAGCTTCGTCATCTCCTCCAGCTCCTGCTTCCACTCCCCTGTGGCGACCGGGAAGTAGAACTTTTTGGAGGTCGCGAGGCCCCCGCTGGCGCACCACACGACCCCGCGCTGGTCGTCGCCTGCAGCCTTCAGCCCCTCCTCGAAGTCCTCCTTCGTCATCACCGCGTCATCAGCGCCGATGTCGACGTCATGGTAGATCGGTGACGCCTTCGCCGCCTCCAGCACAGCCTCAAACTTCTCAAGGTCCATCGCCCACCACCACCACCGTGCAGCCCCAGCAGGGCTGCGGTCAGGATGACGTCAAACGGGTGGCCCAATGGAGCTGGGCTGGGCAGCTGGGGGGGGGGGGGTGAGTGGATGCAATAGGCCCTATGTCATGTCAGAGCTGCCGGTGTGTGGCTCGGGTGTGGGGGGGGTAGGGTGGGCCTGTTTGGGTTGCGGAAATGAGGAATGGTGGTGCGGTGGTGTGGTGTGGTGCGGTGCGGTCCTGGCCAATGTTTCCCCCATCTGCGGTCTGGGGGTCAAAAACGTGACCAAACCCAAAAAATATGACCACTGGGACCCCAGAAACACAGTTACCGCCCGGTTTTGGAGGGGCGAAGGAGCAAAACGCACTTATTCTCTGGCGCCGAACCCAGCAGGGGGGATGGGGTCCTTCGCCAGCCCAAATCAAGAGACCCTACATAACCATTCATGAGAGTCATGCCAGATGGTGCGATGAAGTGATCACACTCACAAGCGATGTGCAAACGGTCCCACATGAACACAACCTTGGCAAATGTGTGCCAGAGGCAATTAGTCAGGCAAGCGGAGACATTCCCAGTTACGGCAAGCTGCATGATTGTTTATTGCAACTTCCGCAGACGGGATAGCTCGATCACAACCCGCAATAACAACACCACGACAATGGCGGCGACCAGAATGGATGCGAGTAACAGGACTGTCTGCTCCTCACTAGTAGTGTCGGACAAATTCCGATCCACGGTATGTACGATCGGGGGTGTGGCAGCCTGCTCCTCCTCTGCCACGGAGAGTGTGTGGACACGCCGTGCACAGGCAGCGTCTCCAGCACACCCAGGTGCGGAGTCAGGTCGCCAAGCGGGCAGTGTGTGTCAGCGTTGGCGTTCATGGGGTGTTCCCTCAGGCACCGCGCCACGTTCCCCACCATACCACCAAGCGGGTTGTACATGTCGCGTGACGCCTGGTAGTCCGACACACAGGCTGCAGCATCCCCGAAGCTCCCCACCGTGCGTTTGGCGATGTGGTACGACATGTCGGGCAGTGGGGTGTCGCTGTGCAGCGATACGTGGATCAGCGTGTCACTCGCAGGGTCGTACTGCGACAGACGCACGTGCCCTGTGATCCCAAACACTCCGGTGTTGCTGTGCTGATGCGAGAAGTTCGCCCACAGCACCGTGCGCTCGTGTTGGAACCCCGTTGCAGGCCGCACGATCTCGGCACAGATGGGTCCGGGCAGCCCACCGCCACCAATCACAAGCACCCTGCCTTCGACAGACATCCACCCCGATAACCGCAGTCCGTCGTCCTCCAGATGCAGCGGCGAGTCGTCCTGCCCCACACCGCCCACCAGGAGGTCTCCAAACTTGTTCTGGAAATCGCCCATCTGGCAATGGGAGTACATATTCCTTCTGGCTGGTGGCGTGACGAAGCAGCGGTCCGGATCACCCGTAGAGAAAGGATCATACACGCCAGCGTCAGGCACGGGACACCCCCGTTGCTTCGGGTTGTAGATGCCCCAGGCCAGCCGCTGCAGCTGGGGGTCTTCCTTGTGGGCCACGTGTCTGAAGAGCGGCCCCAACTTTGCTGTGATGGACACTCGGGGGGAGGAGCTGTTGTACGGTAAGCCCTTGGCGAAGCCATCGAGAGCGGACTCAAAGGTGACACTGCCGTAGTGTGCGAAGTCAGCCACGAGGTGGTTCGCCTGCCTTTCCCTGTAGTGGATCATCACCGGTTGGTAGGCCTGCGACGTGTGTGTTGACTTGACACGTCCGAAACTGTCTGTGAAACTGTCGGTGCTGAAGAGCTCTGCCGTGTTGTGGTCCGTCTGCGCTGCGATGGCTGCGGCTGCTGTTTTAAGTGCAGCGTGCACGGATTCAATGTGGGCGCGCGAGCCTGACGGGTGCAACGCGACGGGGTCATTCACCATCTGCATCGCAGCCGCGTGCCACGCATCTGCAGCAGGGCGCATGGTGACCCGCGTCTGCTGCCCCTCACCTGCGTGCGCCGCAACATCTGCACGTGGCGCCATCCTGTTGAGGAGCCCCACCAGAGCCCCTCTGCCGGCCGCGTCCAGCGCACGGTTCAGCACCACCTGCAGGGTCACCACAGGCACAAAGCGGTGCACGGGGAGGTGGGCAAAATACTGCAACGGCGGTTTGCAGGGCACAGCGCGGTCCACATCCTCATCCTGATAGCGCTTGCAAAAAACCTCCTTGATGGAGTCAAACTTGCACGTCAAAGAGCCACGGTCGCTGTACGGCACCTCCGTTCCTGGCACCGAGAGGCCCGTGAGGGGGTGGACACACCAAGCGGTAGTTTTGGTATTGTTGGTAGTCGGATACAAGTATCTTCCATCAGTATAGGGGGAGCGAACGCACCGACGTGAAACCAGCTCACCCACGCTGGGGCACATCTTCACCGAGTCGCATATGGCGCTGTGTGTCATTTGGGAACCACGGGTTTTGTAGTCGGTCTCCGGGCATGCGCCAGTGTACCCCATGTCGCGCAGCAGGGTCTCGCACCGTACGACGGCATCGTCGGAGCAGGGACCCCCTACCTCGGCTGGCTCGAGGAACACGGGGCATGTGCCGCAGTGCCCCACACAGAGGTCGCCGATGCTGGCCTCCAGGTGCGTCCGCTTGGCAGTGCACATTCTGGGTCCTAGCATAGGATCCATAATCCACGGATTTCTCTTGAAGTGATCTGGGAAGACATCTGCGGCAGGGGTCCCGCACCCCAGCTGTGCAGCAGTGTCACACGAAACCACACCAGCCTCCACCCAGCCATCCAATAGTGCGGAGAGCGTGCCGCAGTGCAGCGCGGACACTACATTCACATCAAGTATGACCCCGTCGGACACGGTGAGCACAGCGTAGTATGCAGAGTGCTCTTTCAAGATCCAGAGAAATCGGACAAAACGTTCGGCCTGCGCAGCAGTGTGGTAGACACTGCCTCTGTACCTGAACCGTGTTCGTGAGAAATCGACAATCTGATTGTGCAGGTTGCCCGGAGCATTGCAAGGAGGAGGAGCACCAAGCGCGCTCGAGAGGATCAACTGATACGAACCTGTTGCCGGAATGAAATCGACGCGGAATGAAGCAGCGCCCACCGCCCCCTGCTGCGGCAACCCACCCGCCACCCACAGCGTGGTTGTGAACTCGAACTTACACTGCGGAGTAGACGGCTCGAGGCATTCCCCTCCGCAGTAGATGTGCAGGGGATACAGCCCAGTGCAGGTGGAGGGGCACACGTGAGAAAGGCGTGTGTCCAGTGTGAAACCGAGGACCGACACACACCTCTGCTGTGAGGGGCAGTACGCCTCTGTGCGGGCACAGTCCTGCTCAGCTGCACGCACGCCGACTAGGCAGAGCAGGACCGCCAGGGCACCGCCCTGCCCCCCCATGGCTTGCCTGTCGGGTGGTGGCGGTGGGCAGCTGCACTGCAGAGAGGTTGGGAGCGGAGAGTGATCTGAAGACATGCAGTTGGGGGTTGTCGTGCAACCACCCCACCCCCACCCTTCCGCTTCACCACCGGCTGGCACACCTACACCCGTGTTATAATGCAAGCCTGATTAGATCTGAGTGCCTGTTGGGGCACCCTCCTGTTGGTTCGATCCCTGCTGCGGGCATACGTGCATCTGTTGGAACGTGCCGTTAGCACGTTCCAAAATATGTTACACACGAGACAGTGCAGTGCCCGTAAGAAGACCCAGAAGACACGGGCAGGCCAACAGGGGAGGGAGGCAGGGGAGGCAGGGGAAGGGAGGGGGGGTGCTCGATACCTGCAACCTGCTGTGCTGCACCACACACCCACACACCGGGGGTGCCAGACGACCGTGAAGTGGATGAAGATATAACAGCATCTCCCTTCCCCCCCCCCCTCCCCCTCCCTCCGGAGACCATGGTGCACCGACAGACCCACCCCGCACCCCAACACCCCAACCCTTCCGCAACACACAGCGGGTTTCGATCAGTCACCTGCTCTTCCTCCACGCGTTCATCGCAGAAGAAGGGTGGCGTGAGAGAGGCTCACCGAGCCACACAAAGCCTCGAGGCGAGTGGAGGGGGTGGTGGTGGTGGCGGTTATAGTGTCTCGCATGTGAACACCAGGGGGGAGCTGGGTCAAACGGAGAGCCTGGCTTCCCCCCCCCCCGTTCATTCAACGTGCAGGGAGGTGTGCCGAGAGAGAGCGGGAGAGAGGGGGGTGGAGGGGATGTAAAAGGAGGGGGTTTGCCGACAGACAGCACATCGCAAGAATCCCTTGGTGTGTGTTCCCCCGTTAGATGTACAAAAGAATATATCAGAAGGAGAGGGAACAGAAGGGGGGGGGGGGCGCCATCCTTCACGCTGCCCCCCCCCCCTTGAGGAGAAGGGGCTTCTCCCCGATGAAGCATGCAGACAGAGGCAATCCCCTCCGCTCCTCACTGTATGCCCCGCACCCCACACCCCCTTGTCAGGAAGAGAGAGAACGCGTCGGAAACATTCGCCCTCCCCCACCCCACCCCACCCCACACCCCCCCCCCCGAAGCGATTCCCCTTTTTTCGTTATAAGCCCACCTCTGTTCCGCCCCCCATTGGGTTTTTCTGCCGCGGCCCCACACTACACATCTCCTCCCCGAGAGGGGAGGGGGGGATGTCTGTAGTGGGGCAGTGGAAGCTCACCCGCACATTCCTGGAGTTTGCTCGCAGAAATGAAGGGGGGGGGGGAAGGAGGGAGAGCTGCCCGCAATCCCCACCCCACAGCTCAGGGTTTTCAGGAAGCTGGATGCACACAGCTCGCCTGCCCCCCCCCCCCGCTCTGCCTCACTGACACACAGGCACAAGACACACACACAACACCCCTGGCACCCAATTTGTTAACTAAGTAGGCCCTCCACTCTCACACACAACAACGCACTGCCAGCCTATCTGACCCCACACCCCACGAGTGATTTGACAACGTGTCAGCGAATGCTGCCATCCTGGAGCATTCGTCACAGAAAGCTCGTTAGATGGACACACCACAACACAACACACACTCCCCCCCCCCGTTCAAAAGGCTGGTTTGGGCCCCCCAGGCGTAATAAGTATTTAAACCGGACCGACACCGACTACAGCTCGTCCGCCTTGCTGTCCTTCTCCTTTGAGTCTGTCGCGGGTTCCTCGGCAGCAGCCTTCTTCGCCTGCTTCTTCTTCTTCTTCGCAATCTTACCGACAGGCTTGAAGCGGAATTTCCGGTGCGTGGCAGCGGCAAACTCAAACCACCCCAGCTGGTGCGACCTGTTGTGCGGCACGTCGTGCGGGGCCCCCGTGACGGCATGCAGCACCACCCACGACTCCCGCACCTCCACCACGGGCTCCGCCGGCTCGCCGGCAGCCGCCCCCTCCGCCCCCTCCTGCGCAGCAGCGCCACCCTCTGCACCCGCTGCAGGGGCAGCCTCCTCCGCCCCCTGTGCGGCCTGCTCCACCGCCTCCGGCTCTGCAGCAGCAGGCGTGTCGACCTCCTCCTCCACCACGCCTGCGAACTCCCAGCGCACGGGGTCCCGCTCGGGGTAGTCGTTTGCGGTGGTGAAGGTGAAGGCGTCGATGGTCACGTTGACGGGGAACTCGAGAACCACAGACTTCTTGTCGTGGTCCAGCCACTTCGTGTTGGCGTTGTTGTCCAGGATGTTGGCGGGGCCCTCCGTGGTGGGGTGCCGCCCGCTCTCGCTGTGCGCAGTCGCGTTGAGCTCCGAGAGGTTGAGCGCCACACCCTCGAAGCGGAGGTGGATGTCCGCCAGCTGGAAGTTGCGGGATGTCCCCTCCTTGCGTGTCTTGTCGATCTTCGACCGGCGGTGCTCTTCGTGCGCCGCGCGGGCCGCGAGCTCCTTTGCGACCATCTTCTCCTGGCCACGGCACACCTTGGTGACCTCCGTGCACAGCTTGAGGGTGAACGTGTCGCCGCCAATCTCCTCCCGCAGCAGCTCAGCCACACCCTCATCGTGCAGCTCCAGCAGCTCGTGGCAGGCGAGGGTCAGCTGCTTGCCTGGGTTCTTCGCCACCTCCTTGTCGCTCTTGGTGTACGACTCCGCGTCGGACAGCGTGCTGTCCTTCGTGAAGAGCCGCGTGTTGTCCGTCGCATTCACCTTCAGCCGGTACCCCTTCACGTCGGAGCTCTCGCAGAGATCCTCCGTTGTGTCGATCGTCATCAGCTCGGAGGTGGCGTAGGTCATCTTCTTGACGCCGCCCCCGCCGTGGGGGTCCCACTTGCCGTTGCCGAGGCGGTGCGACACCTGCACCGGGTTTGCGTTCTTCTCGATCATGCGGTCCTTCTTGGCGAGCAGCTCCACCGCAACGGCGCGGCAGGCGCTGCACCGGAGGAGGGGCTGCTTCTGCAGGACCTCGCCTGCCACCCCCACGCTGCACAGCGCAGCAGCGAGGGCGAACGCCCAGCCGTGCAACATGCCTGTAGCCCTCCGCACCGCTCTGCAGGTGTGTGGTATGGTTCGTGCATTGTGAGGTCGGGTGCAAGGTAGAATGTAATGACGGAGGGTGGGCATTTTAAAACTTTTCCGGATAACTGCCTGTCCCCCCCCCACTACCACTCGCAGGGCGTTGTCTCTCGCCGCTTCAAGGCTAGATAGGGTGTGCATGTCAGACTGGGGGTGGGGTGAAAGAAGAATGAGTCTCGAAGAAAAGATAGGTTTTAGGGCCTTCACTCGTGTCTAGTGTCAAAACCGGGGGGGGTGCGACCAGCCTGGTTTTGTGAGGGGGTAAAACACGCTCGCGTGTTCTGCACTGTAGAGGGAAGGGCACCCGCTGGCAACAAAGAAGGGGAATGAAAGGAACTTCGGGATCGAGGTGCAGTGTGGCCGTTACGGGGACCGAGTCTTCCCCCTCGTGTGGGACACAGGAGAGAGAGACTTATGGTCGGGGCAGTGGCGAATGAACCTAGGACTCGTTGAGGCGTTGGGGCACGAGGTTCAGTTTTGCTGAATTGTTTGACAACGTGCGTGCAATGGTGGTGGATGAGTGCACCGGGATGCCTGGGCTGTTATCGCAGCAAAGCCGAAGAGGGGGAGATGAATGCCTTTCAGAAAAGAGAGAAAGACATGCACCAGCCTCGCCCGCCCCCCTCCCCGATCCCGCTGCAGCTAGGTTCTCCACACAGCACACAGCGAGATGACACAAGACTGCACCCAAACTACACAAAAGGCAACCCCTGGCCTGCAAAAGGCAGACTCCCAGCTGGGCCTGGACGAGGGGGGCTAGGTCCCCAGCCCACAGAAGGCCCAAGACAGGGCAGCAGCCGCCCGTTCGGACAAAGCAATGAGGAGGACAGAAACTGGGAAGCTTGCGTGTGTGGAAGCGGCTTGCTGCTCGCAGGCTCGCTGGGGCTTCCCAAAACCAGTCCTGATGGGGTTACACCAGACACAGGAGGACGGGGGGCACTAGTGTGAATACTTATGCAAAGGGCGCTAGGAAAGGGGGGCTTCGCCCTGTGTGTGCAGAAAACTCTCGTTGACCGTTGGTAGGGTGTCAGCAACCGCAACCCAGCCAGGGCAGTGATGTGCACGTCGCCTCAAGGCGTTGTGCTCTAAGATTTTCCGTGGGGTGAGGGCGCATCGAGTGAACCCAAGATGCGGTCGCCACATCACTGCCCTGTCACATAGGGAAGCCCCCCGTGTGCTGCATGATATGATGCCCAACCCAGCACAGCATGAGCGTCGAAGCAACACAATACGTTTAAATACCACAGCATCGCCGCAAGGATCCTCTTGCTTGACACCCCCCCTCCCCCCATATCATGTGTTGCTCCATAAGAAGCAGGCACAACTGTGAGACACGGTATGGTGACGATCGGTCCAATTAAATCCACGATCGTGAAAAAAAACGATCGTTTTAATTGGAGGCTAATTGGACCAGGGGATAAGATAGGTCTGGTTTTCCGGTTTTCAAAACCAGGGTTTCCCGGTTTCCGGTTTTCTGGAAAAAAAAAAGGCCGATCGGATTTTCGCCGGTTTTTGGGGAACCTTTGTGACAGTCAACCAGTGGGAACATTAGCCAAAAAAATATGGAAAGTGACCCCATCGTGATCCGCACGGAGCTCAAACAGTCAAAAGAAAGCAGAGAAGCGGAGAAAAGGAGCCCAGCGGGACCCGGTGGGTGGTGATGTCCTCGTCATGCGGGTCTTCCCTGTTTGAAGTTTCGAGATACTCCGGTAGCTTGATCATTCCGACCGCACCGTACTCCTTCTGGGCGGCTTGCCGAGCGCATGCACTCAATCTCGTTGCGGTGCACACTGCCAAGGACCACCCTGTCATCCACGCAAGCTACGACCTTGTCTCGAGCACGTTTGCCTTGCTGGGGATGGCACATGCAAACTCCGATGTTTTCGGGAGTGCATGTCCGCTTTGGAGAGGATCGACGGATTCGGGTTCTGGCGGGACCGCGATTTGTGCAGTGTTGGGGACACCCGCTGGTGTTCGCATGAGCGCACGTTGTGCGCATCGTCTGACTGACTGCCTCAAGGGGGTGGTCATGCAACAAGCTCGACCATGAAGGTAGTTGCCCTTCGTGAGGCGTACCAGCAGAGCAGCACCCTCAGGGGGGTTTGTCCTGATGCGGGAGGTGATGCGAAGCCGCGCTCCGTCAGTACGTGGACGCATTGAAAGCTCAGTTCCGTCCCTTCGGGGAGCTGCGTGGAGCAACACGCCACTGCTGTTCGGCAGAGCCTGGTCCAGCCGTGTTAGGTGTGATTCTGAGAGGGTTTGCGCGGGTCGCGCGCGCCGAAGGCGCGCGCGAAAAATTTCAAAACCAGAAAAACCGGAAAACGGCGCCAGAAAAAAAGTCTATCTTATACCCTGATTGGACGATCGTGAAAAAAAAATTCCAATTATTCCCACGATCGTGGGCGATCGTGGCTAATTGGTCGAAGATTTCCCTCCAGTGCCCACCTATCTCTGCAGTCAACCATGTGATGGACCACAGTTCTTCCGGGTATCGAACCCTCTCTGCAGGGTCGGCTGTCAAGCAGGCTAACTCCTGGGCCTTGAGAGCCCCGTGGTTGGCCTGGAGTACGGCCTGGAGCTGTGTAGGAGTTTGGCCGGTGGGAGCTGTTTCAACCGGTAGTCAGCGGTTCGATTTTTTCGCTCGCTATTGGATACAGGGGGCTACGGGGTGATCGTCAGTGCATTTTGGTGCATTTCCTAAGGAACCTAGGTGAAAACTGACGAAGAATAACGAGGCATAACGACCAGCGAAGACCCCCTCTATTTTCAGCTCAATTCCACCCCAAGTTTTCCTGAGCTTGGATATCCCTGGATTGATATCGCTGAATGGCTGAACACCCGAGACAGCCGCTGAAGTTAGAGCCTTGTTGGATGAGGCCATTCCCTTCACAAAGCCGCATCCGATATTGTATACGTTCCCCATCCCAGAGGTGATCAAGCTTCGGTAGAGCTTGGTACTGCAGAGCTCGTCACCCGCTGAACGCTGAACGGTTACCGTTCCGCCGCTGATAACAGAGCCTTGGTTAGGGTGCCACACCTGAAACCAGTGGCTTGGTTGGCTGTGAGTGCATCAGCTTCCCCCGCTGTTCCATCTGATTTTGATCGAGGTTTGGGCGCAACCGGGATGTTCAGACATTGGATGAGACCATTCCCGGATCATTCCATCAGCCAATAGTAAGCACATTCCGAATACCAGGGGTATTGGCTGAATGGCCCCTTTCAGCCGCTAGAATTCGAGCCTTGCCGGGAGGGGCGCTGGTAGAAGTGTCGGGGATGCTCCTCTGGAGTTACTCCGGAGCACACCGGGCACTGGTAGCGATGTTTGGCGGCTTTGACCGATGGCTGAAAACCCGGTGATTTTTCGCAGTGTTCCGACATGGAGTGGGGACGTAGCCCTCTCTTCTGGAGGCCAATGTGGCGCAGTCTCCGAGACACAAAAATGAACCGTGTCATTGACGCCTTCATCTTCCAAGAATCAAGGAATTGGGCGCCTGGGCCACAGCAGGTGAATGTACGCACCCTCCGGAGCCGGAAGGAGGTGGTGGCACCGGAGGCCTCCGGAGGGCTGGTAGCCTTGGTTCTGGGTGCATCCCTTCGACCCTGCAGTCTCTAATCCGATGATATCACGTCACGGCGACTACCTGAGCAAAGTTGTTTCAAACCCCACCTCTTGGATCACCAGCAGCTTTATGGAGTTGTATGGCATTGGTCAATGAACAACTATGCAGTTGGTACATCATTCTGGCAGAGGGACAACTTCCCCGTGATGTGACCATGTGACATTCGCGCACGATACCATGTGCCGGACTCATCACACCGTCGCCTTCTTGCACGAATCGACATCACGGGTAGATATCCCTGTGACGTCGGTCAATACAGGTTGGGCGATGGGCAAATTACTCGTCTCCGAGACTAAACAGAGACTTCGTGGTCTTAGGCATATGACCACACCCCGTTCTTTTCCATATTGATGTACTCATCTGAATCAGTCCGATGACGACCCGACATCAATACCAGCCCAGATTTGCACCATGTAACGTGACATTGTCTGCCGACGGAGTTGTGCCCAACAACTGACGGCAGAGCGACAACAAAATTACCACCCGAGCGAACCCATCCTGGTTGTCGAGTTTTGTGCAATAGGTGTTCCCCTTCGGTGGACCATGTGTAGTCGTGAATACCACCGATACCTGGGACTCCCGTGGTTAAGCCCCCCCCTGGAGGCGATTTTCGGGGGGGGACTTATACACGGGGGGTCCCAGGTACATCGATGAACTATAGACCGTACCTACGTAGCTCCACACGGTTTTCAGGGGACCACGGTGGGTATGTATTGGCAGGATAGTTCCTATTGCCCTCCGAAACCCGCACGGGTCGGGAATTTTGGACTGGCTGGTAAGAACCACAACCACCCGAGTCAGTCTTGGCTGTGTCTGCTGCATGACGTCACATGAACTCTAAGGATTTCCGAAGGAAAATTCCCTCCAATTATTCCAATTAGCTAATTGGAGCCACGATCGTGGCGATCGTGGTTTTTTTCCCCACGATCGTGGAAAAAAGTTAATTGGAGGCTAATTGGACCGATCGTCACCATACCGTGGTGAGAATTGTCTTCTTTCTTTTTTGGCACATCTGCAGAAGAAAAACAGGAAGAAGTCCGCCAAAAGACATAAGAAGCCGTGCAAAGGACAAAATGAGAACAATAAAACAACACGACGGGGCAGGGGTGGATCGGGGCCATCGATATCACAGGGGCGGGCAGAGGCGATCCCCCCCCCCCCCCCTCCAAAGAAACGGCACAGACTTGATGCGTGTGTGCACGCAACACCGGATGGGGGATATCGCACAGCGGCGGTGCCCGGGATAGAGCGGGAAAACCGCCGCGTCGCCCACCACCCCTCCGCCACCTTCGGGCAGAGGCCACCCCCTCACCCACCCCCTCCTCCCTCGGATCCCTCCCCTCCGCTCCTGCAGACTGCAGGCAAACAGCCGATGTGTCGACACCGATGTGCCCAGCAGGCAGGCATGCATGCTCACTGAACGCTGCAGTTGGCAGCCGGGGAGGCGGGCCCAGAGCTGGACGACCTCATGCGGATGTTCTGCGCACGGCAAGGCGGGGGTGCCGGGCGGACCACGATGTGTGGGATCACAAACGCCGCGACCAGCTCGTTGAGCTCTGTCGGGAGGAGCCTGTTGATGGACCCCGTCTTCGACAGGCGCAGCTTCGACGCGGCGCGCAGCAGCTTGCCCTGCCACAGGAGGAAAACGACGAGCCCACGCTTGTGCATCTCGCGGAACAGCAGCGAGGGCACAGACAGCACCCGCAGGTCGTTGAAGGAGGGCTGCGACGTCTGGCCGTGCTGGTTGTCCCCCCAGGTCAGCACATCCCCGTTCGACAGCGACGCTGCGGAGTGGAACTCCCCAGCAGCCACCGCCACCACGCGCAGGCCGCAGGGGATGGGCGGCAGGTCGCGCTGGCCGTAGTCGTTGTCGCCCCAGGCATGGGCCTGCCCGTCGCTGTAGAGCACCACAGAGTGGCGTGCCCCGCAGGCGATGGAGACAGGCTTCACGCCGTCCTGGCGGGGCTTGGGTGGCTCGTAGCCCCCGCCGTAGCTGTGGGCACCCCAGGCGTGGATCTCGCCGTTGTCGAGAACGGCGATGGATTTGTGGAAGCCGGCAGCGAGGAGGATCACCTTCTCTGCCCGGAGGTGCGGCGGTATCGCAGCCTCGCCGTGTGTGTTGCGCCCCCATGCGACGAGCGTGTTGTCGTCGCGCAGCGCCAGGCAGTGCATCTCGCCCGCCACGACCTGCAGCACGCCGGTGAGCGGCTCTGCTGGGGGCGGCACAGGGAGGCCCCACATCACCACCTCCCCGCTGTTGAGCAGCGCCACGGAGAAGGCGGTTCCGGCAGCGATGCTGCGCACCCCAACGGCGTTCACCGTGCTGGGGGTGCTGGCCTGTCCCGACAGGTTGTGCCCCCACCCGGCGACGGTGCCGTCCTCCAGGAGGGCGAGGCTGTGCGTGCCGCCCGCAGCGACGCCGATGGCCCTGCCGCCCAGCTGTGGCGGCCATTTGCTTGTGCTGCGGCCCCACCCATTGTGCCCCCACCCGCTGACAGACCCATCTTCCAGCACGGCGAGGCAGTGGCTGTGCCCGGCTGCAATCATTGTGCCAGGGGCGTGCGGGGTGTGTGGGGGCTTTGAGGCTTTACCCCAAGACGCCACACGCCTGGCAGGGTGGGGTGGTGGTGGGTGAGGAGGGGAAGGGGGGGTTTGATCGTCGAGGGGGAATGGAAAAGTAAATCTCCCAGCACCTTCTCGCAATGTTTAGTCCTTTTTGTAGTCACTACACCAGATATGTTGTACAAGGCAGATCAATGCACAACGGGAGGGTGTGTAGCAGTTGTCTGTCAGTGGCTTGGTGGTTGGACCGCAATACAGTATCACTAAAACACAACAGGAGGGGAAGGGGGAGGGTGTGAAGGTTGAAGGGGGCACGTGGTTGGGTGGGGTATTGAAACAGAAGTAGGAAGGAAGCACAAGGATGGTATCTCCTTCACGGAGGGGGCTGGGTGGGGTGGGGTGGGCCCATCTCTGTCGCTGCACCGCTGATTGTTTTTCGCGGCTTGTCGATTGTGAGAACTGTGTGTCTTATGGGGCCTTTGCAATCACCCCCGCCCCATTTAACTGGATTTCGAGAAACATGCCCAGCACAGAAGCACAATGCCCAAAAGGTTGTGCATTCGTGCGGGTAGGCAGCAGGATGGGTCAAGGATAGACGATCTGTGCCCCCCCGCTGGATCGTGAAGCGAAAGCACAAACCAGGGGTATTCAACTCAACTGTCAAAAAGATAAGCGGGAAGAAAGCGGGCCCGCTTGTAGCCCGAACAGCGAACAAAGAGATGGTGCACCACTTGCACCATTACGTGTGTGAATGATGATTCGGCTCAGGCTTTGCCCCGGCTCGGCGCATGCCTTCACGCATCACCCACAGACTGCAACGTCTGCCTTTCGACTAGACGTCGGTACGACATCTCGCCCTCTGGGGCGTCTTCCTTCCGCATGAGATCTGCGTGTGTGCCGTGCTCAACCACAACACCCTTGTCCAGCACGAAGATCTGGTTTGCCTGTCGGGATGGGGAGTGGTGCGTGAGCCGCAGGAAGAGAGGGTGTAGCAGCAGGAGAGAAGGAATCAAACAAGGCGTTGCGCAGCATACCCGCACCACTGTGGACAGGCGGTGTGCAATGACGATTGTCGTGCGGCCCTGCGACGCTTTGTCGAGGGCCTGCTGCACCAGCATTTCCGATTTGGCGTCGAGTGCGGAGGTCGCTTCGTCCAACAGCAGGATCTGTGTGAGGTGGTGGTCGGGCAAGGCAGGGAGAGCAGGGCAGTGGACATTGACAGCACAGCAGGACATTGGCACACCTTCGGGTCCTGCATCAGGGCACGGGCGATAGCCACGCGTTGCTTCTGTCCGCCGGACAGCATGACACCCTTCTCGCCCACCTCCGTGGCAAAACCGTCAGGGAGATTGTCGATGAACTCCGTTGCATTGGCAATGTCGGCCGCTGCTCTCGCGCGACGCAAGAACTCGGCTTTGACATCCGGGTTGGCTTCGATGGTGTCGAGAAGCGTGTCGTCTGCGTCGCCCCCCTCGTGCAGCACAGAGTAGATGATGTTGGAGAACACGCTCCCAGAGAACAGCACAGGCTCCTGCCCGACGATCGCGATCTTCGAGTGGATCTCGTGCGGAGGGATAGTGGCAAGGTCGACACCGCCCAGGGTCACCCGTCCACTCGAAGGCTCGTAAAAGCGCTCGAGGAGGTGGAACAGAGTTGACTTGCCAGCACCCGACAGCCCGACCAGTGCAACCACAGTGCCAGGGGGGGCCGACAGGGACACCCCACGCAGCACAGGCTCGTCGCGTGTCGGGTATGTGAAGCGCACGTCGTCGAAGCTGATCTCTGACATCTCGTTGATGAGCACATCCGACGCACCACCCTGCGGCTGCATCTTGGGCTCCCTGTCGAGGATCTTGAACACCTTAGCACCGGCACCCGTCGACTTGATCAGGTTCGTGAAGCAGTTCAGCAGCGACGACACCCACTGCTGCAGCGTGCCTTGGTACAGCATGAAAGCGGTGAGCACGGTTGGCGACAGATTCTGGTGTTGTGCAAGGTACACACCGTAGAACAGGATCATAGCCTGCACGCATGTGTTGATCAGGAAAGTTGCGATAACCATGTAGTATATCGACTGCATGAACACCTGCTTCACGTTGAGGCGGTACCACGTCCCGACCTCCTTGTCGTAGCGCTTCGACTCGTGCCTCTGGTTGTTGAAGGAGTACACGGTGCGGATCGCGCTGAGCACCTCTTGTGCAACAGCGTTCGACGCAGCGAGGGAGGTCTGCACCTTTTCGGCATTCTTCTGCAGCCAGTCCCCGTACACCTTCCCCACAGCTGCACAGAAGGGGATGACCGCCACCACCGCCAGGGCAAGGCGCCACTCCCGCACAAACATATACACAATAACCCCAACAATGCGCCCGACAGACTCGATAGTCCAGCGGAACACCCACGTGAGGTCGTTCCCCATCTCTGCTGTGTCGACCTGCAGGCGGCTCGTCGCATCGCCGGAAGAGGTAGCGTCATAGTAGCCCACCTCCTGCCGCAGGAACGTCATGAACAAGTCGCTGCGCAGGCGGCGCACCAGGCGCTGCTGCGCATAGCCGAAGAGGAAGAAGTTCCAGAAGTCGAGGATGGCATCCACGGTGCCTGCCACCAGCAGCAGCAACGCGTTGAAGCGTGCCTCACTGTAGTCCGGGTCCTGCTGCTGCAGGCACCCGATGGTCTCCGCCACGAAGTGTGGGATGGACAGCGAGAAGGGGAGCCGCACCAGCAGGGCGATGCAGCCTGCAGCCAGGATGCGCGACTCGGGCTTTGCCAGCGCGAGGAGGCGCATCCAGCCAGAGCTGCCCTCACCCTCTGGGCCCTCCCCTGCAGGGGCCTGGGCCTCGAGAAGGGGGTCGGCCTCCCCGCCCTCCCCACCCTCACCAGCTTCGTCGTCGTCATGCTCGTCTGCATTGATCGTGTGCTGCGGCTGTGGCTGCTGCGGCTGCGGGTCAGCAGGGATACAGCTGTACATGTCGAACATCAGGACAAGGCATGTGCTGACAAGGGCAGCCATGGGTACGGCACAGGCGACAGACACAGACGTGGTGTCGTAGCTGGCGCTGTCGCCCAAACGCGAGAGGGCGAGCACGATGCACCAGCACAGCTGCACCACGCTGCCAAAAGCAAGGACGCCCCGTCTGTGTTCAGGAGAGGAGACGCGCTCGATGCACGACATCAGCAGCACCGCTGCGAACAGCACCAGGATCGTTCCCAGGGCACGCGCAGCGACGTTTATGATGGCAGAGGCGGCGTGCACCGCATCGTGTAGCGAGGCATCCACGTATGCCTTGCACAGCCCGACAGGCCATGCGAGGAGCAGGGTCCCGCACCCGAGGAACAGCAGTGCATTCAGCAGCACGGCACACGTGACGGTGCGTGACATGACGGACCCTGTGTGGTGTGGTGTCATGTAGTTCGTCTCACGCATTCATAATGCTTCACCACGGACCGCATCGACAACGACGTGCGTCATTCTCGAAGGCAACCATTGCTGCAGGTGCACACAGGGAGCCGCACACGCACATCCCTGAGGACGAGGGTTGCAGACGACAGGGGCTGGTTGATGCAGTTTAGCACAAATGGGGTGGGGATGGGGTGGTGGGTGGGGTGACGGCCTTTGCAACATCGACCCCTATTCATCACCATTCATTTCATTCGGCGTTCTTTCCCTGTTCCTGGACACATCGGCACAAGGCACATGACATGGCCTGAGGACGTGTCAAGAGGTTGCCATCGTCGTGTGGTGGCGAACCCTTGCATCAAGGCCAGGCACTTGCGCCACTCGCAAGGAACCACATCGCACAAAGTTACGTTGTAGTGCCCTGGTCCCACCCGGTGTTTTGTTAGGAACATCTAAGGAAGGGGCAGGTGCGTTACAGAAGGTACAGAAGTGTTCAGACTCAGGCGGGCCTACCGGGCCCCTTCCTCGCTTTTGTCAGACGACCTCACAAGGCGAAAGCTCAATCTGCCCCGGCAGCCCCCTCTTCCGCACCTTCTGTGAGACGAAGATTATGGCTCGCCGTCTTCAGCTTCCACTGAAAGCGGGATGTTTCTTGACGACCACAACTTGATAGCAGCCATGACGAAGTCCTGGCTACCAACGGATGCTTCTTCTTTCGATCATTATTACGCAAAGAGTTGCCGACACGGCCACGCCATCGACTGATGCAGATCGAACTGCTTCGCGAGCCCCAGGATAAATGCATTGGGAACTCAAAAGCACCAAGTGTGTGTGATGTTGGGCACATTTATGCGTTTCAGCCCCTGTTCTAAATAGCCTCTCGACGCCCAAAAGCCTGTCCACTGCACGCTGAGTCTATTCGTGGGAGCAGCACTGGCTGACTGTGTGAAGTCTGTGACGGCAAATCTCACAGAACACCTCCAGAGGCCTCATCAAATCTGCCGTAGCCCCATCAGGCACCGAGCATCCCCTGGCGATTGCAGTGCAGAGCGCACCGAGCAAACAACAAGGCTGCACAGCTGCACACCTATCGCCCCCCCTTCCCCCACCCCACCTTCCGTACACCCAAAAGTAACAGAAAATACATCCATTCCGCTCGATCCTTTCCGACGGTTGTTGCATTGCACGCTTCCACCTTTTTTTTCCAGCACACGCGGATTGTGTCGGTGTGTGAAGAACTTTGCCTGAAGTACAGAAAATGGGGGTGTCAGTGGCGGAGCACAAAAGAAGAAAACATCAGAAACATATTCATTCGTGTCGTGGATCTGTCTTCGCGGTGGTGTATTTCCCCTAACACCCTTGGCTGGTCAGGACCTGTCATGTGTGTCAGTTGCAAAATAATATAGCGCAGCCACGCCGCAGAGCTTTCCAGTTGCACGGGGAATCCGAGGATTTTGACAGCATCTCCTGTGCCCTCTGTTTGTGTGTGTGTTTCGTTCCCCGGGGATACTTGGGCTTGGGTTGGGGGTCGGGTCGGGGGCGGAGTGGTCCTCTTCTTAATGGGGGCATGCCGCACGGCTGTGCTGCTCCACACACCGACAGGACAACTCTCGCAGGTGAGAATGTGCAGCCCGGGGCCCTGCAACACAGTACTGTGTCAGCAATAAAAAAAATCAAGCCGTTTGAGGCTCTTTTCGCCACACCGGCTGACTGTGTGTGTGTGCGGAAGGGTGCACGGTTTCCATGGAGTCGGCCTGCAGTGTGCACACCCCACAGACCCAACAAGAAGGGCGTTTCAAACCAGGCTCGTTTATAACGATAGACAAGCCAGAGCAGGGGACAAGAGAGACGGCACCACAGGCAGCAGCGCCTTGCCAGGAGACAATACGCAGCCAAGCCAGTGGTGCAGTGGGTGGGTTATTCACTGATGCTGTTCATGGCGGTGTTATGTTCCCACGGCAGTGCAGCCTTGCCGCTTGGAGCTAGGCAGTGCCGTGCCGCAGGGTATCTCACAAACATTTGGGAAGGCTTCACACCAGGCCTGCCACTCTGCAGGATCACAAGCCGGAGGGGTTTACTTTGGAACACATCATGCAGAGGTGGTTGTGCAGTGTCACGACACGGTGTCGGGCCCGGCTACGCCGGAGTGGGAATGTGCAGCCGGGGCCGGACAACCGCGTTGTGAGCAGAGAGCGCATGGTGTGGTGGTGGTGGATGGTCTACTTGGTAGGAGAGAAACATATGCTGTATGCGCGAATGAGTTCTGAACGATCTGCCCCATGATCCCGAGGGTCGGGTGGGGGGTGCGAATCGATAGATTTTAAAATTCTTCCATATTTTTGTTTTGGCTTCTCGTTGTTTTCAGCACGATACAGAGAGTGTGCGGATTCGCGTGAGGTGGAAATCGTACTCCTTTCGCTTTATTATAGACACCCTGTCCAGCAACTGTGGGAGAACAGTTCCGGACTACTTTTTGTTAAGCGCACACTTGCTGTCTCAAGGCTGTGTTGAGGCCCTGTGAAGTGGCATGAGGTGCTAATCCAAAGCTTCAGTCGTACGATTTCCTTCGTTACTTCGCGACTTCGCTACGCTTCGTCGCTCGTAACTAGTAAAAAGTGTCACTGCGCTTTGTTCGGCACTTTTTGCTTTGGTTTCTTTTTTGCGTTGACGCTTCCACCCGTCGCGACGCCGCCGCCTTTTTGCGTTGACGCTTCCATCCGTCGCGACGCCGCCGCTTTGCCCTGCGCTTTTTAGACCTCACCAAGCCAGTCGGCTCGACACTGCCTCGGTCTCTGTGATCCGAATGTTCTCCGCCGCGTCGATGTAGCGCACCACCCCCTCGATGGTGCTGTGTCGGGACAGCAGCCTGATCTCTTCTAGCGGCAGCCCAAGCCTCGCGAGGTGCGTCAGTGCCCCCCGTCTCAACGAGTGTGGTGTCAGCGTCAGCTTCACCCGCTTCACCGCCGCCGCTATGGATGCATAAGTCACAGTCTGTGGAAACACCTTTTTCTCTCGCGAACGCGCCGTCGTGCGCAGGTGCTCTGTGAGAAGCTCGTAGTAGCGTCGAGGCATTCGCAACCCTGTCATCCGTCCGACTCTGTATGGATCGGACTTCGACTGCGTCCACCGTACTGCGACCTGTCCGTTCCCCATCGGCTTGACATCGTCCCTGTCCAAACGCAGGACATCTGAGCTCCGAGCTGCCCCCGCCCACATCAGACTCAGCGCGATCTTCACCACGTCCCTGGGCTCTCGCTGCATGGCTTCCTTTGCCTCCTCTCGCGTTGCGGGCACAGCGTGTTTCTGGGGTTTCAGTGCCCCTCTCCGCTTTAGCGCTCTCCTGAAGTCCCGCAAAATGCTGCTGTGTTCGAGGTGGATGCCGGCGAACCTGCGGAGCGCCGCCACCAGGTTGTTGGTGTACTGCAGCGCCGACTGCACTGACAGCCCCTCCGCCTGGAGGTGTGCCATCCACAGCATCACGCCTTCGTCGTGCGACTCGACACACTCCTTCTCCTGCCACACTTCCAGGAAATCCCCGTACCGCTCCATGGTCCGCGACAGTGTTTTCCAGTAGTTTGGGGAGAGTGCGTCTCCCAAGATGCCCCTCAGCGTCGCTCGCACCACGTTGCGCGCCTTCTCGGTCAGTGGGGCTTGTGTTTTCTTCTTGCGTCCCGTGCTTTTGTTGCTCCTTTCTGTCGGTAGTTGGCGGTGCAGGGTCTGAAGAGGTAGGGTTGGGCGGGCGGGTGTTTGCTTGAGTCATTGCTTTGATCCCTTTGACCCGGTGTGCCCCTTCCCCCTTCCCTTCCCCTTTCCCGACGGTGTGTGATACGGTTCGTAGCGCCAGTCTCGCTGTTGAGGAAAAACGGCTGAGCGGGACCTCTCCGCTTGCTCCTCCCGCGACGCTGCATCCACGGCGTCCTTCACAAATTTGTGGTGTAGAACAGCGGAGAAACCCGCGAACCCCGCATCAAGGCATTTCTGCTCGTACACCCCTCGGGCCGTTTTCCCCCGCACCACCGTCAGCGCCGACAACCTTGCCACTGCGTGGTGCAGGCCCTTGCGGTGAGCCTGGTTCAGCCCGGTGCTGTTGACGAGGAGGAGGATGTTGTCCAGAGTCTCGAAAGCCCGCTTGAGGTGATCCAGCCAGTCTGCCTTGTTCTCGCCGATCGCCCCGATCGCCGCCTCGTTAAAAGCTGTAGACAGCTTGTTCCTCACCTCCCTTCTCATATGAGCTGAAGCCATGGTGCCCCACGTTGCGACTACGTGGGGACTAAAATCTGCGGGTAGCTCCTCCTCCACGGCCTGCAGGCGGTCACCCATCCCCTTCAAAGCCTTCTCCATGTCGATCACCCTGGCCTCCAGTCTCGTGTTTTGCTTCTTGATGGTGACGAGCTCCGCGAGGACTTGGTCCAGCTTGTCTGATCCCTCGTGCGCGCTGGCAGACTGCTCCGGTTGGTTCATGTCCCCCTCCTGCTGCGCGTCGTCTTCCCAGTCATCACTGTCGGAGTGCTCCACAGGGTGTTCCTCCGGCAACGCGTCTGGGCTGGCCAGCCAGGAGCACGCTGGACATATCCAGTGGGGCTCCCCCGCCGTCTGCATAAAAAGCTCGGCGGTGCCGGCCGTCGTGTGCTTTTTCATGCACGACTTTGTCGTGCGGCACCCACAGCGGTAGCACGTGATTGTCGCGCTGTGAGAGACCCCGCACGACGGGAAGATGCAGGCCTCCTGCGGAGCATTCATGCCATCGCCCGGACCTGCCAAGGACGGCACCACCCTGTCCCAGTCCACGGCGGAGTAGGCCATTACCGTTCAACTCTCACCCGTCCGGCTCCCCCACCTGTACGCGCTTCTCCTGCCCCTCTTCCTATGCCGCTCCTCTCTCGCTCGCACCCAGAGGACAGTCTCCCCGGTAGGAAGGTCCTGCCTCTTTTGATACCTCGCTTTCACAGAGTACAGTCTCCCCGGTAGGAAGGTCCTGCCTCTTTTGATACCTCGCTTTCACAGTGGACAGTCTCCCCGGTAGGAAGGTCCTGCCTCTTTTGATACCTCGCTTTCACAGTGGACAGTCTCCCCGGTAGGAAGGTCCTGCCTCTTTTGATACCTCGCTTTCACAGAGTACAGTCTCCCCGGTAGGAAGGTCCTGCCTCTTGGTCTCCTTGATACCTCTTGTTTTCTCCTTGATGTCGCTCCTCTTCGGTCAGTCGTAGCTTTCACTTCCACGTGTTGATGATTCTCGATAATTTGCGTTGACGCTTCCACACTCACACTCCTGCTGATGATGGTGTCGTGAGTGAGGAGCACAAGGGCACGAACAAGCACGCGACACTTTCCGCCCACATCGAAGTGTGCTGAAAAAAATAAAAGGGCAAAAGCTATCTGTGCCCCCGCTGGATCGTAAAGTGACAGCAAAACGAGACAACAAACCAATTACTGCCGCAAGTTGTTTTGTTGGAACGCATGTACACCACTCTCGGTCTGATGAAGGGACGCACGATGCAGCTAAAGGCACAGAAAGTTCCCCCAGTTGGCTACGCCGAGCTAACAAAAGAGAAAAAAAAGCCCGTGCCAATTTTTGCCACATCAACTGAGGTGCGATTGCTCGCCTATTGTTCTGCCCCTCTCTCCCCACCCCACCCCATTTGCAGATCCTCTAGCATAATTATGCACCAATGGCACCATAACCCCCGCATCACAGACCAACACATCACCCCCTTCCTGGTGTTGTTATCAACACCTCCCCACACTGCACTCAGCACTCAGCGAATGCGGCAGGCTGCCACAGGTGGGGACTGAGGGACACTGACAGACTCTCACGCATGCAATGCCGTTACCCTTACCCCTCCTCAGTCCAGCTCAGGCTCGCTTCGGCTGGGCCACGTGTAGTCGGGGCAGTCGTGCAGATGCAACAAGAGAAGAGAGAGAGAGAGAGAAGGAGAAGGTGCGAATATTCCGTGCACGGGAACAACCAACACCCCAGTATACGAGAGAGAGAGATGTGCGTCGACAGTGGAGAATCGCACCAAGGCCCTGAGGTGCTCGGTGTGGCCTCCTCTGATGGAACAACAGAAAGGATTCGTGCGGTTGTGTGCAGTGTTCTCCCGATTCGCCACTCCGGGAAAAATGTGATAGCGAGTTTTGATCCGGAAAAAGGGGTGCTAAAAAAAATTTCTCGCGCGCTTCGCGCGCGAGTACCTCATGCAATGCACGCGTATATGCGCAACAACATTCGTTTTGATCGACACGCTCTGCAGTGTGCGGTGTGAGCGGACAACGAGGAAGTCGGACAGACTTCGTTGTGCAGGGATGGTAGTCTGCACGTACTCCGTCTTCACTCAACCATGTCGCACTCCTGGTGTTGTGCCGTTTCCCACTTGCCATGGTACACCAAATGGTACATGCACACTCGAAAGGCGCACAGCACAGGGGGGTCTGGGGGGCGGAGCCCCCCAGCCGCCGGAGGCCACGGTAGTGAACATCTGGCCTTCTCCGTCGCGTTCTTGGACTCTTTGGATCAATCGCGGTTCGTAGTGGGCAGGAACCAGAGACGCTCGTTGGTGGGAAGTTGTGCACGTCGATGAGTGGGAAAACCGTCTAAAATCTGTGAAAAAACTCACCCCCCAAAAAATGGCGAAACTCGCCATCGGGTTTTCGGGGGAAAAAATACAAATGGCGACTTTCGCCCCCAAACTCGCCATCGGGAGAACACTGGTTGTGTGTGTGTCTGTTCAACACTAATACAAAAAAGATTCACGTGTGTGCGATCGGGTCGCACAGGATAGATAGAGAGATATTCACACTGCAAGAAAGAAGTGCTGCCCAGCAACGGAAAGACGGGGCAGGCCGAGAGAGAGAGAGAGAGCACAGCAGCGGGCGGTGGGGCAACAAAAAGGTTTGAAGAAATATTCCAACAAACCACCAGAGGAGCAATTTCCTCCCGGCAGCTGCTGCCTATTATCGTGGCGGGGGTGATGCACCGGGTTTACAAAAAGAGATTTCAACAAAAAAAAACACACAGCAGGGCAGACGGGCCTTGATCATGGTGCTGCCACAAGAGAAAGAAAATAGGTCCGGGTTTCTGGTTTTAGATCGGGATTTCGCGGGATTCGTCGCGCGCCCCTTTTTTTTTTTTTGCGGCCTGTGTGGTTGTCTTCGTCGTTTTTCTTCTGCGACCGGACATCCCCTTCTGGAGACACCGATCTACACTATGAACCGCTAGCTGATGCTGGAGCTTTCGGGAGCCTCTGCGAGTGGGTGGCCACGTTTTCTTTGGTGGACGCATCCAAAAGGAAATAAAGAAATAAAGAACCCGAAAAGAGGTCGAGGCACCCGCTCCACACCAGCATCTTGGGGCTGGGGGTTCTCACCCCTGTGAACAGTTGCTCTGGCAACGCACGCAGAGAACGGAAGGCAATCAGTAGAAATCCACCAATCCCGACACCACACAGCAGGGCAGGGTCGGAGGATGAGGAAGCGGGGGTGGGTATGGTGCTCTGGTCGGTCGAGGAGGCTGAGATGGGATCGGGGGTAGCGCACAAAGGGCTGCTGGTGAGTAAGCCAGAAATAGGTGGAGGAAGGCAGCAGTCTTCTACGTTTTCACGCACAATATAGAATCAGCAGACGGGTAACAGGCGATCTATGAGTCCGGGTCGCAGCCGCAAAGCAGGTGCGTGGTCCAACGGGTGCCTGTTCCATCCAGCAAATGCTGAGGCACGACAAATGCGAGTGAGGCTAGTAGAAACTCATGAGAGTGTAGGAAGGGCATACTTCAGGAAATGTTTCGCCCGAGACACCCAAAACTGGGTTCATACTGCGGCATTGTTTAGGCTGGGGATGGGGCGGGCGTGGGGGTCATGACATCGTGGAAATGATGTCAAAAACGAGGGAATATGTGGGCATTTTGTTCAGTTCTGCTGCTTCTTCAGCGACTTTCGTGATATCGTGTGATGCGCATTGACGCTTCGCACACACATACCAGATGAAAAATCGAGAAAGGTCCCCCTTTTGAAGACTCCATTGTCTTTACTCGGAGAGACACCCAGGTAGCATGTCCATAAAGACAAGATTCCTTGCGACCGTGTCTCGCCTTGGAGACAGCTGTCCGCACAGACCACAATCCAGACGAGCAGCATCACTAACACGCCACCACTCCCTTGCAGCCACCCCCCGAGCACCCGAAGGGGTTTGCGGTGGAGAGGGCTGTCCGAGGAGCCTGGGTGCGTGCAACAACCAACACGCGGCACACTTTGAAGTCTTTATCAGCACATGTGCGCGGCGGGGGGGTGGATGGTCTGAAGAGGCACAGATATCGCATGAATGGAGAGATCTCGCCAAGACAGGCAAGATATGTCTATGTGTTGTAGCGATGACCAACCACCTGAACGTAGGACGGGACGTTGTGAAGTATCTCTTCTTGGTGCCGGGGGGACCACCCCAACACCTGGCCCGGGGAACGTGAACTGATAGTTTTTACCAAGAAATTCTCTAGTGTATCAAGCGCCACCCAACGCATGGAATATTAGGGCAAGAAACGAATCAAGAAGGAAGAGAACGGGAGGGAGGGAATCCCAGGGCGCCATAAGGAACCACCTCCACCTCCCCCCGAGTGAAGTCTTTCCAAGCCTCCGACTACTGAAGAACCAATCGCTGAAGAAGGAGACACCACCCGCCATCCCCTTCATGATCTGCGCCTGCTGGCTCAGGGCATCCTGGTCCTTAGCACCAATTTCGTCCGGTTCATTTTCTTGGTTGGGCAGGCCACAGAGCAGATAGCAGAGCCATGGCGCTGGGGAGGTTTTTCTACCAGATCCCTGGAGCGCTGTGGCGTTAGTACACAGACAGAGCCCAACCCGCACACAGAGATGCACCTGGCATGCGCAGTGAGGCACACCGGGCTTTCTGTCTGGCGTGGCTCGCAACAGACACTGAGGCAATGTGATCCCACAAGACAAGCACACCCTTGAATCTAGAAAGATCTGCATCCTGAGGGTGCCCACATCTGCCCCAACGGCCCTCCGCCATTCTTCACACCGTCTGGAGCTGCGACTCCTGTTTCTCCTTCTGCCTCAGTGCCTGCAGTGGAGAAGGCACTCGGCACCTCCTGACCCATCGGCGCCTCAGGGGGCTCTGCTGCTGCAGCACCCGCAGGGGTGGATGGGTGGGCCCGTTGCACCCGCTCAAGGTGGCCAGGGCCCTTCAGGGGAGCGGTGAGAACCTGCCCTTCTTGCTGGCCGCTCCTGCAAGGGGAGACGGCGGCGCGCTGGGGACATCGACCACGCCTTCTACCAGTGTCGTGCGTGATACGACAGACGCCTCGAGCGGGGTGCGTCGACTCCGCCTGTCGCTGCTGCTGCGGAGATTCGAGCGTGACGACGCGTGGTTGCGTGGTGTGCTGAACTCCGCATCGATGGGGTTCGAGTCGATGTACGGCTGGGGGGTCCCGTTCGCCGCAAGCGCTGCAAGGAGGTGGGGCGGCGGCGGCGGCGGGGGCGACGTGACCCCGCCACCGTACGCACGGCTGACCCCGGCGGCCGAGCCCGGGCGCGGCACGGGGCGCGGGTTCTGTGGCGCCGTCAGCATCTCCATCAGGTCGTCCATATTGTCCAGCAGGTCGTCCATCGGCTCCTCCATCCGCTTCTGCAGGGCCTTCAGGCGCCCCTCCAGCACCAGGCGTGTGTTGTGCGTCATCTGCGGGGGGAGGTTGTAGACGTTGTAGTCGATGTTCTGGGTTGCCGCGTGGATCTCGCGCACCCGCCCTGTGCCCAGCTCGTCCTGGATGGCCTGCAGCTCGTCCGCAGCCTCCTTGACAAGCGCCTCGGTGCCTTCGGTGCGGGTCACGACGTCTGCCACCTTGTCCTCCACCGTGTCCATCTTGTGGTTGATCATCATCGCCACACGCTCCCCTCGGCGCAGGGCACGCGTGCCGAACGACGTCTCGTTGCTGGCCTTAGTGAAGATACGCTTCACGTCGTCGGGGTGCAGGTGCTTCAGCTTCTTCCGCAGCTCCGGGAGGGTGACGTACTCAGGGTCCTCCTCGTCGCTGCTCTCGAGGAGGGGCTTCGACTTGGGCTGCCCTTCGGTGCCCTCCTCGTCGGATGACTCTTGGTCCAGCAGCTGGATCGCACGGATCCTGTCGATCACATAGTTCCCCTTCACCAAGTCGAGCGGCTTCACCTTGTGGTCTTCAGAAGAGCTGGAGTTTGATTTCGACGCATCCTTGTGCGTGGGGCGGCGCTTGCCTTCATCGTCATAGTAGTAGTCGTAGGACTTCGTCGCAGCGCGCTGCACAGAGTCGGTGTTGAAGGCAAACGGCTGCCCGCGTGATGTGAGCCTCCCGAAGAACTTCTTGATGTCGCGTGCCACAGATTTCAGCTTCCACGATGGCGCCTTCCCCTCCCCGTTCTCCCCCTTCGCGTTCTCCTTCACGATGTTGAAGGAGGACGTGATGATGGCCAGCACCATGTTCAGCAGCACCAGCCAGGCCAGCGAGAAGAACAAGCCAAAGAAGAAGATGCTCCAGATGGACTCCACAGCACGGAACTGGTCGTAGTTGTCGATCTCTGCAGAGAACAGGAGGCGCGTCATATAGCCTGCAGAGCGCATGACAGTGTTGAACTCACGCAGGTCTGCGCCGAACGCGAGGTTTCCGGCAAACACAAAGCCCACGAAGATGATGAAGAAGATGATGACAAGCGAGATCAGCGACCCCGTCGCCACCTTGATCGTCTCTGTCAGGCTGTTGAGACGCTCGTTGTACTGCACATAGGAGAAGAGGCGGAGCCACGCAAAGATCACAGCGCTGGCGTAGACAACCTTCTCACGCTTCACAAGGATGACGTAGTCGAGCAGGTCGTTCCACACCACCATGTCTGCTTCCAGCTCAGGCGTGGCGAGCGTCAGGTCGGAGCGCGTGGTCATGGATATGCCCTGACTCCACATCATCCACTTGAAGGTGTATGCAGCAGCGAACAGCCCCGTGAACCCAAACTCAAAGAAGATGTAGAAGTCAACGGCGCGGACCCATGCGATTGCCTTTGACTTCAGGCGGCTGCACAGCGGCTTCTTCTCTGTCCTGTCAGGGTCTGCGGGGCAGACGTCGAGCATGTCGACGTTGTGCCGCCAGCTCAGATACACCGCAAATACACTCCACGCGATGTACAGCGTCACGATGATATCTAGAGCGAACATTACCCTGTCCTTCACAGAATGCAGCGAAAACAGGTGGAAGGGGACGGAGCGGATCTGCGGCAGCCACACGCCCACAGGGAGGATCTCGATGAAGTGCGTCACGATGATGAAGTGTGTCGAGTGAGGGTTGTACAGCAGCTGCTCGATGGTGATGGCACGCGTCTGCGCATCGACCCACAGGTTGTTGCGGAGACCCTGCAGGATGCGCAGCACATTGGGTGTCGCATCGACGCAGCGCGTCGACGACACGTTGGTGTGGTTCCAGTAGCACCCCGACACGAGGCACATGTCCTCCGACAGGTAGCGTGGGCAGCCCGGGTGGCACCCAGTGCCGCTCCACTCGCAGAGGTCGGGTGAGGCGGCGCACTCGTTGGCGCCCCGCAGGCCGTAGCAGCGTGAGGAGTCTGCAGCACAGTAGTCGTCGTCAGCCTTCCAGTGGCACCCGGGGATGGCACCGCACGCCGTCACCTCGACGCTGCGGGAGCAGTCCTGCAGCAGGGACTCACCACGCACATGCTGCAGCTGCCGCTGCAACGCCGCTGCCCTGCTGTAGTCATGGTCCGCAATGGCCTGCTCCCTCGCGGCTGTCAGCGATGCGGATGTCCGTGCGCTGAGCGGTGCATTCGGCAGCAGGTTTGTAAAGCTGTTGTCCGCATCGGTGTACGACCCCACGCGTGCTGCAGAAAGGGCGTGGCGGGGTGGTGGACAGGCCCAAGCGGCATGGGTGCGCATGAGGCACCGCAGGACAACACCTGACCCCCTCCACGCTCTACACTACATACCTTCGAGCGGCAGCGCATTCACAGCCATCTCCAGCTCAGCGTTAGCACGGAATATCGGCTGCCCCGCACTGTCACGCGGTCCATACGCTGTTGTATTCGCCATGTAGTCGCGGTACTCACGCAGGCAGTTCCGCGGAACGGTCCGCCTCCTGTGTGGCGAGATCGCAGTGAGCTCGGGCTCGCTGGTGCAGTCATGTATCTCCCCTCGGTACTGCCGCAGCGCGCTGAACGAGGCCACCTGCACGACATAAGCGTCTGCAGGGATGCTGATCCCCAGCCCACTCTCCTCTGTCAGCGCCACACGCTCCAGCCAGTTCCAGAAAGCCACCTCGCTGTTCACCTTGGAGAACTCGTCGGAGCTGAGCAGCAGCACATCCTTGGCGTAGGTGTTCGCCCAATACCCTATCGGGTCGTCCTTCTGCTGCAGGATCAGGCTGATGGAGATGAGCAGCAGCACCAGCAGATACAGCGGCAGGCTCTTGTAGAGCTGCGTCTTCGACACATCCTTCTTGAGGTACCGCACCACGGAGTGCTTGTCTATCTCGCTCGGAAGCCTTTCCGAGAAGTCACGGTCCGGGCTGCCGCTGGCGAACCCAACCCGCTTTGTCGGAGACCCCCCCTGTGCCCCGCCAGGCCCCCCGGCATTCAGAGGCACCGTGTCTTTGATGATGCGCAGCTCCACCGCGTCACGACCCCCGCCGTCGCCGACGTTGTCCATGCGGTGCATCGGAGCACCGGCACTCCCTGCAGCTGCAGAGAGAGCAGCCACGCGTCAGAGCCAGGCGTGTTGCCAGCAGGAAAGGAATCGGGAAGGAGGATATGATTGCCTCGTCGAAAAGATTGAAGGGAATGACTGAAGAAAGAAGGAAAGGGAGAAGACAAGTCTCCCGCGGCGGGGTGGGGTGGGGTGGAGTGGAGGGGAATTCTCTACTGCACGGAGTCGATACTGTGTGTGCTATTTTTTTCCACACAGGTGCATCAGCGCATTGTTCCCGACACACAAAAAGGTCCACCCACCCCCCGGCCGGTGCGGCCCTGCCGCCCTCCTTCGGGGTGCAGGTGTCCAGAGCACCCCTGTGTTGCGATAGGATGGATGGGTTGGTGGGTCGCCATTGTGGTATAGTGGATGAACCCATGCGCGTATTCTTCTCTCTTCGCTGTCCAAAGGAAGAGGGAGGGGCGGGGTGGGGGCGGAGCACCGTCAGGTCTTGTCGTGTGTATGTGTGTGTGTGTGCCGGCTTTCCGAATGAGGACCCACAGCCCACGATGGGTCGGGAAGGGGGGGAGGAGAGGGGCGTGTTGTTGCCGTTGGGTGCCCCCCCCCCCCCTGCACACACAATCAATACTGCAAGCTGTAACCCCTCATGGGCCCCCTCTGAGCTGCCCTGTACACACACACACCTACCCCCCCCCCACCCCCACCCCCACCCCCACCCCCACTGCTGCTGTGCGGCACGCGCTGTGGGGGGGGGGCGAGGGGGAGGGGCCTGGCATCCGCATCGTGATGTGGGGCCTGTCGCCACCCTTTTACTACACATTCTGCCACCCCCCTCCCCCCTTCGCGATCTGCCGTCTCCCCCTCCCCGCCCTCTATCCCCTCGACTGTGTGTCACGTCACGTCACCCCGACCTGACCCGCCCACCCAACCCCACGTCCCACGTCTGACCCGAGGGGGTTTCGGAATAAGCAGGGTGTGGGTGAGGGCCAACTTGGGCTTGGGGGGTGTCTTGAGTGAAGCGCTGTTACATTCACGTCGTGCAGCAACCACCCCGACAAGCGGAGGCGAAGGCCCGAATAAAGTTCTTTTGCGGTGGAAGGTCTCCTGCTGTGAGAGGCATTCCCGCTGCGCCACCAGCACTGCACCTCACCGTGCTGTCTTGTCTGTCCGGTTCCGTTCTGGCTTTAGGTAGACTGTAGCACTGTAGTGTACAAATCAGTGAGAAGATGGAAGCGATATATAGACCTGCTTCTGTTCCATTCAGTAGACTTCTCAGATGCTGGGGTGGGGTGGCACGCCGCTGTTGTGCATGCTGCTGAAGCGTTTTGTGGAAAGTGTCGGCGCCGCGCCCCCCTTATTTTGGTAGGGGCAGGTCAGAAAGGTCTAACAGCCCCTTCAGGCCACCAAGAGGTGCACACCGGGAATCAGCCTGCCGAACTGCTGTGTCGCCGCAAAGCGCACCACCCGCAGTCTCTTTGCGTTGTGAGCACAACTCTCAAAGGAGACGGTGGGGTGTGAGTAGGGAGTATCGGTACACACAGTGCCCAGCACTATCAGCACGACACGACAGCCCCAGCCAGTGAGGCATGCCTCACAGAAGTGGCGGAGGGTTTTGGGTATTCATTGGAGGCGGTGTCCAGACCGAGGGGGGTGGGGTACGGGCGAACAGGCGTTCCGAGAGACGCGTGTGGCGTATGGGGTGGAGATCGCATGAAAAGAGCAGAGCAGAGGTTCCTTTGGAGAAGGTGTTCGGTGCGTTCGGAAGCAATATCTGGAAGGAATACCTGCAATGATGCGATCCGGATATCCACACACCACAGCCCAATGCCTGTCTGTGTGTGTGGGCGCTCTTGCCCCCCCCCCCCTAGGGCAGTGATAGAAAATACGTAAAAAACGTTCAACGTATTTTTAAAAAAATGCGTCGAAGTTGAACGTTTTTTTGGCTTTTGAGCGTTTTCACCCACTGGGTTCACTCTCCACATGAAACCCCCCCTAGCAGTAGGGGGTGGGCCCCCTGCACACACTAAAGGGGACACCTGTGGGATGGAGAGTGTCACGCGTGGCGAAAAGTCGGTGAAAGAGGGGTTCTGTAGTCCCAGAAGGGGCGGGACCCGGAAAGGGGTGGTTGGTACCCCCTCTTTTCAAGGGTGAACTCCGGAAAAGCGGGGGTACCAACCCCCTCTCGACCTATCTCCCAGTTTTACCCCACTCGACCGGCTGGACTCCGTCGTGTAGAGGAAGTGGATGGCCGAACGTGAGCTGGCCGAACCTGGGCTACGGGTACAGGACGTATGGGATATCCCGCATGGGAGAACCGGATGGCATATCCCACCGGCAGGGGTTCACATCAACTGCACCAGCCCGCTTCATGGAGCAAAGGACAAGGGATATGTTGTCGACTGCATCGCGAAGCAAGTCGCTGTAAAATCGTGCTCCAAGGACGTCTTCCGCACGGTTGTCGTTGGTGCCACCAACTCGCCCTTGCTCTGCTTGAGGGAAGGCGGGTTTGTGACTGGTGGCCCCTGCAGACGGTAGGCAATGTGAGAAACGTTCAAATACGCTGAACGTTCAACGTATTTGAACGTTCAACGTATTTTTAAAATCGGGATTCTGAAAAATACGCGTATTTTGCCTTCACTGCCCTAGGGGGGGTCAAATGCCACCCTTTTACGTGGACAAACACGATTTTTCAAAAAACCGGCGCAGAGGCCCCAAAGCCCCCGTAAACCCTCCAAACCCCCCCAGATCGGTCCGGAAACCCATCGAACCCCACTTTTCCACCATTCCGGGCACCTCAGGTGCCCGAATTGGGGTACCTAAATTTTGTGCCACCGTTTGGTACCGTACAGTGCCACTGTGTGGGAGGTTGGAAAAGAAAATGCCCCAACACACCACATCTGAGGGTTGCAATGCATGTTGCTTGCCAACCACGTCATCCGGTGGGTGTCAGGCGCTATGTAGGTGGCATTAGCCAGGTCTTCGATGTGTTCTGGCTTGTATATATACCTCCCTGCCACCATGCACCGGGAGGCTGCCTGTAGGTACGGAACAGTCCAGATGGTCGTGTGATTCCTGTGCAGCAGTGCTCCACAACCGGGATGTGTTGACAACGACTGTTGCAACACGAGCTGTACATTCCGGGAACACATGAAGTGCGCTGTCGTGGTACCCATTGTGCCAGAATTGGTAGTTGCTGCGGTCTACTTTGCCTGGCCCAAGAGCACTGGTACTGAACGGTGCAATATGCGTGGCGAGGTGAATACAACGGAAGCGCGCAAAGTCAATACAGCTCTCGGATGGCGGGTGGTGGTGCCACTAGTGTGTGACGTTCACTCGAGGATACAACGCATCACAATGAATCAGCAACCGTGGACCGAGTACAATACGCTCTCTGTGGCTGGTGTGGGGGACAAAGGCAGTGCCTGTGCCGCAGGCAGGGAGGTACATATACAAGCCAGAACACATCGAAGACCTGGCTAATGCCACCTACATAGCGCCTGACACCCACCGGATGACGTGGTTGGCAAGCAACATGCATTGCAACCCTCAGATGTGGTGTGTTGGGGCATTTTCTTTTCCAACCTCCCACACAGTGGCACTGTACGGTACCAAACGGTGGCACAAAATTTAGGTACCCCAATTCGGGCACCTGAGGTGCCCGGAATGGTGGAAAAGTGGGGTTCGATGGGTTTCCGGACCGATCTGGGGGGGTTTGGAGGGTTTACGGGGGCTTTGGGGCCTCTGCGCCGGTTTTTTGAAAAATCGTGTTTGTCACCCCCATTTGACCCCCCCTACCCCCCCCCCCCGCCCGAATGGTTGAGAGCTAGGTTTCCCAGATGTGCACACAATATAAAGCCCACCCCCCCGCCCCCACCTCAACCCCCCCCCCCCCCGAAGCAACGCAAAGCTCGGGGCGGCCTGCCCCCGCACTACGGCACACTGAGAGACACACGGAGGGTGCTTCGGCACGACAACGCTGGGCGATGTGTTGTGCTGCAGCACCGCGAAGACACACAGGCACAGATGCGGAACACTAAAAAACACGCCCCCAATACCCGCCGCTCACCGCCCGTGCGTCAGCACCCTGCACTTGCCGAGGGACCTGCAGGGGGACCCATAGGTCTCGAGGGCATCGATGCGAACCTGTGGCAAGGGATGGTGTGCGCAGCAGTTGATTGATTGGCGATAAGACATACACGAATTCCTCGGGTCGGGGGCACGCGGTAGTCGAGGTTCGCCCCCGTCACCATCGTCAGCGGCAGGGTGAGCTCCAGGGTGAGTGTGGGGTCGGAGTGCGCGTGGGAATAGATAGATACGCGGACACGCTTGACCTGAGACAGCACGTCGTCACCCGTCAGGACTGGCTTGAACCGCAGGGCAGGGATAAGCATCTTGGAGGCGAGGCGCAGCTCGATGCCTGGCGGGAGGTCGCCGGAGGCGGGGGCGGCACCTGCCGCCTGCGTGCACTTCGCGACAGGTGTGTAGTGCGGCTGCGAGGGTGTCTGCGGCAGCCACCCGCAGTTGCCGGGGAGCATGCCCCGCGTGCCGTACAGCTCGATACGCCGCACCACGAAGCTGTCCCCCGGCGCGGTGCGCACATCACTGAACTTGCAGAACAACACGCGCAGCCCCCTCCCGCCAATGGGCACGCTGTTGCGGCGGAACCCGCCGCGCAGCCGCACCTCCACAGTGCCGCTGTGTGTCAGGTTGTCCTCCGTCAGCCCCATCCCCAGCCACAGCGTGCAGTCAACGCTGCACCGCACCGCCACGCTCTGCGCGATGGTGTAATCCGCCAGGGCGAAGAGCAGCCGCGCACACCGCTGCCCAGGCGCCAGCCCGTCTAGAGCGAAGTCGATGTCCCCCGGGGCGGGGTACCTGTCCAGGATGCAGTTGGGGTCACGCCCGTGGTCCGGCTGCGGCGAGACCTGCGCCACGTAGCTGCCGGGGTAGCACAGCATGTTGCGCGTCACATCCTTCGAGCAGTAGCACAGGGGCCGCGGCACCGACGCCGAGCACGCCGCACCCTGCGCAGACCAGAGGGGCATCACGGCGGTGCTGTCCGCCCCCTCCGAGGGAACCTCGCACAGCACACGGATCTCCCCGATGCACATGCCGCTCTCCTCACACCCCTGGTACTGCCGCAGGGTCAGCTGCACGAGGCGTGCCGTCTCCGCAATCTCCGAGTCGGGGATGTGGTACAGCGCCCACGTCATGTCCTCAGTCACAGGCATGGTGACGCCAGTCAGAATGGGGTGCAGCTGGTCTAGCCGCATCCCCGCATAGACGTCGAAATACCCGGGGGTCAGCGATGTGCCGCAGCTCCGGAGGCACAGCGCGACGTGGCTCACGCGGGAGCGGGTTCCGTCCGCAGCGCGCGGGAGGGGCGGGAGGGAGACGACAACGCTGAAGAGGGCAGCGTTGTTGGGGATCTCCCACACCTGCCGCCCTGTGTCGCCTAGCATGTCGAGGGGGAGGGGGGGGGAGGAGCGGATCGCAAAGCAGTGGGGGATGTGCATCAGGCGGGGCACGGGGTGCTTCCGCCGGCACAGGAACGTGGAGAATGAGTCGGCACGCCACGCATCGCTCACGACATTCTGGTAGCGCCGCAGTACGGAGAGCATCGTGTTGGAGTGCCGTGCGGGGCACGACACTGATGCGAATTGGCGGATGATATCTGAGAAGGCGGCGTGCGTGCCTGTGTACAGCTCCGAGAGGAGGTCGCCGCAGTTCACAAAGAAGTCGACCAGCACGTCTGTGGTGTCGTCCCCCAGGTGTGCCTTTGCCTCCGCAACGCTGCGCAGCTCCCTGTACTGCACGGTGTCGGGTGCAGGGGGGTCGGATCCGCGCCCGCGTTCCTCAGAGGCACGGCGGAGCTGCCGCAGCATCTCGCCTGCCACCTGCACCTCGATGAGGAAGGCGCATCCGTTGGTGCGGTCGAGGCTGTCGGCGCAGTTGATGCGGCAGATGCCCTGCTGGTGCGACACCAGGTCCGCCTCGGCAGCCGCGCCCGCGCCGCGCAGCACGCCCGATGTGTAGCGCTGTGCCTCGATGTGCTTCGACATGCCTGCCCAGAACACGCCAGGAGCCCCGTCCAGGCCGTGGTTCTTCGTTGTCTTGTGCCAGTCGAAGTGAACCATACGGACGCGCCCCGTGTCGGACCTGGGGGGGCTGTCCACCAGGCTGGGTGGTTCGATCAGCGGGGAGGAGTGCCGCATCGAGTTGTTCCTCTTGAAGTCCCACTGCGCGCCATCAGTGTGCTGCGGGTGGATGGTCTGCGAGCGCACGCGGGGCGCAGGCGGATCGACAGCAGCAGGCATCGAGAGCGAGGGAGGGGGGCGCGCGCCCCCCGTCAGGATGAAGCCAGCCGAGGCAGCTGCGTGTGCCGCAGAGTGCACGCGGGCCGAGAGGGGCGTTGTCAGCGGGGAGACGCCGCCCACAGACCCGATGCCGTTGGCGTTCATCTCCGACACCAGTGTGGTGTAGGCCTGCGACAGGGGGCTCTCCGAGTGGTCCTGGTCGGAGTGCAGCAGCGACACCACCGTGATGAGCTGCTCGGGGAAGCGCTCCCCCAGGTACTCGAAGTACTTCCCTGCGCCGCGTGTGGGGTCGCTGTCCAGCACGATGTTCGCCTTCCCCACGGCACGCCCTGCACCGCCCTGCAGCTCCGTGCCCCACCGCAGCGGGATGGTGCCACGGCGGAACACATGTGTCGCAAAGGACACGGCAGGCCTCGGGGTCGTCTGCTCGGACACCGCCAGGTACATCTCGCTGTCGTCCTGCCTGGGGCTGGTGGCAGGCCCTGTGTACGACATCCCGCTTGCATCGTCGCCACTCCGGCTGCGCGGGTCCCGCGTGATGCTGTGCCGTGCCACGATCTGCGCAAAGGCATCCGATGACGACGACGAACCCGAAAGGGGGGACGCGTCCGTCTTGGGCGGCTCTGCCCCGGCACGCTTGCGCGTCACGGGGGGCGAGACAGGCGGCACACGCGACCCTGACGACCCACCCGACACATCCGACCCCGACTCGGAATCCGAATCCGACGACGAGTCGAAGCACGAGTCACGCGGCTTCCGGGTCGAGCTGCCACAGGACGACGTCTCGTTGGGCACATCCTGCAGCAGGATCTCCATCAGCTCTTTGCACTTCTGCTCGTTCTTCCCCAACGCCCTGTGCGGCTCCGACACCGACGGCTGCTTCTGATGCTGCTGCTGCTGCTGCTGCACCTGCTGCCCCACGGGGATGGTGAGCGGCGGCGACCCGAGCCGCGCAGCTGGAACCTGCCGCTCGGGGCACAACGCCCCATCATCCTCCCGCCACACCAGGATCTGCACCTCCACCTCATTGGCGGGGTAGTCGTCGTCGCCCAGGCCACGCGCAATATACCGCGGGCCCGGGTGGTGCTTACTCTTCTTCGCGATGATGCAGAGATGCTCCTGCGCCCCGCCCCCCTCCTCCACAGGCAGGGCACGCGCCTCGGCATACCCCTGCAGCAGCTGCACACACCAGGCCTCCAGGCCCAGCGCGATGAAGTCGCCACAGATGTCTCGGTTCCAGTGGAACTCCAGGTCCCCCTGCGGGGCGGAGGTCCGCGGGACAGAAGACGGCAGCGTGCGGTCCTGCGGTGGGTACACTGTGGTGAGGTTCAGCGTCTCGCAGTAGAAGTGTGCGTCAGACAGGGGGAAGGCACCCAGGAGCTCCGTGTCACGCGCATACGACGCAGGGCGGTGCAGCGCATGCGCCGTCGGGATCAGGAGCCAGCGTGACGCAGTCACAGTATACACCTCTGACCCGCAGGGCAGCACCGCTGTTAGCTTGGAGGCGGTGACCAGCGCTAGCCTGCCACCGACATATCCAGCGATGCCCACGGCACGCACCTGCTGCACGACAGACAGGCCGCGGGTGCGTGTGATGTAGTCCAGTGCTGCTGTCTCCGAGGCGAAGAGGTCCAGGTCACGCGTGCCTGTGTAGATGAGGCTGTTGGTGAGGGGGCACACAGAGATCACCTGCGTGTCGCAGCGCGCCCGGAGGGTCGAGAGGATGAAGAAGTGCGTGGCGCCCCCGCATGAGGTTTCGATGGCGAGGTGCGTCGTGACGCGGCGCTGCGGCACGGACTCTGCCAGCGTCATCATGTCCAGGCTTGCCGAAGAGGTGACCTGCCGGAGGCACCCCTTGTGCAGGGCGGACATCTCACGCACCTCGAGCTCGGCGACGGTGCACCGCGCCTCCACCTCGGCGAGGCTTATCTCCACCCGCTCCTTCTCGTAGCGCATCGACCGCGCGTACGCGACGTCGACGACATCGCGCCCGATCATCACCCGCGGATTATATCATGGTCTGTGCGGCACAACTCCCCTCCAGCAACAACCCTGCAGTGGTGGGTCGGGTGGTGCTGAATAGCGGGTCAACACCTGCCATGATGGATGTCAACAATGATGCATTATGGGCACGGCGCTGAAGTAAATTACATTACAAGTGGTTTTACATGTAAAATTACAAGTGAAAAATGGTTACAAGTGCCACTTGTAAAATTACAAGTACCACATGTAAAATTACAAGTGCCACTTGTAACTTTTACAAGTGGTACTTGTAATTTTACATGTAAATGACATGTGCCACTTGTCATCTCCGCGGTTTCCTTCATACTCTACACTGTGATGGGGGGTTTTTTGGCAAGCGGAGTGGCAAGGAGGGGGGAGAAATGACCAGCAAACGGTGGGAGTGCAATGCAACAGCTGTCGAGATCGGATCGAGTGGACTGATTGTATTTTGTGCCGACGACGAGTCTCATTTTTTCAGACTGCAGGGTGTTCGTCCGACATGTGCATATCCCTCAGTTCTTGTGAAGCAAACTCCTGCAGACACACAGGGCAGGTCGTGATGTCCAGCTCATCCTGGTGGACGTAGAGGGCGTGTTGGCTAAGTCCACTTCTGAACACCGTTTTCTCACACAAGGGGCAAGACACTCGACATTCACACTGCGCCCTCGGCCGGTGCTGTCCGTCGTAGTGGGCGTAGAGCCCGTAAACCCGCGCGAAGCTCTTGTCAGGGCAAACAACGCAGCTATACTCTTCTGTGGCGGATGTCTCGTCGCCATCATCATCATCATCATCACCAGCCTCGCCGCTATTGCCGTCACTCGCAAGGTTGCCGCCATCACCAGCCTCCTCCCCGTCGGTGGTTCCTTGTGCAGGGGGCGTCACCTCCGTCACCTCCCAGGGTTCTTCGTCACAGATGCAAACCAGGAAAACATCGCCGTTGTTGCCGGGTTCTGCCTGAAATGTTTGTCCGTGACCATCTCTGCGGCGCACATGTGACCCGAGGCCAAGTTTGTCCAAGCGGACCACCAATTGACGAGCAGCTAATGATACTTGAGCCACGTATCATTGTGAGTGATCACACACCTGCACAGGCGCATGGAATCGTAAGATAATATTTGGGGCCGCTCGCCGATGGTAGGAGTCAGTGGAGGCACTTTGCGCACGGTATTTTCATCCGTCAAGTGTTTCTGTTTCAGTTCATAGATCTGCAGATCACACTCCATCGTCTGCGGGGATCCCCCACGTGTCCACCTCTTGCGCTCACCGTTGCCCTGTTCGAAGAGCTCGTCGGAGACGGTGACCCTGTGCGCATCCTGCTCATCAAACCAGTGTTCGAGAGAATGAGCATATGCCGAGCGAGTGATCCCGGGATTTGCCCACTCCAACAAGAAAATCAGCACATGATAGCTGATCACAGCGAATAGAAACTCTTTGCGGCAGGAACCTGTTGAGAAGTATCGCACTGGTATGTCTTGGTAGCGGAAGAAGATCAGTGATTGCATTGCGCAGCACAATGTCCGCTGATTCCCCACGGTGATGGCCTTCAAAGCAGCGAGTATCTCTCTTGCGTGCTTCCCAGTGAAATTTTTGCCCACTTTTCCAAGGATGGTTTCCTCCACCACTTTTGATCCCGGCAGCGTACGTAGAATGAGGCGCATGACACCTTTCGTGTCGTGAAGGGGGGGGGGCGTCACGGTGTAGACAGGATTCGAGAATTTTGAAGCGATGCTACAAGTGAATCCTGCGGCATCCATCTCTTGGATACTACAGCGGTGGCAGTCATGCAGGTACTCCAAACGCTCGTCAATTCCTGTAAGGCAGAAGGCAGAACGATGCCCTGTCCCACCTACACCTTTGAAGAGTGACCACAACTCTAAGTGGTCACCCCCAAGCCGGAACTGGGTGATGGAAAAGGAGCAAGGCCCCTTCGTGAAGATCCCCTTCTGAACTGCCACAATCTGCCCCAAGGCATGGAGCATCCACCATTCGTAGAACAGGGGCTTGTGGCGGTCACACACTGTCAGAAAGCGGGACGCGGTGATCCCGTCCGTCAATGCGATTGCCAGTCGCTGCCTGCTCTTTCCTTGAAGGCTACCGGGTGTGTAGCCATCACCCGTGACCATGACTGTTGGTGGGGGGCGACCCGAGCGGATGGGGAAAGCCCTCAGCAGAAACTCGAGGCACCCCCGCATGTTCCCTAGCAGAGAGGGCGTCATCAGCCGGAGGGGAGCTTCATGCTTTACGAGGAGGGGGTATGAAAGCCCCATCGAGATCCCTGTCTCTCTGCGAACGAGTGAGCCCAGCCGTTCACAGTCGCGCAGAGACATGCCCAACTCTGCCCTGTGTTGTCGAATGATTTCACCGATTTCTGCTTGAATCCACAAAATGCGGAGGCGGCACAACGAGCGAGCCGCTGTATTCACCTGGCTCACACTGGTCCGAAGGACGGTCCCTGTAGAAGGTGTAGTCGACCTGCACCCCTTCCAGCGTCGCCGTCACCAGCTTGGCGAAGCCATTCTCGACGATGACGCTATAGTAGCGCCCGGTCTCCTGGTCGTGCACGCCCACAACGATGTGCTGCATCGCCCGCCACCGCCGCCACTGCCTTATTCTTCGGACGCGTCTCGGATGTGGAGGCTTGTGCCGATGCCTTGTACATCTTGACCATATCCATGCTGTCCAGGTCCTCCACCACCAGCTTGAGGCGCGCGAAACCCTCCGACTTCTTCTGCGTTGGCGTGGGGAAGGGCTTCAGCGCGATGCCGTGGATGGCCATATCACGGTTTCCTTCGATCCGAACCGTGTACAGGTCGCCGGAAACATCCTTCAGCGACTTGTAGGAAGCCAGCGCATCGTATTTGCGTTTCAGCACCGTTGTTATCACTCCACTCTTGGGGGGGATGGTGGTCACCAGCACCTTCTGCAGCATCTCCTTCAACACCGTGTGTTTTAACACCTCCCCCGTCTTCCTGGTGGTGTACAGGGCCACAAAGTCCTCCACAAGCTGCTGCAGCTGGCTTTCATGCCGCTCATCCTCCTTCCCCAGATCTCCGCTCTTCGTCCGCTTGCTGTTGCGCGTCGGTGTTGTGGTTGCCGTTCTCTTGCTCATGTTGGAGGTGCAAAGGTCCTTTTGTAAGTGAGGGTGTGTGTGTGCAGCAGGGTATGTGCTGGTCTGGGGTCGCGGGGGATAAACAAATGGAACAACACGGCTCGCCAGTGTTACTGGGGGGGGGCAAATACAAGGGTATACTCTTCTATTCACCGTGCCAGCTTACGTAATTCAGGGTTTTCAAAAAATTGTTTTTTAGCTGAAAAGTTGTCTAGTATGCAAATACAAGAGTATATACTCTTGTATTTGCATACTAGAAATATGGCCTCCGGGTGGGCCCTCATGGGGCAGCGGCGCCGAAGAGACAATACGAGCGTCCTCTTGGCCTTTCCCACCCCGAGGCGACTCCCACCCGACCGTGACGACTCCAGACAGGAGGCCCACTGGCCTGGGGGAGGTCATTGGAAGTACAAAATATGATGAAAACCCCACAAAAGTTCTTCAAAAGTCTAGTATGCAAATACAAGAGTATACTCTTGTATTTGCTCGGTGAACTTTTTAAAATCGCGATTTCTGGAGTACTCTTGTATTAGCATATACCCTTGTATTTGCATATACTCTTGTATTTGCCCCCCCCCCAGTAAGGAAAGCTCGTAAATGACAAGTGGCACATGTAATTTTACATGTACCACTTGTAAAATTTACAAGTGGCACATGTAATTTTACAAGTGCCACTTGTAAATTTACTGGTGCCCCTGACGACCCCATATTGCGTAGTTTGTGCGTAGTGAAAAGGGGGGGGGGGGGTCTCATTTTTTGATTTACTCAGCCATTCTCTGTCTCTATGCCGGGACCCCAAACTCAAGGAGTTCTTGCTGTTCCGGGGTCAGTGAGGGTGCAGGCGCTTCAGGTGCTGCAGGTGCTGCAGGTTCTTCAGGTGCTGCAGCGCTGGCAGCCTTCGGTGCGGGTTTCGACGCAGTCTTTGCAGGTCTCTTTGGGGGTGCCCTTTGGCGCGGTGCCTGCTTCAGCTCGTCGGGTGGAAGCATCAACGCATCATTAAGCGGTGCCTGCTTCAGCTCCTCCGGGTGGAAGCGTCAACGCATCATTAAGGAAGAAGGAAGCACAGTTGCTACGCTTTTTTGCAGCTGCAGGAAACGACACCATACCCAACAACAATCCCCAGACCGTCGAGGGAGAGTGGGCGCCTGGATCCCGTGACACAGATCTCTAGTGCCGTTGTGATCCCCTCGGATAACGTCTCCTGGACGTTGTCAGCGGAGGTTGCCTGTGTGGCGGTGACCTCCGTATACCCCGCGGGATCCAGTGCCAGTAGCGCCTTCTTCAGCTTTTCGTCGACCCCTCGGCCGACGCTCTCCTTGATGTCAAGGGCCACCTTCAGGGTGGCACCTCGCAGCGCCCTGAAGGCTGTGATCGTATCATCATTCACAATCTCGAGGGTGTTCTACGCGGCTCCTGGAACTCACTTCCTTCTCAGGTGTTTCTGGGCATGGGGCAACCTTGCCCAGGTGTTTCTGGAGTCCCGCCCCACATGTCGTGCGTTCTTTCGTACGGTGTATAGTGAGTTCTGGCAATAATTTTTTGCTCGGTCAGCGCAGTGCCTCCAGTCCTGTCTCAGTAGCCACACAGAAAGGGGGACCAAAAAAAACTGGGGGGGGACCAAAAAGCGAGACCCCCCCCCCAGATTGCGTAGTTTGTGCGTAGTGAAAAAGGGGTAAATCAGGGGCACCATTTACATGTAAAAATTTTTACATGTAAACCACTTGTAAAACCACTTGTAACAGTGGTTACTTCAGCGCCGTGGGTAGGGTTGGGGGGGGGGGGTAGGCAAAATCTTAAGGGGTAAAAATAACGGCATTTTTCACATAGGCGAGGAACACGCACAAAATGGCTGTAAACTTGAAACCCCGGCCCCTGGGAGTATTTGGGGGTGGTCTGGGTGGTTTTTGGGGGTATTTGGCCACTTCTGAGCCAATCCGTGACCATGCTCAAAAAAATGTAGTGGTTTGGTTCCGGGCCCCTCTTTTGAACACCCCTCCCGACTCCGTCCCTCCCTACTTTCTCGCAACATTCCTCCTTTTCGTTTCCTGAGTGGGCACTGCTGCCTTCGGTTCAAATTGGGGGTGCAGGAACGTGACAAGCTTGGGAAGGAGTGCCTTCTCAGTAGTTTCTCCGCTGTTGTGTTCTGCTGCAAGCGCGCACGCTTCTGCAGCAGGCATTCAATCTGGCTTCGTTCGGAATTTGGCCTCTTCCAAACCCCTGTGGACATTCTTCGCTGCAGAGGCAGATGGGGTAGCCTTCTTCCTGAACATGCCTGAACATGTTCAATTATTCAGCAGAATGGGTCACTGGCACACCGGTGAGTGCCTTGTTGTGCTTGAACTGCGCGATCTGTGCTGCGCGGTGACTATTAGATCAGGGGGTGTGCAGTGGTGATCGCTGCCTACCTGCTAGCCCTGCGCCGCCGCCCCGGCCGCATCTGCGGGAAGCGCGTGCTGGAGCTGGGTTGCGGGGTGGGAATACCGAGCCTGGTCGCCCTTGTGGGGTGCGGCGCTGCAAAGGCCGTCCTCACGGACACAGCTGCGCAGGTGCAGTGGCAGCAGGCCGTGTCACACAACCTGCATGCCAAGCACGCGGGGAGGGTGTGAGCGGGCTGCTGGCGTGGGGCATGCCTGAAGACACCACCAATATACAACGCACACACGGCCCGTTCGACCTAATCCTTGCTGCGGACTGCATGTTCGATGCCGCCGTGTGTGGCCTGTTCTGCTGCACCCTCGTACAGCTGCTGCCATTTCGTACGACAGGGTCCCACGTGATGACTCACAGAAACCACTTGTCGCGGGGACTGCGACAGCTTCGCCGTGGCCGCACACCTCATCCTTGTCCAGAAGTGGACCAGGATGACCCCTATGCATTCGACGGAGGGCACGTCAGAAAGCCCCCCCGAGTGACGCCCTTGCATGCGCGGACACATCCCGGTCTTTGTTGATAATAATATCGGTCGAAACCTGACAGAACCCCCGCTGAAACGTCGCCTTTTTGGCTCGATAGTGCTCAGATGCCTCATCAGAGGCGGCAGAACGTGGTCCATGACGTGGGATTTTGAAGATGCAGGTGGCAGGGTGATCGGGAGACTCAGCCGGGGAGGGGTTCGGTACCAAACCACTACAAAATTTTCAGCATTGCATTTCAGCCCCGTTCCGGGCCACCAAAGTGGGTGTCCCACACCCAGGGACGGTTTCTGGGGTGGTCTGGCCACTTTTTCAGCATTTTTGGGGTGTTTCTGGCCGAAAATTGCCTATGTCGAAAAATGTCGTTATTTTGACGTTTTTTGGTACCTTAAGACGGCCCCTAGGGGGGGGGGGGGTTGTGCAGAGCATGCCTTTTCCCTTGTCTCTTTTCTACACCTTACTATCATGCGTTGCATGCGATTCGTGCGTGTTCCGACTTCGATTTACTTTGAGGGCGTGACAAAGTGCTTCAAACTGCTCTGCCGGGTGGCGAGGTCTGGAAGAGAGACACGGGACCACCCGTGACAGGCAGCCCAAAGCGACACGTCATGATGCGAATCGCTACCCCCCCCCCTGCTCTCGATGCGTTTGCCCCCATGCCCCCTGAGCAACCAAAGAATAATCGCACCGCCCTCTCCACCCACAGTGACACGCACATTATATGGAATACTCTCCGAGAGGTGAGGGTCAGGCGGGCCTTCTCCAGCCTTCGCGTTTCGAAATAGTGCAGATTAAAAAACACGGTTTGCCCCCCGGCAGGATCCCGGGAAACCCCGGCCGGGCCCGGAAATTCCGGGCCCGGGACCGGGATTTTGAAATCCCGGCCGGGATCCCGGGGAAATCCCGGCCGGGTCCGGCCGGGGTCCGGCCGGGAATCCCGGGGGTTCTCAGTCTCAGGTCGCTTGGACCGAGGTCATCTCAGACCTATGGCTTTCAGTCCCCAGTTTCAGATTCAGACCTGCTGATCCAGAACCGCACCCTCTCCTTCCACACCAATTGTATCCACTGCTCATGGGTCCGAGTGACGACGATAGCAATGACGATGGCTCCATAGCAAAGATGGCTACCACTGTCAAAGCTCATCTGGAACAGAAACTGTCCCAGATGGAAGTCTCCTGTATAAATACAGGGTTCGGGGTTACCACGAGTGTAACGCAGATACGTGCAGGTGTGTCAAGAGAGTGTGCAGCTCACAGCAGTTCCGCATCCTCCTGGTTGCTGAACTCCACAGTCCTAGGACGACGAAGAGGACGACGAGGGTCGACGTAGGCTTATCTTACGCTACGGCAGGGGTGGACTCAGCCACCCCGGGGGCAGGTTGAACAGGTTGTGTGGTTCCACTGATCAACATGTAGGTCGGCCTGTCTGATAAGACTCAGCCACCCTGCGGGTCAAGTGATTACAAAAGGGTGCCTATTTGACCAAAAGGCAAAATTTCCTCCCGCCATGCTCCCGTACCACAGAGGCTGTTGTGTTTTGCCTCTGTGTATGCGTACGTTTTGCGATGACGGGGTGTGGAACCTGGCGTAGACCGAGCTACAACCAGGAACCAACGGCCCAACTCGGCGCCGTGGGTCAATTTTTGTGAAAAGGCCTTGACCAGAGGCATCCCCCTAACACTAAATTTGCTCTGTTTCACCTGAACCGACCAACCAGGCACCGTGAGGAGGCATCAGAGCCCCTCGTGGACAGCCGCAGCACCCTTCCTTTACTAACGTCAGGTTCACCACTAGCACGAAGCATCACTGTTTTACGTCAGGTATGGCAAATGCCCACCCAAGGAAGTCGAGGAGTTTGAGCCGTTGGAAGTTACCAGAGGGACAAGCAAGAGGGATCTGCAAGCAGTGATGTCTGTTGTACCCTTGGACCACATTAAACTCAAACTGAACCCTCAGTCGTCCTTGATCGCCCGACAAGGTTCCTTTCAGCTTTCTAACAGATGGGTACTGCAACTGTCCAACTATCTACAGACTCACATCCCAGAAGGTGCAGTCCAGGTTCCACAGAGCAAATTAAATGTTAGCATTTCTGCACAACTACCGGTACGCAAATCGCAGCGGCGGTGGAAGTGACTGACTCGAAAACGGCGAGGTATCAGTCTTGACGCTGGAAAATTCCGTTCGGAAATACCAAACACATCCACAGAAAGTGGAAGGAATGGGCGCCAAGATGATGCGAACGATTTTTGGGGGGGGGAGGGGGTGGACTGCTCTGTATCGTGATACCCGCGAGGGCAACCAAATGCAGAACAGGGAGGCACAGGCGCACACACGAAGGCAGCACACAAGTGGCAAGTGGCAGGGGCTGGGGTCTGGGGCTGGGGCGCCGCGCGATTCGCTTCTCCTGACTTTCTGATCCGGCAAACTACAAACACAAAAGCAGTACATGCACTGCAACAACAACCTCCGAAGGGAGCCACAATACCCTCGTGACTCCAAAGCAGCTGATGGCATCGGAGGGCAATCAGCATCATACGACGTCTCACAGCTGCAGAACAAGACGTCAGACACAGACAGCAAGGAATACGATATACACACACACGGACGCACACACTGTGCCGGACAAATCACTCCTCATCGTCACTCTCAGCGTCATTCACACGGAGTGACGGGAATGTCCGCCGGAAGCCACACTCCTTGCCGTACGCACCTCGCACATCTTGATTGATGGCCAAGAGCGAGAGCTTTGCGTGGGAGTCGCGGGACATAGCACTCCGGCACACGGGGATGGCTTGCATCATGACAGAGAGTGCGCTGTCAGGTGCTGTGCAGGAAGGGGGCAAGGTGAGGAGAAACAACACACGCTCAGCAAGAGGCTTGAGCGTCTCGTTGGTAAGCTGGCGTTTCCAGAATACCCTCTCTGAGCCGACCTCGTGCTCCGACACTGCCGAAGTGTACGCCTGGTACATGGGCGCGGTGACGTCGAAGCCGATGTGCTTGCCGAGGTCTTCGCGTGGCAGCAGGTCATCCAGCATCTCCAGGGTCTCGTACCCCTCCGGAGTCAGCTGGCGCACAGAGAGGTAGAACCCCCGGCCCGTTTCCGAGGATTCGCGCCACCGGCTCTGCAGACCGTTGTAGAAGGTCTTGGACACGCGGGCTGCGAGTCCATCCCCCGTGCTCGCCCTCTGGAGGATGTCGATCAGCTCCTCCACCTCCGCGTAGATCGTCGCCGATCCAACCGTCCCGGGTGCCTGCGCGTTGCTGTACCGCGACAAAGCGGCTCTTACCGGCGCCGCGGCACGGACGAACTCCGTCAGCATGTCCTGAAGCGCCTCAGAACCGACGGTCTTCAGCAGCACAGCAAGCTTCTCGAACGTGGGGGGAGTGTAGGCATTGCCAATCCCGGTAGCCATGTACGAGTACAGCATGGCGACACGCTCTTCAAAGTGCTCCGCGCAGTCGAGCATGCTGACGAAGCGTGTGTCGTAGATCCGGGGTGCACGTTTGATGGCCACCGCCTCCTGCAGAGTGCTCTTCATGTCGGCGTGTGCTGCAGACATCAAGCTGCAAAGCTCCCCAAACGTCTTTGCGTTGGCAATCGCATCCTTGTGCGCCTCGGTCACCGCGGCCTTGCAGAGGCCCTTCATCTTGTCCAGAAGTTTGTCCTGTTCCCGCGTTGTCGTCGATGCCGACTGCTTCCGCAGCTTCGCCAATAGGACACCCGCCGTGTGTGTCTGGGGGTCGCTCTGCACACTTCTTTGGTGGTCCCGCCACTTGACAATAAACCCGGAAAGAAATACGGCCTCCCAATTGAGGGGCCTTTGTTCCATGCCAGACATGTGTTGTCAGGATGACACAATGGGCCTGTCGTGCGAGGATCCTTTGGCAGTAGCTGCCAGAGAACCCCCGGGCAAAACCGACATGCGCACACCAGAGGAGGGCTCATTGGGGTTTGGTGCAGCACATCGGTTGAGGTTGGGTGAAAACCACCCCGTGTCACAACATCTTCGCCCGAGAGTCGAGGTGGACTATCGGGCCATCGTGAGAAGGCTACCAGAATCTGTGCGGAACGACAGGAAAACCAGGTGCAGTCAGGCACACAACGCAAGGCAGCTATCGCCAGAGCGCTGCCGCAGCGGGCACCATGGCCAAAGCCGCCGTTACCCGGACACAAACACAAGCAGACACACAGAGATGCGTGCCTCTCCCTAACAGCCTCAGCACGGCGAACGCGCAAGGCATGGGATGAGCGGGGTGGAGAGGGGTGGTGGGGGCGGGGGGCAAGATTGCAGTTCGGTAGCCCACAGGCAGGGGCCTCACAGACAGAACACCCCCCCCCCCCTAGGCATACTTGTACCCCCATATGGGGAAGGCCAAAAATATGGGGAAAATATGGGGGGAATATGGGGGGTTTTTCAAGTCCTGTTCCCCCATATTTCCCCCATATGGGGGATATATGGGGGAAAACCCAGGGGTTCCTCAGGTGGAAGCAGTCAGCAAACAGTTCTCTTCGTTCTGCTTTTCACAGGGTGTGAAGTCGGCCACTGACAGGGGACGTCTAGCACCTTGCAGAGCCATCTCACCTCGTCGCTTTCTGCAGAGAGGAAACGCCCGGCTGAAGTGCTCGAGTCAGACCACAAAGGGTGCTGTGAGAGTGACGACCGCCACTTTCTTCAAATCTGAGTAGCGGTCATCAGAGCATGCTGTCCAGTAGTCCTGTCTTTGCTGGCAGAACAGTTGCGTCCTGCAGCCAGTCCTTGTACTGGCCTTCACAGGTCTCATTCCACCCGGCAGATGCAGCTTGAACATGTCAAGCTGCCTGGTGACGAGCGTCGACTCCGACTTTTCGGCGCTCGGAGCGGTCAAAAGCGGCGGAAGCGCCTGACACCCCAGAATGCACTGCTTGTGAATTCCCTTGTCTAATTAAGGATCCCAGGGGGCAGTTCGCAATCGCAAACACACCAGAGGAGGAGGACAGCGAGTTGAGTGTGAGAGTGACGTGCCGGACAGGACTTAAAAACACAAGAGTGTGTGTTGTGAGGAGCTGTTAACCCTGAACGCACTATGTGTGTCTGTTCGTATGTGTCCACCACCGCCGCTGTCACTGCGGTGCCTCGCCAAACCGGGAAGCGTTCGCTCTCCGCTGCCGCTGTATCGGCGCAGGAGAGGAACAGGAGGTCGGTGCGACCCACCTGGGGGATCTTCCAGGGGGGGCCAGACCTGGCCACACCTGAACGAGCGCGCACCTCCCCAGGATCGGACTCCTGGAGGATCCCCAACAAGGCATGAGGCCGGTTTCGACGCGCACTTCGTGTGTGTCTGTGCATGAGTGGTTTGATGTTCTCCCGTTGCAGCACGAATACCCCCATATCCCCCCATATGGGCCCCATATTTCCCCCATATTCCCCCATATTTTACCGGGTTTTCCCCATATTTTCAGCCTTTTTCCCCATATGGGGGCGGGGTTTTGAGACCCCCCATATTTCCCCCATAATTAGGGGGTTCCCCATATGGGGGGACAAGTATGCCTAGGGCAGTGAAGGCAAAATACGCGTATTTTTCAGAATCCTGATTTTAAAAATACGTTGAACGTTCAAATACGTTGAACGTTCAGCGTATTTGAACGTTTCTCACATTGCCTACCGTCTGCAGGGGCCACCAGTCACAAACCCGCCTTTCCTCAAGCAGAGCAAGGGCGAGTTGGTGGCACCAACGACAACCGTGCGGAAGACGTCCTTGGAGCACGATTTTACAGCGACTTGCTTCGCGCGCTCCAGTCGCGATGCAGTCGACAACATATCCCTTGTCCTTTGCTCCATGAAGCGGGCTGGTGCAGTTGAGGTGAATCCCTGCCGGTGGGATATGCCATCCGGTTCTCCCATGCGGGATATCCCATACGTCCTGTACCCGTAGCTCACGTTCGGCCATCCACTTCCTCTACACGACGGACTCCAGCCGGTCGAGTGGGGTAAAACTGGGAGATAGGTCGAGAGGGGGTTGGTACCCCCACTTTTCCGGAGTTCAACCCTGAAAAGAGGGGGTACCGACCACCCCTTTCCGGGACCCGCCCCTTCTCGGACTACAGAACCTCTTTTTCACCGACTTTTCGCCACGCGTGACACTCTCCATCCCACAGGTGTCCCCTTTAGTGTGTGCAGGGGGCCCACCCCCTACTGCTAGGGGGGATTTCATGTGGAGAGTGAACCCAGTGGGTGAAAACGCTCAAAAGCCAAAAAAACGTTCAACTTCGGCGCATTTTTTTAAAAATACGTTGAACCAGGGGCTTAGCTTGGATTTTGGGGTTGGGGCCGAAACTCGGTCAGACTCGGTCACAGTACACACAGTTGAGTTGCCCCCCACCACCCCGTTCACCCAGAATTCGACGTTGCTGCCTTCCCGGGTCCCCCCCTTCTAGAACACCAGCTCAGCAACCAGGTCTGCAACCTGAGTTTGCTTTGTTGCCTTTGTAGGTGCTGCATTGGCAGTTCCCCGCCAGTGGCGGGTGCAGTCCCGGCAGCGCAAATAGTCCTGAAGTGGGCCGACAAAGAGCCTTCTTGGTGATCCCGTGAACTTTTCTACCTCGCAAGAGTGGCTACGGAGATACCCTGTGAATCTTCGCGACATTCCACTCCCGCAAAGAGTACATTTGCAAGGCTTTTGCTGCTCAGTTGGCGAAGCCTGGTGGAGACAAAGCGGGGCTTGGAAACAAGCATTCAACAGAAGCAGTGCCCAGCACTGCCGTTGTCGATGCAACATTTCTCCTGTAGATGCGGACAGTCACGGGAGGTGAAGATTGCAGCGAATACGCAGCTGCAGAGATGGGACCCTATCTCATCAAGGGTCACTTCTGGGCGCTTGTTCATGGCAGAGCAGGGCGTGCGAGGTCAAAGCATTCCTGATTAGATGCAAGCTGGAGTAGCTTGCACGTGAGAGCGAGGTTTCCCGAGGTAAACCGCCGAATAACCTCCTGCAAGCCCAACCTCCGAAACTCGGAACAGACACCCGGGCTCCTGCAGAAGGGCAGTCTTGTGCGCCTGTGCCCACTTCAGTGGGTGTGCTGCTGGGGCATTGAAGTCCGGGCAAGGGTACGCGCCAGTGATCCCCGGGAGAGGTGCCAGGCAATGGTCAGCGATGTGGCCCAGAGCCTCCTGCACCTGCGTGCCCACCATGTTGCCGGGAGACGGAATTCGAGACTGCTGACGTTATTCGCGGGCTAGCGACGAATCCGGGACAGAAGGAGAATGGGGTGTTCGCGTTCCGCTCGCACGCGTGCTTCACCTCCTGTGCTGCTGCACCCCATAAAAAATCCGATTTTTTCGCGGAAATTTTTACCTTTTTTTTTTTTTTTGGGCTGACCGAGTTTTTTTCCGGGTTTGGCTGAAACTCGGTCAGCTGACCGAGTTTCCCCCCCAAGCTAAGCCTCTGGTTGAACGTTCAAATACGTTGAACGTTTTTTTACGTATTTTCTATCACTGCCCTAGGGGGGGTCAAATGCCACCCTTTTACGTGGACAAACACGATTTGTCAAAAAACCGGCGCAGAGGCCCCAAAGCCCCCGTAAACCCTCCAAACCCCCCCAGATCGGTCCGGAAACCCATCGAACCCCACTTTTCCACCATTCCGGGCACCTCAGGTGCCCGAATTGGGGTACCTAATTTTCGTGCCACCGTTTGGTACCACACAGTGTCACTGAGGGGGGGTTAGGAAAGGATACGCACCACAGACACCCACAATCATCTGCAGAGTGCTGTGAATACCGCACAAACACAAGAATGGGCCGCACGGTTGCTCGGAGTGCGAACGCCATCGCCGCGGCGAGGAAGTTCGTCGGCCAGCTGCCCGTGGAGCTGTGTGGGGCACGGTGGTGCGATTTGAACGCGCAGCGGGCGCGCATACTCAGGCGCACGCGCGGGGCCCCCACGAAGGAGGCCTTTTTAAAGGCCCTTTCGCGGATCGGTGCGCGGAAGACGCGGGTGCAGTGCGAAGGGAAACGAGAGTTCCGGTGGTGTGTGAACTGCGATCACACAGTTCGCCCGATGGCAAAGGGCGCGAGCGCGGGTGAGGGGCCAGTGGAGAATACAACCGATGAAGACAGCGACAGCGACAGCGACTGTGACAGTGGCAGTGTCAATCAAAGCGACAGCGACAGCGACAGCGACCCCGAGGACGCTACGACTCCGAAAACCTCGAGTCCGGGAGTGTACTCCGCAAGCGCGTATAGACGATTACACGCCAAATATAAGCGCTTGCGACAGCGGTGTCTTGTGACACCGACCTCCCTCTACAACAAGGAGGGGGGCTACAGCGCCGGTGTGGCAACGGCGCTGACAGTGCTGCGAGGGTGGGGGATCGGCGCGAAGAGCTGTGGCGAGGCTCTGAGCGACATCCTGGAGTGCATCCTTGGCACTCGTGGGAAGGGGCGCAACATCAGTGCGGCGACAGTCAAACGCACTGATGCGTGGGCAGGTCCAATGAGTACTGATCGGTTCCTGACGAAGCTTCGTGAAAAAGGAGGGCAGGTGCAGACGTGCATGGACACCTCGTCGGGTGCGCGCTCGCAGCAAGGGGTGAAGTACTCGCAGGTCTCGTTCTCTGCTGCAAGCCCTGAGACCGGCAGGGTGCTCCAAGTCGTGGCCGACAGCTCCGTCGGGGAGGGAAGCCGTGCCATCGACAAGGTGCCCCAGATCCAGCGTGTTCTGCTGGCGGCGACGGAGGCCGGCTTTCAAAAACCATCACTGTGTCTGACTGATCACGAATCAACGGCCAAAGCTGCCTGTGTCCTTGGAGGGTTGATACCTTCGGGGTGCTCGTCGCACAAGTGGAAGCACACCATTGAATCGGTTGATATCAACACCACCACCCAAGCTGCGATCGAGACGCTTCACACCGCTTGCTGTCCTAAAAGCACGAACGCCACCACATCGACGGGAATCAAGATGGTATCAACACTCTTCGCAACAAAAGGAGGCATTCCAAAGGGGTTTACGTTGGGAAGGCAGGTGGGAAACAAATATGGGTGGCTATGCCGTTCCTGCGCGGCAGTGCTCCACAACCGGGATGTATTGACCAAGGCTGTTGAGCGACGCGAGCTGTACATTCCGGGAAGCAACGCACTCAGTGTGCTGTTGTGTGACGACATTGTGCCAGAGTTGGTGGTTGCTGCGGTCTGCTTTGCCTGGTACAAGAGTACGTATGTACTGCTGAAAGGGTGCAAATTGCGTGGCGAGATGAATGTCACGGAAGCCCGCAAACTCTACCCGACCCTCCGAGGGTGGCTCGTGACTCTTTCGCGTGTGAAAAGCAAGTTTCCACAGTGGATATTTGAGACGGCAGGGCGCAACCCCCTTGGCATGCAGCAAGCCCAGGAGCACTTCGACTCTACATGCGCAAGCCGCCTTCGGGGATCAGTGGCACGCATGATCGAGACTTTTGATCGCTTTGTGGCTCATGACACGGATCTCCCGCCAGAGGCTGCCAAAGACCTTCCACACTCGAACGACTTCATTGAGGGAGCGCATGGTACAGTCGGCTTGCTGAGTGAGGATCTTCCCGGCTGCAACCCAGAGAGGATTGCGAGCATTGCGCAGCGAAAACACAACCGCAGGGCACTCTTTGAGATTGGGGTCCCGCTTGTGCCGAGCGAAGAGACGTACTCATCCTACAAGGAGAGGAAATTGAACTCAGATGAGGACGTTCACTTGAGGATACATCGCACCACAATGAAGCAGCAGCTGCGGACTGAGTACACCAAGCTCTCTGTGGCTGAACTGCGGGACAAAGCAGCTGAGCACGACCTGCCTGTGCGACAGGGAGGGAAGTACATAATCAAACCAAAGCTCATCGAAGACCTGATCGATGCCACCTACATGGCGCCTGATGACGAGTTCTAGCCCGTCAGAAATGTGGTATTAGTGCGTACCCTTTCCTAACCCCCCCCTCAGTGACACTGTGTGGTACCAAACGGTGGCACGAAAATTAGGTACCCCAATTCGGGCACCTGAGGTGCCCGGAATGGTGGAAAAGTGGGGTTCGATGGGTTTCCGGACCGATCTGGGGGGGTTTGGAGGGTTTACGGGGGCTTTGGGGCCTCTGCGCCAGTTTTTTGAAAAATCGTGTTTGTCACCCCCATTTGATACCCCCTACCCCCCCCCCCCCCCCACTCCCCCACAACACCACCGGTACAGGCATGTCGCTAAGCGTCGACCGTCGACCCAGTGATTTTGGGTTTCCCCCCCCATAAAAAAGCGTCGACCCAGCGTCGACCCAGTGGAACTGGGTTGCCATTCAAGCCTGGACCAAGCGTCAACCCATTTATTACGCTGGGTCGACGCTAACCTAGCGCTGACCCGGTTCCACTGGGTCGACGCTCACCAAGCGTCGACCCACTTTCACTGGGTCGACGTCGAAGAGAGTGTGGTTTTGCAGGAACAGATGCTCACTACCGTGGCCTCCGGCGGCTGGGGGGCTCCGCCCCCCAGACCCCCCTGTATAGCGTGTGCACACAAGTCAGGAATCCAACAGCTCCAGTAGTCTCAGGAGGACGCAGCCAACTCACACAGAATCTGTACGCCCACAATGAACAGATGTTCACTACCGTGGCCTCTGGCGGCTGGGGGGCTCCGACCCCCAGACCCCCCATCTCGCGTGCCCGTCTAGTAACCAAGTCCTTGCGCTTCAACGGCCGTGGCATATCAGGGGGTAAATCATGGTCCCGAAAGCCATTTTTTGGGTTTCTTCCGGCACCCGAGGATGGCGCGAGCGGGAGAGGAACCACGGAAGGAACCCAGCGCCTCACACCGTGCCCACCTAGCGGTCCACCGACGGGAAAATTAGGCAACAACACGAGCGCGCGCGAAGCGCGCGCGAGAAAAATTGACCCCTAGTGTTTCCCCCCTGATCCCCCCCCAAAACAGGAGCGTCAACCCACCAAATCTCCAAAATCGAAAAGTTAGCGACAGGCCTGGCACCGGTGGGGTTCGGGATCATTTGGGGGCGAAAGTAAAAGGGAAAGGAAACCCATTTACACACTTTGAAACGACTGTGGGCCCCCCCCCCCCCACCCGGGCTGTTTGTGGACATGCAGGCCCCGTGGATCCGAGATGTCTATAGTTTTCGCCAGGGGGGGGGCGTGACGTTGGGTCTCGTGAAGACGGAAAACCACACCCCCCTGCCCCCTCCCTCCCCCACTTGAACTTCTCTCTCGCAAGGAGAAACCCAAACCCTCTTCAGGGGTTTTTGCATTAAACACATCACGTTACATGAGGGTTGTTGCACTCAGGCCTGCGTGGCACCAGGAGGCAGAACTACACGCACAGCACACATCTCTCTCTACCTGTTAGATCAAACACCCCCGCCAAGGATCTGCAACTTTTCAACGGTCGGATGGTTCGCCCAAACAACAGGGAAAGGGAGCAGTGTCCCCCAAAGGGACCGCCCTGCTCGGTATTCCACTGCTGTAATGCGGATGGTATGAGGGATACTAAAGGCGGGGGGGATGAACGAGAAGGGGGGCGGGGGAGAAAATGAGGTTTGACAGAAAGAAGCGACAGAGAGAGGGGGGGGGGGAAGAAATGCTGGGAAGACTGGGAATTAAAACGGCGTCTTCAGGAGGAGCCGCCAACCCAATGGAAAAAAACCAGTGCCAGTCTTCTTTTTTTTGGCACTCTATCACAGACACCCACGCGCGCCCCCCTGGGATATAGCTGCATTTGGCACCGTCACCTCCCCCCCCCCACAACGAAGGCCCAGACAGGGAGAGGGGGGGGGGGGGTTATGGCAGCCTGCTTTACACCAGAGCCGCCTTCACCGTGGGCAAAAAAAGTTGGGCCACTTTCCCCGACCCAACCCTGCCTTCAGGCTTGCGTATCGTGGCCCAAGAGGCAAACTCGCTGCTCTTCCGCTGCCCCATCCCAAGACAGCCGCCCATCGAGCCCCCCGACTAGGCAGAGGCGGATTCCCTCAGGGATGGCAGCCAATTTGCCCCGCAACCTGCACTATATGGGGCGATGGCTGATGCCCTGAGCGTCGCACACCGAACAAAAAGAAATAGACCCACGGGATCAACAAACAAAACAACAGGATTCATTCATACAAACACAAACAAATAAAAACTAGCCCGACACAAAAGTGGGCTCGGAGACAGTATCGGGGACAGTGGGACCCACATTCCTGTTGCGACGACAGGGGGGGGGGGGGTGTGTGAGGAGGCGTTTGTTTTGGAATCGACAACTACCGAGCCTCGCAGCGTACCCCCCGAGACTGGCCAGGGCAGTGCCGTGCCCACATGCGTAAAGGAGCCATTTTCTTGACCTTTTTGGAGGCAGGGCTCGGGTAAGGGGGAAAGGCGAGGAAAGAAGAAGAGAAGCGAAGATAGAGAGAACGGGAGGCGCACGCGTTGGCCTGATGGCTTCCTACCTCAGGTTCCCTTGATCCTGGCAATACCTGAGGCCTGCCAGGGGAGGATGTCGTATTGGAAGGGCGAAACTACAACGAGAAGCGGACCCTCTACACGTGACTTGCTTTTGGTGCGTTTGGTCTGCGCTTGTGTGGGCTGGGGGCTTCAGGGGGGCAGCACGCCAGCGGCACGTTGTCAAGCACTTGAGAGAGAGAGAGAGAAAGGGAGAAAGAACGAGGAAGGGAGAACAGATAGGCTCCTCCCACGCGCCGTCTACTCTCTGGTCGGCGATTGCGTGGGCTGGAGCTTCAGGGGGAGCAGTCAGCGCCACGCTGTCACTTGAGAGGGGTCGGAACGAGGGAGGGGGTCATGTGGCCTTGGTCCTTGTTGGCTATGTCCAGCGGGGTGGGTGACACGATGTAACATGGCACGTTACACAACCCGCACCGCGTGCCATGATTTTTGAATGTGGTCGAATCTCTTTTGCCTGGCAGATCTGCCAACGATAACACATGGCCTGTATCATGTCCAAAACTTGCCACCTGAGTATCAAGGCCACGTGTGGGTTGGAGTTTGGAAAGATCTCGCGCTGGCCTGTGATAGAGGCCTGCACAGTCCGATGAGGGGGAAAAGACGTGCTGCTTCTGCTCTAGGGAGGGTGAAATCACCCTATTCAGTAAGTCGAACATGGCTCCAATTTCGTTAGGGTTTCGGGACGAGGGTGCCTTGTGAAGGTAATCATTTAGCCGACCCCGACAATAACGACAATCATCGAGGGGTGATACACCCCTCGTTGAATTTCGGGGGGAAGCGAGAAGATGGCCCAACAGGGCCGTGTAGAATCAGAACACGGCGTCGCGTCTTCCACTGCCACTGATTCTTTCGCTGTGAAGGTGAACGCAGCACATGAACAAAAGAAGGACACGTCACCACCAGCCAGCCGGCTCTCACGAACCTGAGCGGGACGCCACATGGGAGCCAAGGGAGCAGAGCAGAGCGGTCTGTCTCCCATATGGAGGCAAGCATGAAAATGCTGGATTCGCTGTGTGCCAAACTGTGCCAGTTTGTCTCATATTATGGAGACGGCTCACTGATCTGCACTTCTGAGTGAAGGCTGAACACTGAAGCCCACCGCTGAATTGCCAATCGTAAGTTCCTCGTGATAGCTTCCTTGTGCAAGCTGTGCGTGTCTGGTGCGCTGGTGGGTGCCAGTCTTTCACCTCATAGACTTGGAGTTGCGTTCTTCGAACGGTGCTCATGCTTGCCACAGTCTTCAACGCGAAAAGCTCGCTGTTCTGCCACAAAGAGATGGCTGCTGGGAACAACCAGGGCGTGGCGTCGAACTGAACTGATTCCTGCCGTTCCACCTTTCCCTGCCCCGCAGTCCTGGGGGGGGCTTGATTGTAGAAAGTAGCGTGTTTGCGTACGGTTGTTTGTTTGTTCCGGGGGCGGGGGGGGGGGGGGGTCACAATGCTACAGACAGGAGATCCACAAGACTGCTTCACTATCAGATTGGGTGCTAGAAAGTGTGGGCGTTTCAGATATTCTCCCGAACACTCGAGCAAGAGAACAGCAGGAAAATCTGGGAAATGCCGCATTGGAGTGGGATGTGGGATATCGATGACCCTCACTGTCTCAGGTCCGAACCGGACGGCATACGACGGGGGGGCAATGTGTTGTCCTTCTTCAGGCACTCATGGCTGCCGGATGGGACTTTTGCGATGCCAGACACCCACAGCGAGGCAGGTGTGCAAGCATCATAGAGGCCACTCTGACGAGAGTCCTCCACCGTCAAAGCTTCAGAGCCACAGGCACGACCTCAGGGAAGTGAATTGGAGAAGCGGTTGTAGCTGCGTGCATTGCTTGGCAGGATGGCTGCCGGAAAACGACGTTACAAAAGATGGGCTCTTGGCCACACCTGAGCGAGAAGCGAGTGAAGTGGTGATGGGCAGCATGCAAGTATCAACAAGAGTGACGGGGAGGGTGCGGGGAGAAGAAGTTCTTCAAAATATATCCGCTGAGAATGGGGGTGGGGGGTGCACAAAATGGGCACGGAATGTTCTCGCGAAACCCGTCCCATTGGGTTTTTTTTGACTGGAACAGTGTTTTTTCCAGGATTCCGGAAATCGGGATTCGGGGGGGTACATTTTTTAAGGTGTATGGTGTGTCCGGAAAAGGGCTTCATTTGCAGTATTCTGGCAGTAATCTGACGTTGTGCGGCTTTCTGTGCCAGCTCTGTGACAGTTATCCCGTCCCCGGCACCGAAAACCGCAATGAGACGTCTTCCCATGGGCTTTGTATGTTGATACAGCGGTCAGATTTGGGACCGTCTCAACGAACTGATGGCACGATACCGGGCGAGGTCAGTTGGAGGGGTTGGTCATCACAGGCGAACGTCACGTTGCTGGCTTGGTTGTGTCTTACTGGGCACGAAGGGGTCAGCAATTGCCGAAGAAAAGTGGCTGGCGCTAGCCCCACACCCCTCTCGTCGTACTCCCTGCGGTCCTTGAAGTCATTGCACTTCGGGTCGCTGATGTCTGGAGGTGCTTGTGCAACAGTGCTTCTGAGATCCGGCCCGTGCATGCACACCTGTCCCTGCATTCACTCTCTGCCCACGCGTGTGTGGCATTGTAGTGTAGATGAGTCTTGCACTGAACGGCTCGGCCATCTGATACAGCCAGGTGGACGGGGTAAAGAAGGGTCCCCTTCAGACAGGGACCCTCAGGCTGGATGTAGTCGGCCACCCTCCCGACCCACACCCGGGCCCACCACCCACACCTTTTCCGCCAGAAAGTATCGTTATTTGAAAGAGCTGGGCTCCCCGAAGCCATAGTATATTTTTTCGGCGGCCTACGTGCCAAAAAGTGCCCCTTACTCAGTCCAGAACAAGTTTAAAAAAATGTACCCCCCCGGGGGGGTACATTTGGGGTCTGGCCCCGCCGGGGGGGTACTTTGTACCCCCCCGTCCGGCATGGAAAAAACACTGCTGGAAACGCTGCAACGCTGAACATTATCCGGGCCCCTCCTTCAAACCCCCCTTGATTTCTGATGCATTGATGATACAAGCTGCCAAACCAAACGGCCGGACGGCCTCATTCGGTTAAGCAAAACAAGAACGGTGGGCAAGACTTGGGGACAGCATGCGTGCTCCCAGTGGTGTCGGTACAGCGCAGGAACAACCCCACCTTTGCCCACCTCTTCCGCCGCGTGTATCGGCGGAGCACCTCCATGAAAAACCACAAAATTGTCAGTTCAGTTCTTCCTCCCTTCTCGGCTCGTCCACCTTCATCGTTGGCGCTTACACACCAACCTCTCGCCTGGTGAAGGGGGGGGTGGTGTGCAGAGCACGGTCGGCAGATCTGAATGACATTTTCTGTGCGAACGCCGTGTGCGTAAAAACTATGCAAGGCAAAGAAAGGCTCTCATAATGTAGCTCGCATGTTCTTTTTTAAAAGCTGTGAAGAGGCGCAAACCCACCCCACCTCGACCAAGGCCCAACCGCCAACGAATCGGCTGAACCGACCTATGTGGCAGGGTTTTCAGCCGTGGGGGAACACACCACCTGCCGGAAGATAAAAGGTGTCACTGTCACTCTGCCCTCCCCGACTCCGAGCTGCTGATGAGCGTTCGACGCTTCCACAACACAGCCACTGCTGGAGAACGGCCACGCCGGGAGTGAGCGAGCGAGCAGCGACACACCTTTTCCACCCCCCAAGGCACGACACACAACACAAGGGGGCACCTCCAACCCGCCTTGATACACACTCCCGCCAGCGAAGCTCTCCACTCGCCTCGCCATTCTACAGCGCAGCCACAGGATGCCGCTCTGAGCTCATTGTGCGCACAGAGCTTGTGGCGCCGCTGAACGCATCCGCCTCCTCACCCCCACGCTCCGACGTGTACCGCACGGTGGAGCCCTCGCTGGCCGCACCGATGTTGCCGGGGCCGACACCCACGCCGTGCATCACCACCCAGTCTACCCCCTGCGACTCAAGTGTGAAGTCCTGCACAGATGCCGGCAGGGGGTCGTGGTCGGGCTCGGTGGAAGCAGCAGCAGACTGCTCCCCTGCCGCAGTGCCCGCCGCCTGGCGGGTGGTGCTGCCACCCGCAGCTGCCGGGCTGTCGGTGGGTGGCGTGGCGGGTGGCCGCGGGGGTCGCCCGCAGCAGCACCGGGGGATGAGGAAGGTGCCGTCGCCGGGGCGCATGTTCACCACCTGCGTGGTGTGCCTGTCGCGGATGCAGCAGACGTACGTCACGATGCAGCTCACCAGCACAAGGGAGGAGACACCGGCAACGATGAACGCCGCCAGCCACCCTGTCGACTTGCAGGTCCCAAAAGTCTCTGTCTTGACTATGACCTCCTCCTCAGAGCCCTTCGACTGCTGCTTGTGTGTGACGGTATCTACTGTGCGACGCTCACACGTCGACCACGGGCATCCGCAAGTGCGGGGTTCTTGGTTACCGCCTTCACAGTGGTTCTCCCCAGGTATCGTCGCAGAGCAGGGCTGTGCACCCGGCACCGCGCACAGCAGCGCAACCGCGAGCATCACAGCCTTCGCCGGCATCACCCGTCGAGGGGCACAGGGACACGGGGGAGAAGGAGGGTGGGCTACCCCCCTAGCCCCCACCCCCGACCTGCCGGTGCCACACCCCCCCGCCGCAGCCCCCGCGTGCGGTGGCGGCGGGCGCTGCGGCAATTCCCCCCCCCCCCACCCCCTCTCCCACACGCCCCTTCACCCCTGCCCCCCCCCCCACCCTCTTGGCGTAACAAAGCTGACCAGCACACGGCGGGCCTTTTTGGAGTGGTGCGGAACGCACCGAGCACAGCGACCTGTGTTACCCTCTACTCTAGATGCGGTGTGTGTGGGGGTGGGGCGGCTGAGCGAGACTCGGAAGCAAGCGCCAGGGTGGCTTTGCGTTGGGTCTCACGCTGGCATGTGCCGCGCCTGGTGGGGAAGGTGGGGGGGTGGGAGTATGGGCCACAAGTGATACAATGCGCACAAAAATGCAGATGCGGATGATGCGGCAGCTGGGGCACATTAAAAGACGCTAAACAGAAGGGGGCGGACCGGTGGGCAGGGCGGGGTGGGGTGGGGTGGGGGGGTGGGAGGTGCCTCCTCAGGGCGTGCAAGATTTACCCACACACACACACACACACACATGTTGAAAAACGACTGTTCCGAGAACCATATCATCCCCCCCCCCCCTCCCCTTCCCTTTATAGCCTTCTTTCGAAATCATCCCCCCCCCCTTTTATTTTTAGTTCCGGATTTGGTATTCTGTTGTTGGGAATGACCCTGAGTGAGAGTGATTTGAGTGAGTGGGTAGGAGGGGGGGGGATGTGTGGCACAGCGTGTGTGTGTGTGTGTGTGTGGGCACCAGGGTGGTGGGGGAGGCGTTCTCTCGGCAGGCCTGTGCCCCCAGCCCCCCTCCCCCCCCCCCCCCTAGGGGGGGTCAAATGGGGGTGACAAACACGATTTTTCAAAAAACCGGCGCAGAGGCCCCAAAGCCCCCGTAAACCCTCCAAACCCCCCCAGATCGGTCCGGAAACCCATCGAACCCCACTTTTCCACCATTCCGGGCACCTCAGGTGCCCGAATTGGGGTACCTAAATTTTGTGCCACCGTTTGGTACCGTACAGTGCCACTGTGTGGGAGGTTGGAAAAGAAAATGCCCCAACACACCACATCTGAGGGTTGCAATGCATGTTGCTTGCCAACCACGTCATCCGGTGGGTGTCAGGCGCTATGTAGGTGGCATGAGCCAGGTCTTCGATGTGTTCTGGCTTGTATATGTACCTCCCTGCCTGCGGCACAGGCACTGCCTTTGTCCCCCACACCAGCCACAGAGAGCGTATTGTACTCGGTCCACGGTTGCTGATTCATTGTGATGCGTTGTATCCTCGAGTGAACGTCACACACTAGTGGCACCACCACCCGCCATCCGAGAGCTGTATTGACTTTGCGCCCTTCCGTTGCATTCACCTCGCCACGCATATTGCACCGTTCAGTACCAGTGCTCTTGGGCCAGGCAAAGTAGACCGCAGCAACTACCAATTCTGGCACAATGGGTACCACGACAGCGCACTTCGTGTGTTCCCGGAATGTACAGCTCGTGTTGCAACAGTCGTTGTCAGCACATCCCGGTTGTGGAGCACTGCTGCACAGGAATCACACGACCATCTGGACTTGTTCCGTACCTACAGGCAGCCTCCCGGTGCATGGTGGCAGGGAGGTACATATACAAGCCAGAACTCATCGAAGACCTGGCTAATGCCACCTACATAGCGCCTGACACCCACCGGATGACGTGGTTGGCAAGCAACATGCATTGCAACCCTCAGATGTGGTGTGTTGGGGCATTTTCTTTTCCAACCTCCCACACAGTGGCACTGTCCGGTACCAAACGGTGGCACAAAATTTAGGTACCCCAATTCGGGCACCTGAGGTGCCCGGAATGGTGGAAAAGTGGGGTTCGATGGGTTTCCGGACCGATCTGGGGGGGTTTGGAGGGTTTACGGGGGCTTTGGGGCCTCTGCGCCGGTTTTTTGAAAAATCGTGTTTGTCCACGTAAAAGGGTGGCATTTGACCCCCCCTACCCCCCCCCCCCCCCCCACCCTTCCTGCCTCTCTTTCGATTCCAGGGGGCCTTCGCTCAGAAAGTGAAGGGGTTTTGTTTTGTTTGAGCGCCAAATCCGGGCAAAACAAAAGCAACACCCACAGCCTGATGATGAGGAGGTTGTATCTGTTGCCCAAAGCGCTGACTACTATTTTGCGCTGTGAGTGAGAGCCCCTGTTGCAGTAAAATGCCGAGCGGCATCACAGACCTGGCGTGGAAGGTGGTGTCACAGTTTGACACAGTGACACACTGAGCGAAGGCCCCCAGAAGATACCGTGTGTGTGTGTGTGTGGGGAGGGGGGGAGAGGGGGTGGGGTGGGGGGGGCATATATATGGCATTTGTCAACCTGAAAAATCACGGCGAGAACTTCCCTCCCTCCCCCCCCCGCCTCGCCGTAATAAAGCCCCCCCCCCCCCACCCGGGGGTATTTTTTAGACACATCGCACACCCTCCCTCCAGGGCCTACTGTTTCGCACAAGGTGCCCCCCCCCCCCCTAGGCATACAGTGCAAACGATAATTATTATCGCATACGATAATTATTATCGTATTCCCATTATCGTATATTATCGTATACGATAATATACGATAATGGTGCGATAATTTTTTGAGATTTTCGGAAAACCAGAAATCAGCCCAGAGCACATTGAAAAAGTGGTAAAAGTGGAGCCGGAAGCTGCCATTTTTGCTTCTTTGAATTATTGGTGACGGGGGGCTTCACTCAGAAGTGTAGAATGTCCCTCACAAATGGGTAGCAGAGACACAACACACATAGTGCCATGACATGCACATCACTATGTCTGTCTGAAGAAGTTTCAGGCACAGTGGGGCGGAGAGGACTCTGGGGATTGGGCAGTGGCCGTTCCACATGCCCTTCCCCTCGTGACTTACACCCTGTCGCCACCCCACTTCATGGAAAACATGACTACGCAGCAACAGGGTCATACTTGCGGCGGTATGCAACCACCAGTATAGCCTGTTGCGGGTTCGCAAAGCCGACTGGTACGCTGCCTTGCCGTCGGGACCCAGATACTGAGGACACCCCTGTGAGAACACTGAGGGAAGACGTTGGGCTAGCCTAGTTGAAGCAGGTGTCGGGGTGACCGAGACAGAGCACCCTGCCCAGAACATGAACAAGAAAGACTGTTCGACTGATGGGGAAGAACCTGATAGGCAGGTGTGGTCTTCGGTGCAATGTTTGGAGAGATCAGGAGATTTCTCTTCAAGGCTACCACTTATGTTGGACTTGGCCTTCGCTCCCGTGAGCAGTGAAAAAGTGAGGAACACCGTTCTTCCCCTCTGACTGACGACCAGTGATGACATAGCGAAGGACCTTGAATGGGGTTTGAACCCGAGAGAGGCAATACTCAACCAAAGGTATTCTTCAGGACCTGGCACGGAACGGGCGATACGAACGCTCCCACCGTGCGCACGGACCTGTCTGCAACTCTACAAGGAACCACGGGGTGGCGCGCGCACATCACCTCGGAGACCTCAAGGAGCCTGCCTGACCTGCACGACTCCGCTGCGCTACAAGGCGGAGCTCGGGCGCCATCCTCACCGACAGCAAGGCAAGGGGTGATGATCATCTGGAGACACCTGAGCCCATGCAGGATTGGAGAGACGCGATCCACCTGAGGGAGACCACCATCCACCTCCTTCGGACAGACCACACAGCCTTGTCGATGACCACAGCAGCCCGGACACAGACCAGTACGCGTACCCTGCCTGCAGCACCGGACCCCACAGGCTCATCTTACCCTTCCTGGGGCTGGGAGAATGGTAGTGATCTCTATTTTGTGGCTGATTGTGGCCCTTGGCGGGGTTTGGTGGCGTTTGGCGGTGGTAAACTGGAGATTTCGGTGATTGGTTTCGGGCAAAATCAGGTGGGTATCGCATACGATAATGGGATTATCGTATGTTATCGCATACGATAATAATTATCGTATCCGGTCGTATACGATAATGGGATTATCGCATCATACGATAATGGATTATCGTATGCGATAATAAATTATCGTATGCGATAATTTTCCGAAAATTATCGTATCTGGTATATGTGCGATAATAATTATCGTTTGCACTGTATGCCTAGGGGGGGTCATAAGCCCGTACAAAACCAAAATTTTCGACATACCATCAGAGCCGCCCTAATACCTGATCTGACCCGAAAATCCGACCCATACCCCCCCGGAAACTGTCTGGGGCCCACTTGTGACACCTGATACGCACTTTTGTGATGATTTTTTGGGGTCCTAAAAAATGTACCTCAGTTTCGTACCTTGCCTTTGTACCTGAACCACTCCCGACCGCATTATTTCGTTCTTTGCAAGGGAAGGGTGTCACTACGCTCACTCAGCACGCCGAGCAACACATGCCGCGTGCCCAGGGCCTCGCAGAGGTGTCAGATGCTGCTGCAGAGGAGTACCTTGCTCGAAAGACGCTCGCCAAACGGGAGATGTGCGGGGTCTCGGCAGAGAGCGTTGTGGCAGACCTGCGTAAAAAGAAAACGGCACACGACATCGGTGAGGCGACATTATTTCGGGCGCTCCGTCGGGCTGGGTACATAGGAGAGCGAGTGGGACGTGGTGACGACAGATGTATGCAGTGGTGCATCAACTGCACGCACGTGCGGGAAAAGCGGCGTTCCTTGCTAGCCAAGAAAGATGTCACCTGCACTCCTACTCCTCCCACTCCACTCCTCCTGCTCCTACCCCCACACCAACTGATGTGGGCAGTGAGAGTGATGACAGCTCCAGAGCAGCAGATGATCTAGGAAGCAATGAGCGGGTCAGCCGGGCAGACTACCTCAGTCTGTACCGGAAGTACGAAGCGTTGCGGGCCCGCCACCACCGCCTCCAGGAGAGGACCCGAGGGTTGAGAGTAGGGTTGTACAACGCCAGGGGAGGGTATTCCCCTGGCGTTGAGACATCCCTGGCGACCTTGCGGTCGCACTGTGTGGGGGCTGAGTCGGCAGGCAGATGCCGATCCAATGACCTTGTTGAGTCCCCACATGGTACACTCTCATACGTGTTGTCGAGACTGCGTGGTGTGCATATCCTGCGGGGCGCAAATTACACAGCACAATCATAACCACTTCGGCTCTCAGGGCGTACAATATCCCAATCGTGCCTTCACAGGCTAAGATCGACGAAGCAAAAGCATCTACAACGCTGCCTACTAATGCCGATGCAGCCTCCCAGGCGTACGAAGTACTCACAATGACCCATATGCGATCGAAGTACTACACCCAGAAGGTGGCTGAACTCATTCTGCTGACGCAACAACACAACATTCCCACTAATCAGGTCAAGAAAGACCTTGCCGAGGCACTGGGGAAGGCAACATGCGTGCCACCTGAGCCAGAACCACCGCAGAAAAGGCAAAGAACGAAATAATGCGGTCGGGAGTGGTTCAGGTACAAAGGCAAGGTACGAAACTGAGGTACATTTTTTAGGACCCCAAAAAATCATCACAAAAGTGCGTATCAGGTGTCACAAGTGGGCCCCAGACAGTTTCCGGGGGGGTATGGGTCGGATTTTCGGGTCAGATCAGGTATTAGGGCGGTTCTGATGGTATGTTGAAAATTTTGGTTTTCGTACGTTTTTAGGGGGCTTACACGACGCGCTGGCAGAAATCTCCTGAACCGGTTTGAAAACAGTAACCGGTTCCTTGGGAACCGGTTTGGGAACCGGTTGAAATCACAACGGCAAACCGGTTACTGACAAATCCGAACCGGTTGAGGACAGGTTCAGAACCGGCTGGGACCGGTTCTGAAACTGGCAAAAACCGGTTCGTGAACCGGTTTGCAGGAACCGGTTTCAGAACCGGTTCGAGAACCGGTTCACGAACCGGTTCCGGAACCGGTTCGTGAACCGGTTTCAGAACCGGTTCTCGAACCGGTTCCAGAACCGGTTCTGAAACCGGTTCCCCCAGTCCTGACCGGATTTCTATAGGGGGACCCTTTCGAATTTTTTTTTCGGGGGGGTAAATCAGGGTATAAGATAGACTTTTTTTCTGGCGCCGTTTTCCGGTTTTTCTGGTTTTGAAATTTTTCGCGCGCGCCTTCGGCGCGCGCGACCCGCGCAAACCCTCTCAGAATCACACCTAACACGGCTGGACCAGGCTCTGCCGAACAGCAGTGGCGTGTTGCTCCACGCAGCTCCCCGAAGGGACGGAACTGAGCTTTCAATGCGTCCACGTACTGACGGAGCGCGGCTTCGCATCACCTCCCGCATCAGGACAAACCCCCCTGAGGGTGCTGCTCTGCTGGTACGCCTCACGAAGGGCAACTACCTTCATGGTCGAGCTTGTTGCATGACCACCCCCTTGAGGCAGTCAGTCAGACGATGCGCACAACGTGCGCTCATGCGAACACCAGCGGGTGTCTCCAACACTGCACAAATCGCGGTCCCGCCAGAACCCGAATCCGTCGATCCTCTCCAAAGCGGACATGCACTCCCGAAAACATCGGAGTTTGCATGTGCCATCCCCAGCAAGGCAAACGTGCTCGAGACAAGGTCGTAGCTTGCGTGGATGACAGGGTGGTCCTTGGCAGTGTGCACCGCAACGAGATTGAGTGCATGCGCTCGGCAAGCCGCCCAGAAGGAGTACGGTGCGGTCGGAATGATCAAGCTACCGGAGTATCTCGAAACTTCAAACAGGGAAGACCCGCATGACGAGGACATCACCACCCACCGGGTCCCGCTGGGCTCCTTTTCTCCGCTTCTCTGCTTTCTTTTGACTGTTTGAGCTCCGTGCGGATCACGATGGGGTCACTTTCCATATTTTTTTGGCTAATGTTCCCACTGGTTGACTGTCACAAAGGTTCCCCAAAAACCGGCGAAAATCCGATCGGCCTTTTTTTTTTTCCAGAAAACCGGAAACCGGGAAACCCTGGTTTTGAAAACCGGAAAACCAGACCTATCTTATCCCCTGGGTAAATTGAACGTTTTTGGCCATTTGAAGCCACTGCGACCATTCCCGGGCCTCGGAAATCAGATTCTTGCCCCTCAAATGCGGTACCGGTCCGGACGAAAATCCGGACCGGAACCGCAGGTACCGCATGCAGCCGCCCCAGCGCCGCCCTCCCCACCCCCCTCCCCAGCCTGTCCCAGAAGAGGTCGCTTTTCCCATTGGTGCCTGCCTATGTATTGCCTCTGTTGTGCCTGCGCCTGTGCCTCCCTGCCCTGTATTTTTTTACCCTCACGGGTATCACGATACAGGGCAGTCCACCCCCTCCCCCCAAAAATCGTTCGCATCATCTTGGCGCCCATTCCTTCCACTTTCTGGATGTGTTTGGTATTTCCGAACGGAATTTTCCAGCGTCAAGACTGATACCTCGCCGTTTTAGAGTCAGTCACTTCTACCGCCGCTGCGATTTGCGATACGGTAGTTGTGCAGAAATGCTAACATTTAATTTGCTCTGTGGAACCTGGACTGCACCTTCTGGGCTGTGAGTCTGTAGATAGTTGGACAGTTGCGGAACCCATTCTTTGTGTGCCTCCGACTTGAGGAGCTGTCGACTTCAGAACCAAGGTTCAGAACGAAGATGACGACCTGCTGTGAGCTGCAAACCTTCTTGACACACCTACCGTACCTGCATTACACTCGTGGTAATTCCATACCCCTGGAAACAGGAGACCACCGTCTGTTCACAGATGGTCTTGAGCGTGGTAGCCATCTTTGCTATGGAGTCACGATTAAGTCTTTGTGGTCACGTGGGCCCATGAGCAGCGGATACACTTGGAGTGGAGGGAGGGGGTGCGGTTCTGGAAAAGCGGGTCTGAATCTGGTCAAGGACGACTGAGGGCTTCAGTTCGAGTTTAATGTGGGTCCAAGGGTACACAGGAGATCACTGCTTGCATATTCAACCTGCTTGTCATCCTCTGGTTACTGTTCAACGGCTCGAACTCCTCGACTTTCCTTGGCTGACTGAAATGAAACAATACGTATGCTGCTATTGTGTTGTTCCCCTGACAGAGGAACACAAGGGAAGGGTACTGCAGCTGTCCACGAAGTGGCTCGACGTAGCCACCTCACGCTGCCTAGAGGGTCGGTTCAGGTTGAAGCAGAGCAATTAAGTGTTAGGGGGATGCCTTTGGTCAAGGCCTTTTCTAAAAAAAATTGACCCACGGCGCCTGTGTTGTAGCTCGGTCTACGCCAGGTTCCACACCCCGTCATCGCAAAACGTACACATACACAGAGGCAGGCCTCTGTGGTACGGGAGCATGATGGGAGGAAATTTTGCCTTTTGGTCAAAAAGGCGCCTTTTTAGAATAAATTGACCCGCAGGGTGGCTGAGTCTTATCAGACAGGCCGACCTATGTTGATCAATGGAACCACACAACCTGTTCAACCTGCAAACCACCCGGGGTGGCGGCTGAGTCCTCACCCCTGCCGTAGCATGAGATAAGCCGACGTCGACCTCCGCTCCGGTCTCTCAACAACGGTCGTCACCAGTTGAACCGCGTCTGGGAAAGCCTGATCTTTGGATCTGGCCTCCCTGTTGTCACTGTGATTCGAAGAACTGTGGGGTTCAGAACCAAGGATGAGGAACTGCTGTGAGCTGCACACTCTCTTGACACACCTGCACGTATCTGCGTTACACTCGTGGGAAACCCGAACCCTGTATTTATACAGGAGACTTCCATCTGGGACAGTTTCTGTTCCAGATGAGCTTTGACAGTGGTAGCCATCTTTGCTATGGAGCCATCGTCATTGCTATCGTCGTCACTCGGACCCATGAGCAGCGGATACAATTGGTGTGGAAGTAGAGGGTGCGGTTCTGGATCAGTAGGTCTGAATCTGACACTGGGACTGAAACCCATAGGTCTGAGATGACTCAGTGCGGGTCAGGTCCGTATACCGGTCCACCGACCGGTACACGGCCAACCGGTCGGGACCCACTTTGCCCGGTTCGCAAATGTCGGTTCTGGAACCGGTTCGGCGGAACCGGTTCACCGGTGAACCGGTTCCACCGAACCGGTTCGCCGGTGAACCGGTTCCGCCGAACCGGTTCCAGAACCGGTTCAGCCCGTGCCAGCGCGTCGTGTATGACCCCCCCTACCCCCCCCCCTCTCCCCTCCCCCCTCCCCAGTCCCCCAACCCCACTGAGTTTATCGAAGCCTGAACCCATCCAATGGTAACAAGCGATCACCCCCTGGCAAGGGGGGGGGGGGGAGGGGAGAAGAAGTTTTCCCAGCACCAGCAACCAGCAGCGGGGCACTGGCCGGAGGCAGACGTGGGTGGGGGGGGGGGTGTGGGAAGGAGTGGTGGGCACGGCGCACTGTATTTTTTGTCACCGATATGACTGGTCATTGACGAAGTGAACAGCTGACGAAGTGACAATAGAATTATGCCGTGGGGGGGGGGGGGGGGTAGGGGGGGGTACTCTTCACGCCGCCCCCTCACGAATAGGAAATGCACTAAGCGACATGATGGCCTTGTCATTCCGCTTGTCAAAAAAAAAGCAGGAAGTAGCGCGCCGTGTGTGAGGGAGTTGTGAAGTCGAGAAGAGTGGGGCGTGTGGAGTTGCCCCCCCCAACTCCCTCTCGACTCCCCTTCAGGGCCCGCGTATCCAACCACTCTATCTGTTTTGAACGACTGGAGGGGGTGGGGTGGTGTGTTTATTTCGTGGCATCGTCGGGATTCCACGCCGTTGTGTGTTGTGTGTGTGTCGGGGTGTGCCCTCTTCTTGGGTGTGCCTCTCCTCGGTATGTAGATGGTTGTCACGAGCCAACCCGGGGGACAGAATTTGAATTTCCAGAGCATTCGCATGATGCATCGACAGGGGGCGGGGAAGGTGGCTGCATGAATGAGCCACACCAGTCCCTGCCGAACATCAGTTGCACGTCTGTTGGGTCGCAGAAGAAAGCGGCACTGCGCTTCTTCTGCATTTATTTTCACTTCTTGACAACGTGTTGCAGCATGACCAGGAGCACGAACACCACGCGGACCACCTCTTAATGCCGTCTCGTTTCGAACATTGCATTATATTTTGATCCCAATCCCGTGCCCTTGTTCTGCCCAGAGGCGTGTTTCCGCAGCGATGGTTATCTTAGGTTTAGGGAAAGACCACACGAATCACAGCACCAGCTGTTCCTGACTTCCAGCACACCTGGGAGAAGAAGCAGGCAGTATTCAGGCACACAGGTCCATTCCAGACCGCCCCGTCATGGTAACGAAATAAGCTGTCTCACACAGATCCAGGACCTGGAGCACAATACGGTCTGAGGGAGAACCTCCCTCCTCGAAGAGTGTAGCAATAGTGGCGGGGTGGGGGGGGGGGCGGGTGGGCAACACAACAGATGACCTTGGGTGCCTTCGCTCTGATGACAGTGGAGAGCGAGCCTTTTGGCGGCAACTAAAGCGGCCGAGGCTGGCAGTGTTCTTGCCGCAGAGCGAAGGCCACCCGACCCTTGCTGTTTCTTTTTTGGCTACAGTTGTTGCGCCTAACGGCACAAATGGAGAGGGCATACAAGGCACCGTCCTGCGCCTCATTGATGTGCCTTCTTTACGTTAGAGTCCTGACGCAAATATGCCTTGGGGGCCTTCGCTACCAGGTGTGACTGAGTGAGAAGAAGTGAGCAACAGCCCCACTTCCCCTCACACTGACGAGCTGTGACTGGTCGCGAGACCCCCTCCCTGTGTTAGTTCAAATCCGCGCCACTGCCGCTGGGGCACGGCCACCACGGCACGTGATGTTGCTTTCGTTGATTTCGCCGTTGCATTCGTTGATTTCCGTTCACATTACCAGAGGATGCCCCACATGTGCACACTAATACCACATTCCAATTTCTTTCTCACCCGACGAGGCGATATTATCAAAAGCCAGCCTTCGCGGGTGTGTGTGTGTGTGTGTGCATGAGAGATGTACGTGCCTCCAAAGAATTGCATTTGACGTTTCAAACCCGGAGAGAGTGTGTGTGGGGGGGGGGGGGGTAGGGGGGGTCAAACCCTTAGTAAAAGGTGCCAATGTGACCCCATTTTTCAACTTCTGCGCTAAGTGCATTTTTCGGGCAAAAAATCATGTTCTCGACCCCAAACCGGTCGGGAAATGCCGCAAACTGTGGTTTTCAGCACCAGGGGGCCAAAGAGAGCACTTTTTTTTGCGGTACTATTTTCCTGGCCCACATGTGGTACCAAAGGGGGGTTCCACATGGTGCGTGTGCAACGGTGGTGGCAGACCGGCCACTACCGGCCATCGTGACACACCAATAGAGACCACACAGTCTCGGCGGACGACAAACACTAGAACTCGAATGACAGCTGCACTTGGCAAGCAACAACGGCCAGGCGCCACTCGGGTTCCGTTTGGGGGAGGCTATCTGGGACAAAGTACGGCTGGCTAGCTGAATCTTGTGCACGCGTCTTACACAACCGAGACGTGCTCAGGACTTCTCAAACGAAAAAATATGCACATTCCTGGTCTGGCTGCTCTCGAGGTGCTGCTGGGTGACGAGCTGCTACTCAGCTTGTGATGGCGACTGTTTCCTTCTGCTGGTTCAAGGCTGTGTTGGTGCTGTTGAAGACGGACGCAGCTGATGAAGGGGGGCCGTCTGTAGTTGGCGCGAAAGCTGTTTCCAGTCATTCGAAAGTGGCGTGTTGCTCTCCCGGATCCGCTCAAAGTTTCCAGAACGGTTGCCTGAATTATGTGGAAACCTAAAAGTCGGGATTGAAATGGTACAGAATCACTAAGACAGCACCCGTACTACTCTCGTCAGGGAGGGGTCTGCAGTGTCGATGTTGACACGACTGCTGACGGAAAGATGCTGCCAAAGCCATATCTGATCGAGGTCTGTGATAGACACTGCACATGAGGCACATCACAGACCTGAAAACATGTAGTTCTGGTTTAGTTTTGGCCCTTTTTCAAGCGACAGCCCCAATCAAACCCCCCTTTGGTACCACATGTGGGCCAGAAAAAAAGTAAACCCCCCCCCCCCGCATAATATTAAATATAGAATATTTAATATTATGCGTACCTACCCCCCCCCCTTGTAATTGTCCGCCCCCCCAAACCCCTTGTAATTATCCGCCTCGGGGCCTCCTCGGGGGGCGGACAATTACAAGGGTTATACTGGGTACTAAGGCCTGCAGTGCGAGTGGTTGGCCTGCGTGACAAGGGTCTCTTAATCACCCCTCGCTACTCCCCTATCACCCCCTGGGGGGTGGTAGGGGTGAGTAGCGAGAACCCTGGCCACACAGAGCGCACAAACACTATGGAATGTGCCTCTGTTGTGTTGTGTGCATGCTGCAGCCAGTGGCACAGGCTAATCCCTTGTAATTGTCCGCCTGACCTTGTAATTGTCCGTTTCGGCCAATAATGCCAAAATAGGGCGGACAATTACAAGGGGGTGGGTAGGTATATTTAATATTATGAGTTATATTTACTGGGGGGGGGCAAATACAAGCATACATGCTAATACAAGCATACATGCGAATACAAGCATATTATGAAAATCCGGATTTAAATAAAATTTTCAGGCTAATAGAAGCATATATGCTTCTATTAGCCTGGTAGAAAATATTGGGTATTTTTGGGGTTTTTGGGGGGTTTTCCACCACAAAAATATAAATTTTTCTACCAGGCTAATACAAGCATGTATGCTTGTATTAGCCTGGTCAACAAAAATTGGGTTTTTAGTATGCTTGTATTCGCAGTATAACCATTTATAAATTTTCCAGAAAGCCCCGCATTATGCGAGCTGGCACGCTTAATACAAGCATATATGCTTGTATTTGCCCCCCCCCCCCAGTAATATTATGAGTTTTGGGGGCCTATATTTAATATTATGAGTTCTGGGCTGTTTGCTATCAGGACTCACTTGCAAAAAACCGCTGGCGAACAACGGGTGCTGAAAATAGGATTTTTTCAGTCACCTACGTCATGTACAGACACTGTGCGTCCCCGGAGATGACCTCTTTTGGCCTACTAGCCGAAAAAAACGGCCAAAAACCCCCCAAAAACGCCCTATTTAATATTACGAGTTATTTAATATTATGCGTTATATTCAATATTATGCGTCATATTTAATATTATGCACGGTGGACTCCAGCGGGGGTAGGGTAACCCTTTTCGGGAGTCTCAACTAGCGGGAGTCTCGGACTCCCGCTAGCGGGAGTCTTTAGCCTAAATTAGCTGGAAAATAGACTCCCGCTAGCGGGAGTCTCCAGTACATACTGCAGAAAAAGACACCCTCTCAGACTCCCGCTCCCAGACTCCCGCTAGGGTGGCTGGAGTCCACCGTGTGCGCTATTTAATATTACGCGTTATTTAACATTATACAGGGGGGGGGGTTTACCGCAAAAAAAGTATTTCTTGGACGCCACGCAACTTTTTTTCACGCACGCCCGGTTACGGTAATCACTTTTTTCTCACGCTTTTTACTTTTTTCTCACGCCTTTTTCTTTTTTCTCACGCTTTTTTCTTTTTTCTCACGCTTTTTTCTTTTTTCTCACGCCTTTTTTCTTTTTTTTCACGCTTTTTTTGGCGTGAAAAAAAAGTCCGTACAGTGATTTTCTGGAAGGGACCTGCGGCTGATTTTGTGAATGCACAAATCAGGCCTGAGCGGGTCTGCAGGTCACCAGGTCGGCTGCGGGATGGGTTGGTGCGGTGGGTTCATCGGCCACGCTATCCAGCTCCCCCCGACCTCTGCCCAGAGCCAGAAGCGCAGCACCCCGCGGCGTGAGAAGTACGATCACCGCAAGCAGATAGACCTTTTAGAAGTGTATGCTGCATACCGTGTCGCACAGCAGGTCATGGTTCTTCACGGTGAACCACAGGTCAACCAGCAGAACCAGGGATCCCCAGGAAGACGAAGCTGTCGAGGGCAAATCAGAACGAGATGAGGTGTGACTCGCCGTTCTTGAGGGCGGAATACCCCAGACTTGGCGCTCTGGACGACATCCCCTGTGGAGTCGATCTCAGTCAGGAGGTGGTACAGCCTGGAACCTCTGTATATTGGTGTTCTCAGACATACTCACATGAGCAACCTCAAAAATGGGGCACAGTTTTTCGTTTTCACGGCAATAAAGCGATTTTACGGTTTTTTCTCACGGCGTGAAGAGAAAAAACGACCAAAAGGCGGTTTTGGCGTTCAAAAGTTGCGTATTGTGCAAGAAAAACATGTCATCACCTTGAAAAGTACGGTAAAATCGACTCGGTTGGGGTTCGACGGCCACTCGGGGCCTTCGGCCCCTCGTGGCCGTCTCACCCCACCTCGTCGATTTTACCGTACTTTGTTTTCACGGTAATAAATAGTTATTTCTTTGGCCCCCTGGTGCTGAAAACCATAGTTTGCGGCATTTCCCGACCGGTTTGGGGTCGAGAACATGATTTTTTGCCCGAAAAATGCACTTAGCGCGGAAGTTGAAAAATGGGTCACATTGACAGCATTTGACCCCCCCTAGGGCTAAGTTGGCGTGATACGTGATACGTATCGCGTATCAGATACGTATCACGTATCACGATTCGCGTCTCGCGCATCACTGCATGGGGTCAGTTTTTTTTTGTGCGGCCTGTGTGGTTGTCTTCGTCGTTTGTCTTCTTCGACCGGACATCCCCTTCTTCTGGAGACACCGATCTACACCATGAACCTCGAGCTGATGCTGGAGCTTTCGGGAGCCTCTGCGAGTGGGTGGCCACGTTTTCTTTGGTGGACGCACCCAAAAGAAAATAAAGAAATAGTAAAAACCCGAAAAGAGGTCGAGGCACCCGCTCCACTCCAGCACCATGGGGCTGAGGTTCACGGATCACACAGGTGAGGATCAGTCCTCTGTGAGGCGCTTATCCTGAAGACGTACCAGTTCCCCGGTCGGTCTCCAGAAACTCGGGCCGCGTCTGGCGCTGTATCGCCTCGGCGGGGCTGTCGTCCCTTACAGTCTTTTCTGTACGAGGTTTTCCACAGGCTGCACACCTGCCCCGCGGCTGTGTGGCAGTCTTCGCGGAGTGCAATGCGAAGGTCTGGCCTGACGTGGTGTGACTATTTAGACTCCAGGTGTCTCCACCCATCCTGGTCTGGGGAGCCTCGGTACCCAAGCAGTTTTCGGTCATGCCCTGGACCACGGCCGTGCTAGACTCCTGGTGCAGGCACCCGTCATGGTCCGGGGACGGCCCCCCCAGGCAGTTTAACGTCTTACCCAGGACTTTGGTCAGTGTTTTCGGTCCCCATACCCAGGAGCCAGCAGATCGCCTTTCAGGGGGTCTGGGGGGCGGAGCCCCCCAGCCGCCGGAGGCCACGGTAGTGAACATATGTTCACGGGCTGACATATCGTCCATGACATGTCAAGCACCTGACCAAATTCGATGGGTCATTGGGTCAATAGTTCGGAATAGCCCTGCTCTCTGGGCCCAGTGGGGCCCAGGGGGTGGGGGCAGATCAGAAGTATTTATTCTGGTAGGGCAGGCTGGTCAGGCCTGCCCTACCAAGGTTTCGGACTGAAATTAAATAGGTAGGGCAGCTGCCCTTTCTGTCTGATCAGGCACGAGATCACTGAACACCTTTTCCGGACGCCGTATCGGATACGTGTCTAGAAAGGGGCTCGGGGGTACGCCTGCCGTATCAGCGCCGTTGCCGTATCGGATACGTATCACGTATCGCCCCCGCCAAAAATGTGCTCTGAAACGCGTATCATGCCAACTTAGCCCTAGGGGGGGGGGGATCGGGGAAGGAGGGCGATGAGGCGCTAGAGCCGTGGCGGTAGCGGCAGCGGGGTTGGGTGGGGAACTGTTCCCTCACTTCGATTATGGCGCAGGGGGGTGGGGATGGGAGGGCGTTGAAAAGGGGAGGGGTGTTGAAAGGAGCCGAAATGTGTGGAAGTTGCAGCAGTTGCGTGAATGGTGTTGTGTGTGTGTGTGTGGATTAGCTGAAGATCCACCACACGGACTTGAACCACACGGGCCACGCGTGCCTGTTGGTTTGCAGGCATCGGGATAAAGGCACGGCAGTGCCACGGTCGAAGCGAGTGTGAAAAGATGTAGTGACTGCCATCGTTTTCCTTGGTGCCTTGTTGGCACCTTGGTACATTACATTACAAAACAGCCCAAAAAACCGCGCAGAGCTCGCCACGCGGTTCTCCTCGGATGAGGTCGGGATTACAAACGGCGTCATACTGCAAGAGAGATTGTGTGGCACCGCCACCTTCCTTGCCTCCAGCCCCCACCCCCCCCCCCAGGGGGGGTCAAATGCCACCCTTTTACGTGGACAAACACGATTTTTCAAAAAACCGGCGCAGAGGCCCCAAAGCCCCCGTAAACCCTCCAAACCCCCCCAGATCGGTCCGGAAACCCATCGAACCCCACTTTTCCACCATTCCGGGCACCTCAGGTGCCCGAATTGGGGTACCTAAATTTCGTGCCACCGTTTGGTACCGGACAGTGCCACTGTGTGGGAGGTTGGAAAAGAAAATGCCCCAACACACCACATCTGAGGGTTGCAATGCATGTTGCTTGCCAACCACGTCATCCGGTGGGTGTCAGGCGCTATGTAGGTGGCATTAGCCAGGTCTTCGATGAGTTCTGGCTTGTATATGTACCTCCCTGCCACCATGCACCGGGAGGCTGCCTGTAGGTACGGAACAAGTCCAGATGGTCGTGTGATTCCTGTGCAGCAGTGCTCCACAACCGGGATGTGTTGACAACGACTGTTGCAACACGAGCTGTACATTCCGGGAACACACGAAGTGCGCTGTCGTGGTACCCATTGTGCCAGAATTGGTAGTTGCTGCGGTCTACTTTGCCTGGCCCAAGAGCACTGGTACTGAACGGTGCAATATGCGTGGCGAGGTGAATGCAACGGAAGGGCGCAAAGTCAATACAGCTCTCGGATGGCGGGTGGTGGTGCCACTAGTGTGTGACGTTCACTCGAGGATACAACGCATCACAATGAATCAGCAACCGTGGACCGAGTACAATACGCTCTCTGTGGCTGGTGTGGGGGACAAAGGCAGTGCCTGTGCCGCAGGCAGGGAGGTACATATACAAGCCAGAACACATCGAAGACCTGGCTCATGCCACCTACATAGCGCCTGACACCCACCGGATGACGTGGTTGGCAAGCAACATGCATTGCAACCCTCAGATGTGGTGTGTTGGGGCATTTTCTTTTCCAACCTCCCACACAGTGGCACTGTACGGTACCAAACGGTGGCACAAAATTTAGGTACCCCAATTCGGGCACCTGAGGTGCCCGGAATGGTGGAAAAGTGGGGTTCGATGGGTTTCCGGACCGATCTGGAGGGGTTTGGAGGGTTTACGGGGGCTTTGGGGCCTCTGCGCCGGTTTTTTGAAAAATCGTGTTTGTCACCCCCATTTGACCCCCCCTACCCCCCCCCCCCCCCCGCCCCCCAATCCCCTCACCAGATTATATAATTTGTCACAAATGCAAGATGCAAACACTTCGCGTGTCGAGAAGGGTGTAACCCGATTGACAGAGGGGGCAGGTGTGCTGGTTGGGTTGGGCTTCCGGTATATTTGTTGTCGCCGAGCAGACAAGAGGGCGGCGACCAACAGGAGATGGCGCCCCACACCCCTCTGTGTCGCATCCGTACCCAGTGTGCCGCCCAACATTGCTTGGGGGGAAGGGGGGGAAGGGGCTCTCCCGTTGGCCTGACCTGGCACACACGACCCGCCCCCCGCTCTATCCAACGCGAACAACGTGGCCACCGGGGGTACCACAGCTGGGAGGGTTTGGGTGGGATAGGGGCGGTGCACTTCGCCTCACCACCACCACCACCACCACCCAAGTTAGATGGCTTTTTCAGTCTCGACGGCCTCCAGCCTGACGAACGACACTTCCCGCGTGTATTACTGTTCAGACAATAATAGCGTGCTGGCTACACCAGAGCAAATCCTGATACCGCCTCTACTGCGACACTCCACTCACTCAACCAGGGTGTCATGGCAGGTGGTGGACCCAACCCGACACGACCCGACCCCACCCACTCAGGCCGTCACCTGTTGCTGCCCACCAGCCTCTGCCGCACCGCCGTAGTAGAAGGACGAGATGCACCACCTGGCAAAGTTGACGCAGGCAAGGTGCTTGGACATGAGGAGGGGGAGGAAGTACGCAGCAATGTCTGTCTCATCCCAGGCCACGCCTGTGCACTCCGGGCTGAGGGGATCGTTGGAGCTGACGTACCGCTGCGTGTGTGCGACGAGGTCAGGGGCGTCCTTCTCATGAAGAGCACCCCAATTCAGCGCAGTCAGGAGCACGGTGATGACGGAAAACCAGCACACGCGGTAGTGGGAAGATGCCAGGAGACGTTGGATGCCCTGCAGCAGCTGCGGGGGCAGTGCCTCGTGGGTTGTCGGGTGCACCAGCAGGTTGAAGACACTCCCGAGCGCGTTCTGCACCAACACGAGCTCGTAGGAGGTCCCGTCACGCGACAGGAGGTTGTCCGACGGGGCGGACATCAGGACATCGGAGCAGATGCGCAGCAGCTCCGACACCAGTGAGGAGGGGATCAGCACGCTCGAGGGGGACAGCAGGTTGAACAGCGCCTGCAGCGCTTCCGACCTCAGCCTGTCGCTCACCCCCGTCGCCCCCGCCAGGGTCACGAGGCTCTGGACAGCCTCGCTGTCGTCCGACCTCACGAAGGTGCTGCCGTGCTTTCTCTTATACCTCGCGATCTCAAAGATGGCTTTGCAGTAGCCCACCTTGATGGACTCGCTCCCCTCCGTCAGCAGCAGCCGGTAGAACGGCGCCAGCGGGGCTGAGACCTCCAGGGCCAGAGTGAGGTGGATCCGCAGTAGCACCTCCCTGTTGGCGGGGAGGACCCTCGTGTCGAACAGCAGGGTCTTCGAGTTGTCGATATCCAGCACGGTCTCCGCAGTCAGGGCCGCCCCATCCACGTTATCCCGCAGCGATATGGTGCAGTGCGACCCGTAGTAATGGTTTGTCATCTCAGGGGTCCACGTGTTGGTGGTCCATATCCGCACCACGCCCGTCTGCACCTCCTCCCCCTTTGGCCCCGACGGGGGCCTCAGGTCCACCTCGACCTGCCACTTGATGGGGGAGCCCAGCGCATCCCTGCTGAAGACAAACTCGCGACTCCTCCTGCGGAACGCCGCAGCTTTGTGGGGGAGCCTCACACGCCACCGCAACGAGGCGGAGATGTCCTTCACCGCCTCCTTCATATGCAGCTCGCTCTGCCGGGAGTAGACGAAGTAGAATGGTTTCCAGTCGCGCGGCCCCAGCACCCCGCCCCTTTCGCCTGTAGGGACACGCCAGTCTCGGCGGGAGACGTTAGACAGGAAGCATGCCTTCCAGAGGAAGCGGGCGTTGATGAGGTGGCGGGCGAGCCGGCAAACCAGCTCGGCGCACATCAGCGCCTTCGGGTCGAGGAAGCGGAGGCAGCAGCAGATGACCTCGGGGGGGAGCAGGCCGAGGGAGGCGCGTGCCTCTGCAGGCTCCTTCTCCTGCCACGCGCCTCTGCGGGAGATCCCGGTGCATCTGCCTGTGTCGCGGGACCTGCCCTCGCCCTCGGAGGCGACCTCACCGGTGCGTGCCTGGGGCCCCCCGTCGCCCCTGTCTGCCCCGGCCCGGAGGTCCTGATATGTGCGGGCGCGTCTGGGTCTCAGCGCGCCCGGCAGTGGCTGTGGCGTGCCCCACGCGGCGGGTGGGGGGGAACCCCCATCGATGCGGTCCGTCTCCATGGCGCCCCACTTCCGCTTCCCCCCGCACAGCGGCTGGTGGTCCGCCGCGGCCCCGTATGGCGCAGACACCTTCGGAGCAGTCAGCAACACACCCGACCCCAACCCACCACCACCACACCCCTCGTGGTGGTGGCAGGCTGGGGGGTTGGGTGTGGGTGTGGTGTGTGTGTGTCGGGGGTTCTGGTGTAACAACACAGGTCCCTGTGACTGTGTGGGGGGTGTGGGGTGTGTCTGTGGGGGGGGGGGGGGGGTTTGATCGTCGAGAGTGAATGGAAAAGTCTCCCAGCACCTTCTTGCAATGTTAGTCCTTTTTGTAGTCACTACACCAGATATGTTGGACAAGACAGATCAATGTGCGTGTGGGGGGGGGGGGGGGGGGGTTTAATTGTCGAGAGTGGGGGCCTTCGCGCAGAAGTGCAGGACAGTGAGCCGCCTCACAAAAGGGGGGCAAACTGACACAGTTTGACACAGAGCGACGGATCCCAGTGAAAAGCAAAAAAAGGCAGGCCTCCCCAGCACCTCGCAATGTGGGTGTGGGAGGGGAGGGGGGGGGGGGGTGACTGGCTGACGTTCTTCCAGTGTGTACGAACCTCTCGCTGTGTATCCTTAAGGGTTCAACATGCACACGGTGGACTCCCGCACGTCGGGGTAGACCCTTTTGGGAGATCGGAATATCGGGGGTCTGGCGAGGTCCGACCCACGCGAGCGGGGGTCTGGACCCCCGCTATCGGGGGTCGTCTGGGCACCAAAAATAGCAGGGCAGACTCCCGATATCGGGGGTCCAGACCCCCGCTCCAGGGGGTGGGGGTCCACCGTGCATGCGACCCACGAGCCCCCCCGCCCCCTGCACTGTGTGTGTGTGTGCACTCTGAGGTTGTGGTTGATGTGTCGGGCGTCCCGAAACTCCTGACGCAGGGTCAGATACCCCTCGGGGTGCGATGAGCAGCGTTTTGTTAGGTTTAAGTATCTTATGCACGCACGAACACACCGGCCCCCCTCCCCACCTGCCTTGGGGCACACGTTGCAGTGCTGGCAACTGACAACTTGTAAAGAAAGAATCACCCCATCCCCCATCCCAACCCAAAGAGAACCCAAAACGAGAGAAAGTGGCAGGGGGGGTAGGGGGAGTCAGACAAAAGCCACCTTAGACACCCTCCGCGGTGTAGGTTGGTGTAGGTGGGTTCATTATCGTTCTTTTTTTTGCGACCCGGGCATGAGATGTTGGCATGCACGGGGGGGAGGGGGTGTGGAGGGAGTGGGGAGAGACAATATATATTATTAGCGTTAAATACTGCGGCCTTAATTTACGACCAGGGGTCAGGACCCCGAGTGGGTGTATTTCACGAGCGAAGCGAGTGAAATACACCCAAACGAGGGGTCCTGACCCCTGGGAGTAGATTAACCCGCAGTATTTAAATCCAATACATGTTTTTATCGTACGTATCGAGGATTATGCAAGGCGGGTGGGGGGATGGGCTGCAGCAATTTTTCATCCTGTGGGTGGTCACGAGCGGGGGCTGCAATCTGACATTTTTCACATTTTTTCGAGACACAAAGAGATTTTGCCAAAAATTTTGGGTGGGTTTTTCAGGTGGTCGGAATTCAACCCAAAGTCACCTGGCGGTGAAAAATCGCGGGGTACGGCCGATCCACGGTCATTCCGTGGGTTTCTGGTCGAAAAAGTGCCTGTTTGGGAGGTGGCCCGAGAGGCCGACCGACCGGTCGGGTTGGTCACCTTGTCATACCAGGCTCAGGGCTGTACTACAAGTCCAGGTGCTCAGCAGCCACCTTCGGGGTGGGCATCATGTGGATCCCGAGGACGCTCTTGTGCCAGCCCCTCGACCCCCAGGGTGGTGGCGGAAAATAAATGCGTAAATTAATCCAAAAATTATTTTACGCCGTAAATTAATCCAAAAATACTTCACGGGAGTTTAGGTGGGTTTTCTGTTTAGGGGCCTTAAATAATTCTCGATCAGTACGCATACATTGGGCGTTATTCCGTTACCAGTAACGGTAATAACGTTATTTTTGCGTTATTTGTTGACCCCAAAAAAGGCAGCATTTCCCGGTGAATCTGACCCGAAACTCGGGTCCCTACCCCCCCTAAAAGAATTTTCTTGGACGCCACGCAACTTTTTTTCACGCACGCCCGGTTACGGTAATCACTTTTTTCTCACGCTTTTTACTTTTTTCTCACGTTTTTTTCTTTTTTCTCACGTTTTTTTCTTTTTTCTCACGCTTTTTTTCTTTTTACTAGTTACGAGTCAGGGTATAAGATAGACTTTTTTTCTGGCGCCGTTTCCCGGTTTTTCTGGTTTTGAAAATTTTTCGCGCGCGCCTTCGGCGCGCGCGACCCGCGCAAACCCTCCCAGAATCTGAGAGGCCCGGTGCCTGCGCGCGTCCTGTCGTACTGAGGCTGCTTGGTGGGGCAAGCGCAGCAGGTTCTACTTTTTCTTCTACGAACTCTTAGCACAAAGACATGCACAACACAAACAACAATGCTCTAAGGGGCGGGGCAAGAGGTCAGGGGAGGGGGAAGCAGAGAGGAAGGGAGGAGGACGGGGGCGGGGGGGGCGGCGGAGTGAGCCGGCGGGGAGGGGGGGGGGGGGGGCGCACGAGCCCCGGCACCAACCGACTCAGGATCACACCCACCATGGTTGTGCCAGGCTCTGCCGAACAGCAGTGGCGTGTTGCTGTGCCGCCCGCAGCTCCCCGAAGGGACAGTAGCTGAGCTTTCGTTCTTCCGATGTGAATGCGTCCACGTACTGACGGAGCGCCGCTTCCGGAATCCCGTCCGGAGTGACACTACCCTCCATACAGATGGCCAGCGTGTTCTGCAGCTTGGCGTCGCCCATACGGTTGCTGAGCCTGTTCTTGATGATGCGGAGCTTGGAGAACATCCGCTCAGCACTACTTGTCGACAAGGGGATGGTCAGCACAATCTGCAGGAGACGCGAGGTGTGCGGGAAGGCGAGACGGTTCAGCTGATTCTTCAAGAATGCTTTGATGAGAGTGCTGAATCTGCGGCTGCGGGTATCCTCCTGTGTTTGTGCGGTCTCCTTCAGCTTCATTCGCACGTTGGCCAGCTCCAACTCCAGCAGACCCCGCTCTTCGGCCGGGAAGTACGGTGCACTCGGTTCCGTCTCCTTCTGCACCCCGTCGGCATCCTCAAATGTCATCACCTTGGGCTCGCAGAAATGATCGCAAAGTGCTTTGAGCTTCTGTGCCGCTGCTGCTGCGTTGTCGAAGTCGGGGCACCAGGGATCATACACAGAGAATGCTGCAAGCACCCCGAAGTCATCCATCAGCCCCTCGATCTCCTCCTTCAGGGTACGGAGGTAGGGCTTTGCGTACTGCTCGTGATACTGTGCCACGAACTCCTCCGTGATGGGAGGGCAAGAAGGCCGGGCGTCATTGATCAGTATCCAGCAGGATGCGTAGGTCGGAGACAGGTCGGGTCGTTCTAACAGCTTTCCGATCTTGCATGCATAGTGTGTCGCGATGCGAGGGAGATCACCGAAACACAGGCTTGCATGCTGTATGCACCGCGAGAAGGCGCCAAGACAGTGCATCACCTCCCGCATCAGGAATAACCCGACGAGGGTGCTGCTCTCCTGGTACACCGCACGCAGGGCAACTGCCTTCTCATGATCCAGCTTGTTGATACACATGACCACCCCTTTGAGGCAGTCAGTCAGACTCTGCGCACAACGCTCATGCGAACACCAGCGGGTGTCTCCAACACTGCACAAGTCGCGCTCACGCCAGAACCCGAAGCCATCGATCCTCTCCAAAGCGGACATGCATTCCCGAAAGCACCGGAGTTTGCCTGTGCCATTCCCAGCACCCCTGTACAGCAAGGCAAACGTGCTGGAGACAAGGTCGTAGCTTGCGCGGATGACAGGGTGGTCCTTGGCAGTGTGCATCGCAACAAGATTGAGTGCATGCGCCCGACAAGCCGCCCAGAAGGAGTACGGTGCTTTCCGTACCTTCACCTGCAACTGAACACCCTTACGACTCCCGCCCATGGTGTTGCACGAATCCGACGCAAACGCAAGCATCTTGTTCCAGAAACCGTCGCCAAGGTCGTCGAGTTGTTGAATCAAGAAATCTGTGATGTTTGTCGCAGTCTGTGATGTGTTCAGCGGAGTCATGCGCCAGAACAGTTCGTTGGTATCAAAGGTGGTTGGGTCGATGACCCGGATCAGGATGCAAAATTGCGATTGGCGTGTCACATCCTGCGTCTCGTCCGTGATGATGGATACGAACGGGGATCTTTCAATCTTGTGCTTCACTTCCGCCATGGCGTGGCTTGCCATCAGACCCACTACTTCGTCGTAGATTGTGTTCGAGGTGAGGTTGTGGTATGTAGCATTGAAAGACTTTACTTCTGGGGAAGTGTAGCTGTCACGCACGCGGAGGGATGCGAGGGTCGTCGTGAGGGCTTCGTTGTTGCTGCAACAGTACTGTACGTCGTGCAGCAGGCGGCAGAGCATCTCGGTGTTCTGAAGCTGCTTCACCTTAGAGTTGACCCAGGCCCTCTGGTGAGCTGTGGAGCGGATCTCTCCTGCAGTCCCATGTCGGCGCACCGAGTCTTCTCTTGCCAGCCACTGTGCCCACTTCTCGGTGTGCTTCTGTCTCGTTGCCTCGGTGTGCTCCTTCGCGCGGGAGGTGAAGCGGCTCTTCACCTCATTCCATGGCAGGCACCGCCCGACGAAGACACCGCGCTTGCTTGCGTCAAAGCAAGCGCGGCACGCCAGCCCCTCGGGTGTGGGTTTTGCCCACGCGTGGGATTCGCGCAGCATTCCCATCACCCGGCTGTCCCCCTGGATGTCCTCCGGGACATGCACCATCTCGCTGGCGCGGGGGAAGGGCTCGGCAGGCGCATCCAAGCCGACGGGCCCCGCGTACTGCGCCATCAACTTTGCCTCCACGTAGGCGTAGACCTCGTGCTTGTGGAGGGAAGGGTACAGGCAGTCGTTGGAGTTGCGCACGGGGGTGGTGGTGTAGCCCCTCGCGCGTTGGCGCTCATTGGCGATCGCGGCCTCCAGAGCTTCAGCTGATCTCTCCGCATTATCATCAGCTGCCATCTCGACCTCAACTTGCCGTGCAATCGCAAGATCTGCGACGAGGGCTGGGGCCTGCTGTGTCGGGGCAGGCGCCGGCACGGCCTCGCTCTCCACCAACGGCATTTCGTCTGCCTTTGTCTTTGCCAGTTTGACGAGGCTACTCAGGGGCTTCCTCATATGAGGTGCCACCTCGTCGTCCGCGCGAGCAAGAGCATCGAATGCCTTGCACAGCGCGACAAGGTGCCTGTTTGAGGCGGCTTGGTGGTTGCTGAAGCCGCGGATCGAGCACTGGTTGCAGAGGAAGGCGTGCAAGTTGGCATATCGGTCTTGCCCGGGGTACTTGCCCGCCTTCCACTGGTCATACCCAGTGTGATACTGCGGCCCGCCCACCTCCTGCACCGTCCCCCGCACCGCCCTCTGCGATGCAAAGCCAAACGCGCCCAGCTGGGCCTGATGCGCTCTCCGCTTTGACATATCTTCTTACAGTATGCCTGCAGGCGCGTGGGGGTGTGGGTGTGTCGTGGGTGCCACCAGTCAGACACCTGACATGTGAAGGCTCGGTGTGATCCCTACGGAGGACGGTTCTGTGCCAGTTCTGCGGGACCATCACACAATGGAGGATCTCGAAACTTCAAAACAGAAGAGACCTGCATGACGAGGGCATCACCACCCACCGGGCCACCCGCTAGGTCCATTTTTTCTTCTCCGCTTCTCTGCCTTCTTTGGACTATTTGAGCTCCGTGCGGATCACGATGGGGTCACTTTCTATTTTTTTCTGGCGTTTTTTCTGACTGTTTTACTGTCCCAAAGTTACAAAAAAAACGCCAAAAATGAGACCGGCCTTTTTTTTTTTCCCAGAAAACCGGGAACCGGGAAACCCTGGTTTTGAAAACCGGAAAACCAGACCTATCTTATCCCCTGGTTACGAGCGACGAAGCGTAGCGAAGTCGCGAAGTAACGAAGGAAATCGTACGACTGAAGCTTTGGATTAGCACCTCATGCCACTTCACAGGGCCTCAACACAGCCTTGAGACAGCAAGTGTGCGCTCAAGTTTAACAATGGCCGGAAGAAAGAAGAAGACCCCAAAATCCAAGGAAGCCTCGCAGACTACACCCCCGCCTCCGCCTCCGTCTGAGGAGGAGTCCGCCGCGGGCCAGGCCATCGCAGCTGAGCCTGTGGCCGTGACACCAGTCGAACCCCAGGAGCCCCCGCAGATTCCCCCATCGCAGCTTCCGCCGCCGCAAACCGCCAACCCCGTGCCCACGGGGGCCCCTCATCAGAGCCCGGCCCAGCACAACACACATGCTTACCCCACTGTGTACGCCTATGCACCCCACCACCAGAACTTGTACCCAGCACCCGGTGCTTTGACAGCGCAGCCCCCCCCCGGGCAGTTTGCACATGCTGGTGCCCCCCCCCACACATCATCTTACGTGTTGGTTCACCACTCCCCCGGTGTCCACACGCTGCAGCAGGCTCCCCTCCCAGCGCCCGCCCCCGGTGCTCCTGCAGCTCAGCCGCCCCCCCCAGGGCAGGCTCCACACGTCGGTGCGCCCCCGCCCCAGGCACCGGCCGTGTCGGCACACCACTCTCCCGGTGTCACCACGCTCCAGCATGTTCCCCACCCAGCGTTTGTCACCGCTCAGCCGCCCATCCCAGGGCAGGCTCCGCACGCCGGTGCACCCCCGCACCCTGCTCCGGCTGTGTCGGCATACCACTATACCGGTATCCCCACGTTGCAACATGCTCCCCACCCAGCGCCAGCGCTCCCCAGCGCCCAGCCACCCGTTCCAGGGCAGGCTCCACATGCCGGTGCACCCCCGCCCCACGCACCGGCTGTGGCCGCACACCACCCCGGTGTCGCCGCGCTTCAGCATGATCCCCACCCGGCTTTTGTGTCTGGTGGTGCACCTTGGGCAAACACAGCAGGCTTTGGCGCAGACCAGGCTTGGGCTGCCATCGCTGCGGGCCACCCCCCTCCCCACGCCAGCCCGGCCCCGCTTCCCCAGTCCTCCCTCGCCCCCGGCGCTCTCGCCACGGACCTTGAGCCTTCTCTGTGGGCCACCATGTCTGCGGACAGGCGGGCTTCAGTCCTCCTCGGGCTGGACGTCCGGTTCGGTCCGGGGGGGCTACCGCCGGAACTAGGGCCCACCAGCCTGTGCCCCCCCGCCCCGTCCCGCCCCCTCCCATCCCTCCCCCCCCTCCCACACACCCACCTCACCACACACCCTCCACTGCCGACGAAAAAATCTCCAAAAAAGCCAGCACCGGGTCGGCCGCGGCACCAGGAGTCGATCACCTCTCCGGGCCAGGTCAGGCAGGTCTACAACCACGCCATGTCAACCCTATCGGGTGCTCTGGCCCCATCGACTTGGCGGGGCCAGATCTCGGTCGCTCGCCGAATGATGGACTTCCGGGTGCAGTGGGAGGCGTGGACGGGGCACCCCCTCGCGGTCGACGAGGCCATCCTCCTCTGGCTCAGCAAGAAGTCGGTGGTGGATGGCCTCAAGCCCTCAGCCCTTCTGCAGTACCTGCAGAACCTGAAGGCGTGGGCAAAGCGCGCGGGGTTCTTGGAGCACCCTACCCCCATGCTCCGGGACTTGGAGCGCTCCTACAAGAGGTCTGGAGCGCTCCGTCCCTCTCGTCAGGCAGTGCCCGCCGACCTGGCCACGGTGCGACAGGCCATCGACGGGGAGTCGTCACCGGTGGTGCGCGTCGCTTTGGAGGTCGCCTTCAAGGCGGCAGCTCGCGTCGGCGACCTGTTGAAGCTCGACGTGCGGGCCCTGTCCTTCGAGGACTCGTACGTGGGCTTCGACTGGTCGGGAGGAAAGTCCGACCCTTTTCGTTTGGGCCGCACAACCGGTGTCGCTCTGTCCCCGCAGGCCTTCGACTTCCTCCAGACCCGCTGCAGGTCTCTTCCTCCAGACGCGCCGGCGTTCCCCACGACGCGGCAGAAGTTGGTGGCTGCCCTCCGCCGGGTGGACCCCCAGCTGTCGGGCCACTCGCTCCGGCGGGGCGCGTTGATGCACCTCATGCAGAAGGGCCATTCACTCGCAGAGATGATGTCAGTATCCCGCCATGCGACGGTGGAGTCCCTCCTCCACTACATCCCGCTGGCGAAGGCTCATCCAGCGCGCGAGGCAGTCCGGGTCTCAGCGTCCCTCGACCTGTGGCAGTGAGTGGGGTTCCGGGTCTCTCCCCCTTTGCCTTCTACAGCCAACCATCACCTCCGGAGTGCACAGATTTTCGCCCAGACATCATCTTCCCTTACGATGCATCGCTGCGGGTGGGCCTCCCTACGCAGAGCGGTTTCATATCACCCCCCTCCACACGCTCTGACGCGCCTCTTGCCCCCATTACCAAGAACCGCGTGAACCTGGATAGGCTGCTGGAGCTGGACACCGGGGGTATCCTACTAGGCATCATCGAAGTGATCCGGTCAAAGGAAGGTTTCCTGGCCCAGTGCGCAGTGCACCCCGACACTCTCCCGTACGGCGCGAAGAACAGCATCTCGAGGAACATGTTGAAGCACGTGCCGACTCTCCGGCAAGCTGAGGTCATCGAGCCCCCATCTGACATGGTTTGACAGAATTCTTTAAGAATTAGTAAGAATTCTTAAGAATTCTTACTTTTTCAATTCTTAAAAATTCTTGAATTCTTGGAAATTCTTACCAAGAATTCTTAAGAATTCTTAAGAATTTCCAAGAATTTCCAAGAATTTCCAAGAATTCTTGAAGAATTCTTAAGAATTCTTAGGACTTCTTGAAAGGGGCACGCACGAGGTCCCCTGACAGCATACGGATGTACGTTCTTATTGGGAGGTTTTCTGAGGGAGAAGGTGAAAATCACAAAATGACCCCCTCCAGGGCCTTCTTCCAGGGAAAATAGTCACAAAAATGGCCTCAAACCTGTTTCTGGCCAGCTGGGACAGCCATCCATCGCTGCATTTCCGCCTTCTTGGGAGACTGGCTACCGGCTGGCTACCCAGCAACACACCGGGCACATCCAGTCCTTGTCCTCCATCCCCTTGACGAACTCCTCGTTACAGGAGGAGGGAACAAAGGTATCGAGGCACGAAACCGCCGCGCGGTGTCCGCACGAACGACAGTTGAGGCATCCTTCACCCTCGTGCTCAGCATCATACTCCGGGAACACACACTTCGCGACCTCCGGAGCGCAGAGGCTCAGCGAATCCCACTCAATCTCCTTCGCCTTGAAGAGAGAGCGGGTAGACATACTGCGCACAAGCGGTAGTTTTTTGTTTGTGCGCTGGTTCGTTACCTGTGGGGTACATGGGTGAACACATGCGCTGCCAACAGTCTTCTTTGCTAGAGACCAGGAGCCTGGTGAGCGCAAAAAAGGCAGCCATCGATCAGCAACTGCCTTTGCAGTTTGAGGAAACCCTCAACCTACCTGAAGAGCACGCTTGTTCGGCACATAAAGCCAGGGATGGAAACTCTACCAACACAGTGTTAGCGAGCGTGGGCATCTTTGTGTGCGATTGAAGCACATGAAAATGTGCGTGAACACGTAGCTCCACTGTTACGGTCTGAGTCTGGGAGCCCTTTCTCGTGGGAGACGTATTGCACGGAGGGTGGAGGTGTCCATTGGCGCCACCAATATCTCGCCGTTGGGCAAAATCCACGACCTGTTGGAGGCGAGCCCCTTGAGTATACTGGTGTCTCCCATCCCGTCCCAGGACGCCCCAGGCTCAGTCTGGGTGCCGGTACGGAATCTGATCCTGCACCCTCTCGGCACAACCAGGGGGGGGACATTGTGCCCAGGTCATTTCCTCCCAGATTACGCCGGTGAAGATCCACCGGAGGCAGGTTTGAACAATTTTGAATGAGTTTTGCCCTGCTCTCAGCAGCCCCACGTGAGAAGGTCCTGTTCTGGGTTATTCTGGCTGCACGTGGTAGGTTGGCAGATCTGGACGATTCACTTCCTTCCTCCTATTCCTTCTACGGTATCCACTTTCCTGCCGGTTCTCGTGCGTCCTGTGCCTTCTTCATCACTGCTGCAGCTGAGGTGAATATATGCATGCCTTTCTCCCGATTGGAGAACAGAAGGACCACGTCTGTGTGGGGATGCTGTAGGCCATGCAGTAGATGATGCATTTGGTCCTTGTGAAGTGGTCTTTCGCAAACTGCTGTTCGAGACCAGCTCGCATACACCGGTCGTGCGGAGGGGTACACTTCCCGGATCCCCTTTTAGGTGCGGCAGTCGAGCTGCCACACGACAGGAACGCTGAAGTCGCTATCGTCCTGCGTGCCCTGGGGCGCAGATGCGGGTGATTTCGTTGCTTGCTACATCATGTAGCATAGGGCGCCGTACGCACTTCTGGAAAACACGATGCGTGCGCCACCACTGCAAACCCAGCATCCTCTCCGGCACGGCGGAGGGGTTCCGGATCCGGAGGGATTGATTCCCCTTTCGTCGGAGCAGCTGTGCAATTTGAATTGCCCACCGGTGCATCCAACTACACTGGCCGAAGCCGGGTTTTCAGGATCTGAGCCGCACCGGGTGGAAGTTAGCACCTGGAGCCCCCGATGACTGAAAAACTTGCCCATCCTCCCCTCAGAAACGCCTCAGGAGTTTTCAGGAATTTTCAGGAGTTTCAGGAATTCTTCAGAATTCTTAAGAATTTCCAAGAATTCTTAAGAATTTTCAAGAATTTTAAGAATTCTTAAGAATTCTTGAAAATTCTTAAGAATTCCCGAATTCTTACGAAAAAAGAGCTTTTTCTCTTAAGAATTCTGTCAAACCATGATCTGACTCCATCCAAATGTGCCTCCCGCAGTTCACGGTGGCAAAATCCTCGGGAGGTTCGCGTCTGGTGACGAATGCAATAAAGCTCAACGAATGCATGCGTCCCCCGCCGCCCATGGGTTTACCGGACATCATCGTCGCCGCCACTCGGATCGCGGCTGCAGACCATGCCATCCTCGAGGATTTTCGATCCTGGTTCTACCAGATCCCGCTTGCGACAGACGTGCGCCCTTTCTTCGGGATGAAGCTGGCACCGGAGAGGGGTCGTTACAGCACCTACTGGCTGACAGCTCTCTGCATGGGCTGGTGCTGGGCCCCCACCATCGCGCATCGAGCAGCGTCGGTCATCCTTCCCTGGGAGAGGGGTGTCGTGTGGGTTGACAATCTAATGTGCTGGGCAACACCGCCGACGAGGCCGTCTCCCGCCATGCGGACGTGCGCCGGCGAGCTGCGCATGTGGGAGCGGAGTTCAAAGTGGAGGACGGGGCCGGGGTCCCCCTCAGAAGGTTCACTGTTCTGGGCATCGACTTCAACCTCACCCTCCATGCATACCGCCCCTCCCAGGCCTGGGTCAATGCATTCCTCGTCTCCCCGGAACTGGGGCGTTTCAAGGCGGGCGCGCTGTCAGCGCGGGAATTGTGTGTTGTCACGGGGAGGGCACTGCGTTTCTGCCACATCGCGGGGCACCGTCTATGCAACATGTGGTCTACGCTCTCCTGCATTCGCAGGATCAGCCGCCTGGTGGGCAGCTCCCTCCTCGGATGGGACGACCAAGTGCGGGTCTCCCCCTCGGTGGTGCACGAGGTGGTCGAGGAGCTCCCCGCCATGGAGATCAACGCGTGGGTGGACGTGCCCCCGCCTCTCCCAGCAATCGCCCTGTGGTGTGATGCCTCACAGCGCGTCTGGGCCGTGGTCTCCCCCGACTTGGTCGTGCGTGCGCCTTTCGCGACGGTGGAGAAGCCGCACATCTTCATCAAGGAGATGCTGGCGGCAGCTGCTGCGGTGCTGCTCGCAGCGCGTCTCCACCCCGGACACCGAGTCACCCTCCACATCGACAACTCGGGTGTCGTCGCGTGCGTAAAGGTGGGCCACTCACGCAACCATTTCGCAAACCAGCTTCTGCGCTGGATCTTTGCCATTGCAGACTGGGGCCGCCTGCAGCTCGATCCCCAATGGGTCCCCACCCATGTGCAGGCCGCTGACCCCTTCACCAGGGGCGCCCCGGTCTCAGCATCCCAGGCACGACTCGGGGCACCCCCCCTCCCCCCGCCCCCCGTCGTCGCCGCGTTTGTCTCCTCCTCAGGGGTCGCGGATGCAGCTCTCTGCCCGCGCGTATAAATTGCACCAGTGTTGTTCCATAAATGTTCGTGCCATCAGCGTGAAGGTGCTCATACCCCTGGGGGAAGACATCCTGCAGTTCAGTCAAGTTGCCGTATTCACGGTCCCTGAGGGAACCCAGTGTGCGCTCAACAAAAAGTAGTCCGGAACTGTTCTCCCACAGTTGCTGGACAGGGTGTCTATAATAAAGCGAAAGGAGTACGATTTTTACTAGTTACGAGCGACGAAGCGTAGCGAAGTCGCGAAGTAACGAAGGAAATCGTACGACTGAAGCTTTGGATTAGCACCTCATGCCACTTCACAGGGCCTCAACACAGCCTTGAGACAGCAAGTGTGCGCTCAACAAAAAGTAGTCCGGAACTGTTCTCCCACAGTTGCTGGACAGGGTGTCTATAATAAAGCGAAAGGAGTACGATTTTTTTTCACGCTTTTTTTGGCGTGAAAAAAAAGTCCGTACAGTGATTTTCTGGAAGGGACCTGCGGCTGATTTTGTGAATGCACAAATCAGGCCTGAGCGGGTCTGCAGGTCACCAGGTCGGCTGCGGGGTGGGTTGGTGCGGTGGGTTCATCGGCCACGCTATCCAGCTCCCCCCGACCTCTGCCCAGAGCCAGAAGCGCAGCACCCCGCGGCGTGAGAAGTACGATCACCGCAAGCAGATAGACCTTTTAGAAGTGTATGCTGCATACCGTGTCGCACAGCAGGTCATGGTTCTTCACGGTGAACCACAGGTCAACCAGCAGAACCAGGGATCCCCAGGAAGACGAAGCTGTCGAGGGCAAATCAGAACGAGATGAGGTGTGACTCGCCGTTCTTGAGGGCGGAATACCCCAGACTTGGCGCTCTGGACGACATCCCCTGTGGAGTCGATCTCAGTCAGGAGGTGGTACAGCCTGGAACCTCTGTATATTGGTGTTCTCAGACATACTCACATGAGCAACCTCAAAAATGGGGCACAGTTTTTCGTTTTCACGGTAATAAAGCGATTTTACGGTTTTTTCTCACGGCGTGAAGAGAAAAAACGACCAAAAGGCGGTTTTGGCGTTCAAAAGTTGCGTATTGTGCAAGAAAAACATGTCATCACCTTGAAAAGTACGGTAAAATCGACTCGGTTGGGGTTCGACGGCCACTCGGGGCCTTCGGCCCCTCGTGGCCGTCTCACCCCACCTCGTCGATTTTACCGTACTTTGTTTTCACGGTAATAAATAGTTATTCTTGGGTAAAATATCACTCCAGGGGGCCACTCCGTGATGTCAAAAAATTGGAAAACGTTTTCTCCTAAAATAACGCGTTATTTTTCCGTTATTTTCATGAAAACTTGCGTTATTCGGACAATTTTGCGGGCGGATGGTGTAGTTTTTGGTGGAGATGGCTCCAGAATACCCCCCTGGGACCATTTTTTGGATAATAACGCACGGACATGTCGAGTTTCGTGAAAAAATCATGTTTTTTGGCTTTTTCAAGGCAAATACTGCAGAAACCCCTGCAACCTTGCAGCATCCAATGTTCCTGGAGTGAAATTTGGAGTGAAAATCACTCCAAAATCACGCAGTGTGGACGCAGAAGTGAATCCTTCAGGAATACACCCGCACACCTCACATTGGCGGTGTATAAACCACCTGATATTTTTACTCGTTACGAGCGACGAAGTAGCGCGAAGTAGCGACGTGCCCATTTTTTCCCGGTCCGTTCTAAAATAGTTACGTTCCAAAAGTCCGTTACTGGTGCTGTCAAAGACGCTTCGCACAATATACGCACGAACTACCCAAAGTACGCTCGGGCTACGCACGAAGTACGCAGGAACTACGCAATTTGAACTTTCTTGCACCCCCCAGTCATTATTTGCACGCACTCCAGGTCCCATATTTGCACCAGTGCAAATATGAGACCTGGAGTGCAAATATGAGGAATTTCCGAGTTCGTCGTGATGTACGATAAAATGCAATACTCTGTCACAAACCCCTTCAGCAAAAGCTTTGGGGCATTGCTTGGGAAAGGTGTGTATCGGGGGCGAGGGTCCCTGTACACACCCTGGATTTGTTTGGATTCCGCATAATATTTTCAGTCGTGCCATCGTACTGTCATGGCCAGTTCCCACGCCACGTGTGTCGGCTGGGCATCCCGGGGTCAAGGGCATTCGGTGTGCTGGAGGACGGATTAGCCATTCTCTTTCCTACCGGCGGAATCACACGGTTATTGTTGTTGTCGCGTGGCCCTGCTCTCGAACCCAAATCCGTATGTGCCACGCAGCCGCCGACGCTTGGTCCCTCCTGTACCTCAGAATCAGGGGATAAGATAGGTCTGGTTTTCCGGTTTTCAAAACCAGGGTTTCCCGGTTCCCGGTTTTCTGGAAAAAAAAAAAAAGGTCGGTCTCATTTTTGGCGGTTTTTTTGTGACTTTGGGACAGTAAAACAGTCAGAAAAAACGCCATAAAAAAATAGAAAGTGACCCCATCGTGATCCGCACAGAGCCCAAATAGTCCAAAGAAGGCAGAGAAGCGGAGAAGAAAAAATGGACCTAGCGGGTGGCCCGGTGGGTGGTGATGCCCTCGTCATGCAGGTCTCTTCTGTTTTGAAGGTGCACACATGGTGGACTCCAGCCACCATGTCTAAGAGGGAGTCTAAGACTGCAGTCTGTACTGGAGACGGGAGTCTATTTTCCAGCTAGTTTACGCTCAGACTCCCGCTAGTTGAGACTCATGGGAGACACGGTGTACTCCAGCGGAGGTAGGGTAACCTCCGCTGGAGTTCACCGTGTCGTCTGCCTCTGTGCAGCGTCACTCGGTGCCATCGAATACATGGCGACAGCCCACCAACTCGAGACAGATCTGCTTGTCTGGAGGGCTGAGACGAGAACACGAACGACTTTCAAGCAGTCTTGAAGGTCGCCAAGCCTATTGGGGGCAACTAACAGATGAGATTTGTTTGTTGCCTGTCGTCACAGCTAGGTGCCCATCTCCTCGAAAACTCTCGTCTAGGCTCTACGTGGCGGAGATCTCGTGGACCCTTTGGCCATGACAAGGTCTGCCGTGCATCCACTCCACCCACAACGCACACCTGTCACGAGTGGTCGCTCCCACGTCCTCCTCCACCCTGAAGGTTGAACCCTCAAGGACCAGTGATCTCCTGCTGGCCGGGCTGCGATACAGTGAAGCCTTCCTACTTACAAGCGAATCCAGACTGTAGGGAACAGATGTTCACTACCGTGGCCTCCGGCGGCTGGGGGGCTCCGCCCCCCAGACCCCCCTGCGTAAAAACATTGCACCAGACCGGTTTTTTGGCCGAGAGTCCAAACTTTCAAAGCAGCTGCTGCGCCTGCCCCACCAAGCAGCCTCAGTACGACAGGACGCGCGCAGGCACTGGGCCCTCTCAGATTCTGGGAGGGTTTGCGCGGGTCGCGCGCGCCGAAGGCGCGCGCGAAAAATTTTTAAAACCAGAAAAACCGGAAAACGGCGCCAGAAAAAAAGTCTATCTTATACCCTGCTCAGAATGGTGAAACAAAAAAAATGCGCCTCATCTGCACAAAACAAAAAGCGACAAAGCGAACTCAGAGAAACGGGTTGAAAAACTGGGGGCGCCGAACTGGTCTCTCCCCTGCTGTTCAAAACAGACGCCAATTGTGTCCGTGTGTGGCGTGACGTACACAAAGAATTAGAGGCATCGCGCATCCTGGTCTGGCCATTCAGTCAGCGACACGATACCAGACCGAGATTTGGGTCTTGACCCAGACGCGACAATTCAAGAAGAAGGCAGGAATACAGTAGGAATTGAAATAAGGCGTTGTCGGCTTCACAAACTCTATGTTTGTGACGTACGAAGAGGAGTGAGAAGAAAATCAAGGAACACGCACAGGCCTCTTGGCATAGGTGATGCGGAGACCTGGAAAGAGAAGAGTGGTGCAGTCAGCAGGGCTACCGGAGTGTATGCACCCACAGACAGGACGACACCTGGTGTTGATAAGAGTGTCGCCCCGCCCTCCGACTCTCCCGTGTAACGTTCAGCCACGCACGGCTGCCTCAAGAGGAGGAATGGATGCTCTATTGCACGCATCTGCGACATAACACAAAGCGGGGCCAAAAATAACACACCATCAACATGTTGAGTTGCAGGAAGGACAAGTATCGTCCCGGCCCCTTATCCCCCCACCAAACTACCAAACTGCCTCACCCGCTGACACAACGCGGCGGCGAAGCGGGGGCAGAGGGAGCACACAGCCACCGTAAGTCAGTTATTTACAAAAAGGAAGAATGAAATGAGATGCGAAGCTATTTGCTGGGGTGCGACAAGTTCATTCAGTCAGTGTTGCTGAGAGCCACGACAGGAACTTCTTTTTGAGGCCGTTCCTTCTGCCGGGGCAACTCCGATTGCAACGACCTCATCCGGTTTTGTGCCGCACAGTCTCCTGTCAATACGCACGTGAAGAGGACCGGATCCCTGTCCAACCCTGGACATTGACAGAGTTTTTTTTTTGCGGCCTGTGTGGTTGTCTTCGTCGTTTTTCTTCTGCGACCGGACATCCCCTTCTGGAGACACCGATCTACACTATGAACCGCTAGCTGATGCTGGAGCTTTCGGGAGCCTCTGCGAGTGGGTGGCCACGTTTTCTTTGGTGGACGCATCCAAAAGGAAATAAAGAAATAAAGAACCCGAAAAGAGGTCGAGGCACCCGCTCCACACCAGCATCTTGGGGCTGGGGGTTCTCAGTTCACACAGGTGAGGATCAGTCCTCTGTGAGGCGCTTATCCTGAAGACGTTCCAGTTCCCCAGTCGGTCTCCAGAAACTCGGGCCGCGTCTGGCGCTGTATCGCCTCGGCGGGGCTGTCGTCCCTTACAGTCTTCTCTGTACGAGGTCATCCACAGGCTGCACACCTGCCCCGCGGCTGTGTGGCAGTCTTCGCGGAGTGCAATGCGAAGGTCTGGCCTGACGTGGTGTGACTATTTAGACTCCAGGTGTCTCCACCCTTCCTGGTCTGGGGAGCCTCGGTACCCAAGCCGTTTTAGGTCATGCTCCGGACCACGGCCGTGCTAGACTCCTGGTGCAGGCACCCGTCATGGTCCGGGGACGGCCCCCCCAGAGTCCAAAATCCTAACTTTTGATTCCCAAATCTTGAGACTTACGGTATTCTGGTTTCAAGAAGAAGAATTTAGAACAAGGAGAAGAACGCGCAAATGAGAACACATAAGTATGTTCAAACAGATTTCATAGCGGCACTCTGACATGCTTTTGAACGGGGCAGTGGCGTACCTGTCGGGTGGGGGGGGACGGTTTCGTAGATTTTTGCGGGGGTATTCTTGGTGGTTGGTTTTCCCGGAGTTCTGCAAGAAGGAATGTTGCTGACGTGCATTTGCGGGTCCTCGTGACATTCACACAGATCGAGTGGAAAGTGCCATACAGGTGCACGAACCAACCATGATCGACACACGCCCTTCATCAGGCAAAGGGTTGTGGTGTGAAGCGCAAACGCAGACAGCTGGAATCACATGAGTAGGGAACGAGCGCACGGCCGATGATCGAGTTGACGACACACCTGAGCCCACCACCCCTTGGCGTGGCCGTTCCGAAGTGTTTCAAACCCCGGATCCCTGTGGGTGTTTCTTTCTTTTGACGCATAGATTCCGCCATACCAAGGACAAGGAGAACCTGCTGACTTGACGGTGCGGATCACGAGAAAAGAAGACACGCGGAAAGAAGGATAGCCAGCAAGCACACATGCACCTCTACACGTGTCTTGGCAGCAAACCAACATGAGATGTGCGGATAGCCAAGGCCGCTGAAGCCATGGCCAACCTGTGCTTGAAAGGGAACGGAAAGAAAAGGTGGGCCGCATGCATTGCAGCAGTGGGGCCGAGATAAGATGGCCAGCACCCAATGCCGGAGCGGTCCGCCACAGGACAGCAAGACATGACCCTGGTGCATGGCCAGGCTCGACAATATCACAAAACAGAATAGGGGTGGAGGAGCCTTCGCTCAGTGCCAATCGGTGTCAATGTGACATCCGAATCCGACAGAGCGCCCTCACTGTTCTGCCGACCTGAGAGAAGGCACCTGTAGTATGTGTTGGAAAGCGGACACAGGCGGTGCGCATCACGCCTGCGGGCCGCCAACTTGTGGCTCGTGAATAACCCATCAATCCACACACGTGCAGGCTGCCCAATTGAGCCTGTTCAAGCCTGTGGTGAGTCTGAATATGGGGAAAACTCGCACAAATCAAGGGTTTCCGTCCTGAGGGAGTGAGGGGGTCGCTGTGCACATGCAGAGTTGCCGGTGTTGAAACACTGTATTTTAAACAACGCACTGAGTCCACAGAGTAGGTTCAGGATGCGGGACTCTTAGAAGAACGCGCGGAGGTGGGCAGAGGACGAGAAGTCAAAGCAGAAGATTCGTTTTGTGTGTGCGATCAGCAGTGTGTTCTGGCCCCCGCGGAGGGAGGGGCGTTGCTGTGAATGAGTGGGTTTTGTGATGCTGCACCAAAACACACTGCGCGCGCTCCCAACTGCCACAACTCTTTCGCTGTGACAAACAGGCTTGCTTGGGAGAGAAAACTCACATCATCGGCTGTGGGGTCTTCACCACCGGCCATATTTCGCAAACAATAAACCTTCTCGTACCTGGACCCCCCGTGTTTAAGTCCCCCCCTTGAAGGCGATTTTCGGCCGGGGGGCTTAAACACGGGGGTGGCTCGGTGGAGACCAAGAAGACCTCTTCCGCTTCCGTCGTAGGGGTGATTCTGGTCCGGATGGACTTTTGACACCCCACTTTTCGACTCCGACGGCACTTGAAGGGCACCTGATGACCCTCCAGACCAGCCCACCCCCGTGTTTAGGTCCACCTGTGTTTACACCCCCCCCCCCCCTAGGGGGGGTCATAAGCCCCCCTAAAAACGTACAAATACCAAAAATTTCAACATACCATCAGAACCGCCCTAATACCTGATCTGACCCGAAAATCCGACCCATACCCCCCCGGAAACCGTCTGGAGCCCACTTGTGACACCTGATGCGCACTTTTGTGATGATTTTTTGGGGTCCTAAAAAATGTACCTCAGTTTCGTACCTTGCCTTTGTACCTGAACCACTCCCGACCGCAATATTTCGTTCTTTGCCTTTTCTGCGGTGGTTCCGGCTCAGGTGGCACGATGTTGCCTCCCCAGTGCCTCGGCAAGGTCTTTCTTGTACCTGATTGGTGGGAATGTTGTGTTGTTGCGCCAGCTGAATGAGTTCAGCCACCTTCTGGGTGTAGTACACCACGCAGTCTCAACAGCACGTATGAGAGTGTACCATGTGAGGACTCAACAAAGTCATTGGATAGGCATCTGCCTGCCGACTCAACCCCCACAGTGCGACCGCAAGATCGTCAGGGATGTCTCAACGCCAGGGGAATACTCTCCCCTGGCGTTGTACAACCCTACTCTTAATCCTCGGGTCCTCTCCTGGAGGCGGTGGTGGCGGGCCCGCAACGCTTCGTACTTCCGGTACGGACTGGGGTAGTCTGCCCGGCTGACCCGCTCATCGCTTCCTAGATCATCTGCTGCTCTGGAGCTGCCATCACTCACTGCCCACATCAGTTGGTGTAGGGGTAGGAGCAGGAGGAGTGGGAGGAGTAGGAGTGCAGGTGACATCTTTCTTGGCTAGCAAGGAACGCCGCTTTTCGCACGTGCGTGCAGTTGATGCACCACTGCATATATCTGTCGTCACCACGTCCCACTCGCTCTCCTATGTACCCAGCCCGACGGAGCGCCCGAAATAATGTCGCCTCACGGATGTCGTGTGCCGTTTTCTTCTGACGCAGGTCTGCCACAACGCTCTCTGCCGGGACCCCGCACATCTCCCGTTTGGCGAGCGTCTTTCGAGCAAGGTACCCCTCTGCAGCAGCATCTGACACCTCTGCGAGGCCCTAGGCACACGGCATGTGTTGCTCGGCGTGCTGGGTGAGCGTAGTGATACCCTTTCCTTGCAAAGAACGAAATACTGCGGTCGGGAGTGGTTCAGGTACAAAGGCAAGGTACGAAACTGAGGTACATTTTTTAGGACCCCAAAAAATCATCACAAAAGTGCGCATCAGGTGTCACAAGTGGGCTCCAGACGGTTTCCGGGGGGGTATGGGTCGGATTTTCGGGTCAGATCAGGTATTAGGGCGGTTCTGATGGTATGTTGAAAAATGTGGTTTTGTACGGGCTTATGACCCCCCCTACCCCCCCCCTGCCAGACCCCCAGGGGGGGGACTTAAAGACAGGGGAAAGGGGGGGGACTGACACACGGGGGGTCCCAGGTATAAAGACTATTAAAGTACGGAGGAAATACACCACAACGCATGGAGCGAAGACCCCTTTGGATTTTATTTGTGGGCGAGAGGGTTGTGGCCTGCGATACAAGGTGTGCCTGATGCTGCTATATCTTCTCTCCTGCATCGCATCCACCCCCCTCCCCCACAAACTCGAAGCAAGAAGTTGTCGATGGTGCAAGTTCGCTAACCCGCACGCTTGTTGGGGAATCAGTGTCATAACATGCCGGGGTGGGGGAGATGGCGGCCATTCCAACCACCCTCCCCCCGCACAGCGACATAACATTGCCCCACGCAAACGTTATACTGTCGTCAGTATTCACATTCAAAGGAAAGGAAGATGCTTCTCCACTCCTTGGCAGGCCAGCATAGTATTGCACGCCGTGGCCACTGCAATGTCTTGACGAATGGGTTCGGTGATGATGGACGTGGCTGTTCACCGTGTCCTGCACCCCATCAGCAACAGAGGGAAAGCACCGTGGAATGCCCAGTGATTTTCTCTGATGCCGGAAATATGGAAAATATGAAGAACAAGCTTTAGTGAACGGTTTTTAACGATTTTTGCTGACTGTGCTCTGATCAGCCTTGTGATTATTTGTGTGCACGAGCATGCAGTGTTAGCTGCATGCCTTGCCCACTGGCTTGTCTAACAAGCAAGCCGACATATTTTTGTTCGTCTGTGCACCGAGTCGGTGAATCGTTCTTGATTTTACTTTTTAGGCACACTCAGTGCGAGAGGAATGTGTCGCTCGGCAGGACTCACTCTTACTGTGCGCTCCTCGCCATCACACAGGCGAGAGGGTGTGGAGCACATGAACCAGGCCCAAGTGAGAGAGAGACTGACAGCGAACCCTTTGATTCAATACACTGCACATATCGGAACCAAGGGAGGAATACCTGAGGATACCGTCGTACAAAATCACACACCCTCCCCAACACACCAAGTGATCAAGGCAGGTGTACGGGATGCCAGCAAGCGGTGCATGCCATCACGAACCCCAGGTCCACAGCATCTCGGATAAAACGAGGTGGCAGGTTGCAGGTCGCGACCATGTTTTAGGCTGCCCTTCGATTCGGGGAACTGGAGAACAGTGTGGAACGGTCGCGGACTGCGTGCATTTTTCAACTTGGACATACGATGCGCGGAACGCACATCCCTGATTTTGATGAACAAGACACCTCGAGGCGTGATGCCTCCACACGAGTGGCCCGAGACACACCAGCATACTTCACAAAGCCGCTCTACATGGGTGTGCACTTGCTGTTGTCTCAGCAACTCAAGAACGAGCTGCTACCTCAATTGATTCTCAGAAGCGCAGCAAAGTATCGTCCGACCGTATGTCTCGCCATCTTGATACGTTGATGATTCCGCCAAAAATAACGGGTCGGGGAGAGTGGAGAAGAATGGGTGCCGCAGAATTTATACCTGATCGGCCGTTTTCAGACGATGGAATACCGAAAAGATCCTGCCACTCGCAGACACGGGAGATGCGCTTGGGTTCGAAGCGTTTTCTTGCGAGAACAGGACGGGAGATAGAAGGGTGAAGTATTGTGGTTGAGACGATTGCACAAATGACACAAAGCGTGCGTGACACTTCGGACAAGATACTGCTAAGAAAACATCGTTGCGTGGGTGAAGACCTGCCCTGCCGCTCGGCACCTGCAAACGAGAACCCGACGAATCGGGCTCAGTTCCAGCTGGCTGACGTACACTTCACCGGCGGGATGATGAAACTTTGAAACTACTACTCGTGTGACCTCATCGGCTGTCTAATGCATCATGATCTCGACAGGTCTGTAATTCTGCTCGGCGATGTACCTCTTCAGCCGCGAGTACATCTGTGTGTGTGGGTGCAGATTGCAAACAGAGCAGAGGGACAATCTTCTCGTTCTACCCCCTTCGGGCGCAACCACCAACATGAAGACTTTTGAAGAAAACACATCGACCACCTGCCCTCTCTTGATGTGATCAGTCCCCATCCACCTCTCACGAGGCAACCTGGGGATACAAGGAGACAAGACAAGGGGGGTTGGGGGTTTCCATACGTCATCCATCGTCGGAGCGATGCCCTCCAGGAGGCGTTCCGCCTCACAGTAGTCCTCCTTCATGATGGCTATGAACACGTTGTTGTGGTCCTCCAGCGGGTTGGCCTTCTCCAGCTGGTACATCCACTCCTCAGCCTCGAGCTTGGCCTTGCCCAGCACGTCGAACACCTTGATTGGGAACTCGGAGCGCTTGGGGAACATCACAGCGTCTGATACCCTCAGGATGAAGTGCCCTGCGGTGTCGCGCGCGACGAACGAGTCGGCGGTGCCCTTGTTGCCCGTCAGCCTGTTGTACCTCTCCAGCGCAACGACCCACGGCATCAGGCTCGCGGTGATGGTCACCTTCTTCATGCCCTTGCAACCCATGTGCCCCACCACCACCTCTCCTGAGGCACAGGCATACGACAGGCCCAGGGAGTGCCCGTCCTCGATGCGCTTCGACAGCCCCACCGCGGTTTGGATGCACGAAATGCGGTGGTCTGTCACCGCCGAGTATGTGTTGAATGTTGCCAGCATGCGGTCACCCATGAACACCTCGCACACCCCCTTGTGCAGCTTGGCGAAGGTGTTGGCCTCATCCACGAAGCGGGAGTGAATCAGGAGGAACTCGTGCTCTGACTTCTCGCGCAGGATGGTGTGCCACTGCTTCACGTTAAAGTATGCAACAGACACGACACGCCGCTTCAGGCCGTCGTCGCTGACAAATGCCGAGCTGACCCTCCCACGGCGGTAGTGCTGCATCGCGGAGTCGTTGCTGCGTGAGGATCCACGCGACCTGTTCGAGCGGCGCGACGGGGGTGGGACCGGGCAGACGTCGAGGTTGGTATCATCCGACTCCGTCTCCTTGACGAGGAGCACGCTCTGCGGCATGTAGTTGCGGAACTCCATCAGGTTTTTAAACATCATCTTGAAGCTCTGCTGCATGGCGGCCACCTCGCTGAGGCGGGACGCCTCACCCTTCTCCGAGTTGACACCCTCGAGGTTCATCACCGCCACCTGCGCCATGTCTCCCGCAAGGGTGTGCAGCGGTGCCACGAGGAACCGGGTCGACACCACAGAGACAATGAGCAGGACGGTCACGACAGACACCGTTACGCTGATCATAATGATGTACAGCTGCTTCACACGCTCGTCGGCATCCAAGCGCGCCTGGTTGCTCTCCTTCCTGATGAGTTCCGTGGAATTGTCGATGCTGCCCACCACAGAGGCCCTGGGAACCAGCAGCGAGATGTACCAGTTGAGGTTGATGCGCCGGTAGTGCAACACAACTGTCCAGAACTCGGTGTCGTCGGCGTCCATCCACTCAACGATGTGACCCACAGGCGTCTCTTGATACCCGCCATTCGCAAAGATGGTCTTGGCGTGCTCTGCGATGGGGGAGGGGTCGGTGGTTCCCGGCAGCTTGTGGTCCGTCACATTCAGCAGCTTCGACATGTTCATCCCGTAGGCTGCGTTGAAGTAGTATTCATACACACCCATCTCCACACCGTCCTTACAGTACGCCAGAAGCTTTCCCACCTCACCCCCTTTGCGGAGGTCCTTCTCCACGATGTAGGTGATGGACCCGGAAGGCAGGTCCTGCTGCTGCAGGAGGGTCACGAGGGTCTCGCCTGCGATGATGGAGGACACGTGTCCGACACGGTTCCCCTGTCTCGGGTACAGATTGAGCATGTCCGGGTGCGTGTAGGGGTGGCTCAGGATGAACCACATTGTGGTGTACGCCGCCATCGCGGGGTAGAAGTACATCTGATCGGGAGGGATCAGAAAGTCGTCATCAGCTGCGTCACGCACATTGAGGATCGCCTCGTTCCTCATCTTGATGACGCCCTGCTGCTCAAACTGCCTCCGGTTCGTCTTGCACCAGCCATGCTTCCCACTTGCCAGTGTCAGGTCGCACGGGTCATCGGTGGGAATCAGCCTGCCAAGAGGGTCAGCCGCTGCTGAGTGGATGAAACCCCCGTTGCTGAAGGCCATCGTGTCGTTATTGCGGGTGTCGCTGCAGATGGTATCCCCTGTCGTATAGACGAGGAAGTATGTGATCATGCCACCCCACCCCAGCGTGTCGTTGGCTGTGAAGTCCAGCCCACGATCCGCCATCGTGTCGTGCGGGTGTGCCTTGCTCCACCACAGCGTCTCGAACATCAGATTGTTGACGCCCCTGTCCGCGATGGAAGCATACTCTGCGAAGAGCATGCTGCGCACACTTTCGTCGATAAACTTGGGGCTGGTGCTTTCATTGGGGTGGCGTGCATTTGCATACCGCACCATAGTCTTGATGGCGCGCTCCGGTCCTTCAAGCCACTCCGACACAGATGCCTCGACCCTCTCCAGCACAGAGTTCAGGTAGAGCGCTGACATATTCCGCACATCCGACTGCCCAGAGGACAGGCAGGTCTGCACGTATTGGTCCCCCTCGTCGCGCGTCTTCTTCAGAACATCGTTCGATGTGGTGACGGAAATGCTCCCGATGAGCGCGCCGGTGAACACAATCGTCAGCACAGACATCAGCACCGTCAGCGACTGGATCCCGAAGTCCACCATTTTGAAGCAACCCCCTGCCCTTCTCTTTCAGCAACAGTAACTGTTAGAGATATCCCAACCAAACCGGGTTCCTACGCAGGGCCGATCGCCCTCACACAAGGACTCAGGCGTTGATCCCGCTTCTGTATTGTCGTCGGTAAGGATGTCACGGCAAAACAGCTCCCGACTTGGTTTGGGGATGGGGTGGGGGGCGAGTGTAGGAACAAGGGTCGATGATTGGAAACGGCGGTGATGAGACGAGCGAACAGAGTGCACAGGAGTGGATGTGATGCGAGACGAGACAAGAGGGGTGGGTGAAGGGGGGGCGTCGAGGGGAAGGGCAGGGGAAGGAAGACAGGAGGTCACAAATGAGCGGGTGGGTAGATGGGTGGGTGGGTGGAGGGGGGTGGGGGCGGTGCGTGCGTGCGTGTTGCTCGTGTCAGATTGGCAATGCACAGAGGGAACCTTCCCGCAACGGGACGGGGGGGAACCCGGCACACACACGCGCCCCACCCTGGAAATAGTGTAAACGCAAAAGGCAGGGAGTAGGGTGTCGGAAGGTCAACACCCTACACTGCACAGCGGAAAGAATGAAGAACCTGTGTGGGAGGCAGTGGTGTGGTGGGTGCTTGAGCCAGCTAGCTATGAGGTGATGTGCACAAAAATTGGTCTTCAGCGTCTCGACTTGTCTCTGGGCCGCACACTTCTCCGGTTCCAGCAGTTTTGTCAAGAGCCTTTGCGGTGGTCTGATCACGAAGACCACAAGACCTGGGCAAGGCTCAAACGTCAGCGGATGACGGAAGAGGGCCTTCCCCACAGCGCAGAGCACGTGGCGGAGTGCGGGTCGAAGAGCGCGCGACTGGGCAGGAGGCTAACAGGGAGGCGGCAAGGGAGCAGTCGTCGAGCAAGACATCGCAGTCTCGTTCAGAGCCCGCATATGCCATGCTGAAGACGAACCCTGCAATGGGAAGACGCAGGGTGGAGCCACCATCAAAGACGCGAATTTCCGGCAAAAAAGATCAAAAAGGACAAGTCAAAACAAGCCAAAAAAGTTAGCAAATAAAAAGAAAAGGCGTCGTTTGTGCGCCAAACCCGGAAAACAAGGGTAAAAGGGGGAATGGGCCGTGCCTTTTCGCCATGTTCCACTACTAGATGTGTCGTTGTTTGAAGCCATCCCCTACTGCCCTCTCGCCGAGGATCTTCGAAACCTGGGGGCATTACTCCCCATGCAGACGCGACTAGCACTGTGCACAACAAGCAGCTATGGTTCACAACAACAAGAATACTACGAGCGAAACACTAACACTTGGCCTCATCTATGCTGTGAATGTTGCATTGGACGCTTTTCCACCACGGAAAGGTTGTGCTTTCCGCCCCCTTGCGGCAGGAGCTGGCTGCGCGGGGGGGGAGCGGAGTCCGTGAAACCCCAGCTGACGCGGCTTGTGGCGGCGGACAGGTCACGCGTAATAAATCATGTAACAGAAGTCCTGCAGCTGTTGTGCAGGCGGCACGGGTCAGGGAACAAGGAGGTCAGTGATTCGCTTCGCTCAATATGTGTGTTCGGCACAGAGCGAAGGGTCTACGGAAAAATACGTACCTTCACTACACACACCCGTTTTCGGTATTTGTGTGTCGGTCGCACCAAAGCGAGCTGATACACCCGACACGCACACGCACATCGCACAGATATACCGAAACAACTGGAAGACTTCTGGCTGCTTCCAAACGCCGCACAGCAGGATGACTACGACGCACCGCACAGGGGGCCGAAGAAGCTGAAAGGAAGATCAAGGTTCATCGGCTTTGATGCTGACAGCTGCGGGTGCTGGTCAAGTTTCCGGTTCTTAATCTCGGCACGCATGTTGTCGAGAACCTCGCCGTAACGCAGAGAACCGGCGGAGGCGTGCATCAGGACAGACGCCAGGGAGGTAGAGCACGCGCCCCCTGCACCCGCGGCTTTGTTGGGCAGGTCGAAGCGCTTCACATCCGAGACGTCTGCGCTGAGCTGTGCGTCTGTGCACCCGGAGATGAGCACCACGTCCGCATTGCATTCCTGCTTCTTCCGAACCAGCTTCCCAGCCGCAGGCTGCAGGCACCGTGCGTTGCTGACACTAGCTGCGGCCACTGCTTTGAGCTCGAAGGGCAGGTCCATCACTGTGCCACTGTGGCAGGAATCTATCACAGCTGTCATCCGCACACCTGCCGGCAGCGGGGCGACGAGGCGCGCAAAGATAGTGTCGTCAGTGATGAGCCCCGCCTGCTTGTGGTCCACAGGGCAGATCGCCTCGTCGAAGCCGTCATCCTCGTCGCCGTCCTCGTCGGCACTCTGCCCGCCGTGCCCCGAGTAGAAGAACAGCAGAGTGTCGCCCGGGAGGGTGTCCACGACCAGCCACCGGAAGGCACGCAGGATTTCCTCCTTTGTCGGGCGGTGGGCACCCTTGAACATTGTGTCATCGTCCACCAGCACCAGCTCCTCGTAGTTGCTGTCCGCCAGCCCCTGGTCCCGCACGAGACTCTGCATGGTGCGCATGTCGTTGACGCAGCCGCGGAGCGGCTTCTCCGACTCCATGTAGTTGATGCCCACAAACAGCGCCTTCACCTTGCCCTGTCTGGTGCGTGGAGCACGCTCGCGCACACCCAAGGCGCCGTAGAGGTTGAAGGGCAATGCGAAGCTCAGCTGCAGCGACGCAGACACCTGCGGGACCTGCTTGAAGCCCTTCTCCTTGAGCGAGGACTGCACCAAAGCAACCGCTTCGCCGAAGGGCAGGGTCCCAAGCGGGTGCCCCAGCAGCATGGATACCACTGCACCTGTGAACACACCACCGGGGCCTGGGAGGCACAGGGTGGCGGGCAGGTCGAAGCGGCGCAGCAGGTTCTGCACACTGCCAATCTGCTGCGCGTCGCTGCATGCCGACAGCAGCACGACGTCTGCACCACTGTACCGCACAGGCTCAGATTTGCACCTCCGCATGGCGCGCTTGCTGGGGGCTGCAAGCAGGGCCTGCATCGCAGCGTCACTGCAGGCAAGCTCGTAGGGCAGGTCCATGGCGCTGCCGCTGTAGCTGCAGTCCATCACTGCGGTGAGGCGCACGCCAGGCGGGAGGGGGGCGACGAGCTTGTCGAATATCGTGTCGTCTGTGATGGAACCAGCCTGCGTGTGGTCTGCCGGGTACAGGGTCCCATCGAAACCGCTTTCTTCATCGCCATCCGCATCGGCCACCCTGCCGGCACCGCCGGAGTAGAAGAAGAAAAGCGTGTCGCCCGCTCTGCTGTCGAGCGCCAGCCACCTGAAGGCCTGCAGCATTGCCTGCTTGCTGGGGTGCTGCACCCCTGGGATGTCGCAGGGCCCGTCCAACAGCACCAGCTCCTCATACCCCTCTGCCCCTGCCACAAGGTGGCGCACCACGTTGCGCATGGTCTTGGCATCGTTGACGCAGCGCTCTCGCACATGCTGTTGGCCGTGGTAGCTGATGCCGATGTACAGCGCCTTGGTGCGGCCCTGCCCAGGCCCTGTGGCGCATTCGGCGGGGGCGGGGCACGGAGCCAGAGCCCTGCCCACAAACTCGAAGGGGGCCGCGAGGTTGAGGGGCACAGAGGCAGACAGCTGCGGCACCTGCCAGAAGCCCTTCGCCGTGATCTCCTCACGCACCTTGTGGAGCATGTCGATGTAGCGCAGCGACCCAGGGGGGTGATTCAGCAGCACGGAGGCTAGCACGTTGGTGAACACACCACCCTCGCCGCCAGGCCAGGTGCCTGCTGGCAGCCCGAACTTGCGGTGCGGATCCTGCACGACTGCGATGCAGTCGGTGTCGCTGCAACCCGAGAAGAGCACCACCTCCGCGTCACACTTGTTGGCAGCCTTCGCAACACGCATCGCGTCCGGGCGGTCGGGATGCAACAGGGCCACCTTCAGCGCGCTGTCCGTCGCCTGGAACTCATAAGGCAGGTCCATGGCGCTGCCGCTGTTGCCGCAGTCCATCACTGCGGTGAGGCGCACGCCTGACGGGAGGGAGGCGACGAGCTCCTTGAAGATGACGTCGTCGGTGATGAACCCCGCCTGCTTGTGGTCCACAGGGCAGATCGCCTCGTCGAAGCCGTCATCCTCGTCGCCATCCGCATCACGCACGCGAGTGGACATCCCCGAGTAGAAGAAGAACAGCGACTCCCCAGGGCTGCTGCCTGCCAGCCACCGGAAGGCATCCAGGATCGCCTCCTTCGTTGGCGCCCTGGCACCCGGCACCGCCGTGTCGTCACAGAGCACACGCTCTTCAAGCGCCTGCCCCGCACGCCTCTTCAGCACCTCACGCATGGTCCGCACGTCATTGGCAGAGTTGGTGCCCTCCCATGCCTGGCCTGTGTAGTTGATCCCCACGAACAGCGCCTTCACCCCACAGGGGGCAGGGGGAGCCATATGCACGTCGGCGGCCTGCTGGCTGGTGGTGGTGGTGGGGTGGTGGCGTCTGTGGGGCCCTCCCATGGATGACGCTCACCCGACAGAGACCAGACCCGCAGGGAGGGTCAGGGGACACAACAACACGCGGCTCACAACCCAAACGCGGGGGGAGGTGGGGGGCCATTTCGCGGAGTTTGTTATCGGGATAGCTGAGCACGCCCCACTCCTGCGCCGGAGTAGCTGGGGAGGGAGCTCGCCATCACCTCGGAGCGGCGTTTCTGTTCCGCATTTTTCGCGTGTTTTTTTTCCGTGGGAAGCGGTGCAGGCATAGGCGCGGCAGCAGAACACAGGGAGAGAAGGCAACCTCGGGGTGGCGGGACCCGCCGCACCGCAGACTGGGCCCACCGTGGTGCGCCCGCCGCAGTGTCCTCGACAGTCAATCGAGAAGCGGGCCCCGAGGAGGGGAAATAAACGGGTTTGCCTTGAAAGGATAAACAACTCTCTGGGTTCAGACAGCACTGCCCAGCACTGCACAACTCTGAGCTCTGGACTCCTGCCTCAGCCCCCCCACCGGTTTTCGACATTACTCCCGTTTTGCATCGGGATCGTGCAAGTTGCAAACGGTGCGGCGTGTTCTTTCTGCCAGCAACCCGGCCCGAGCCACAGGCCGGGGGGCGGAGGAGGTGAACCGCTCAGCCTCCAGACGGGGGTAATTATATGCCCGGGAGGGGGACACCTGTTCGCGTGTTCTTGGGTTCTCCAGACTTCTCATGTGGTGCGCAACAAGGCAAGTGAACCCGCAGCCCTTCTTAGTGCAATGCGGCGAGCCTCTCTGTCGCCACGCACAGCGGGTTATGGGTTCAGCCGGATTCACGTGGACATGATTTACATCACCTATGACAGACAAGAGGCGTTGACTGTCAATGTCCGGCAGGTTCGGAAGGGGCAGGGGCAGGGGTGTGGGTGTAGGGGTGTAGGGGTGTGGGTGTAGGGGTGTAGGGGTGTAGGGGGGTGGGTGTAGGGGTGTAGGGGTGTGGGTGTAGGGGTGTAGGGGTGTGGGTGTAGGGGCAGGGGTGTGGGTGTAGGGGTGTAGGGGTGTGGGTGTGGGTGTAGGGGTGTGGGTGTAGGGGCAGGGGTGTGGGTGTAGGGGTGTGGGTGTAGGGGTGTGGGTGTAGGGGTGTAGGGGTGTGGGTGTAGGGGTGTAGGGGAATTGGCTTGGTCGCAAGAGCTTGGCGGTGTGCATAGACGCTCACAAAACCTCGTATAAAGAACAAAGGGAGGGGTTATCGGGAGGTTCATCCTACTTGTACTTACTAGCGGGGTTAGCCCCGGGCTGTGGTGTCACAGCCACGAGGCCTCAGGAGGGAAGGTGGGAGGGAAGGCACCACGTGCCCATCCAACTATGTGTGAAAAACAAGCAAAAGGCGAGAAGTTAAGGGGGCGCAGAGACCCCAACCATCAAGGAAAAAGCAGCAGAAAAGGTGCACTTACAGGAAAAGCAGAGGCACCACAAAAGGGTGGGTACCAGGGCGGGAAAAGAAGAACGAAAAGCGAGAGGCGAAGCGAGCGCGGGTTAGTGTAACCTAATTCAGAGGATGTGTGGATTCTAAGAAAGTAGAAGTCAACAAATCAAACCGGAGACACACCCGGTCACCGCCTTGGCTCCAAACTCCTGCCGATTCCCTTAGCTAAACACTCCGAGAATTGGCTTGGTCGCAAGAGCTTGGCGGTGTGCATAGACGCTCACAAAACCTCGTATAAAGAACAAAGGGAGGGGTTATCGGGAGGTTCATCCTACTTGTACTTACTAGCGGGGTTAGCCCCGGGCTGTGGTGTCACAGCCACGAGGCCTCTCCGCCAGCCCCGTCGCAAGTTAGGAGTTGTTTAGGAACCGCCCCACCGCCAGTGACACTTCACGGAAATGTGAAGGTGTAGAAAGCTCGGCCTTGGAGACACGTGACGGAAGGTCGGCAGGGTTGTCAGCAGACTTAACATACGCAAGTGAAAATGAGGCTTTGAGGGACCGAAGCGTCTCCAAAGCCTGCACCACCGCGTCGTTTATGATTCGGTTCTTTATGCAGGACCTACGGCGGGCCACACCTAAAACGGTGGTGTTATCAATGAAGACAGAAAAGGAAAAAGAGGAAAAAGAAGAGGGGACAGAAGCCATCGTATTTTTAAAAGCCAGCGCTTCCAGCTGGTTGATATGGAGGCCGCGCGCCTGGCCTTTCCAAGCGCCGCCGACAATCGCAATCTCTGCCGTCGCATCATTAACTACCACGCCGCCCCAGCCGTCGAGCGAGGCATCCACAAAAACAGTCGCGCTCGGTGTCCCCGACACCACTCGGCACAGCGCTCTAGAAACCATCACCGCCCGCCTCCAGCTCGAGAGGGACGCGCGCACCGACGGGGGAACTGACACCGCGTCGTGAGGGTGCAGGATCCCGCGATTCATGTTGTTGGTAACCCTGCGCGCGTATTTCAAGGCGAACCAGAACTGGCCTGGTGAGACGCCTGCGATGGCACTCGAGTGCAAGAGCCGTCCCAGCGTTGACTCCACCTCACCTGCAGTGCACGACCCAAAATCCACGCCCCACAGTTTCTGCCGTAGGCGGGATGCCACCGCAACAGTCCCGAGGGTGTGGTCGAAGCGTACCCCAAGGAAGTCGTATACACGGGCCGCCGTCTCAGAATCCGAGTCCTTCCACGTCACCCCGAATTCAAAAGCCCTCGCATCCAGGAGGGCGGTCTCCCGTCGCACTGCGCCTTCTTCCCCGGAGAAGCGGATGTTGTCGATCCACACATGGGTCATGACGCCGCGCACCACCAGCTCCTCTCTGACGTACGCCGGGTCGCCGGCCATCACCCCTGCCAGGGAGTGCATCAGCTCAGGCGCGCAACAGTGTCCCATGGGGAGGCGCGACAACTCGTACCAGGAGCCGTCATCCGCCTGGAACCGGAACAGCCAACGCGCGTCCGCAGGGACCTCGATCGCGAAGAATCCCGTTCTGAAATCCCGCAGGGAACTCACAGGCTCGTGAACGGCGTCGAGGTATTCAGAAATGTGCCCGATGGGCACGTCCGCCACATAACCGTCCCGGTCAAGCCTCTCGTTGGCCTGTTTTGTCCAGAGAATAAACCTCTGGCGCATCCCCGATTCCTTCTCCTCCAACACGGTGAAGGGGACAGTTTCCATGAACCCAGGCCCGGTCGCCCGCTGCGCCACACCACATTGAACCAGCAGCCTCGCATGTGCAGCTTGGAATGCACTACGCCCGCTGGCCCAGTCACCCGACCCACACCCATCCAAGTCGGGGTAAAACGTCCGTTTCCACACCTCATCGAAGCGGCGTGCCCTGCTCGCCGACATGCGCCCCCTAAGCCCATCCACATCCATGGGGGTGATGGGCGTGACGTGAAGGGGGGAGTCCCGCTCCTCGGCGGTCATCGGCAAGCGCGTCTTGCTGGCCCGGCGCGTGACGCTGTGCCCCCTCCACGGACCACTCTTCAGAGGTGCACCGTCACGTCCCCCGTCCTCAGCGCCCGGGCGAGGGCCACCCGGTTTCCTCCGTACCGGATGGTGAGGCGCGACCAATCCGACTGCGTCTCGTGTTTCCCCAGGCGCGCCAGCAGGGCCGGGGGAATCTCCACCCCGGACGACATCAGCCCGAGCAGGTGGGAGATCGCCCCCCGCTTGATGCTGTGGGCGGTGTACCCACACATCACTGCCGAAGCCCCCCACAGCGCATCCAAGCCCGCAGTCGACACGTCCGTGATCCTGGAGAACGGGCGCAGCGCCCCCAACAGGCTGGCAATCACGTCCGTATGCGGTCCCCGGATCACCACGAACTTCGCGGCCGTGAAGGGGTCCTGGCGGCGCCCCTTTGTGCTCCTCCCCCAGTCCAATATCACCTCGGACCCGGAGCACTCCAGCACCTGTGACGACGTCAGGGCAATCACATCTCCCCACCTCGAAGCCGTCTTCCACGCCAGGAGGCACGCCAGCTTGAGGGTCGGGGGCTGCAGATACGCCCACGCCAGCAAGGTCTCCCGCGGGATGGGGTCGGCCTGGTGGATCGGCACCGCCGCCCCCACGGCCCGCAGCGCCGAGGCGTACGAGAGCAGGGGCTGGTTGGGGAGTCCCAGGTGCCTGAACGTCCCCGACAGCGTCTTGGTGTAGGACAGCTGCCCCTGCGGTTTTACACCTGTCGCCGCCACAAAAAGCACCGTCGTGTCCGCTGACAGGGTGCGGTCCACCTGAAAAGAAGAACGAAAAGCGAGAGGCGAAGCGAGCGCGGGTTAGTGTAACCTAATTCAGAGGATGTGTGGATTCTAAGAAAGTAGAAGTCAACAAATCAAACCGGAGACACACCCGGTCACCGCCTTGGCTCCAAACTCCTGCCGATTCCCTTAGCTAAACACTCCGAGTGTGGGTGTAGGGGTGTGGGTGTAGGGGTGTAGGGGTGTAGGGGTGTGGGTGTAGGGGTGTGGGTGTAGGTGTAGGGGTGTGGGTGTAGGGGTGTAGGGGTAGGGGTGTAGGGGTGTGGGTGTAGGGGTGTGGGTGTAGGGGTGTAGGGGTGTGGGTGTAGGGGTGTGGGTGTAGGGGTGTAGGGGGGTGGTAGAACGAAGGGGCCCCGGTTGCAGCACTGTCACAGCACTGTGCAGCAAGCGGGGTGAGAGTGCATGCATCCGTTTCGGGCAGTGGTGGAAGAGCGACCGAAATCGCGAAAGGCACCCAGACTCCGATGCCACAGTTTTCTGACAACTTACCGGAAGGCACCAGACCCCTGAGCACGGCAGGGTTGCTGTGCTGGGGTGCTGTGAGACTTCCTCGTTGAAGACGAAAGAGAGACGTGCTATCTCACACATGTCGCTCCCGGATTCGTTCCCCAAAAGACGGTGCCACAAGGTTAACGTTTTCCCAGAGGATACACACTGCGCTTTGGCACCGCAGCATCCATGAATGCAACAAGATATGGCTCCGTGAGGTGCCCCTTCATTCGACTTCTGTAAATCAAAAGGGCAGGAGGAACAACTCTCGTGCCTTGTGTTTAGCTGCTTTCACAGCACTCAGTTAGGCCAGGCCGTGGAGGGATCATGCCACCAGAGTGGCGTGTGCAGGCACATCTCCACATGCGAGAGAGGGCCACTGCCACGCCCAAGGCAACACTGTTCAGCAGATTCGGTGGGTTGCACGTTGTCAAGGAGAGGTTGAGGGGTGGTAGCAGGTGTAGGGTGGGGCGGGTTTGCCTGAACGAGAGAGATCCGAGAGAGTGTCCAAGATTCGCCCCGCGGTTTGACAGGTTATCAACAAAAGAGTGTCAGATGAGGCCTTGTGGGGAGGGGTGGAATTCAAGAGTCGTGGAAACACAAGGGCGGTGTCGTTGTAAGGTGGGTCTGTGTGGTGAAGCCGCAGCGTATTGGCTCCTGTTGGCTTGCACTCTGCCATAAATGATCTGGGCAGCACAATCCAGCACACCTTGCACACTTGCCGGCAGATAGGGAATAAGATTACGAAAGCAGGCACAACATGAAAGAACCACAACGCGCGCATGTCTTGCTGCATCGTGATGGCCAGTCGTGAACCAACCATTTGTGCCTTGCTTTCAGCAGTAGATTCGGCAGAATGCTCACATTCAGAGAGCTTCGCCGGTGTCTGAACTGTCCAAAGCATCCTGCAATGTATCAAAGAAAACGGGCGTCAAACGGGGCGGGTTGTGCTGCATCAGTGTGGGATAATATTCAGCAGTAGTCAGCGGTGACCGCACCCTCACCACAGCACCGCAGGTCGGCAGTCCCCGAGGTTGCTTGGGGCCACCTGCCTGTGGGTCTGAGAGATCAACATCAGACATTGCCGTTTCTCTGCCACAGCTTGCCCCACTCGCAAGCCGTGGCGAGACATTCATGTGCTCAGACGCGATGACGGCCTTCATATCTTGAGCAAAGCCACCCGTTGCATTTAAGAACACAACAACAATGTCGATGCGTCAAGAAGGGGGAGGGGGGTGCGCTGACCATGCTGAAAGACCGCCACACAATGCAACGGGCCACCGTATGGTGGCCCGCTCACCGGCACCCGAGAGGCCCGCTCTTCAAACTGCAAGGGGAGGGGCTTCGGTTTGATTTTCAGAGACAACACCCAAAGTTCCCGCTGTCCCACTTATGTGCCTCACCACAGCACATCAACAGGGGGGGAGGACAATGCGAGGTACGATGACCCTTCTGGAACTTGACTGAAAGTGCCGAGCACAGCAAAAAATTCATCTATTTTGAAGGTTCTCTTTCTCTCCAAGAATTGCTGTGAACAAGGAACTGGCTCAGAACAATTTTTCCCTTTTTTTCATCGGTGAAAAAAAGCCAGAACTGGCTCAGAAACGGCGTGGATGGAGGAAATTTCCCAAAGGCAACTTAGAAGCAAAGTGAAAGATGAAAAGTTGTGTATACTTGCGGATGTGCCGTGATGTGCTGCACCTATACCAAGAGTGGAATCAAGAGACGGCACGCATCCTTTGAGACCCCACACATCACAGACACAGCCTTGTTAGCAATGAAAAGTGCCCCCCCTGCCCCTGCCCCTGCCCCCCCCACCCACCCACCTTCAGGCAGCTCAAGAAATGGCACACGCACTTGCCATGCCCAACCCGTCGGCATCGCCGAACAGCTCGTCGTGCTGCAGGCTTGCGATATCGAAGTCGCCTTCTTCATCCTCCTCCTCCTCCACCTGCACATCGACCGCTGCAAGCTCGAGGGGCTCCACCGCCTCCAACGGCACGACACACACAGAGGAGGTGGCCTGCACGAAGGCGAAGTCGCCCCTCACAGCGAGGCAGGGCCCCCTGTCGAGGGCACCGATGTGGCGACCCGTCTCCACATCCCACACCGACAGGGCGCTGGTGGAGGTGTAGAGGCGGCGCCCGCAGGGCGAAAGTGACAGAGAGTCGAATGTTAGCTGCCCTGCGCTGCCCTGCGCTGTGGGGCACCCTGTTGCAGTCAAACGACGCGAGGCAGGTCATGTCCGCGGCGCGCCACATCCGGGTCACCAGGGAGTGGCTGGCGCTGAAGACGAGCGAGGCGCAGGGCGACACCAGCAGGAGGCAGACACCCTCGCAGCTTGCCGACATCGCCACATCGCTGGTCGGGCCGAGGGTCCACACGCGGATGCGGTTGTCGAATCGGCTCCCTTCGTACAGTGTGGAGGCGCATGGCGACACGGCGAGTGCTGTGGGGAGCATGGCGGTGCGGAGGACGTGGGTGCATGCCCAGGAGCCTGTCGCCCAGGCTCGGATCTCCATCTGCAGGCCCGAGTGCCGCCCGGCGAAGAGCATGGCGCCGTCGCGCGGGGCTGCGAGGGAGAGCCACTCGCCGGAGAGGACCTTCTCGCACTCCCAGCCGGATGTGTTGTGGCGCCAGACCAGCACGCGGTCCCGCTTGGCGAGGGAGAAGACGCGGGAGCCGCAGCCAGAGGCGATGACGCGGAGGACCCAGTCGTGGTGGCCGCAGAGGGTGTCCTCGCAGGCCCCGGTGTCGCGGTCCCACACCCGGACAGTGAGGTCGTAGCTGCCGGTGTATAGTTTGGTGCCGCAGGGGGAGACGTCGACGGCGCTGACAGGCGCCTGGTGGCCCGGGAACTCTGTGACGGAGAGACGGTTGGCGATGTCGACCTGCAGCTCCTCGCCGTCGATCAGGCCGAGGGTGTGTGCCGGGTCGGCCTCGTGGTAGCACACCTCGTTGGTCTCGCCAGGCCTCCGCAGGCTGAGCCTCCTGGGGTCGACGTCGCTCGGGAAGTGGAACAGCATGGAGATGGTGCGTTTGACGTCGGATACCGTGTCGTCGACGCCGATGTCGGCGACAACACGCTCCCCTGTCTCCGAGAAAACCGCAAAGACTTCCATCGCTTGTGTAAAATAGTGCTGTAGAGGAGCATTGGATGGGTGGAAGACATCATCAAGGGGCGGGGCCCGCAGTGGGGCTTGCGGGCTGCATCTTTTTGACACTACCAGGAGCCCTGTTGCAGTAAGCAAAGACAAATAAGCTGCAGGGGTGGGTGGGGGTGGCGTGCCCGTTAGGTGGTTTCTCGGGTTCCGCTCCCTGGTAACGCGGAGGACGTACACCCATTCCCTGCCACTCCCGGTGCTGTCCCGGTTGACGTCCGTCGTGTTTCCCCACGAATGACTCATGAAAGAGCAATATCCATCACAGCAACTGTAACTCCCTTCTCAGGAGTGTTGGCACAATTGCGTCTCGCAGAGCGTGCTCATTGATGCAAGGGTGTGAGTCATCACGGGGCATTTTCGCATATTTTTTTGCCAGTGGGGTGGCGGGTGGGGATGTTCATTCTCACGTGACTTCTTGCAGCAGGCACATGGTGGACTCCAGCGGGGGTAGGGTAACCCTTTTCAGGAGTCTCAACTAGAGGGAGTCTAGTCGATACTCCCGCTCGCGGAGTCCTCGACAACAGGCTGAAGACTCCCTCTCAGACTCCAGTAAGGGTGGCTGGAGTCCACCGTGCACTGTGTGCCAAGGAATCCACTGCCTGCTCCTCACCTGCATGAGGTGACACAACAACTGCATTCAGACGGGATTTTGTTTCGGTCGGTGGTGCGAGCCGCCTACAGCACAAGCATCAGCATGGTGCAACAGTCACACGTTCTCGAGGTAATCGTAAGTGGGAGTGGCATCCATCAAGGCATAACTATGCCCAACGTTAGGGTTCAAAACGTTGCTGCTCATGTTAGGGTAGCAGCTCGGGGAAAATACTGTTCCTTCCGTTTGCTTCACTCACCACAGGGAAACATGAAGAGAGAAAACCTTGTTGTTTTGTTGACTGCTTCCACCCGGGCAAAAACAAAACTGTAGGCGCGTCGCAAACAGAGGCACGCGACCCCACTGCCTATGCGGCCACGGCTGATGCACTCAGGCGTGTGAGTGAGCGCATGTACACGATGGAGAGCACAGTCGTCAACAGGGCGGTGGCACCAAAGGAGTCATAGTCGATCACACCAAAGCAGCCCTTCTTCCCCGCCTTTTCACCGCGGGCCATTTTGACCCCGGCACGCACACAGCGCTTCGCAGCCTTGTAGAACAGCGCAGCACCTGCGAGGACATAGCACAGCGCTGTGGTGGCAACGTCAATACCCTCCTCCTCGTCCTTCGACTTGTCTTTCTTGAAACCGCTGCGCAGCACGGAGAAGGGAGACGTGAACATCTGCTGCAGTACAGACCACACGGAGATGCTGTTCAGCACCACCGTGCCGTGCAGCGACAGCGCCACTGCACCACCCAGGGAGGAAATCATCGACGCGTACACCACAGCGGCCTTGGCGTAGTTCTTGTCGACAGAACGGCAGGCAACGACCGAGCCTGCTCCCGCGCCGAAAACGACCGCCGAGAGAGGACCATGCACCAGCAGCAGCAGGCTGTTGCTGTCGATGGACACAGCAGCGGCAGCATATCCCAGGAGCGTGCCGATGCTGACGGGCGCGTAGAAGGAGAAGAGGAAGTCGTCGAACAGCAGCGCAATCGGCGCCGACGCCCACCCACCGAGGAAAGCCGATACGCCCAGCAGGCCTGTGTTAGCCACGATGTCCTTGTTGTTGCGTGCAGAGAACAGCTGCTTCCAGTTCTGCGTCACGTACACCAGCAGTGCTGTGCCGGCGCCCGACAGAGGCACCCACAGAGGGACGGCCTGGTGGTGGCGCTTGAAGCACTGCACGCCCGCCAGGGCTGTCAACGCGCCACCTGCAGAAAGCGCCTGCACCGCAGCCAGCGAAGCACGCATCTCCTCAGCTGGGATGCCCTGCGTCTCGGAAGTAAACTTCGGCGGTGCGATAGCGGCCTTGTAGGCAGCGACACCAGCGTAGACCACACAGCCCACGCACATCGCCTTCTGAGCAGCGGAGCCGACTTCCCAGGCGCTGTCGGAGAACCGGGACGTGCCCATCAGGAACATTGTGATGGAGGAGAGGGGTGGTGGTTATGCCTTGGTGGCTACGGTTGGTGTTTGTGATACGTGGAAAAGTCGGAAGCAAGGTCTTGAGTTCTGCCTCCCTTCCTCAACCATAACCTCATGAATGATGTTGCCTTCACGCTTCCACACCTTCTACATCTGTGCCCTGGTGGAGCGTGAAGCAATGCGATACTGTCGCAATACCTTCTGCACAAAGAGCACAGCGCACAACACACCAAGTTTGGGTACACTCCCACGAAGCGCCCACATGGGGCGGAAGGGGGCTGCGGCTCTTCACCCATCGGAGGTAATTTTCGTTCCAAATCTGAGAAACTGACAAACCCCACCCCTCTCTGAGTACCCCCTCGGGGTAGTCGCGAGGGATACAACCAAGAGAACGGGGCCACACAGAGCCTGGCAACAGACGGCACTAAAACACACAAGCACCAAAGTGCACGACCACCGGGCCCTGCAGGGCCCGGTGGTCGTGCACATTGTTCTGGCATTTGCAAGGCAGTGCACTTTGCCAGGACCTACACTTCTCGAAGCCTGCCACCCCACCACCCCATTCATTCTAAGGAGTACATGGCACGTGCCGTTCGGCCCTCAGGCCACACGGAACTGCGCCTGGGAAGAAGGCCCAGAAACCCATCGAGGCGCCAGATGGGACCCTAAGGGGACACATAAAGTCGCCGACTGAAGGCCGACGGCCAGAGGGGCGCTCATCAGTCGGGGTTTGCGACCTGTTCGGTGGCTGTGTATGTCGTGACCTTGGCCCTCACGCTTTCGGCGCAGTTGTCGAGAGTAGCTGTGTACGCGGCGTATGACATCCCCTTGTCTGAAGCGGTGCGCCGCGTTTCAGAAATCATCTGCACCAACCAACGGTCGCTCTCTGTTGACACGAATGGCAAGCACAGCAGGAACGCAGCGCTCCCTGCAGTGACTGCCATCAGAGCCTGCATCGGTGCCGAGAAGTTCTCCAGCCACATGTCAAACGCAATCTTCTTCCGGAAGTACTTCATATGCACATCCATCGAGGGCAGCACAACCCGCCGGAGCAGAAACGTCGCCCAGTTGACCCGCGCCATTCTCAGCCCTATGGAAACAGCAGGGAAGCCCCGCCCCCCCCGCACACCCCTCAAGCCCTGACCCTGCAAAGGTGGTGGCATGGAAGGGTGAAGGGAAGCACGACAGGGTGACGCCTGACAAGCGCGGGAAGGACGATCCCTCCCCGCTGTAGCGACTGGTAACGAGGTTTATGCAGGGGGGGTGGGGAGGGAGGGGTGGTAGTGGTGCTGTGAGCTACTGCACCCCGCCCCCGTCGGGCAGCAGATCTAGCGTCGGGTTTTTGCTGCCTGTTCACGATATACAGTGCCGACCGGACTTCCAGGCAGTCCCTCCGACCAGGTGCCTCGTCAGTACACACATTTGCATGCGATGGATCTCGGGTTTTAAAAATCGCGAGATCTCCGAAGAATAGGAAGGGCTGAAGGGATGAGCTCAACACACTACACAGCCCCCCCCCCCCCCCGGGGCGGGGAGGCAAAAATTAACACGGGGGTGACCTCTCCCGAATCGCTCCCGCCGAGAAATCCACCATGTATTGTTTAGGGGACACGCCGTTCTTTTCTCTTCACCCCCCCCCCTCTTCACGCAAACCCCTCTTCCCCCTTCTCCCTGAGCCGCACACTGCTGTGGTGGGCTGCCCACTGGAGCAGGAGCGCGCCCTCATGCGACTCGGGGGAGCCGCGCGCACGGAGCCGGGAAAGCGAGTCCTGACACACCTCCCGCACAGGCAGGGCGTGCCTGGCAAAGCAGCCGTCAGCCAGGAGCACGGAGGAAAGCACAAACTGCAGCAGGTCACACGCCAGCGTTGGAGATGGGGGATCCTCTGGGACAAAGTGGGAGTGTCCGTAGGGCAGCAGGAAGTGCTCCACCAGGTCCACGCAGGGCCGCCGCACCACAGGCACGATCTCACTGGCCGTCGCCAGCATCCCCGCAAAGTGCGCCAGAGCCGCGCGCTGCGAGCCCTTCATGCTGCACGCCTGCCACGGCGCCACCCACTCCGGCAGCCCCGACGCCTCCGCCTCCCGCAGCATCACCCGCAGCACCGCCTCACACTCCGCCACCCCACACACCCCCGGCGCGGCGAGGAAACGCTCCGCAAACCGCCTCCACCCCATCAGGGTGAGCTCCGAGCCGCTCCACCCCGCCTCCCCACAGCCGGCCCCCCTCCCCCGTGGCTCCGACCGCCCCCTCGAAGCCTCGGCCTCCCCCCACTCCTCTCCACTCCCTTCCACCTGCACTGCTGGGCTCTCGGCGGGGTGGAAGGACGGCACTTCCTGGTCTTCCTCCTCCTCCCACTCCTCCCACTCCTCCCATTCGTCGACGCGCTGGGATGTGACGTCGCTGTCAGGCGGGGTCGACACCGCCAGCCCAACGCGCGGGCCGAAAGGGTTGTGGCTGCGCGCGGGGGAGCACGACGCATCCCCTGCGGCGGGGCGCGCCTCCACCGCGTCGACGTCAAACACATCCAGCTGCCGCAGCTTCTCGAGGAGATCCGCCTTGCTGCGCTTCTTGAAACGCTCCACCTCCGCCTCAAACCTCGGCAGCGCCCACAGCAGCTCCTGCTGGGCAGACCCCCCATGGCTCCTGTGGGTGCTGCTCGCCGTGGATGCCGACGGGGAGGAGCGGGCCCCACCCCTCCCCACCGCCCCACCCGCCGCCGACTCCAGAGCCTCGCGGCTGAGGCGGGTGCGCTCCCCGCTATCCCCACTGCTGCTGCGGGCATCCCTCACCGCCTTCCCGTTCTGCAGCCTCTTCTGCCGGCTCTGCCCAGCAGAGGAGGTTTCGGAGGGCGCAGCGGTGGTGTCGGCGGGTTGGCGGTGCCCCGCCTCCCGTGTGGGGGGTGCGGCGTTGTGGCGGCGTTGGCGCGTCGGCGCAGCAGAGCAGCGTGGGGGTGGTGCGGTGGAGGAGGAGTCGGAGGGGGAGGGGGAGGCTGTGCAGGGCGGCGACGATGCAGGGCATGAGGTGGCGGATGAGTGGCGGCTGTCGACGACGCCCATGCGTCGCTCCCGCCGCCGCGTCTGCTGTGTGTTGTGGGGGCGGTTTGCTGGCTGCTGCCGGGGGGGCGCGCGGCGCACCGGGGTGTTGTGCTGTGCGACCAGCGCCTCCCACGCCCCGTCGTCAGACGAGGCACCGCTGTCCGGCGGTGGGGTTGGAGCAGGAGAGGCGGTGCTGCAGTCTGCCTCACTCCCCGAAGGTGTTGACGACCCGAACCAAGACCCCATTAGGCCGTCTGCACACTCCTTGGTGGCCTCCCGCGTCCGGCGGCCTGCCATATTGTGTGTTGATGCCTTGACCCGGCGGGCCACACAGCTGGCATGAGGGGGGTGGGGGTGGTGTTGTGCAGGGGAATACAAACATAAACAATTCGTCGTGTGCCGCTGGATCCCCCCTTCGCCCCCCCAAGGATTAGTGAAGAGGTAGCAAGGCGGCATGGAGGGGGGGGGGGTGGAAGGGGGAGGGGGGGTTGGGGCTGCGTATGGTGTTTTCCTCTGAAACAAAGCGTAGCAACACCCGTGCTCCCTTACTCCTTGTTAGATGCGCTGACGCATCTTTATAAAACGACCTGTACCGTGGTTTTCCTGTTTCGTCGTTGTGCTCTTGGGGCGCCCCCCCTCGTGTTGTACACTGGGGGGGGGCTCGGTACGGGCGAGGATCAGTCCTCTGTGAGGCGCTTCCGGGCCTATGGGTTCCCCAAATGACCCGCGTAGTACGCTTCCCAACGTCACGTCCGCGACTGTTCGCCGCACTATTAAGGTATAGTTTGTGTTGGGGGTTTCCTCAGCCTGCAACCTGCTGCCTTGATGTGTGTGTGTGAGCAGCATGCGAACATGACATAGCTCGGCACACATTAAGGGAGAGCAGGTGTGGTCGGAAGCACCCCCTCCACTTTCCACGCATCGGGATGTCTGCTAAAAAAACAGCAACAACAACAGCAAAACAAGAGAGGAGAAGGTAAGCAAACAATAAACCCCCCTCTCCCGCACCCCCCCCCCCTGGCTAGCAGCCCTAAACACCTAACGAGTGAGAACGATGGTCGTCCAGGGCAGGTTTGGTGGAAGTGAGGGCCGCCATGTGTAACTCAAAAGCAAGGAAAAAGTTCAAAGGGAGAAGGCGAAGGTGGCAACGACTCGCAAACGAGAACGGCAGACTAAGGAAGGCACGCGCACATGAGGCTTTGGTGAAGGGTTGGGTGGTTCTTCTGTGATCGGCCAACCCCTCTGGAGAGGGCCTCACTATAAACCTCGAGTTGATGGCTGCTCTCGGTGCGATCTACCGCTGAGTGCACACTCGCAGGGATCTGACGAAAATCCGCCGGGCTCAGGTGTGCGGGCAGTGCCTTCCCAGTTCCCGTTCTCCAAGTCACGCTGCTCTTTTTTTTTGGGGGGGGGGGGGGGGGGGAATATAAGAAAACCAAGCATAACAACAAGCAAAATACGTCCGCGGTTTGCTTGTGAACGCGAGTGGATATCACGTGCGAATCAATCCAAGCCAATGGTGGAATAAGTTTGCTCAAGAATAAGGAGTGCGTAAAGAATGAAGGCGGGACGGGATGTCGAATGAAACGGAAGAATGATGTGAACGCAAGCGCCGCAGCATTCTCGAAGGGATTTCATTCAGGATAAAAAAACGGCATTTTTTTTGTAGAATCTCGACGGAATACGACAATGCGGTGGGCCTGCCACCACATGAACCAATCTCTTGACTTTGTGTAGCACTTTATTGCCAGGCCGACGGTTCAGCAACTACAGAGCGGCCCCCCGCCCTCTTGCTGGTGTATCATGGGGCAGACCGCGTTTACCACCCACTCGCTTCATTCAACACCTGGCATAAGAATGTCTTGATCGCTGTGGCAATTCGTCTTGTCATGTGTCGGTGGGGACCCAGACTTGCTCTCAAGATCAGATCTAATGTGGGTATCCTCACAACTGCCACTGCGACAGTTTGCCAATTGCTCCCCATTGGGCCAAAAGGCGCTCTCAACACCGAACGGCCTCCGGATGGCACACTCAAACCTCTCAACGCTGTGCTTCTCTTTTTTTAAAACTTTGTACCCGTCCCCCCACGTTGTGCGCTACGTCGTTGTAGCGTTGGCCCGCCCACTCGTGTGCTTCTTTCCGGGGTCAGGGATAGTGCCCTGTGTGGGGCAGTTTTTTCCCGCAGTGCGGATGGGTTGCCGTGCATCGACACGGAGACACCTCCCCACTTGGGGGCTCGGCGGGGAAAGTTTCTTACTCGAATAACTTGCATTGTTTGATGACTCCCCCCTCTGCTAGGACAAGCGGGCACAAAATAGGCAATGGCCTGTGGCACCGTCGCAGCACAGGGTGTCTGGAAACTGAAAGTTCAGTGGTGGACGTCCTGTCTGTCACTCACTAATTAAGGTATAGGGCCTTGCCAGCATTGTGCGCGGTGCAAAGGAAGGACATCGCATGACGAAGAAGAAAAGTGGGGACGAGCCTCTGACGACTACCACCACTACCACCGCCACCGTTTGGCATTTTGGTTTGGCACTCAGCTGCGATGCCATAAACTTTATTGCGTTCAGTGATTCAACCCGGGCTCCAATGAAAAGGATACTAGTCATTAGTTGCGGCTACCACTGAGGAAATGTGACGCCAGAAAAGTATGTCCGCCTCAACAGTTAGGTTGCACTGCGTGCCCCGACATCCACACCGGTTGCACTGCGTGCCCCCATCGTGGAGGGTCTCGCAGGAGGGGACGAGGACGCAGTCCGTCGATGTGGAGGCCGGGGCGGCGTCAGCTGGGTACTCCACCGAGGGGATGCGGCTCCAGTCAACCAGCTCCAGGTCGAACTTCGCCCTATCGGACATTTTTGTTTGTGCGCACTATGCAATATATCTGTTCATGGAATTATGTATGTTGCACTGCACGCTGCCAACAGCCTATTGTTTACTGTCACAAGCAAGATTGTTTGTGTAAACAATAGGCTTGGCTGTTAGTTTGTGCGCACTACCGGTCCCTAGTACGCTACACCCCCCCCCCCCCCCCCGACCTCCCCTGATAATCTCGCATGATGACGGTAACCTCGGGGAACTCGCTCTCGTAAGGGGGGTGATCGTTCATGTGGTGTAGTATGGGTGAGATGTGTCCCGTAGCCGGGTGTAGTCATCAGCAGGGTTCTCCTCTGACTTCACGTAGCCCATCTCAAAACGACATGATGCGGTATCGGCAATACGGCGGGCTTTCATCAACAGGTTCAGGATGTGTTTGGCGTGTGAGAAACCCTTGCGCCATGCTCCGATCACCGCTGTGTTATCGACACCGACCCTCCATCGTACACCTTGCATGTGCATGTCTTCGCAAATGTGCATCACCATGCGGTAGAACGCGTACATCTCTAAGACGGCGATGTCTTCATGTAGCCAGTTTTCGGTGAAGAGCCCCCATCGTGTGATCGTCTTTCCATCTCTGTTCACGATGAAGCACCATCCCGTGAGGCTGGCATCTGTATGTGCCGTGCCCCTATCTGTGGGTGGAGGACTCCATATACGCCAGGGGTTCTGCAGAAGTTGTCCCAGCGAGTCTTGCATCGAGGCTCGTACGTTCAATGGAAGGGTGACTTCTCTCGACCAGCTTTCGTAACTAAGGACGCCGTCCTTGCTGACTTCTGACATCCAGCTGAGCAAGCTGGCCTGCTCGTACAAGTGGAGCTGAAGAGCATACACCCGCCAGAGAATGAGTCCGCACATTCTCCACCAGAATCGAAGTGGCATTGCGGCTTCGAGCATACTTATCTGAAGAGATCCCTTTAGTTTCTCGACCCAGGCGGGATCCATCTTCCATCTCTTGTGTATGCAGTCGAAGTGTAGACCGAGCATTGTACCCTGTCGGCTGATCGGCGAGGTATCCCCAATGATAACCCCGTATCGTGCACATATCGCTTCGAAGTTAGATTTCACCCGATTGAGAATCTCCGCGGAATCAGCGACGAAGACGGTGTTATCCAGCCAAGAGATGTGTTCAGCCTGCGTGTTGGCAACAGCCTCTGCTCCCAGACATCTCGTAACAGCTTGACCCAGCTGTGGTGAAGCTCTGTATCCCATGGCTAGACGTGTCATCCACAAGATTGCGTTGTTGCACCGGAAGGCGAAGAATGGTCGGGCTGCAGGCTCGATATTGAACTGAAAAAACCAGCTCTTGAAATCGAACTCGCAAAGGCGCCGCTTAATACCGTGTCTACGATCATTGTATAAGGGGGGAACTGGCAGGGCGGTAGCTTGATGTGAGCCATGGCCTGATTCAGACGTTGGCATGCCAGAATGAAACGTAGTTCGCCTGGTTTCCTTTTCGGTACACAAAAAGCCGAGTGCAAACAGCATCCCTTGCGGGACCTCGGAGCCTTCTCTGCAAATGAGCCACTGAGCAGCTGTTCAGTGCATGCGCCCAACTTTGCGTTTCTAGGTCCGGCGCCGGCCGTACCCTCCCACCTGGCGTGCTTGGAGATAAAGGCATGAGAAATCCATATAAAATTCTCCTGCAGGTGGGGAAAGTCCTTCAGAAGGAGTTCGCTGTTTAAGGGGAGTGATGGTGCCCCCGCGATTTTACCCTCATAACTTGCTCTGGGTATCCTCGTGGATCCATCGATGTCCCACCAGGACCAGTCGTAGTCATAGTGTTGTAAGACCTCCCAGAGATGTTGTAACGGGCTTTTGCTCGAGATCGTAGTTGTTTTTGACATGTGCGGCTCTCGACGCTTGTTTTGTGTAGATGACGCCAGCTCGGATGCTTGGAGGGTGGACAGTGACGGCTCTCGACGTTTGTCATGTGTAAGTATTTTGGCTGTGGATGTAAGCGGCTCGCGACGCCCATCCTGTGTAAAGCCGGTGGTTGCACGGTTTGACAGTGACGGCTCGCGACGTTTGTCTTGTGTAATGGTGTCGGCTGTGGATGTAAGCGGCTCGCGACGCCCATCCTGTGTAAAGCCGGTGATTGTATGTTTTGACAGTGACGGCTCGCGACGTTTGTCTTGTGTAATTGTGTCGGTTGTGGATGTAAGCGGCTCGCGACGCCCATCCTGTGTAAGACCGATAGTTGAGTGGTTAGACAGTGACGGCTCGCGACGTTTGTCTTGTGTAATTGCTCTGGCTGTGGATGTATGCGGCTCGCGACGCCCATCCTGTGTAAAACCAGTGTTTTCATGCTCAGACAGTGACGGCTCGCGACGTTTGTCTTGTGTATTCTTCCCGCTCGAAGATAGTTGCGGCTCTCGACGCTCCTCTTGTATTACTGCAGGAGGGGCGTCGACAAGGCAGTGTCCTTGACGGGCTCCCACAGGCCCCGCCGAAGGTACCCCCGGGTGACCTGCACACTCCTGTGTCGGGCCAGTGCCTGTGCCGCCTCCTCGCCTCGCGACTCCGCGACTGCATTGAGGCTGGAATGCCTGATCAACTGTGTGGTAACACAGAGATTCTCTTTCAGGTACTCGTTGTATGCAGTGTAGGTGAGGTTGCCAAAGACCGGAGCTTGCTCCGCAAGACGTTGACTCTCGAACCACTCGAGGAAGATGAGGGATAGACGACCCTCTTTGGGTAGGAGAAGTGACTGACCCGAGCCCCTGCTGTCCGTCTTCCCCCTCACGAAGGTGACCATGAAGAAGTCGGGAGGGGAGTCGGCCCGGTGTAGTTGAATGTGAGCCCCCCTGAGCCTCTCGAGGTCGACCCAGCGGGACCCGGTCGCCATCTGCAGTGCCAGCGCAGCTCTGAGAGTGCCAGACGCCTTGGACAAGGCCTCCAGCACCGTCTCGAGGGCAGGCACACTCTCCATCTTGCGCTCGTGCCTCTCGAAGACCTGGAGCTGCCCGCTGATGGCCCGCCTCATGGCGTCGTGGGCCGACCTCAGCGACTGCGTGTAGTACGTGAGGTACTGCAGGGCAGACTGGGGCTGAATCTGTTGCCGGCGTAGCAGCAGTTGGACCCACAGATGGAAGCACTCCTCCCTCGAGAGGCTCGGGTCCATCACCTGCACCTTGTGACGGAAGGCCTCGGCGCGGCGGATCACAGAGAGGAAAGATGCAGAACCCCTGTAGCACTGTGCTTGAGTGCGCCAGGTGGCGCGCTTGAGGGTCACCAGCTGCGCCGGCGTGATCTCCTCTGGCTGTCTGATGGAACCCTGGGACAGCTGCTCCTCCCAAATGCGGAGGCTGGGATGATTCGAAGTCGGAAGAGGAGCTGCTGCGTGCGTATCCCGAAGAGGAAGGGTCGAGGGCGGAGGAGAAGGAGGGAGAGGAGAGGGGATACGCAGGGGTAGTCAGTCCTTTTTTGCGTACTTGTGGTCCCTACCCCCCCCTTGGGACGGCTGAGACCTCTTCATATCTTTCCTCCCCCCGGAGTAGCCCCCCCTTCCTCGCGTGGCTCCGAAGGTACCCGCGTGGACGGCGCCACCCGAGACCTTCTTCTGCGCCTCCTTCACCGCCTCACCCCTCTTGGCTACATTGGCGGCGGTGCGCAGTTCTCCGTCGGTGTAGGCGGACCATTCAAGGGTGAGGGCGTGGGCCTCGTAGGCCGCGCCCATGGCTACCCCGACGGAGAAGGCGACCCCCTCGTCACTCTGGTATTTCAGGGCCTCAAGACGCACCATGGTGACGTGTAGGAGGGGAAGCAGCGAGGAGGCCCAATGTCCCGTCCGCGGGTCGCGAGCCTTCTTCAGCACGGTGAACAGCGTCCGCTGCTCGTGTTGGTACCCCTTGCCGGTGTCCTCAGGGCTGGCGGGGAAGGGGCCGTATCGGGCGTGGACCTTATCCAATATGCGGTCCACGCCGATCCGGGAGCACAAGTGCTTCTCCCAACGGGCCACCCGACGAAGCTCGAGGTCGTACGGGACCTCCTCCGCCTCCTTCTGGGCCTCCAGGAAGGCGATCTTCTTCGCCTGTTCCGCAACCTGTTTGCGGAGGGAAGCAGCGTCGGCCTCGTCCCCGGCAGGGGGTACCGTGTCCACAACGGCCTCCCTCAGGTCCTCTTCATCCGCGCCCGGAGGTGCTTCCAAGTCGCCGCTCCGGACAAGGGGCTCCTTCTGGTGCACCTCCCAGGCGCAGGGCGGACAGACCCACCTCGTCCCCTCCCGTGGCAACAGGCGAACGCGATCATCGCGGTCGGGAATCCTCTTCTCCAGGCATTCTACCGAACCGCGACATCCACACCGGTTGCACTGCGTGCCCCCATCGTGGAGGGTCTCGCAGGAGGGGACGAGGACGCAGTCCGTCGATGTGGAGGCCGGGGCGGCGTCAGCTGGGTACTCCACCGAGGGGATGCGGCTCCAGTCAACCAGCTCCAGGTCGAACTTCGCCCTATCGGACATTTTTGTTTGTGCGCACTATGCAATATATCTGTTCATGGAATTATGTATGTTGCACTGCACGCTGCCAACAGCCTATTGTTTACTGTCACAAGCAAGATTGTTTGTGTAAAAAAAGAAGGTGCCAAAAAAATATCAGGCCACTCGACGGATAACATCTGATGTCTCCAAACATAAACACAAAAAGAAACCATGTTCTGCAACCCTCCCCTCGTGTTGGCGGGGGGGGGGGGCAGTGGTGCCATTTTGAAACCGGGGACGGCAATAGGACTGGCAGGGACGAGCCGCTGGCCGCTAACATCCAGGCACGGTGGAACACCGGCACTGAACGCCCTTCCAGATGTACCCTGTATCCACATCAGGTTATCAAAGTTACAACAACACAACGAAGCAACAACCGAATATAATGAACCCGCATGATTGGACAATAGTAGCTATTCTGTGGTGCTCTCTCATGGCTGAACTGAAAGGGACACTCCCTGCTGGGGCAAGGGATATTGCAAGGGCCACTGTGGTAAGCACCAGCACTGTATGCCGTGAGACGGCGAGGCCAGCAGGCCCACCAGGCTATGATTTTCAGAACAAACCCAGACGGCTCGCAGGACAGCTTCAATAGATGAAGGCTCGGCATCGAGTGCATCCAGGGTTCGTTTTGTCTTGTGCTGCTGAACAAAGCGGGGCAAGCGCCCCGCTTCTTTGTTGGAGGCGTGCACACTGCAGCCCCGAAAAGGTGGTGTGGGCATTCGGGTTCCCGTATGCTGCGGGAGACAGTTTCATTTCCCAGGAACTCTGGAGGGCCGAGAGCACTCACCAGTGGTCACATCGACTAGTCGCACTGTGTGACTCGGATGTTGTGCGTTGAACCTCGAGGAGGGCCGGAGGGTGGAAGAGCACCCCGTGTGGCTCTCGCAGGGTCCACATTCCTCATCCACCCGCCTTCATTTGAATCCTTCTCGTTCGCAACCATCAAGGATCCCTCCAAGGGTGGTTGGTGGGGTGAAACTGTCTTCGCACGGAATGCCAAAACTTATCGTCTTCCGTCTTCCATTTTTTTGTCCTCCTTTCAACTACTACGACAAGAGAAATATGGTCAGAAATACACTCAAAGAAAGCAGATCAAAGACAGGCGATACCCCTGAAAAGGCCGAGTGACGTCGTAGTATTGCGTGGTTGCACTGCAGTCAGGCTTCCCCGATGAGGATTTTCCCCAAAACATCTTCATTTTTTTCCCTCACCTTTCCCACTTTTTGGGCTTAGGGATTTTCCTCAAGATTTGGGCTGAGAATTTTCCCCATTTTTGGGCCTCCCATTTGGCCTGCTTCTACCAGGCATACAGCTTGTTGCATTAGAGGTTTCCGTACGGAAGCCCGGCATCCGAGGTGTGTTGGGCGAGAGTGCGAAGGAACCACCCACAGGACCCTGCACGACCCTGTGCTCAGGATTGACATGTCGTGGATGACATGACAACATGAACGGAACAGATGTTCACTACCGTGGCCTCCGGCGGCTAGGGGTCTCCGCAGAAGAACACCCGACACGAGCAGCAGGATCGTGACCGATCCGCCCCACCCAGTCTCACCGCCCGCCCCGACCACATGGCCACCCGACATCATGGCCGAAGCCGCCGCGCGCGAAGCGCGCGGCGAATTTTTTTTGAGAGCCATTTTTTCCGTGGAAAAAATCCTCATGGCTTTTTGGAGGGATGGGGATGGTGGGAAGCCCTGACTGCAGTTCTTTTTTTGGCGGAGTTTCTCACAGGTGTATTTCTAGTGGGATGAGGATGAGTCTTTTTGGCATCCGCCCTTTTTCCGGTTTTTTTCCAGCCAAAACCAGGTTTTTTTTCCAGCAAAAAACCGGTTTTTTTCCAGCCAAAATCTGGTTTTTTTTCCAGCCAAGAGCCAGACGTTCACTACCGTGGCCTCCGGCGGCTGGGGGGCTCCGCCCCCCAGACCCCCCTGTGGCGGATATCTCGTACCCAAGTCCTTCAATTCCCATGTGTGTTGGGCGAGAGTGCGAAGGAACCACCCACAGGACCCTGCACGACCCTGTGCTCAGGATTGACATGTCGTGGATGACATGACAACATGAACGGAACAGATGTTCACTACCGTGGCCTCCGGCGGCTAGGGGTCTCCGCAGAAGAACACCCGACACGAGCAGCAGGATCGTGACCGATCCGCCCCACCCAGTCTCACCGCCCGCCCCGACCACATGGCCACCCGACATCATGGCCGAAGCCGCCGCGCGCGAAGCGCGCGGCGAATTTTTTTTGAGAGCCATTTTTTCCGTGGAAAAAATCCTCATGGCTTTTTGGAGGGATGGGGATGGTGGGAAGCCCTGACTGCAGTTCTTTTTTTGGCGGAGTTTCTCACAGGTGTATTTCTAGTGGGATGAGGATGAGTCTTTTTGGCATCCGCCCTTTTTCCGGTTTTTTTCCAGCCAAAACCAGGTTTTTTTTCCAGCAAAAAACCGGTTTTTTTCCAGCCAAAATCTGGTTTTTTTTCCAGCCAAGAGCCAGACGTTCACTACCGTGGCCTCCGGCGGCTGGGGGGCTCCGCCCCCCAGACCCCCCTGTGGCGGATATCTCGTACCCAAGTCCTTCAATTCCCATCAGGTCAGGAATCCAACAGCTCCGGTAGCCTCAGGAGGACGCAGCCAACTCACACAGAATCTGTACGCCCACAATGAACAGATGTTCACTACCGTGGCCTCCGGCGGCTGGGGGGCTCCGCCCCCCAGACCCCCGTGGAGCGTGTGTTGCCCGTCTAGTAACCGCAGCAAGTCCTTGGGCTGTTTCAGCTGGCATATCGGGGGGTATCGTCGGAATAACGGTCCCGAAAGCCGTTTTTTTTGGGGGTTTTCCTATAGCACTCGAGGATGGCGCGAGCGGGAGGAACCGTGGAAGAAACCCATTTGGTACAAGACCAAGGGCCCCACACTGGGGAGGAGGGACATTGGGTACCATTTTTTGCTGGAAAAAAGCGGGGATGAATCGGGGATTTTTGGCTGGGAAGACCGGGGATTAAAAACACACCTGGTTTCTCATATTTTTTAAGAAGTACGTAGTTGCTCGACGAGTTTCAGGGGCACAACTAACAGGGAGGATATTTGTTGAGTCGAGACGAAACACATTCCCGGGCACAAAATGCATGCCTCTTGAGGGATGGCAGAGGGTGCAAGCACCATGGTTTCTTTTCGGAAGCCACACAGCTATCACCCAAGCCGGCGCGGGACATGGCGATCCAGCATGTCGGTGCAGCCCTCTCCTCCACCTTGGTCCCATGCTTGCCTGTGCCCACCTCTTCGGTCCGAACCGCCAAGATTGCAAACCCTTGCTTGGAAGGTGCACCCTTTTCCCGACCTGTGACGGACAGGTGCGGCATGAAGAGGATATCGGTTCCGTGTTCCTCTGACAGCAGGGCACTGCTGCCACGTGTTCCCTCTTCGGTTGTGAGGATCGGTGCTGTTGTTCACCCTTCCGGGTGGGGGAGTGGTGGCTGGCAAGAATTGATACGGGGAGAGGGTGAGGAGTCAGGAATGGGCACTCGTACCCCCTTCCGAGGGAAGGAGTGCCTGTGTGGGCCAGGGGGGGGGTGGGGAGGACACGACGGACCCGTGGCCGCGGAATAACTTCGTCACGCCATTATTGAATCCTGAAGGGTTTGCTGACTGATGGTGGCATCCAAATGGCAGCTGGAGTAAAATGGTGCCCCTCTGGGGCGGGACACGTGGAGACAATCAGCTTCTTGCCATCAGTCGTGATGCCTTTTGTTGTTGGAGCCAAACACCCACTTTCTACTGGAGGCAGACTCTATGAACACCTCACAAATCAACCGAATGGGGAAATAGTCTGTGAAGAGACTAGCAGACACACTCTTGTAGGAGTATCAATCGAGAGTGAAAGCAAGCGATTCTCCCACCACCCTTGCAATGCGTACTCTCCTGGGGCAATGAAGTAGAAGTCGAAGGAATCACAAGGATGATCTCCCTTCAGCAAACACTCTCCTGGGGGGTAGTGAAATGTCGAAGGAATCACAGGAATGATCTCCCTTCACTCGTTATGCAGTTTGTGTCTGAAAGCCAGTGGCCTTTTCGGCCTGTGTTGCTGTTGTATTCGTGCAATTAGGCTGCAGAAACGTCCGTTGGTTTCCCATTATCAGACGTCAAGGCACTCATCTGTGGAAATGTGTGCATAACCAGCAGTTGTACTCTCCCGGGGGGGGGGGGGGGGCGAAAAGAATGAGAAGGGTGCAAGGAGGCATTCGTTCAGCGGTGCAGAACAATGCAGCATTTTGGTGACTTTTGCAGTTTTGCGTCGAGAATCAACCGATATTTGGCAAAGGCTGCCCACGACGAAGGCCACCCCCACCCACAAGAGGAAGTAATTTGAACGGCGAGACCCAATCCCAGGCAGACAAGATCCTGGGCCACACCCGCGATGTATCATTGCCACTTGGCGAAGGGCTGTGCATGCTGCCCTCCCCTTTGGCACCGTGCCCACTGCGTGAGTATAAGCACAGTGCCACCCCTTTTCAGTCACTGCTTCGGTCCACAGTTGATCCGGATCTCACCGCAGAAAAGAAAAGGTCCAGTGGGTCCGCGCCTGAAGGCATCAAGCTGCACCCAGAACCCATCGCGTTGGGCGGCCCCTGACAATCAGTGGACTTGTCTCCTGTTCGGCCTCGTCGCCGTGAACAACACAAAAATCATAACACAGATTGGCAGGTGTGTGCTGCGGCGGCCCGCTGCAAACACCGCACTGGGGAGGAAGCTGAAGGGAACCATGTTGAACTACATGATACCCATACAGACGAGCGGGATACGGGCGGGGATGCGTGTGTGTTGGTGACAAATGAAACTAAATAGAGAGGAAGGAGAAGGGGTGGGGAGGGCACAAGGTGGCAAATCACCGCAGCAGTTCTGCACAAAAAGTGCAGAAAGTTTCCCAACCCAGAAACTCGGGTTGGGTCCGAGATCTCGTCCTTCGGGGGGGGTGACATTGCGACCGGAAAATCTCTTCCGTCGGGGATTGATTTGATTGTGTCGGCCCCCATCCCTCTAAAACATGCAAAAAAAGGAATCCGGGGTTTGTTGTCCGAGCGGCAGTGTGTTGTGGCCCCTGTAAAGGGCGTTGCTGTGTTGCTCTCTCAAAACACTGATTGTTCTGTGACAAGCAAGCCCTGGTGTGTGCAGGATCATTCGTGGAGAAACACGAAAGGCAAACGAGAACATAATTTTCGTCGATCGCACCCTTTGTTCGGCAAACACAGGATTGCAGGGTTTCTGTTTTCTTTGGCAACGTTCTGGCCACCACCTGCACGTTGGGGCGTGGAGTGTAGGTGGACAAAACATTGCTCCCACTGAGTCATGGTGTAATTGACATCCCGTATTTCGTACTTCTTTCGTAACGATTTTAGTGGTAGGGGTGTCGTTTTTTCCCCTGCTTTTTTGGCGGCTGGAGTGGCGCACTTGTTTCCCGGCGCGCTTCGCGCGCCGGGAAGAATGCACGCACTGATACACGCCGTGCAACTCAATGGCAGCCCCACGCGCCCCCCGGCAACATATACCGTCCTTTCAGAACCCATCTCGCTCACACAATACCACGTAAATCATCAAAATCAGCAGCATGTTGGGGAAGGGGGCCTGGGATCGCCCCCGACGCGGAGCGGGACCGCCACCGCCAAGCCACGGCCCGCCGACCCGCGCACTGCAGCACACCAGTCAACAAGACCGCCACAAGTGAGCAACAAAGCCACCATTCGCCTCGGCTGATCACGTGGATCATGTTGGCGTGTGAAATTTTAGATGGTGTTGCAAGGGTATTTCGAATCTGGCGTGTTTAGTAGTGACCGTCTGAGGCCAACTCTGGCTGCTCGCTGACCTGATATCTGTTCCAAGGCTGCTTGGGGCAAGATCAGCGGTTCTGTTCATTTCCTTCTACGGGCTCTGAGAACAAAGAACATGAACAACAACAATTCTGATCAACAAACCACGCACTGGGCACCAGGCTGGTTGCTGTGCTGGCGGAATGAACTGTACGTGACTTCTAGGCCTGTAGCATCAGGAAGTCGAGGAGGGTTGCCACCGCACTGTCCGTGGCGCTCGGCGCTGCGGGGAGGGGTCTCCAACAAGGCGCCTCTTTGCGAGGGGATTGCGCCAAGAAGCTGGCTGCCTTAGCAGCCGGCTTCTTGGCAGCCTTCTTTGCTGCAGGATTGGGCCTCCACAGGTTGGAAGGCCTTGCTGACTTAAGGAGGGTCTTCACCTTGTCAGTGCCATGCTTAAGAGCGGCTTCAGCACCTTCGCACCTTATTTTGAAAACAAGGCAGCTGCCTTGTTTTCAAAATTAAGTGCGAAGGTGCTGACACAAAAACACTGCCCCATGGCTCGCCCAGAGGCAGTGTCTCCGCTGCCTCCATTAAGTTGCCCCACAGAACACGGAGCAGAGGGTGCTTCATCTTGTAGCCGGCCTCCCTCACAGCTGCCTCCACCCCCGCCATCGTGAGCTCCTGTGGTAAGGGCTCATTTGAAACACGCCGGTCTGTGCAGCCACTTGCCGCTGAAACCTGAAATGTGAGCCCGGGCATTTTCTTCACCAGTTTTGGTAGCTTCCATACTGAGGGATACTGTTAGAACTGATCTGCTGGGTGTGTCATGTGTCGTCGGTGTGTGGATGCTGAAGTGGTAGCAAGGCGATTTTGTGAGGTGATGTCAACGGGACACGACTCGTCTCTTTGCTGCATCGCACCCTGGGCTTGTTGGGTCACCTCAAACATTGCAGGCACCCCCCCCCCCAAAAAAAAATACCCAAAAAACCAAAATAAAGAACGACTCCCTACCCCGTATTTCGTAGTTCTTTCGTAGCAAGGAGGCGGTGGGATGGCAGGGGGGGATACGAGTGTTGTTTTGGATCGACGACCATCATAATAACCCCGGCATGCGGGGGGTCTTTTTCTGTGCAGGGGCATTTTTTTTTGAAATTTTCTAAAGGGATGGCCTTCACAGGAAAGAGCGAGAATGGGGAGAAAGAATCGTAACTACATGAAAGTATCAGCAGGGGCCTGAGTCCGGGAAAAGATATCCGGGGGCTGGGGGGGATTTCGAGTGGGGATTGTGGGTGGGGATGACGGCATGGGTGTGGGTACATTAACCGGCTGGTTAGGGCGTGTGAGAGTTCAGGAAGGGGGCCGGGCGGGCGTGCGGGGGGGCCGGCAGGAGGAGGGGGGGGGGTAGTGTGTCAAAGAGAGATCAGCAAGGGGTGGGGAGGACAGAGCCATCGCGCAGCAACGGGCCATTCCCCCCCGCCCCCAAACCGCGTGCCTCCCTGGCACCCCCACCTTCTCTCCACACCAGACCTCCCTCACCCCACCCCACCCCACCACACTCACACAGACCCCTAACCGCTGACGGTGGGGCAGCTGTGGTCTAGCCGAAAGCTCGGCAGACAGATCTGGCACTTGGAACCAGTTTTATTAGTGCCCTCTTTGCTCAGGGTTGGCAGACAGCCAGTGGGGGGCGGGGGTCGAGGGTGGTTGGCGGGGAGTCTCTCTCTCGGCAGGACTTCAGAAGGCCAGAAACGTGTTGTTCATTTCCCTGAGGAATCCTTTCTAAAGAGAGAGAGGGCGGTCTTCGCTACGGGCGAGGTTTCGGAATAAAGCGCGGCAATTTTCACCTATTAAATAGGAGGAAATGCATCGAGTGCACCGGAGCGAAGACACGCCCTGTGTTAGTTTCCCCAGCAACTGCAGCCACAACTACGGGCCGCAAGCTTGGCTGGGGGAGGTGGAGAAACAAATGAGCTCGAACAACGTGTTGCCCGCTGTGCATCAAGATGACAGAGCGAAGCCTTTCTTATCCGAGACAATTTGTGACGATTTCAGAATGTGTGCTGTGCAATTTTTTTCGCGCCGACGGTTTTTTTTGAGGCGGCTGCTTCGGCTATTCTGGCTGAGGCCATTTGCCGCCTCTTGACTTCTGTGTATTCCCAAAACATCGGCCTGAAATCAGCCATCCAATGGGTCCACGGAGAGCTGTGGGCCGGATTCTAATGCAGCCCGCCTGAGGAGGATTGACGCGAACTCGGGTAGCATTACCACCTGACGATGGTTGGGTTGTTGGAAGAAGTGCGCAAGGAAAATTCCGTGAGTCAAATGTGTAGCACGTTCAGCTGTACCGTGTTGTCACTGACATGGCCCTCCGCTCGCAAGGCCAGCGTGAGTGTAAGGTCGGTCCACAGGTCGCCACGGCTTGCGTTCAGAGATCTTAACACATGCCCCGTCGATATGGCAATGTGCTGTACGAAACAGCTCCTCTGACTACTCAGTTGTGTGTACGACCCCCTGCGCGGGCGCCTTGAGCGTCGCAGGAGAGCGAAACACAAAAAATTGTCAAAACAGAAACTGTGTTTTAGTGCAAATCTGGAAGAGAAACAAAGAGAAGAGCCGAAGGGTATTCGTCGATCGCGAGAACACCCCACGCGCCTGTCATGAAGCGTGGTGATGTTCTGCAGGGGCTTGCACAGGCACAGTTTCCTGCGTTGTGAGCACAACTCTCAAAAGGAGCAAATGCACCGCAGGGGCTGGGGGTGCGCTGTCCGATCCTCTGTCCCATCCCGTGCCTGGCAAACTATCCTGAAAAACTTGTTTTGAAGGTAGTTGTTACGTGATGTGGTGTGTGTGTGATTGCCGTGACGCACAAAACAATTGCTCTTCGCAACGCTACGCTATTGCGTCCAAGAGAAAGAGAGAGTATGCACCTTGAAGATGATCGCTAGTATAGTATCAACGAACACCAACCTGGGTGCGAAGACACATTTTGTGAACAGAGAGTTCTCACCGCGGATATTTTTCTTTAGAATTTCTTTGAAAGTCCCAAGGCCCAGACAGTCTGGCCTGGCTAGCTCTTGGCAGCAGTCCCAGACTCAGCCAGACCACGACGTATGCAATACGGATGACCACGCCACGCAAGAAAGCAGGCTGACTACAGAGGCTGCAGGGCTATCTCGAAACGAAGAAACGGCTCGAGAGGAAGGGCCTCATGAGGGCTGCAGCTTCACTTTGGGGGGGGGGGGGGGGGTAGGGGGGGTCAAATGCCACCCTTTTACGTGGACAAACACGATTTTTCAAAAAACCGGCGCAGAGGCCCCAAAGCCCCCGTAAACCCTCCAAACCCCCCCAGATCGGTCCGGAAACCCATCGAACCCCACTTTTCCACCATTCCGGGCACCTCAGGTGCCCGAATTGGGGTACCTAAATTTTGTGCCACCGTTTGGTACCGTACAGTGCCACTGTGTGGGAGGTTGGAAAAGAAAATGCCCCAACACACCACATCTGAGGGTTGCAATGCATGTTGCTTGCCAACCACGTCATCCGGTGGGTGTCAGGCGCTATGTAGGTGGCATTAGCCAGGTCTTCGATGTGTTCTGGCTTGTATATATACCTCCCTGCCTGCGGCACAGGCACTGCCTTTGTCCCCCACACCAGCCACAGAGAGCGTATTGTACTCGGTCCACGGTTGCTGATTCATTGTGATGCGTTGTATCCTCGAGTGAACGTCACACACTAGTGGCACCACCACCCGCCATCCGAGAGCTGTATTGACTTTGCGCGCTTCCGTTGTATTCACCTCGCCACGCATATTGCACCGTTCAGTACCAGTGCTCTTGGGCCAGGCAAAGTAGACCGCAGCAACTACCAATTCTAGCACAATGGGTACCACGACAGCGCACTTCATGTGTTCCCGGAATGTACAGCTCGTGTTGCAACAGTCGTTGTCAACACATCCCGGTTGTGGAGCACTGCTGCACAGGAATCACACGACCATCTGGACTGTTCCGTACCTACAGGCAGCCTCCCGGTGCATGGTGGCAGGGAGGTATATATACAAGCCAGAACACATCGAAGACCTGGCTAATGCCACCTACATAGCGCCTGACACCCACCGGATGACGTGGTTGGCAAGCAACATGCATTGCAACCCTCAGATGTGGTGTGTTGGGGCATTTTCTTTTCCAACCTCCCACACAGTGGCACTGTACGGTACCAAACGGTGGCACAAAATTTAGGTACCCCAATTCGGGCACCTGAGGTGCCCGGAATGGTGGAAAAGTGGGGTTCGATGGGTTTCCGGACCGATCTGGGGGGGTTTGGAGGGTTTACGGGGGCTTTGGGGCCTCTGCGCCGGTTTTTTGAAAAATCGTGTTTGTCACCCCCATTTGACCCCCCCTAGGGGGGGGGGGGGCCGGGGGGGGGGGGATATTTTTAAACTGTGTGTGTGTGCCCGTCCCCCCACGTTGTGCGCTACGTCGTTGTAGCGTTGGCCCACTCGTGTGCTTCTTTCCGGGGTCGGGTCAGGGATAGTGCCCTGTGTGGTGCCGTTTTTTCCCGCAGTGCGGGTGGGTTGCCGTGCTTCGACACGGAGACACCTCCCCATTGAAAGCCAAAGATTTTCTAACTCATTGATGCAGCAGCGCCACCCCAGCCCAATGACGGGCTGTGAGTGAGGCACCGCAACACTGCGATATATTCTGTTCCCTTTTTTGGGATTAATAAATGACCTAAAACAAGCCGCCTCTGGGCGAGGGTGGGCGAGTGCGGGCGAGCGGGGGCCCCCTCACGGATTGCCCAAAACCCCGTTCTTTTGAATGTTTGGAATATGTGCGGATCGTGGTGGGGTCATTTTGGTCATGGGGTGTCTGTCGCCACCACTGACTGGGGGTCACCATGTGGGCTCAAATCCTGCAGGGTTGCGTTGCGTCAAAACCTTCCGCGACCGCTGCCTCCAGACCCAGTGCTGCCGCGGTTTGGTGGGCTCGATGGGTATACGTCGATTGGTTGGATTGGCTGTGGCTGGTCCAGGAGGAAGTGGTGGGACACAAAAGGGCGTAAGACCCAAGTACATTACGAACCCCACCAAAAAAGATAAGGCTGTTGTTTGTGCGCCAAATCTGAAAAACAGCCAACTTGGGCGAGGGTGGACGAGAGTGGGCGACGGTGGTGCGGTGCGAGTGCTGGGCGACGCCAAGAAGGCGGCTTGTTTTAGGTCAATTATTATTATTATTATTTTCAAATTTCGTACGAACGGGAGGAGGGGGGTCGGGAAGCTGTGCAGCCGCCGCCGCCCCCGGCCCCCATTCGCACTGTGTGGAATTGACGATATTATTTTGATGCACCACCACACACGCCTGCTGAAACAGGGGGTGATGGGCGAAAGCTCCCAACCTTTTTGTCCTGCAAATTAACCCTTTAAGTCCCAAGGCTATTTTGGGCCATTTTGGCCGATTTTTCTCCTTGGACACCAAGTTGCTTCAATTTTCGTTTTTCTGCCCGACCCTGGCCGTAAATGAACGCGTTTGACTGAAAGATTCCACGATGGCCATTTTTTGGCCCCGAAAAAAATGTCTCTTTTTTCGCACGGCCAACAAACAGTGATTTTGAGGGTGACAAAACGGCAGATTTTCGAAAGCAAAAATTTTTGGGTGCCGGGGCTCCCCAAAAAGTCATCCGAAGATGGCGTTATTGGAAAGAACGAGTCAAATTGCATCGACGAAAAAAAAAGTTCGGCCAAAAAGACTGAGAATGAAGCCACTGAATGGGCAAGGCGGTTTTTGCCTATGTTCAGTGCCTATTTTCCCTTTCAAACCGTGGGAAAACACCCGAAAAGGGGTTATTTCCTCAATCACTCGCAGGAAGTCTGTCTCAGACGGCTGCAAGAGCAACTGTTGTGATTCGCAGCAGTGCTGAACCAGAGAGAGTGTTCGCAGAGATGTCGCCCTGCGCTCGCTCTACTACCCCGTGATCCCGCCACCGACAGCCAGTGTCCGTCTACCCTCTCCTCGGAGTTCTCGACCAGATGTCGCCGCAGAGAGGACAGCACCCTTCGTCTCGTATTATTGCAGACTACTCGGTGCTGCAACTGCGCACGGAAGAGAGAAGCGCCTCGAATATGTTCTCCCCAAGTAGATCAGACACTCTTCTAGTTTAGCTTGGCTCAATCTGGGCACGGCCCAAAGCCAGGATAAGATATCACTCATGCCTGGGACCCCCCGTGTATAAGTCCCCCTCCCTTACCCCCGTGTTTAAGTCCCCCCCTGGGGGTCTGGCAGGGGGGGACTTAAGCACAGGTGGACCTAAACACGGGGGTGGGCCGGTCTGGAGGGTCATCAAGTGGCCGCGAGGCCACCTGGTGACCTCCAGGTGCTGTCAGAGTCGAAAAGGGGGGTGCCAAAAGTCCATCCGTACCAGAATAACCCCCTACGACGGAAGCGGAAGAGGTCTTCTTGGTCTCCACCGTGCCACCCCCGTGTTTAAGCCCCCCCTGCGTTTAGGTCCGCCCCCCCCGTGTTTAAGTCTCCCCCGGCCGAAAATCGTCTCCAAGGGGGGGACTTAAACACGGGGGGTCCCAGGTACATTTGACAGGCGAGGAATTGACAATCAGGCACTCCCTTGCCTTCAGTTGACACGTGCACCACATCGGGGTGTATCTGGGCGGGTCTTGATTCCTTGGAAAGGTTCTCGAGTCCCCTTTACCGGATGGCCAGGGTCGGGCACAAAGACCCCCGGCAAAGTATGCCAGACCTTGTTGGGGTGTGCACAGAAAGCCAAGGGCCCAGAATGCTGTTTTCACCTGAAAACCCGACCTGGGCCCAGATTCTCAGGGTTGACGGCGGGCAACCGACAGACAGATATCTCGTCGATTTTTGTTGTCGTGAAAAGAACTGTCCAAACCCTTTTCATGGTGCCCAGGGTTTGCCAAAAAGACAAAAATGCGTGCTAACAAAATGTGAACCGAAAGTGTAGGCGCAATATATTGCGCCTTGGGACTTAAAGGGTTAAACACAATTGTACAAAGGGAAAAAGAGGGGAAGAGGAGGCTGTGACGTCCAGTCAGCTTACAGTGAACTTCTCTCATGTGCTATGTCGGGCTCGGATGGAGTGGGGGCGGGGTGGTGGCAGGTGGCGGCGAAACATTCGCGCGAGAAACGCAGGGGGTAGAGTGACGTCGGTGGATCAGCAGATGGCGTTAATTGGGGGCCTGGTGGAAGATATGGTTGTGGCTGCACTGCACATCTGCTGAAAGACAGAGAAGGACAAACCGACAAGCAAAATCGGCACGCCTCGACAGATGGTAATATGATTGCGTGCCTCGACAGAGATGTGATGATCACACGGGGTGAGGTAATTTCCTTCGGATTGCAGGATCGCAATGCAGCGTTAGGCGGAGAGGAGAGAGTGCGCTGAGTCAGGGTCAAAAACGCAGAGGGGGCTGCCCTCGCCTCGCACGCAGGTGTGGCGTCAGAAGAAGAGGAATAGCGACGTTGACACCCTCTCTCCTGACCCCCATGTGGCGAGGTGTTCTTGAGGGGGTGAGAGATCAGCAACTTCTCGAGGCAGGCTGCACGCGAGTATGTTACGTTCAAAAAAAAACTGACAACATGCCGCCGCGTGTCCAAGAAAGGCTCTTTGGTGTTTGACTCAAGCCAGCGGCTGAGGTTTTGTGAGTCGGCAAACTGCCAGCCAAAGAGTCCCATGGGACTAACATATCTGGGATGGGAGGATCCCAAAATAAAGTTAGCCGGGACTGACTCGGCAGCAGACTCGCAGACTCACAGGGACAAGGCGTAGGCATGAAGATACAAGCAAGGAATAAGCGAAATCGGAAGGGTCCTGGGCCCAGGCCCCCCGAGAACAGAATGAACCAGCACTCAAGAGAAAGCAGTCCACGGGTCGGAAAGGGAGTGGGGGGGACCGATGGACTGCGCACATATCTGCTGGATAGATTGATTTCTTTGTTGGAGAGTCGTGGCCACCCCAGGGATGCAGGTAGACCACCCGTGGCAGGTTTTGACACGGCACGTGTTGATGAGCGACAACTCCCACCCCCGGTCTGATGAAGTGTGGGTGGGTGGGGCCGCAAGATCCAGCTAAAGGCACAGAAAGTTACCCCAGTTTGGCTGCGCCGAGAAGAAGGAACAAACCGTACCCCTTCCGCTGAGAAAACACCCTGCCCAGCAACTGCAAAAAGGCAGATCCAGGCTACTATTCGTTGAGCGCACTCCTGTGTCAAAGGCTGTGTAAGCCCCTGTGAAGTGGCGTGAAGGTGTGATCCCTAAAGCTTCAGTCGTACGATTTCCTTCGTTACTTCGCGACTTCGCGACGCTTCGTCGCTCGTATTTTTCCAGCCGACGTCACTGGTAAACAAAATGGTGTCGGAGAAGAGAGTGAATCAAAAACGAACCCACGTACTTTTGCATCATTTGTCGTGTAGAGGGCCTTCGCTCCAGGGTGAGGGCACTTTTGGTGCCGTTCCTCCTATCGGAGAAAACGTCGAGTATTGTCGAGAACTGTCAGAGGAGCGAAGACCCCCCGTACACTGCGTACTTCTTGTTGTTGAACTCTTCTTCTCAGTGCAGCTACTACCCGTCGGGGTAAGTAAGATCCACTGGCATTTTTTATAGAAGAACATCGAGATTTTCGCACTAGAAAGACTCATGGCAGCATTCGGCATCCTGCACACATGCACTCGCAGTCACCGTCCGTGCAAACAGAGAACGCAACGCCAAGCCTTTCTGATTTTTTTGACAACGTCCTGCTTTCATTGAGCCTCCCCAACACTGCAGACGAGCCCTGTTGATGGGTGTGGTTGCTCGCTTTGTATTTGGTCTGGCTGAACCGGAAAAAAAAGTGAGGTAGTTCTTGTGTACTGAAAAAAGCGGGGGGGGGGGGGGTGTGTGTTTTTTTCCCAGGCGGGACATTTTCCGACCTGGTGGAGTCGCAATTTTCGTGCTCCATTGCATTTTCAATTTTGTGTACTTTTTGTGTACTGAAAAAAGTGGGTTTCAGCCAGATAAGTGTTACTTTGGGACAATCCACAACCCCTGGTATGACGAGGACTTGCCACGCAGAGGGGACAGGGCCCACTCGCTTCAGAACCTTGCGGCAGATCGCATGAAGTCAAGGGGTTAAGTCAAGGGGTTAAGACAAACAGCAACATTCTCAAAACATCGAGACTTCGCGCAGTGATGTGGCGGTTGAGCCACAATCAACGGTGCAGGGTTGAGAGGAGCACAGTGTCAGTCGAAGAACATAACGCCTTCAAGCAACCGGCTGAGAGGTTGTCGTCGAGCACAGTTGGGTTGGTTGCATGCATGGCATCACGTTCCGATTGACATGTACCAACGAAAAGACAAGGGCGATGAAGGTGTGACAGAATGAGTAATGTTTAGGTCACGGATAAAGGAAAGTCGTATCAAATGTGTGGAGAAAATAGGCTCCGATTGTGGGGAGCAATGCTGCCGATTTGGCAATGGCCTGCTCTCTTTTGCCCTGCGAGACAGCCCAGCCTGGCGGTTGGGTAGGGTGACCTCACACAGCCCAGGCACGAACCACCGCAAATTCAGCGAAAATCGCAACCAACGTCGTGGTATTGGAATCCAGGAACCCTGGGGAGAACAGTCAGAAGAAATAAGTAGCGTGTGGTCAACCAGAATCTGGACCAGCTCTGGCACACACGTTGCGAGTACCTATTTAGCAGTCGGGAAGGCACAGAGAACATATGTTCCTGATGCAATATCCACTGGATCTTAGAAGAGACGAGGACACAGTTCTAGATCGGAGAACAGTTCTGCGTCGAAGGCCGAAAGCGCATGCACGTAGTCACCAGAAGGCGGCTACGTACGGCCACGGGAAGTGCCACTAGTGCCACCAGGTCTGCCTTTTCTCGCACCTGAGGTGCGATGTGCAAACGCACGGGGACTGAATGACGCTTCCCAAAGGAAAGATGCACGCAGCGATCTCGCGCCTGGTCAGGCAGGTAGGGCAGCTGCCCTACCTATTTAATTTCTGTCCGAATCCTTGGTAGGGCAGGCCTGACCAGCCTGCCCTACCAAGAATATTATTTCTGATCTGCCCCCGCCCCCCTGGGCCCCACTGGGGCCCAGGTAGCAAGGCTATTCCGGACTATCGACCCACCGAATTTGGTCGGTGCTTGACATGTCATGGACCATGTCAGCCTGAGAACATATGTTCACTACCGTGGCCTCCGGCGGCTGGGGGGCTCCGCCCCCCAGACCCCCTGAAGGCGGTCTGCTGGCTCCTGGATGTCATAAACCGCCTGTGGTACGATAGACACGGATGGTCCACCAGCCGAGCGCCTGTAGTACGAGAAACACAGATGATCCACTAGCCGAGCGCTCACGTTCGCGCGCGAAGCGCGCGAATTTTTTTTACCCCCTTTACCAGGTAGGGCAGCTGCCCTACCTATTAAAGTTTTGGGCACGAGCCCAGCGAGATCACTGGATGCACGTGCAAGAAGCGTTTGTTTTATAAAGAATACCCCCCTAAACAAATAGCCGTACAATAGCATCTCTGAGAGAAGTTTCACGCGTCTGGGTCACAGGGACAAGTTATTCAAGAGACGGACATGGCCTGCTGCCCGAATGCCATCACCCTTCGTAGTCACGGTAGGTCCCAGCAGCCCTGTCGATCGAGGTGAGGTAGAGGGCGTAGTTGCACGTGGGGATCCTGTGGTGCATCTCGTGGGCACCCGACTCGTAGTGGATCCCGAGGCAGCTGAACCGCACGTCGTAGGGGGAGTGGTTGAGCACCTGCATCAGCAGCTGGCACGTCAGGTAGATCGGGAAGGCGATGATGTGCAGGCCAGTGGTCATCATGGCGGTCTTCAGGGCCACCACCATGCAGACAAGGCCCAGCAGCTGCTCCACGGGGTGGTAGTTCTGTGCGTCGGTGTGCATGCGCCCAGGGGTCACGATGCGGTGGTGCTGCTTGTGCACGTAAGCATACACCCAGCGGTGGTGCAGCAGCATGTGCATCGGCCCGTACAGCAGGTCGTTCACCATCAAACACACCCACACCGCAGGCACGACGTTGAGGAGCCCGATGTCACCGAGTGACGTGGTGCCACCGCACTGCATCACATAGTTGAGAAGCTGGTACAGCGCGGACGACTCCAGCACGCTGCAGACGCAGACATACATGTAGTCGACCCACTCCCACTCCTCGGGGGTGGCGCCTGTGTTCACCCGGTGGCTCAGCTTGTTGCCGCCAAACCACGCCGCTACGGCATCGGCGATGTCGTCGATCAGGACCTTGGCCCTCTGGTTGCCGATGTGCAGCACAATCCACGTGACGAGGGAGAAGCCGAAGGGGTTCAGGAGCCACAGCAATTCCGCGTAGTGGTGCTGAAGTGCAGCAGCGAACAGCCCCATGTAGGCACCCAGCGCCTGAAGCCCTGGGAGGTGTTCGTCGATGCTCTTCCCCCCGAACAGCGCTGCGGCCAGGGTGGGGATCACGACACCGGCAAAGCAGAGTGCAGTGTAGTCCATCGCCACCTCGAACAGCGGCATCAGTTCGCCCATGGAGTCGACAGCCATGCCACCGTCAAGAACGAACACGGGAGAATGGGACATGCTGATAGAATGAGGCACGCGTACGGAAGATATAGCAAAATGTGTTTTTTGGACAAAAGCGGTTGGTTTTTGTAAAACAAAAGCAAATATCAAGGGCAAATCACAGCTTTCGGAATACCGGGGCTGTGAGAGAGAGTTGAAAGTGTGGGAATACAATCCTCCTGAAGCGGGTGGTGTGAGGGTGGTGGTGCCGGTGGGGTGGTGGAGCATTGTGTGCAACACACAACAAGGGCTGCAGCAGGGCACCCGACATCCCTTGCAACGCTGGGGGTGGGGGGTGGGGACAGCCAACCTCTGCGGACGCCCGTCGCAGCTCTCCAACAACAGCCACGGCTGCGGTTCTCCGTGGCCCGCACAGCGGTGCGGCTGCTGTTTGTCGCCCGGTAGGTGCACCGGCAAGCATGCGGGCCTGCGGCCCTCCTCCGTCGCATGTGCTGAGTGCCCTTCAGGAAAGCACGTGTCTGCACTCGACGTCACAGGGCTTTCCGGGTCGCACCTTGGGAGGCAGACAGCAGCGCAGCACAGGGGGGCCAGAGTACTCGCAGCGTAGTGATGCACAAGGGTGCGAACAGTCCAGTATGACAATGCATCGGCACTCGATTGCAACCCCACACAACCGAGGCTTGCCCCGGGGAGGGGCAGGCGCTGTGGTGTGGCGCTGCCGCATGATGCGGTGTGGACAGGAGACAAGGAAAATATCACATAGGAAGAACTAGGTTAGACCGCGCCACCCCGCACTGCTGGGCGCGGCCCTCATCTATCGTTGTTTGGAGGCAGCTCAGTTGCGGTACGAACGTGTGATGTTCGCGCCGCCCACAGCCTTTGCCTGCGAGCAGCAAGCGGGCTTCGACCCCGTCCAGAGGTTGCAAACCGTTGAGGTGATCATGTCCGAGCTGTCAAGGGCCTTGCCGTTGCACGCGATGTACGGCGTGTAGCTGATGTTGGCGGCGGCAGTCTTGTGCCCCTCGATGTTGATCAGCTGGTCACCCAGGCCGTTGTTCATGCACGCGTCGATGCTGGACCAGTCCAGCCCCAGTGTGTCGGCGCACTTCTCCATCTCCTTCAGCGTCTCGAAGGAGCCGATCTTCTCCACGCACTGCATGAAGGGCATGTACTGCAGCGGGGCGTTGCTCGTCAGGTTCTTCACACATGCCTCCGCCATGTTGGCGGTGCACTCCCGAGCGCCGTGCTGGCACTCAATGGTCCCGCTCACGTTGCGGGCGTTGCCGTACGGCACGAAGTCGAAGTCCATGATGGTGAGGATGCCGTCCTGCTGGACGACTTTCAGGAGAGAGTTAATCTCCTGCCTGCACCCGGGTCACAGAGCCTCGCTGTACACTGCCACCTGCGCCTTCTGCTGCGCAGACACACACGCGAACGCGAACGCCGCAAGGAAGGCAACCTGACGCATCATCTTAACGGCTTGTGTGTGGTGTGGGTGTGGTCTGGAGGCGGACGTGTCGATGGCGAAGGCAGGGCACATACTGAGGACACACCGAGCACCGTGATTGGTGACTGGGCAAAGCGAAGAGGAAGGGCGCGGGGGTGCGGGCATCCGTTCCTCAATACTCACGCTCTGTCTACTGTTGTTACCGTCTACCGCAAAGCGTACAGTGGAAGGGCCGTACAATGCAATGGCGAGGGGGCTGTGTGCCCTCAGGCACAGCCAGGCTAGTGTAGAGTGTTAGTTAGTGTCGATCAGCATGCTGTCGGCACGGCTCAGCAAATTGAACAGATCCAGGGCGCTGTGTTGTGCGGGTGATCATCATACGGAGGGTGGCATCCGCACAGGAAAGCACCACCCCGCTCCCCCACCCCCACCCCACCCCACCCCGAGACAGGATTCCCGCCCACCCCCGCCGAACCACCCTCGCCCCCCATACCTGAGCACGGCATGCAGCTTCTCATTCGCCGAGTCCACCACGGGGAAGTCCTCCGGGGCATCGGGCACCTCGAGCAGCCCGCCTGCTCCGAACCCCGCCACCGCGCTGCACACCCCGCTATCCGGCAGCCGCTTGGCACGGCCCGCCCCCTTCCCGCGCAGCACACCCGGGAACACCGCCGGCAGGACAGGCTGGGGGTAGACCCACGCGGGGCAGCCACCTCCCCCCTCCGCCTCCACGCCATCCACACCTGGGACACCACCACCACCACCGGGCAACCTCACAGCCGTCCGCAACCCGCAGAACCGCGCCCCGGGAGGCGGGTCGCAGGCGTGGGTGCGGCAGCCGCCACCACCCGCCAGCAGGAGATGCCGCTGCGCCTTGAGCGGCGGCACGCCAAACTCACAGAACGCATGCAGCAGGAACGGCACCCGGTAGGGCCCCACCGCCCGCAGCTCCGCCTCCCCGGCAGCCGCGCCCCCCGCCCCCAGCCCCGCCTCCGCCACATCGGCGAACCGCCGCAGGGCGCCGCGCAGCGCAGATGCGACTCGTGACACCTCAGCAAGGAGAGGGCCGCCCGCAACCCTCCCCAGCACGCCACGGGTCGCATAGGGCGCAGCCTCGAGCCGGGCTGCGATGAAGGCTGCCAGGAGGCGCTGCCACACGCCGCAGCCTGGCAGGACACGGGCCTCGATGGGGGGATCGCCACCACCACCACCACCTGCGGCCTGCAGTGCCGCAGGCGCCATCTGGGCCACATAGTGCATAGCCCTCGCGAGAGTGCTCTCCGCCTCGCTGAGGACATGCGCGAAGCAGTGCCGCAGCACCATCGTGTGGAACGCCCCCTCCTCGCCGCGGGTGCCCTGCAGGTGGATGTGCTTCTTCCCGCCTGGGGAAAAGCGCACCTCCGCTATGGAGAACAGCTCGCCCAGGGCGGCGGGGCGGAGCCCCTCGGGGGAGGCGCTGGAGAGAACCGTCGCCCCGGTGAGGCGGCGGACCGCGTGGATGTGGCGTATGCTGAGGCGGTCCAGGCAGAGGATGCCCGCCCTGGCGAGGCGCGACCTGACAGCCTCGTGGATGGTCTTCTGAGAGAGGACCGCACCGATGCGTGGCTCCGCAGAGGCAACGGCATCCGCGAGGGAGAACAGGTTCCGCATCTCCGGGGTGGGGCTCCCTGGGGGTTGGGGAGGTCGGTAACCTCCCCCCCCCTCCTTCTCCTCCCCAGAGGGGTCGCCGGGCAGCCCCCCCTCCAGGATGGAGACAGAGTCCCTCGGGTTCTGCGTGAGGAGCACCGTGTCCTGCGTGTCGGGTTCCAGGCAGATGTCGAACAGCGCGACCTTAATGGGCTGCCCACCCCCAACAGCCCCCCCGGTGACAGCCCGGCAGCCGTCTTCCCTGATGGCCTTGCGGAGGCGGGACTCTGAGAGCGACGCCCACTCCAAGGGGAGGCCCCACTCAAGCAGCACTCCTGGCAGGATGTCAGCCTGGAGGGAGGGGGCGCTGCGGTGGTGCCGAGGTTCGCCTCCCGGCAGGGGGGAGGAGGGGGGTGCGGCTGAGCCGAGAGGGACCACCACGCCCAGAAGGCGGAAGCCTGGCGATGGGGCGGCAGCCCCGGCGGAGGGGGGGGTGTCGGCTGTGAGGAGGTAGAGGCGGAGCAGTTTGGAGGCGAGCGAGGCGCGGGCCGCAGGGGTGAGGGCGAGCGTGGTGTTGGTGCGGAGGAGGGTGGCGACGAGGGTGACGAGGTGCAGCCCGGAGGCGCCGTCGGGGCGGAGGGGGCGGAGCGGGGGGGTGTCGTAGAAGAAGGCGCGCACCCAGGAGCGGATGATGTCGCCGGACACCTTGAGGATGGCGGGGCGGAGGGGGGGCTGCCAGCCGGCGCCGGAGGCGCCGTTTCCGCAGAGCCAGCAGATCATGTGGAGGAGGGACCAGCCGCCGTCGCCGAAGCGGCGCGTGTGCGCAGTGACGTGCTGCACGGCGAGGCGTGTGAAGGGGTGGTGAGGGAGGATGAGGCGTTTCCCGACGGAGTCCATCGAGGCGACGCTCTGCTGGTCGATCTTCATAGACTCGGTCAGGCAGCGGAGAGCCTCGGTGGAGTCGGAGGTGACCTTCACGAGCCCCGAAGGGGCTGCAAAGGAGGACCCGCAGGGGCCGGCGGTCCGTTCGCACACATCCAGCAGCCAGCGGAAGACAGGGGCCCCGTCGCCATTGTTCAGGGGAGCCCCGTGGAGACCGGGAAGGGTGTGGGGTTGTAGGGGTGTCTGCATCCCCTGCGGGGTGGGCGGGGGGTTTGGTCGTCGAGAGTTAATGGAAAAGCAAGTCTCTCCCAGCACCTTCTTGCAATGTTACGTCCTTTTTGTAGTCACTACACCAGATATGGTGAAGTGACTACAAAAGGGCAAGTTTAGGGCAGATCAATGCACGATGGGAGGGTGTGCAACAGTTGTCTGTCAGTGGCCTGGTGGTCGGACCGCAACACAGTATCGCTAAAACCCGACCAGCGGGTGAGTGGGGGGTGGTATTGGAGAGTAGGAGGGGGTGGTGGGGGCACCATTCTTCTGTTTCGGCTGTGCTGAGGGCATGTGAAGTGGCGTGAAGGTGATCCTAAAGATTCAGTCTTACGATTTCCTTCGTTACTTCGCGACTTCGCTCCGCTTCGTCGCTCGAAACTCGTTCACACTTCACCGGCCACTCGGGTCGGCACTACATCCGAAACGTTTCTTCGAAGCCTGAGTCGGCAGGGGTTGGTGTGTTGGCAGCAGGCGATTCACATGATTCCCGCGAGGGGCAAGAGCAGGCTGGCTTTGCGACAGTAAGGACCACGCTCCTGTCTGGGGGTACACACACCTTTGTGGGAAGGGAGGGAATGATTCGGGTTGAATCAAAGGGTGTGGGATGTGAAAAGCAGAACCTTAGCGGGTGGAGCGGGGTGGGGAACGCCAGGACGTGCGTGTCCTGAACTGGACTGGGAGGTGAAGGGCGCATACATGAAACGGTTCCGCAGAAGGGTGTGATGTGGTGATGAAGATTCCGGTGAACAGGAAGACCCCTTCGTGGATCACCACGCCACCCCTCTCCACCAAACACACAACACACAGCAGCAGTGCAGAAGACACCAAAAACACGCACTTTGTGAGCTCGATGCGAGGCGATACAACCTCCTGCTGCTCATTCACTGCAGCAGAAGAGCAAGAAGGGCGTGAGCTCACAGCCCGGTCATGTCCCACACAAACAGCTGGCCATCATGGCCTGTCGTGGCCGGACGTGTGCTGTCGTTAGAGAAGCTGAGGCGGCGCACAGCTCCCGCGTGCCCCACGGTGTGTCAGCGCAACGTACATTTGCCGCAGTTCCGCTGGAGTGATGAACACTTCCAACCTGATACGTCCGCATCAACGAACAGGGAGTGCACGTCCTGGAGGGAGGTGAGCATGGCTTCATACAGAGGCGGTGCCGACGGTGGTGCAGGTCTGCTGACTACACTTGCATCCCATTCAGCAAGCTCTGCTGAAGGTTAGGCACTGGCTCTCTGGGGCTTGGTTTGTGGCGGCGCCACCAGCTCTGTGCGCGGCTGACAAGCTCATCCTGCACCCATTCAGGCTGGAGGTCGAAGAGGAAGAAAGGCCCCGACACGACGATGAACACGACTGTCATCCACGCGCTGTTGTCGTCCACCATCTGGAAGGTGGCATGGACGTACGCCACCCCCACCACACACACAGCACACACAGCGCTGTACCCACACACCACACGCAGCGCCGCCACAGCATGGGGCACCTCACCCAGCGGCACACCCGACGCCAGCAGCACTGCGGAGAAGGGGTGCGACGAGGGGGTCAGGCACGGCATCCACAGGGGGGGCTCCTCGGCGAACAGGGCACTCCTGGCTGCAGGGGGCACGAGGCGCACATCGATGCCCCAGGCCTGCAGGAGGGCGTACACGGTGCGTGCAGGAAGAGTGGGCAGGGAGACTCGGGCTCCTTCCAAAACCGCCTCCTCCAGGCTGACCCAGAAGCCCAGATCGCGCCGCGTGCACTGCTGCAGCCGGTACAGCATCCAGGGAGGTGTCTTGTCTGCGATACCGGCCATCACTGCGGGCCGGTGCAGCACACCGGAGTGGCGTGCCAGGGCGGGGAGCCTGGGGGTGTGCATGACTGTGTGCAGCACCAAGCTGGCAGCGGCAGGGCTTGCCTTCCGCAGCAGCGTGTGCAGCACATCGGAGGGGGCTTCGGGGAGAATTGTGAGATATTCGGATTCGACGAATCTGCCTTCGAAGTTGACGAGCATATCGGGGTACAGATCCTGGCTGCGCAGCAGCTCCGCTGTGCGTGCCGCATCGCCTTCGCGCACTGCGAGCAGCAGGTCCCTCTGCGCATCCGAGGCACACGCGGGGTGGGTGGGTGCCTCGGCACACACCTCCACAAGAGACCCGCTCTCGAGGGTGAGGGTGTGCACCGGCGTGTCTGCAGGGCCACGGAGGCGCACGCCGCCCGACGACAGGTGCACGCGCCACACCGTCCCGCCGCCCCTGCTTCCCCCCGATGCTGCAGACAGCACCTCGCGCAGGGCCCGGCGCCGCAGACCCCCCAGGGAGGCGCTCTCCGCAACGCACACCACCGCGACGTCACCCGTGGGGAGGCGCAGCGACAGCGGCATCCCGTCACCCGCATCCCCCCCGTCTGCAGCTTCACACCCCTCCTCCTCATCCTCCAACTCGTCATCATCGCTTTCCTCCCCGCAGCTCTCGCTCCCTGCCTCGCTGCTGCCGGAGGCGGCTAACATCTCCAAGGCGTCCGCATCAGCCTCTGGAATGTCAGGGATGTCTCTCTTCCACGATGGTATCCCTTTGACAAATATGCAGGCGAACGTAAGGAACCCAGGTGCGGAAACGCTCCAAAACCCCAACACATCGGGGGCGCCGAGGGGGAGCCAGTAGGAGGTGAGCGGGGTGTGCGTGGGGGTGGTTCCGAAGTACACCGCGGTCAGGACGGCGAAGGAGCCTGGCCCGAACAGGAGGAACCACTGCCGCCAGAAGGGGGTGTCGACGACAGCACTGTTTTTGAAGTGGTTCCACCACACTGAACACGCGATGCAGTATATCGCAGCGGAGCTGATGGCAAAGCCCCACTCCCCTGTGGAGAGGATGCGGTGTGCTGCAGCCGCTGGGGGTGCTGCCAGGGAGATCATGAGGAAATGCGCACACGCCCACAGCAGTACCAAGGGCACGAACTGTAGCACCAGGTGGCTGTGGCACCCAAGGTCAGTGTTGTTGTACCAAGTCCCAAAGAAGTAGTACAGCCCTGTCACGGTGCTGATGCTGAAAGAGGTCCGCACAGCGACCCACGTGCAGGGAGATGGGATTGCCACATCCCAACCTGACTCGTTGATGACGGGACGGACAGCATAGCAGATCATCAGCAGCATGCAGCAGGCCGAGGCGAGGGAGGAGGACGCCAGTCCGATGTTGTGGACATACTGGGGTGGGTCTTTGAACCAGGTGACCATCAGACAGCACGCAGAGGCTGCAGCGGGGACAGGGTATATCAGCCCTCCGACAATGCGCAAGAAGTCAGGCCCAGTGGAAGCGACGTGTATATAGGGACATTCAGGAATCACGCCAGTCCCGTTGTCCCCGGGAAGCGACATAGCGTCATCTCCGGCGCCAGCCTCGGTGCGGTTCTTCCAGGTGCAGCGCAGGGTGTTGCTGGCGTCGTGCCATGCGGGTGAGGCGCAGCTGGAGAGCCAGTCGCACAGCTCGACAGGCTCCGCATCTGGGTGGTATGCGATGTAGTGGGGGGCTCCAGAGTTGAAGCTCACCGTGATGACAACAGGGAGGGTGACAGCCAGCAGGAGGCAGAGCGCAGCGGTGCCCCGCAACAACATGGTGGCGGGCTGCCTGTCTGTGCGGGCCTGCCTGTCAGGTGGAGGGTGTGTCAAACCACACTGCGCATACACACCCACTGAATTGTCACATTGCAGAATAGTGAGCGAGCTGTCATCCAAAAGGGTGAGGGAGGAGGAGAGGCGCCTGTGGGGGGCAGTTCGCATTGGGAGCAGTGGGGCTGCTGGCAGCAACGCGTAGGGCTCGAGCGATGGCTGTCTTGTGTCGGGAACAGCCACCAGCTGCCACCGGAAGGAAGCAGTGTACGCATTGTGCCCACAGGCGTTTCCTGCGTTGTGAGCACAACTCCAAAAAAAAATCGTACTCCTTTCGCTTTATTATAGACACCCTGTCCAGCAACTGTGGGAGAACAGTTTCGGACTACTTTTTGTTGAGCGCACACTTGCTGTCTCAAGGCTGTGTTGAGGCCCTGTGAAGTGGCATGAGGTGCTAATCCAAAGCTTCAGTCGTACGATTTCCTTCGTTACTTCGCGACTTCGCTACGCTTCGTCGCTCGTAACTAGTAAAAATAAAAGATGACCCCTTGCACAGCAACATCAACAGCAGAAACAAACGGGGATTGGTGGCCGTCACCAATCCATCTCACACGATGATGCCCTCCGCCCAAAGAAAGAGCTGTGCAAAGCTCAGCACCTGAGTGGTTGCTGCTCTTTAGGCGTTGGCGGTGGAGAAGGCACTGCCGACAGTGACTGAAATCCTCGTGTTCAGCCAGCACAGTGAACGAAGGGGCCAGAGCCAAACCTCTCCTTCCTTCTGCCGAGAACACAATCGTTCAGCGTCAGCCAGCTGTGCAGATGGGAGAAACCTCAAACGCATTGATACAATACCACCCCGGAGCGGCCTCGCAGCACACGAAAGAAAGGAAACAGACTTTGTTTGTTGACTTTTAAACATTGGGGGCCCTCGCTCTGTGCCCACTGTGTCACTTTGCCAGTGCTGTGCGGCGGCTCACTTTTTGGCACCTTTCTGCAGTACGACTGAGCGAAGGACTCCACTGCCCTGGAGCAGCGGAGCAGGGGATGGAGACATGGGGGGTCTTCACTGGTCGTTATCCTTCGTCAATCTTCGTCAGTTTTCACCTAATTCAACAGGGAATGCACTAAAATGCACTGACGATCACTCCGTAGCGAAGACCCCCATGGGCAAATTGCTTTGTTATGCTCATCCACACACCATCCATGAATGGCATTATCAACACTCCAAGCAATGTTTACACTCGAGATTGAAGGAGACAGGAGCAGGGCTCGGGGGGGGAAGGGACGAGGGGGTCATTAGACAGTAGATGGGTCAGAGAAAAACCACTAAAGATAAATCTGAAATGAATATCTCTGACGGCGGATGTGTAGGCGGAGGGGGGGAGGACTCCCAGGGGGGAGGGGGAGAGAGAGGTGGCTCACTTCGGGCACACCGAAGACGTTGTCTGCTTCAACAGTTGACTCATAAGGAGGGGAGGGGAATCACACAGAGCGAGCTGGGCTTTCTGGTGGACGGCATCCTGGTCGAAGGAACAGCAGGGCCGAGAGGCCTGGCGGTACCCAACACAAACGCCACCCACCCTCCCGTGGCAGACCTGAGGCAAGTGATCAATGTATACGTGCGAGCCCCATTCTGATGCGGGCGACAGACGCAGCTTTTGCGACGCGACGCGAGGGTGGGATACCCCTCAGGACCACCACCACCCCCAACAAGCTGTGCGACAACCTGAGGACCTCGGGTGTGGGTGTGTCAGCTGTGGCAGTCGGAGGAACGGGCGTTGCAGGTGTGGGCGTTGAAGGCACAGGTGTGGCAGGTAAAGGGGTCGGAGGAGAAGGTGTTGGTGGAGAAGGCGTTGCGGGTGTAGGTGTTGGTGGAGAAGGCGTCGAAAGGGGTGTGGTTGGGACATAGTTCCACAGAAGGATACCAGCACGGTAGTACATAGCAGTGATGAAGGCGTCTTGGTTGTGGAAGTATGCGGCTGCGTTTGTGCGTCTGGTTGAGCGTAGGACTCGAAAAGGCTGCCAGTCTCCACCATATGGGCCTGCACGCCACTGACTCCAGCGACCAGCAGCTTGCTGGAGTCACTGTTGAACGAGACTGAGAAAATGGTATTGTCTGTCGTGAACTTGAGCTGTGCGGAGTAGTCGCTCAGTTTGTAGATGTTCACCGTGTCGCTGGAACTGTACGCCGCAGTCGCGAAGAGCACCCCATCTGGTGACACATCAATGCCGTAGACATCATGTGTGTGATCCGTCAGCACCTTCAGATTGGTCCCGCTGTTGCCTTCGAACCGCTGATCAGCCTTTTGCCTTCAATGCTGTACTTCAAGCTCGAAACAGTAGACAGGTGACCAGCAAGCTGTAACACCAAGGCACCAGACAATGCATCCCAGATGTAGACATTTCCACCGACGTGCGCCGAAGCAACCCGTGTGCCGTCTGGTGAGCATGCAACAGCAATACAAAACCCCTTCGTTGAGTCCGACCACAGTTCCGTCCCGCTGCTCAATGAGGCCACGGCAACCCCATCAAGAGCCGCAGCCACCACGACGGTGTTCCCATCAGGAGAGAACTGAACGTCATCCGCACGTGCGTATGCTGGCACTGTGACTGCAGCACCTGTGCTCACAGCGTACACATACAAACCACTGCTGTACGTCGCTGCCCCCGCAGCCAACGTGTCGTCATGCGAAACTGAAAAACGCCTGAACTTCAACCGCGGCCCGTTTCCCAGCGTAACGCTGCACTGGGGACCCACACCACTGGGGCATGCTGTGTGTGCCTACGGCTGCCATGGCTGTGGTGTGTCCACGTGTGTCCTATCTGGAGGGTGGTGGTGTCAGCCCTCCACCTCACACAAGGCAAGGAATCATGGGCGTTGCTGCGAATCGGTGGCTGTTTGTGTTGCCGTCTCAAAACACACTGCGCACCGTCACTCCAGTGAAATGTCGCATTGCAGGAGCATGAGCATGAACATTCATCCAAAGGGTGAGAGTGAGGTGGGGGAGGGAGATGGGAGAGCCAGACAGGACAAGGCGGGTGGCAGTTTGCATTGGGAGCAGCGGGGCTGCTGGCAGCAACGCGTAGGGCTCGAGCGATGTTTGCATTGTGTAGTGAACAGGGATCAACTGCCACCCGAAGGAGGCAGTGTGCGCATTCCCATAGGGACATGCGCTGGGAGCATGATTCCTGCACTCTTCCTCTTGTAGTCGTTGGCGATGGAATACGCTTCTGCCCTCTGCAGATCACAATCGTTCAGCGTCAGTCAGCTGTGAAGATGGGAGAAACCTCAAACATATTTGCACACTACCCTGGAGCAGCCTCACAGGGACGGGGAGGGACTAGGGGCCCAGTGATCTCGCTGTGCCCAGAACGTTAAGAGCAAGTGGCAGCTACTCGACCAGGTTTAAAAGGTGTACCTCGGACCCCCCGTGTTTAAGCCCCCCCCCAGGCGATTTTCGGCCGGGGGGACTTGAACACGGGGGGGGGGGGGGGGGGGGTTGATCGTCGAGAGTGAATGGAAAAGTAAATCTCCCTGTACCCAGCACAAAGGCACCCACGCCCCCGGGGGCAGAGTCCCTGAGGCAAGTGGCAATGCGGGTGAACATGTGGGGCTTGGCGACCCAGACACCAAGCATGGCTTCATACAGAGGCAGTGCCGAGGGTGGTGCAGGTCTGCTGACTACACTTGCATCCCATTCAGCAAGCTCTGCTGAAGCTCAGGAACTGGATCTGTGGTGCTTGGTTTGTGGCGGCGCCACCAGCTCTGTGTGCGGCGAACAAGCTCATCCTGCACCCAGTCAGGCTGGAGGTCGAAGAGGAAGAAAGGCCCCGACACGACGATGAACACGACTGTCATCCACGCGCTGTTGTCGTCCACCATCTGGAAGGTGGCATGGACGCACGCCACCCCCACCACACACACAGCACACACAGCGCTGTACCCACACACCACAGGCAGCGCCGCCACAGCATGGGGCACCTCACCCAGCGGCACACCCGACGCCAGCAGCACTGCGGAGAAGGGGTGCGACAAGGGGGTCAGGCACGGCATCCACAGGGGGGGCTCCTCGGCGAACAGGGCACTCCTGGTTGCAGGGGGCACGAGGCGCACATCTATGCCCCAGGCCTGCAGGCGGGTGCGCACGGTGCGTGCAGGAACAGTCGGCCGGATGGGTGCGGTTCCTGCCAAAGCCGCCTCCAGCTCACTGACCCCGAAGAGGTGCGCATCGATGACCGGGGCCCGCAGGAAGGCACACGCGGTGCGCGCTGGTGCATCGCCCATGAGGACTCGGGCGCCCGCCAAAGCCGCCTCCTCCAGGCTGACCCCGAAGCCCAGGTCGCGCCGCGTGCACTGCTGCAGCCGGTACAGCATCCAGGGAGGGGGGGCGTAGCCTGCGACACAGGCCATCACTGCAGGCCGGTGCAGCACACCGGAGTGGCGTGCCAAGGCGGGGAGCCTGGGGGTGTGCATGACTGCCAGCAGCACCAAGCTGGCAGCGGCAGGGCTTGCCTTCCGCAGCAGCGTGTGCAGCACAGCGGAGGGGGCTTCGGGGAGAACTGTGACGTATTCGAAGTAGACGAACCCGCCTTCGGAGTTGACAAGTATGTCGGGGTACAGATCCTGGCTGCGCAGCAGCACCGCTGTGCGTGCCGCATCGCCTTCGCGCACTGCGAGCAGCAGGCCCCACTGCGCATCCGAGGCAGATGCGGGCGCGGGGTGGTGGGTGGGTGCCTCGGCACACACCTCCACAACAGACCCGCTCTCGAGGGTGAGGGTGTGCAGCGGCGTGTCTGCAGGGCCACGGAGGCGCACGCCGCCCGACGACAGGTGCACGCGCCACACCGTCCCGCCGCCCCTGCTTCCCCCCGATGCTGCAGACAGCACCTCGCGCAGGGCCCGGCGCCGCAGACCCCCCAGGGAGGCGCTCTCCGCAACGCACACCACCGCGACGTCACCCGTGGGGAGGCGCAGCGACAGCGGCATCCCGTCACCCGCATCCCCCCCGTCTGCAGCTTCACACCCCTCCTCCTCATCCTCCAACTCGTCATCATCGCTTTCCTCCCCGCAGCTCTCGCTCCCCGCCTCGCTGCTGCTGGAGGCGGCTAACATCTCCAAGGCGTCCGCATCAGCCTCTGGAATGCCAGGGGTGCGCATCTCCGACTTTCCCCTCCCAAAGAAGATGGACGAAACGAACACAGGTGAGGAAACGCTCCAAAACCCCAACCCAGCGGGGGCGCCGAGGGGGAGCCAGTAGGAGGTGAGCGGGGTGTGCGTGGGGGTGGTTCCGAAGTACACCGCGGTCAGGACGGCGAAGGAGCCTGGCCCGAACAGGAGGAACCACCACCGCCAGGCGGGGTCGATGGCAGGCCTGCCGAAGAACCCCATCACTGGCCACGGGATGTAGTATATCGCAGCGGAGCTGATGGCAAAGCCCCACTCCCCTGTGGAGAGGATGCGGTGTGCTGCAGCCGCTGGGGGTATTGCCATGGTCATGACGAGGAACATCGCACACATCATCAGCGGTACGAGGAACACAAACCGTAGCACCAGGATCATCATGCTGAGCGTAGGACACCCAAAGTCAGTGTCATTGTCAGAGTGGTCGGCCCTGTGCATGAGGAACATCCCTTTCACGGTGCTGATGTAGAAATAGGTCCGCACAGCCACCCACGTGCAGGGAGATGGGATTGCCACATCCCAGCCTGACTCGTTGATGACGGGACGGGCAGCATAGCAGATCATCAGCAGCATGCAGCAGGTCGAGGCGAGGGAGGAGGACACCACCACGATGTGGCGGACATACTGGGGTGGGTCTTTGAACCAGGTGACCATCAGACAGCACGCAGAGGCTGCAGCGGGGACAGGGTATATCAGCCCTCCGACAATGCGCAAGTAGTCAAGCCCAGTGCGGGTATCGACATCAGGACATTCAGGAATCACGTCAGTCCCGTTGTCCCCGGGAAGCGACAAGGGGCCACCTCCGGCGCCCGCCTCGGTGCTGTTCCTCCAGGTGCAGCGCAGGGTGTCGTTGGCGTCGTGCCATGCGGGTGAGGCGCAGCTGGAGAGCCAGTCGCACATCTCGACAGGCTCCGCATCTGGGTGGGATGCGATGTAGTGGGGGGCTCCCGAGTTGAAGCTCACCGTGATGACAACAGGGAGGGTGACAGCCAGCAGGTGGCAGAGCGCAATGGTGCCCCGAGGCAACATGGTGGCGGGTGGCATGTCTGGGGGAGGGTGTAGACGATGTGGGTTGTGCGAGAAACTGCAAGTCAGGAAGCGGGTTCGCCGCCGCATGCTAGAGGAATCGGGAATCTGCAGTGAGGGAAAGAGACTCTCAGTGCGACTGGGGAGGGGGTGGGGTCGGAGGGAAGGTCGGTCGACGCAGAGGCATGGTAGGAGAAGTGCAGCACACCGTGACACTCCAGACACTCTGGAGGGAGGGTGCCCTCTATGTGCATGCGCTGCACACTTGATACGTGTCTTCCAGATGCAACAGCTGGGCTGCTCGGAGGAGTAAAAGATAGATCGCGCAGCTGTGGCAGCGACGCCTGGTGTACCTCGAATAGGGCAAGGATCAAGCGTGAAGGAAGTAGGGGTGGAGGGAGTCATAATATTCTTGAGTAGTCTCTGTTTGTGTCGGAGGATAGAAAAGGAAAAAGGGGTGAGGTATTGTGAGATCTCAGCACACGCCGCACAGGCGCTGCCAGTGCCAGTGCCAGCACCAGCCCACAGCCCCGCACGGACCGTCCCGTCGGCCATCCCGCGCGCAAGCTCAGCAGCGTCAGGCGAGAAGGACAGCCCCGTCACACGCGCCCCCACAGACACCACCGCCGCCTCCTGCTGACCGTTGTCCACGGCGAACACACGCACCGCCTCTCCCGCCTCCGCGTGCACCGTCACTGCCGCCAACACCCAACCCCCGCACACATCATACCGGGCTGCTGCTACTTGGCCACAAGCCACTGGCAGAATTCTCAGAACTCTCCCAGAATCTGACAGAATTCTGCAGAATTCTCAGAATCTGCAGAATTCTCCACCTGATTTTGCCCTGAGTTTGGCGGAGTTGGGCGGTGGGGGACCGTTTAAAATGGAAACCCCCTATGGAACCCCCCTGGGGGGGGGTCGTCTTCTGGTCACCCGGGAGGGTTTGCAAACGTCACGCCGGACCAAACTTGGTGTGGAAGGACCTGTCTGCCCCCACACAGCGTGCAGGATGACGAGACGACCTGGGTGACTGTGTAAAATGAGCATGGACATGGGTGACTGTATGGAACCGTGGGGTGGGTGGGTGGGTGCACGACGCGGTCTCCACCTTTCCGGGTACCCGGGTACCCGGGCCGGATACCCCGGGTAGTTGGCCGCCCACCCACGACGGGAGGAAAAAAGAGTGAACGGGCAGCATGCCGTTCCTCTTTTTCCCCCCGTGAGGGTGGGCCCCCCCCTGCCAGGCAAGGTGAAAAAATGAAGAAACGGGCAGCATGCCGTTCTACATTTTCCCTTGCAAGGCAGGGAGGGCGCCCCCCATGCCAGACAGCAGCCACCCCTGCAGGGGCAACAACTGACGGGCATGGGGGAACGAGGTGGGTCTGGACCCGACACCGCCACCACACGCGCAGTGCACCTTTCGGATACACTGTCGTGAGTGGGGTGTGGGCAGTTCCCCTATCCTGTGAGCTCCTTTCGGACGAAGAGGTGCAGCGGTTATCTGCAACCTTCGTCCTGGACTTGCCTCGGGGGGAACGCCACGGTTTACCGCGGGTCCCGACGAGGGCACTCAGGCAGGATCTTCACGCCACCCCGCACCGAGGTCCCTTCTCACGCGGCGTGTCTCCCAGGTTCATGGCGGCGTCATCAGGTCAGGCTTTGTAGTCTCTACACCATCAGTAGTAAGGGAAATCCTAAAACCATACATGAAATCCACCTTTTGGGCCGCTGGTGTACGAGGCTTGTTCCTCCAATTGAATCATGTTTGCTGTGTCAGGCAATATCAATACAGCCGCTGAAAGAAGTCGAGGTGTTGTGGATCTGCTGCTCACAGGAAGGATTCAGGGTGGATCACAAGACTGACCACCCTCTTTCCTTTGTCAAGTACCCTGTAAAACATCAGAACACCAAGTATCTTTCAACACTACATGTTCAAGAGTGGAATCAGTGGAATCGGAAGGGGTCACCTACCACACGGACACAGTTCCCACGACTAATAAATGCCGAGAGTTCCGGTGTCCGACCACCTGGTATTACTTGGCTCCATCCACCCAGTCATTACGAGGGGGCGTCCCTTGAAGCCAGTTCCGCAGAACTCAGACCCCCTGCCCGGTGTGAGGCGCTTGAGTCATCCAGGTGGGCAGGGAACCTGGGGGGCGGGGGGCCTCAAAACCATACTCCCTCTTCCACAGCGACAAGTTCCACAACCCGCGACTATTCCCGACATGCGTGTCACATTCGTGACACGTGAAAACCCTGCTAAACTCACTTGGACCCCAAATACCTACCACCCCCCGTGTATATGTCACCCCCCAAAAGGGGTGTTTATGTCACCCCCAAGCGGCCCTGGCGGGGGGTGACATACACTAACCTACCACCCCCCGTGTATATGTCACCCCCTAAAAGGTGTGTTCATGTCACCCCCCTCCCGATTTTTGCACCTGGGGGGGGTGACATATACACGGGGGGTGGTAGGTAGCCGAAATTTTGAGAAACCCCCAGTACCATACCCCCCCCCCCCGCCCCCCAAGGGCGGAAAAGGTAGTATCCGCCACTTTTGGAGCTAATTTTGGCCCGAGTTTGGCGGAGTTGGGCGGTGTTGGGCGGAGTTGGGCGTTGGTGTGGCGGCGTTCGGCGGAACCCGTTTTTGGCCAAATCAGGTGGATTCTACAGAATTTCTCAGATTATTCTGCAGAATTTAAAATTCTGGAAATTCTGGGCATTTTTCTGTCAGAATTCTGTCAAACCATGCACACAGCGGAAAAAGAGTTACCAGAGCTTGCTTTAGTTTCCCCTCGGAGGAGGGTAATCACAGGGCGCCACGTGAAGGCAGCAAGTTGGATTTTATCCCCCCTGGTGGAGAATGAGGGGTCACCTGTGCTCACAGTGTACACATACAAACCACTGCTGTACGTCGCTGCCCCCGCAGCCAACGTGTCGTCATGCGAAACTGAAAAACGCCTGAACTTCAACCGCGGCCCGTTTCCCAGCGCAACGCTGCACTGGGGACCCGCACCACTGGGGCATGCTGTGTGTGCACTGAAGCATACACAGAGCAGCGCCGCTACGGCTGCCACGGATGCGGTGTGCCCACGTCTGTGTCCTATCTGGAGGGTGGTGGTGTCAGCCCTCGATCTTAGAGAAATCAAGGAATCATGGGCATTGATGTGCTGATTGCTTACTCTCTGTGAATTGGTGGCTGTTTCGTAGCTTTCTCAGAACACACTGCACACACTGTGCGCTCCCACTGATACGTCGCATTGCAGGAGCATGAGCAGAACATTCGCTCCAAAAGGGTGAGAGTGAGGTGGGGGAGGGAGATGTCAACAGTGGCGCTGCTGGCAGCTCGAGCGATGTTTGTCGTGTGTAGTGACCAGACACCAGCTGCCACCCGAAGGAAGCAGTGAAAGCAGTCTGCCCATAGGGACATGCGCTGGGAACATGATTCCTGCACTCTTCCTCTTGTAGGCGTTGTCGATAGAAGAAGGCACTGCTGACAGTGACTGAAACCCTCATGTGAAGGCAGCACAGTGGACGAAGGGGCCAGAGCCAAACCTCTCCTTCCTTCTGCCGACAACACAATCGTTCAGCGCCAGTCAGCTGTGCAGATGGGAGAAACCTCAAACGCATTGATGATACACTACCACCCTGAAGCGGCCTCGCAGGGTTTCACCACACGAAAGAAAGGAAACAGACTTTGTTTGTTGACCGTATTCACCTTTTTTTCTCACCCCAAACCTGACTTTTCCCGGAAGTTCTTCGAAGTGTCTCGCCTGAAGTGCAGAAAGGCCGGCGGATCACACGAGGAAAACGGGTGGAGTGTGCCGTGCTGTAGCGCTTGTAAGTAGTTCCTTCAACACACTGGCGTGTGTTGGCCTCCACGGAGACAGCAGCAGGGAACAGAGAGGCGAGGGTCAGGAGACGGCGGGTGGGCCTGAGCAAACAAAAGAGAGGGCCTTGGGGATGTTTTTCCCTGAACTATCAACCACATCCCCTGTCCAGGCGGCCAAGGGGCCAGCGTATGGGGATGGGTGGCAAAACAGCAGGGCCGAGAGGCCTGGCTGTACCCAGCACAAACGCCACCCACCCTGCCGTGGCAGACCTGAGGCAAGTGAGGGATGAAAATGTGCGAGCCCTTCTGATGCGGGCGACAGACGCAGCTCTTGCGACGCGAGGGTGGGATACCCCTCAGGACCACCACAACTCCCAAACAAGCTGTGCGACAACCTGGGGAAGCAGAATCAGGTTTGCAGCAAAGGGGGGTTCATCAGCAGCACGGCAGGCCCGACACCTGTTTCAACTAGGCTACCCCAAGATCTTCCCTCAGTACAGCCCGGTATCGAGTACCTTTCGTCAGGTGGGTTGAAGACCCCCCCCTCCGGCCAGCCCTACTTACAGTACCCCGGCGTTAAGCCAGACACTGGGGGGGGGGGGGCAATAAGGAGAGAACTTGAATGAACGGCAAGGGGGGGGGGGGGGGGGCACTGCTAGAATGAGAATATGGCCAAGTCTCAAATCCCAAGCCCCAGGTCCGTGGCTGGGCTTCACCGTCACAACAGCCTCCGCACTTTAGGTGGGGTCACAAAGCTCTTTTGCGACCAGCAGCAAAACACATCTTCCAGAGCAAAATGACCCCACCATTGCGCTGGAGTGAGCAACACTTCCAACCTGCGACTTCCACATCAACGAACAGGGAGTGCACGTCCTAGAGGGATGCGAGCATAGCTTCAGGCAGAGGCAGTGCCGAGGGTGGTGCAGGTCTGCTCACTACAGTAGCATCGCTTGCATCATGCTCTGCTGAAGGTTAGGCACTGGCTCTGTGGGGCTTGGTTTGTGGCGGCGCCACCAGCCCTGTGCGCGGCAGACAAGCTCATCCTGCACCCATTCAGGCTGGAGGTCGAAGAGGAAGAAAGGCCCCGACACGACGATGAACACGACTGTCATCCACGCGCTGTTGTCGTCCACCATCTGGAAGGTGGCATGGACGCACGCCACCCCCACCACACACACAGCACACACAGCGCTGTACCCACACACCACACGCAGCGCCGCCACAGCATGGGGCACCTGCACACCCGACGCCATCAGCACTGCGGAGAAGGGGTGCGACGAGGGGGTCAGGCACGGCATCCACAGGGGGGGCTCCTCGGCGAACAGGGCACTCCTGGCTGCAGGGGGCACGAGGCGCACATCGATGCCCAAGGCGTGCAGGTGGGCGCACGTGGTGCGGAGGGGCTTATGGGACAGGGTGACGCGCGCGCACGCCACCACCGCCTCCTCCAGGTTGACCCCGAAGCCCAGGTCGCGCCGCGTGCACTGCTGCAGCCGGTACAGCAGCCAGGGCTCTGCCCTCTCTGCGAGACAGGCCATCACTGCAGGCCGGTGCAGCACACCGGAGTGGCGTGCCAGGGCGGGGAGCCTGGGGGTGTGCATGACTGCCAGCAGCACCAAGCTGGCAGCGGCAGGGCGTGCCTTCCGCAGCAGCGTGTGCAGCACATCGGAGGGGGCTTCGGGGAGAACTGCGTGATAATCGGAACTGGCGAACGCTCCGTCGGAGTTGATCAGCATATCGGGGTACCGACCCTGGTTGCGCAGCAGCTCCGCTGTGCGTGCCGCATCGCCTTCGTACACTGCGAACAGCAGGCCCCTCACCGCATCCGAGGCAGACGCGGGGTGCTGGGTGGCACACACCTCCACAACAGACCAGCGCTTGAGGGTGTGCAGCGGCGTGTCTGCAGGGCCACGGAGGCGCACGCCGCCCGACGACAGGTGCACACGCCACACCGTCCCGCCGCCCCTGCTTCCCCCCGATGCTGCAGACAGCACCTCGCGCAGGGCCCGGCGCCGCAGATCCCCCAGGGAGGCGCTCTCCGCAACGCACACCACCGCGACGTCACCCGTGGGGAGGCGCAGCGACAGCGGCATCCCGTCACCCGCATCCCCCCCGTCTGCAGCTTCACACCCCTCCTCCTCATCCTCCAACTCGTCATCATCGCTTTCCTCCCCGCAACTCTCGCTCCCTGCCTCGCTGCTGCTGGAGGCGGCTAACATCTCCAAGGCGTCCGCATCAACCTCTGGAAGGTCAGGGGTGCGCCCCCCCCACGATGGTGTCCCTCTGCCAGCTAGGAAGGCGAAGACAACGAACGCAGAAGCGGAAACGCTCCAAAACCCCAATTTCTCGGGGTTGCCGAGGGGGAGCCAGTAGGAGGTGAGCGGGGTGTGCGTGGGGGTGGTTCCGAAGTACACCGCGGTCAGGACGGCGAAGGAGCCTGGCCCGAAAAGGAGGAACCAACGCTGCCCGGCGGCGGTGTCGACAGGAATTCTGGACCCGAAGAGCTTCCACCACACTGGCCACGTAGTGCAGTACATCGCAGCGGAGCTGATGGCAAAGGCCCACTCCCCTGTGGAGAGGATGCGGTGTGCTGCAGCCGCTGGGGGTGCTGCGAAGGATATGACGACGACTACCGCAAACAAACCCTGCAGGAACCTGACGAGGTTGGTCGGAAACCAAACGCCCTCCACATCTCTAGGCAGAGAGTCATCGAAGTGCAGCCCTATCAGGGTGCTGAGGCTGAAAGAGGTCCGCACAGCGACCCACGTGCAGGGAGATGGGATTGCCACATCCCAGCCTGACTCGTTGATGACGGGACGGGCAGCATAGCAGATCATCAGCAGCATGCAGCAGGTCGAGGCGAGGGAGGAGGACACCGCCCCGATGTGGAGGACATAGCGGGGTGGGTCTTTGAACCGGGTGACCATCAGACAGCACGCAGAGGCTGCAGCGGGGACAGGGTATATCAGCCCTCCGACAATGCGCAACACGTCAAGCCCGGTGCGGGTATGGACATGGGGACATTCAGGAATCACGCCAGTCCCGTTGTCCCCGGGCAGCGACCTGGCGTCATCTCCGGCGCCCGCCTCGGTGCGGTTTTTTTTTTTTTTTCCATGTCGCTCCCGTTGGTCACTTCGCTGCTTTGAGTCAGCCACGTGGCGGAAGCCGGACCGCAGGGAGGGGCGTTGCGCCCGTTGACGCCTCTCACTCCTCATGTGCCTTGAGTAGCTGCCAGGTGGGTCTGCTTTGAGGCGGGGAATCGCGTCAGGCCAAACAGCCACTGCGAGGACGTCTCCCCTAAAAGAAAAGAAAGAATGTGGGAAGGGGACGGGGGTGGGATGGGTGGGCAGCGCAAGCCGGAAGGAGCGCCTCCCATGGGGCGGAAGCTCACCCGACAGCATAAAATGCTGCGAAAACAACAAAAAAAGGGAAAATAAACCACGCACACCACAACATCAATAAAACCAAAGCCGTGCAGAAAGGGCCCCTCCGCATATATGAAACAGGGCACACAGCGGAAAAAGAGTTACCAGAGCTTGCTTTAGTTTCCCCTCGGAGGAGGGTAATCACAGGGGGCGCCACGTGAAGGCAGCAAGTTGGATTTTATCCCCCCCGGTTCTTCCAGGTGCAGCGCAGGGTGTCGTTGGCGCCGTGCCATGCGGGTGAGGCGCAGCTGGAGAGCCAGTCGCACATCTCGACAGGCTCCGCATCTGGGTGGGATGCGATGTAGTGGGGGGCTCCCGAGTTGAAGCTCACCGTGATGACAACAGGGAGGGTGACAGCCAGCAGGTAGCAGAGGGTCGTGGTGCCCCTCACCATGGTGGCGGGCTGTCTGCGGGCCTGCCTGTCAGGGGTGGGAGGTGTGGGGGTGTTGGACTGCGGGAGAAACTGCGCGCCACCGATCAGGGAGGAAGCGGTACTTCGTTCGACTCACCGCTAGCCCGTATGCTAGAGACAAACCACACTGCGCACACCATACACACCCACTGAATTGTCACACTGCAGAATGGTCAGAATAGTGAGCGGAGCCTTCATCCTGAAGGGTGAGGTGGGTGAGGAGGAGAGGCGCCTGTGGGGGGCAGTTCGCATTGGGAGCAGCGGGGCTGCTGGCAGCAACGCGTAGGGCTCGAGCGATGGTTGCAGTGGCAGGGGGCAAGGGCCAACCTGAATGAGGGCAAGGGACCAACCTCAAGGAGGGCCCGTATCAGGAGGGCACACCCATCTGCCTGGGACAGGCAACCCGTTCAAACAACAAACACCCAATGCAGTGCCCCAGCACTTGAGTGGAGGGGCTTTGCCCCACTTAGGATGATAGAAGATGGGGCCTTCGCTCTGTGCCACTGTGTGTCAAACTGTGTCACTTTGCAGCCAGTTTTGTGAGGCGCTTCGTCTTTCCTCACTCTTCTGCACTTCTGAGCGAAACCCCGACAAGCTCGGCCACTGCCGCCCCGCCGCTGGTGCCCCACACCACCACCGGGCCCGCCCCGGCGGCGGCGACGAGGCGCCCGTCGGGCGAGTGCTGCACGTCGAACACGATCCCCGACCCGTGCTGCACCCGCAGCCGCTCGTTGTTGCTGGGAGCGCTGCCGCCAGTGCCAGTGCCAGCACCAGCTCCGGACGCATCCCCACACCGCCGGCCACAAGGTGAAGCCCTTCCGGTGAGATCAGTTTGTAGATGTTCACAGTGTCGCTTGGTCCACCGGCAGATCCGTACGACGGAGTCGCGAAGAGCAACCCATCTGGTGACACACTGATGTCGTAGACATAATGTGTGTGATCCGTCAGCACCCTCAGACTGATCCCACTTGTTGCACCCCACACAATGACCGTTCCGTCAGGTGAACCACTCATCAGCTTCAAGCTGTACATGCCTCCTTGGTGGCCCCAGTGAGGGACAGCACCAAGGCACCAGTCACAGCATCCCAGATGTGGATCATCCCGTCGCGGTGTCCAGAAGCAACACATGTGCCGTCTGGTGAGTATGCAAGAGAAAAACAACTCATTTCGTTGGATCCGACCACTGTTCCGTCCCGCTGCTCAATGAGACGACAGAACCCCAGCAGAAGACGCAGCCACCACGACTGTGTTCCCATCAGGAGAGAACTCGACGTCATTCAAACTTGGGCATGATGGCACTGTGAGTGCAGCACCTGTGCTCACAGTGTACACATGCAAACCACTGCCGTACGCTGCCACCTCCAACGCGTCGTCACACGAAACTGCAACCACTCCTCGGAGTGCGACGGTGCACTCGGGACCGGCGCCAACTGGGCATGGTGCGTGCACTGAAGCACACGCAGAGCAGCGCCGCTACGGCTGCGGTGTGTCCACGTATGTCGTATCCGGAGGGTGGTGATGTCAGCCCTCGATCTCCAGCTCAGACAAGGCATGGGCGTTGCTGCGAATCGTGGCTGTTTGTGTTGCCGTCTCAAAACACACTGCGCACCGTCACTCCAGTGAAGTGTCGCATTGCAGGAGCATGAGCAGAACATTCGCTCCAAAAACGTGAGAGTGAGGTGGGGAGGGAGATGCGAGAGCCAGACATGACAAGGCGGGGGTGCAGTTTGCATTGGAGCGGTGGGCTGCTGGCAGCAACGCGTAGGGCTCGAGCGATGTTTGCATTGTGTAGTGAACAGGGATCAACGCCACCCGAAGGAAGCAGTGCAAGCAGACCGCGCACAGGAACATGATTCCTGCACTCTTCCTCTTGTAGGCGGTGGCGATAGAGAAGGCACTGTCGACAGTGACTGAAATCCTCATGTGAAGGCAGCACAGTGGACGAAGAGGCAAGAGAGTCAAACCTCTCCTTCCTTCTGCCGAGAACACAATCGTGCAGCGCCAGTCAGCTGCGCAGATGGGAGAAACCTCAAACGCATTGACACACACTACCACCCTGAAGCGGCCTCTCAGGGACGGAGACAGCAGCAGGGAACGGGGTAAGTCCCCTATCCAATGTAAAAATCGGGGCCAAGGGGACTTCAACACGCAAACCCAAAAACACTCTCCAGGGCTTGGTGACCCAGACATCTCACAATCCGTAGGAACGGTTCCCGCGGGTAGAGGTGTCGTCTCTCTTCTGATTGTCTGCTGAAGTTGTTCATGCCTTGCCGGAACGCTTCACCCGTGAAAGATGGGCACACTCTGGAACTTAATAACACACCTCCCTACAATATACACCGCCAACACCCTGCAGGCACACAGCTTTCCTGCGACCCTGCCAGCTAGAACTCCGTGGTGTGACAGCGCAACGCACGTCTGCCGTCGTTATGCTGAAGTGATCAACACTTCCAACCTGGTATTTTTTGCACAGCAACGCAGCCTGGAGGGAGGTGAGAATGGCTTCATCCAGAGGCTCATGCAGTCAGCCGACTATAGTAGCATCGCTTGCATCATGCTCTGCTGAAGCTCAGGAACTGGCTCTCTGGGGCTTGGTTTGTGGCGGCGCCACCAGCTCTGTGCGCGGCTGACAAGCTCATCCTGCACCCATTCAGGCTGGAGGTCGAAGAGGAAGAAAGGCCCCGACACGACGATGAACACGACTGTCATCCACGCGCTGTTGTCGTCCACCATCTGGAAGGTGGCATGGACGTACGCCACCCCCACCACACACACAGCACACACAGCGCTGTACCCACACACCACACGCAGCGCCGCCACAGCATGGGGCACCTCACCCAGCGGCACACCCGACGCCAGCAGCACTGCGGAGAAGGGGTGCGACGAGGGGGTCAGGCACGGCATCCACAGGGGGGGCTCCTCGGCGAACAGGGCACTCCTGGCTGCAGGGGGCACGAGACGCACATCGATGCCCCAGGCCTGCAGGCGGGTGTGCACGGTGCGTGCAGGAAGAGTCGGCAGGGAGACTCGAGCGCCTGCCAAAGCCGCCTCCTCCAGGCTGACCCCGAAGCCCAGGTCGCGCCGCGTGCACTGCTGCAGCCGGTACAGCATCCAGGGAGGTGTCTTGTCTGCGATACCGGCCATCACTGCGGGCCGGTGCAGCACACCGGAGTGGCGTGCCAAGGCGGGGAGCCTGGGGGTGTGCATGACTGCCAGCAGCACCAAGCTGGCAGCGGCAGGGCGTGCCTTCCGCAGCAGCGTGTGCAGCACATCGGAGGGGGCTTCGGGGAGAATTGTGATGTATTCGGACTTGACGAACCTGCCTTCGGAGTTGACGACCATATCGGGGTACCGACCCTGGCTGCGCAGCAGCACCGCTGTGCGTGCCGCATCGCCTTCGCGCACTGCGAGCAGCAGGTCCCTCTGCGCTTCCCAGGCAGATGCGGGCGCGGGGTGGTGGGTGGGTGCCTCGGCACACACCGAGGGTGAGGGTGTGCAGCGGCGTGTCTGCAGGGCCACGGAGGCGCACGCCGCCCGACGACAGGTGCACGCGCCACACCGTCCCGCCGCCCCTGCTTCCCCCCGATGCTGCAGACAGCACCTCGCGCAGGGCCCGGCGCCGCAGACCCCCCAGGGAGGCGCTCTCCGCAACGCACACCACCGCGACGTCACCCGTGGGGAGGCGCAGCGACAGCGGCATCCCGTCACCCGCATCCCCCCCGTCTGCAGCTTCACACCCCTCCTCCTCCTCCTCCAACTCGTCATCATCGCTTTCCTCCCCGCAGCTGCTGGAGGCGGCTAACATCTCCAAGGCGTCCGCATCAGCCTCTGGAATGTCAGGGATGTGTCTCTTCCACGATGGTATCCCTCTGGCAGATATGAAGACGAACGTAACGAACCCAGGTGCGGAAACGCTCCAAAACCCCAATGCATCGGGGTTGCCGAGGGGGAGCCAGTAGGAGGTGAGCGGGGTGTGCGTGGGGGTGGTTCCGAAGTACACCGCGGTCAGGACGGCGAAGGAGCCTGGCCCGAACAGGAGGAAGCAACGCCGCCCGACGGCGGTGTCAACGGCGGGGAAGCCGAAGAGTATCCACCACACTGGCCACGCGATGCAGTACATCGCAGCGGAGCTGATGGCAAAGCCCCACTCCCCTGTGGCGAGGATGCGGTGTGCTGCAGCCACTGGGGGTGTTGCCAGGGATACGACGAGGAATATCGTACACATAAACTGCAGTACCAGGACCAGGATCGTGACGAACGGAGGCCCGCTACACACAAAGTCAACGCCGACCATCTGAAGGAAGTGATACCCCGTCAGGGTACTGAGGCTGAAGTAGGTCCGCACAGCGACCCACGTGCAGGGAGATGGGATTGCCACATCCCAGCCTGACTCGATGTCGGGACGGACAGCATAGCAGATCATCAGCAGCATGCAGCAGGTCGAGGCGAGGGAGGAGGACGCCAGTCCGATGTTTTGGACATACTGGGGTGGGTCTTTGAACCAGGTGACCATCAGACAGCACGCAGAGGCTGCAGCGGGGACAGGGTATATCAGCCCTCCGACAATGCGCAAGTAGTCAGGCACAGCGCAGAGAGTGACGACGGGACATCCAGGAACCACGGCAGTCCCGTTGTCCCCGGGCAGCGGCATGGCGTCATCTCCGGCGCCCGCATCAGTGCCGTTCTTCCAGGTGCAGCGCAGGGTGTCGTTGCCGTGGGACCAGTGGCACCATGCGGGTGAAGCCCAGCTGGAGAGCCAGTCGCACATCTCGACAGGCTCCGCATCTGGGTGGGATGCGATGTAGTGGGGGGCTCCCGAGTTGAAGCTCACCGTGATGACAACAGGGAGGGTGACAGCCAGCAGGTGGCAGAGCGCAATGGTGCCCCGCAACATGGTGGCGGGCTGCCTGCGGGCCTGACAGGTGAGGGAGGAGGAGAGGCGTGTGTCAAAACACACTGCGCATTGCGGAATCGTCAGTGCAGAACTGTCATCCAAAAGGGTGAGGTGGGAGGAGGAAAGGCGCCTGTGGGGGGCAGTTCGCATTGGGAGCAGTGGGGCTGCTGGCAGCAACGCGTAGGGCTCGAGCGATATTTGTCTTGTGTTGGGACCAGGCACCAGAAGGAAGCAGTGTACGCATTCGGCCCACAGGCGGGCATGCGCTGGGAACACAAGGCCTAGAGCAGGCTGGCTTCACACGGAAGAGCCTGAAAGGCACGTCCGGTGGCGACCTCAAAGGTGCCTGTCTTGCACTGCAGTGGTGGGGGTGCACTGCAGGGCAAGGGCCAACCTGAAGGAGGGCCCGTATCAGGAGGGCACACCCATCTGCCTGGGACAGGCAACCCGTTCAAACAACAAACACCAATGCAGTGCCCCAGCACTTGAGTGGAGGGGCTTTGCCCCACTTAGGATGATAGAAGATGGGGGCCTTCTTCGCTCTGTGCCACTGTGTGTCAAACTGTGTCACTTTGCAGCCAGTTTTGTGAGGCGCTTCGTCTTTCCTCACTCTTCTGCATTTCTGAGCGAAGCCCCCGATGAGAACAGGTTCGGGTTGAGCGGGGTGGGGAACGTCACGATTTTTATGTCCTGAAGTGGTGGTCATCCGAGCTGATGGACTGGCTGGGTGGAGAACGCACTCCTTAAGCAGGTATGTACACAGACACACCTGTGTGTCAGAGACAATGCAACAGACACACGGAAAGATTCGGTTCCTTGCGAGGCTCCTCGTTGTACTTTATCTTCTCTGATCTGCCATCAATCCACGTTCTGTACTTCAGGCAGGTCATGCGAGGCGCCGCACACAGGGGTGGGGTGAGAGAGGGGGTTGTGTTCACTGGATGCGTGGAAGATGCAAGCAAGTGGAAGGTTCCCGAAGTGTATCAGGAGTGTTGATGCAGAAGGGTGTGACGTGGTGATGAAGAAGACTCCGATGCCAGGAACAGGAAGTCCCCTTCGTGAATCACCACGCCACCCCACTCCACCAAACACACAACACACAGCAGCAGTGCAGAAGACACCAACGGCAAGCACTGTGTGCGCTTGACGCGATAAAATGCCATGCTGCTCGTTCAAACAACAAAAACAACAGAAGGACAAGAAGGACGAGAGCTCACAGCCCGGTCATGTCCCACACAAACAGCTGGCCATCCTGGCCTGCCGTGGCTGCACGTGTGCCGTCGGGGGAGAAGCTGAGGCGGCGCACAGCTCCCGCGTGCCCCACAAGCTCGGCCACTGCCGCCCCGCCGCTGGTGCCCCACACCACCACCGGGCCCGCCCCGGCAGCGGCGACGAGGCGCCCGTCGGGCGAGTGCTGCACGTCGAACACGATCCCCGACCCGTGCTGCAGCCGCAGCCGCTCGCTGTTGCTGGGAGCGCTGCCGCCAGTGCCAGTGCCAGCACCAGCCCACAGCCCCACACGCACCGTCCCGTCGTCCATCCCGCGCGCAAGCTCGGCCCCGTCAGGCGAGAAGGACAGCCCCGTCACACGCGCCCCCACAGACACCACCGCCGCCTCCTGCTGCCCGTTGTCCACGGCGAACACACGCACCGCCTCTCCCGCCTCCGCGTGCACCGTCACTGCTGCCACGCGTGCCGCTGCCCCAGATCCAGAGCCAGAGCCAAGTGGCAAGAAGGCAACCTCACGCGAGTGCCTGTGGAGCACCAGCTCCGGACGCATCCCCGCAACGGCGTCGTGCACACGCGTCACCTCCTCCTCCACCCCGCCGGCCACGAGGTGAAGCCCGTCCGGCGAGAAGCGCACACGCCGCACAGGCGCTGCCGCCGCGTCCCCGTGCTCCAGCTCCAGCAGCACCGCCCCGGTCGTGGCGTTGCACAGCACAGCACGCCCACCGGCCCCGCCCACCGCGACACGCGCCCCGTCCGGCGAGAAGGCCACGTCGTGCCCGGCAAACCCACCGCACACGAGCGACCGCAGCTGCGCCCCGGTCGCTGCGCTGAAGACACGCACCTTCCCGTCGCTCCCGCCTGCCGCAACCTCCGACCCGTCCGCTGAGTGTGCCACGCTCAGCACGCTGCCGGTGTGCTGGATCCGCAGCACGCACCGGTGAGATGTACCCGCTCCGCACACACTCGCAAACGTGTCCGGGATCTCGCAGCTTTGTGGCACAGACGTCTCGGGTGTGGGTGTCCCAGGTGTGGCCGTCGGAGGAAACGGTGTCACAGGTGCAGGTGTTGGAGGGGAAGGAGTTGCAGGTGCAGGTGTCGGTGGAGAAGGTGTTGGAGGAGAAGGAGTCTCGGGTGTGGGTGTCTCAGGTGTGGCCGTTGAAGGCGCAGATGTAGTAGGTAAAGGCGTCGCAGGGGAAGGTGTTGGTGGAGAAAGCGTGGAAGGAGAAGGTGTGGTTGGGACATCGTTCCACAGCAGGATGTCGGAACGGTAGAACATAGCAGTGATGAAGGTGTCTTGGTTGTGGAAGTATGAGGCTGCGTACGTTTGTGCGTCTGGTTGCGTGTAGGACTCGAACAGGCTGCCAGTCTCCACCGTGTGAACCTGCACGCCACTGACCCCAGCGAGCAGCAGCTTCGTGGTGTCAGTGTTGAACGAGAGTGAGTAGATGGGATTGTCACTCGGGAAGTTGAGCTGTGTGGAGTAGTCGCTCATTTTGTAAATGTTCACCGTGTCGTTGGAAGTGTACGCCGCAGTCGCGAAGAACAACCCATCTCGTGACACGTCTAGGCCGTAGACACTCCCTGCGTGATGGGTCAGTGTCTTCAGAATGCTCCCAGTCATTGCATCCCACACAATGACGTTTCGCCCCACACCACTGATGAGCCTTTTTCCATCAACGGCATACTTCAAGCTGAACACGACTCGTTGGTGGGCCGCAGTGAGGGACGACACCAAGGCACCAGTCACAGCATCCCAGAAGTGGATCATCCCGTCGCGGTGTCCAGAAGCAACACGTGTCCCGTCTGGTGAGTATGCAACAGAATTACAATAATCCTTCGTTGTGTTCGACCACAGTTCCATCCCGCTGCTCAGCGAGACGACAGCAACCCCCGACGAAGACACAGCCACCACGACTGTGTTCCCATCAGGAGAGAACTCTACGTCGTAGGAAGTTGAGTAGGATGGCACTGTGTGTTCAGCACCTGTGCTCACAGTGTACACATGCAAACCAGAACTGGATGCTGCCACCGCAGCCAACGTGTCGTCATGCGAAAATACAATGCGCCTGGGATATGACACACCGCTTGCCAGGGTGGCGCTGCACTGGGGACCCGCACCATCTGGGCATGCTGTGTGTGTACTGAAGCACACACAGAGCAGCGCCGCTACGGCTGCCATGGCTGCGGTGTGTCCACGTGTGTCGTATCTGGAGGGTGGTGGTGCCACGCGTCGTTTTGAGACGAGGTGAAGGAAACGCTGTGCATGTCTGGGACCCCTGTCATGATTGTCCACCCTGTTGTGCACTTGGGACGAGGTGGCCGGACAGTTGCTGAGGTGACTCGACGCCTGTCAACAGACATCGCCAATCGTCTCGTACATATCAGGCCCCTGACAGCAAGTCCGGCCGTCAGGACGAAGGCACAAACTGGGTCCATGAAGAGTCAGAGACCTTAAGAATAGTGTGATGGCGACACGATGGAGCGACAAAAGCACGGCATGTGATCACAACAACCCTGTCTGTCATTGCCAGATTGCTAACTCAATGAAACCCAGCCAAGACTACTGACCGATACAGGAACCTAACGTCTGTTCTTGGTTGCCGCTTGATGGCGAACCCCAGGGACTCGCCACCCGCCCCCCCCATCCCCGACCCGCAACCCGGCAGCTTTGGCCCCAAACACGAGAGAACACAAGGCAGGGTGTGCCTTGTGCGACCCACACTTGAAGCAGACAGGGTGGGTAAGAGAATCATGCATCTGGCCCGACTGCTCACCCCCCCACGCAGTCCTCCCCTGCGGGACTTAGCCCACAAGGAGAGGGCGGCTTCAGGGTCGGAAGAAGGCCACCAGGCGCATCCTCGCAGCTTTATGCACACCTTTTCCCGGTAGAGCGTATTGTAGGTTGGGTTAGCGAACTGGCGTCACGGAGTGTCCCTTAGAGTACACAACGCGGGAACCGACCCAGCTGGTAAAACCACGGGCCCTGAAGAGGCAAATCAGGCTTGCCAATCCAAAAAAGCGATTCAACACTTTCCCTCACCGCTGCGAGATCCGCCCCGAACACAGCGAGGACAAACAACAAAGTCTGGTTATCCGAGAACAGAACGCAACCCCACCCGCTTGTTATGTGTACCCCCGCACCCTGATGAGGCCGCAAGGCTGAAGCTTCACTTGTCACTCGTGATCATGCGAGAGACAACAAGAGAGACATTCTGGAAGGCACGAGTTTCCAGGCCTCTCGGAACCTCACTGGGTCAGACATTATCCTGCAATCGAGTGAAGTGAGTGAGCTCGACCCCACGACGCCTTTGCTTGGTGGTTTCTCGAAATTATCCCGCACGCCGCCCCGTTATACATTTCCGTGCGGTTCACGGGTTCCCTCCCCCCGGCACCGACGGCCACAGCCCACCTGACGTCAAGACGACCAGGGAAGTGACGCACAACACAACGACTCCCTGCATCCCGCAGAACAGGGATGCAGACTTTCAATTTTCTTTGGTAGGTTCGTTTATCCCCCCCCCCCCCCCCGTTTTATCATATCTGCAGCAGCTGCAGTGCAGCTGCGCACGCGGCTTGCCTGTGCCGTTTGCGAATGTGTGTCAGAAGGATTCTAGATGGAGTGTGTGGGGTGGGGGGGGTGGGGGGACTGCCTGGACAGACACGGTGCATGCGCCCAGGGGTGGGGGGGAGGTGGGGGTGCTCTAAAGACACTGAAACACAAAAGGGAAGAAGAAGGAGCTGGTGAGGGGGCCTTCCCCTCTGCGGCCTCAACAACCCCCCCCCCCTCCGACTCCACGAGAAGAAGAAGGGGAAAGCTGTGCGACAGAGGGGTATCTCCGCCACGGTACTGAAAACGGCACGATTTTCTTCAGTGGTGCATAGGGGCCCTCGCTACCATTTACAACTCGTCACAGCTCATCAGAGGGGTAGATAGTAGGCTCTCTTCCCCTCACCGTCTTTCACCGAGTCACGTTTTGCTATGTTGGATTAGCGGACCCACATCGTATAGAAAGTCCACGAAAGACTAACGAACGAGAGCTGAGAACCGCCGAGTCACGCCTGGTAGGAAGACCCCCCAAATGGGGGCTTTCACTCTGTGTCAAAAGTGTGTCAGGTTGCAACCTATAGTGATAGGCGGCTTACTTTTCTGCGATTTCGAGCGAAGGCCCCCATTCCCTCGTATAGCTACAGGAAAAACCCCCTAACTTAAAACCCCGCCGAAAGCTTGCGGGTTTGCGAAGACCCTCAGAAGAGGAGATTGCTCCAGAAAATGAAAACGGACAGCTTGCAGGCAGAGGGGGGCGCATGCCCTTCTTCTTAAAACTTGTGTTGGAACGATGGGGGCGGGGGGTGGTGGGGGTGGGGGGGGGGGGGGGACCAGATTTTTATGGACAGCAAAACAAAAAGAGCATTCTCACACACTATGCCCCCCCCCCCCATTCCCACCCGAGCCCTCCCCAACCAAGCCCTGCTGCTTTGCTGCGACACACCACGACACAACACACAACGCAGACAGCCCCCCCCCCCCCCCCCCCCATTCCCACCCGGTTACGACAGGCGACACAAAATAGAGAGGTGAAACCTCCAACAGCTTCAAGCCAACTATAGCTTCTTTGGAGCAACCACCTCACCCGGCATTTATCCGTGACCAGGGGTGGGGGAGGGAAGAGGGGAGGAAGAGAGAGGCGTCGGGAACAAAGAGGCCGGATGGATATCTCTGACGGCAGTCCTTGTGGTTATAGGCGGAGGGGTGGGGGGGGGAGGGGGGTTCACTTCGGCCGGGCACACCGAAGGCGTTGTTTGCCTCAACAGTTGACTCATAAGCAGGGGAGGGAGGGGCACGGCGGACTAGCCTAGTTTTGTTTTGACGAGTCACTTGACTCGTCGAACCAGCCGACACGCCGGGGGGGGGGGGGGGGGGGAGGGGGGAAGAGGAGGGGGGGAAAAACGCCGCTTGTTCGAGAGAGAGAGAGAGAGAGAGAGTATCACCCCACCCTAGCCCACCCCCACCCCAAACCCACAGGTACAGGTCACAGCGACCGTTTTTGAATAACTGTTGCTGGTTGGGAGAGGGGGTGGGGGGGGTGGGGGAGACGTCCGCAGGGGCAGTGTGCTAGGTGGTGTGTTCTGCCGACTCGGCGCCGTGTGGGTGGCGTACCACGTGGCCTCAGCAGCCGTATAGACCGCCCGGAGTGGCAAACTCCTCTGACACGTCGTCCTGTGGTGGGGTGTTTGGTGTGTCATGGCGGAGACGGTGGAGATCACAATAGAAGTGTCAGCTCGGGTGCTCGGTGATCTGCACTCGAAAAGAGCCAACGTGTCATGGGGCTGTTCCAAACACGGGCGCAACGTTGTGCTGGGGCTCGCGTTGAGCAACCATACCTGCTCGCCAGCTTCATGCGCCATGCGATCATACTCTACCTTCGCGAATCTGTCCCAGTCGCTGTGGGGTGGTGGTGGTGGTGGTGGTGGTGGTGCCTTCAGAGTTGGGAACAATAATCGGATGGGCCGACCTTGCAACGAAGCACCCAGCAACAAGCAATGTGGGCCTGGCATACGTCTTCTCAGGCCACTGCTTCTCTGCGTGTGCCATGAAGGGGTCGCGCTGCTCGAAGGCGATGAACTTGGTGAGGTTGAACAGCGCGTTGAAGAAGTTCCCGCTGAGGCGGCAGTGCCTGATGTCTGAGAGGCGCAGGCCGTCCTTATGTGCGGGGCTGATCATGTCCATCATCTGGCACAGGATGTCTTCGTATGCGATGGTCTCTGGGTAGGCTGCCTCCATGCGCGCCTTCTGCTCTTTGAAGAAGACGTCCAGCTCGTAGCCGGAGAGGATGCCGTCCCCATCCACGTCGGTGCACTGGAACCAGTAGTCGAGAGACCGCAATGTGGTCTTGTCTTCCTCGCACAGGCAGAACCACACGAAGTCTTCGTAGTTCATCTTCCCAGGGACGTCGCTCGTCAACCCACGGCCCTTTCCTGTGAAGACTCTGTCGACGATCTCGTTTGTCAAGCTGTAACTCCCGTACTTCGCAAGATCATCCTTGGAGATGTAGAAGTCGTGGTCACCATCCAGTTCCCAGAACTTGCAGTACAGCACGTAGAAGTGTTCGTAGCTGAAGTATTCAGTTTTCTGTGGGTGTGTGTGTGTGCCAAAGCCAGAACATAGAGGCAAAGGGGCATACATTGCTGACGTTGATGTCGGACTCGACATCCAGCACGTGCAGCACGTCGCATAGCGTGGACCGGCAGAAGTCGGACCACATAATACGCGTGTCGTCCTGCAGGGCAGAGCTGTACATGATGCGGATCTGCACCGTGTCTGCGTAGCGCTCCTGGAAGTCAGGGGTGGACTTCAGGAATTCGAGACCAGGGTGCACGATCAACACCTCCTCCACAACGGGGCGCAAGTCAGCTTTCTGTAAGGTGGTGTAAGGTGGGTCAACGCACACGCCCTTCCGAGACGGCATCACAGGCAGAAAACCACCATTACTTCGGGAGTGCCGGGGGCTCAGCCGGGGCAAAGGGCCAACCATAAAATGCGTTCACAGCACAAGCATACCACAATCCAGTTGCGTATTTTGTCCCACTTCAGGAAGTCAAAGAGGCGGCGCTCCTTCGACTGATTCGCCATCTCATTGTCGTAGAACTCTTTGAACTTCGCATACGTCACGAGGGTGTTGGTGGGATGTATGGTCAGCTGCTTCTCCTTCTCCTTGTCGTGGTTGGGCAGGGTCTCGTCGTAGCAGTACACGCGGCGGAAGAGCAGCTCATTCATCCACCGCGGCAGCAGACACACCTTCTGCGTCACATCCCCAAACGCCTTGATATTGAGCCCCTTATCCTTCGCATCCGCTGTCGACGCCCGCCGGACTCCCTTCTGCTGCGTCTTCGCCGCAGCAGCCTTCCTGCCCTCAAACAGGCGCTTCGCCGCACCCAGCTGCTTATCGCTCTCCTCCTTTGCGAGGGGCTTGCCGTTTGAAAAGTAAAAGGTCGGGATGTTCTGCAGCGGCTCCCCAGTGAGCTGCTTTTTCCGCCGCGTCAGAGAGCCCGACAGCGAACCGGACGCATCTCGATCCAACGGGCGCAGCGAGGGCGAGGTGGGAGTGGTGTGCGGCGAGTGGATATGCCCGTCGGAGCTCACGCATAGGCTGTTCTGATCCATCTGCGCAAACGCTGTCGACAGCCGCACGGAAGAGGAGCCTGCGCCAGACGCATCGGATGCATTGCTGTTCACGCTGGCATTCAGATTCTGCGACCCGTGGTTTGCATGCAGCTGCACCGCAGCAGGCGGGGCAACGCTCGTGTGCAGCGGGGATGTCGGGGTGGCGGACTCCAGCAGCGACTGCCGCGAAGCTCGCGGGGACCCGTGAGGCGACATCGCGCCTTGCCGATGCGCCACATCGAGCTCATCCACCATCGGGCTCCCGAGTGTCGGCAACGCCCTCCCTCCCGAGTGTGAGCTGCCGCTGGGCGATGCCCTGGGGCTGCGCGGCGGGCTGTTGAACGAAAGGCCGTGGAGCCCGCCCTGGCTGGAGGCCCCATCGCTGTTGACTCTGTCGAGCTGGATCATGGGGCTGTCCAGCGACACCCCGTCTAGGCCGAGGAGTATCTCGGAGCCTGCAGACCCGACCTTCGTGAGGGGTGTGACGCCGCCCCCCATCTTCTCCAGCTTCAGCATCATGTCCTGCGTGTCGGGCTGCGTCAAATACTGTATGAAGAACTCATTCAGCTTCACCTTCGCCGCCTGCACGTTCAGCGGTTTTTTGGACGCCATCCTGCACCCTTATCCCCCTCCCCACAGAAGGGGGAGAAGAAGAGGAGAGGATGCAGCAGAGAAGAAGAAGAGGTGATGAGGGAGCCGCCCTCACTCCACCCCTCCTCGCGAGCGAGAGAGGGTTCGATCGGGGCGGTGGGTGCGGGAAGTCAAGCGAGGGCCAGGTGTGGAAAGACGAGGGTCGCACCGTCTCCCCTGCGATCTATCTTGTTTTGCAGCAGGTGGTGGTGGGGGGGGGAAGTGGGGTGTGTTGCCCGAGATCTAGAGCTAAAAAAACAAGCTGGGGAGGGGGGTGGGGGGGGCTGTGTGATTGGGGGGGGGGGGGAAGGGGGTGTGGTGGTGGGCGTGCGGAACGCTGGCCCCGCGCTCAGCCCCCCACCACCCCCACCAACCCCCTCGCGCGCCCCCCCACAACCGACACGGTGTGTGGCCCGCTCAGCACAGCCAATAGATGTGTCGGCTGTATGTGTGTTTTTTTTGTGTGGTGCGCTGCTTCCTGCGTTAGGTGGTGATGTGGTGGAAGGGGGATATGCAAAAGGATGTATTCCACCTCCTGCGGGCGCTCAGAGTTGGAGGTCGAGACGGCACACCCTGCATACAGGCAGTGGGTGGCGGATCGCCGATCGGTTGACGCCGACTTCAGCTCGAAGCGCGAAGGGGCGAGTGAGGCACGGGTGGAGGAGTTCTATGCGTGCAAACGCGTAGACAGCAGGGTGTCGAAGAGAGCCAAAGAGCGGCACGCGGAGGAAGAGGCACCGCGGGGGCGGCCGCGGCGGGGGAGGGGTGGCGGACCCCCGTGACAGGAGGGGCGGCGGAAGCCAAGGCGGAGGGAGGGTCGCGACAGGCAGGAGAGGCAGGCTGCGGTGCGCCCCTCATCCAGTGGGGTTCGCCCACCCACCCATTGTGACCCAACAATGAACAGGATGTTCTTCTGTGTGCTTCTCACTCCGCAACGGCAGCAACACGGAGGCGGGGGAGGGGGTTCTGCCAGACCATCTTCTTCATCTGTCCTCACCACGCCCTGAGGCAAAAGAAGGGCGCCGTGCCTGGCAAGGCACAGCGCCTAGTCCTCCTGCCGGAATGAGAGTGTGGAGGAAAAGGCCCCCCACCTCCACACACATGTGAAGAGCTTTGGGACATGTGTAGAACATCACTAGACTGGCGCCTCCTCTTGATACGACTGCCGCTGCGACACCAACACAGCAACTGGCGCTGGAGTTTTCGACACGGATTGCGAGGGAACAATCGGGGGGGGGGGGTAAAGAGTAGAATGTAGAATTGATTGTTCCACGGGGGGGGGGGGGGGGGGGAGGGGGGGGCGCAGGCATGAGCACTTCCGGGAATGCACAGCGTTTCCACCGGAGGCTCACACCCCACACCCCACGCACCTCACGCCGCACATCCCTGGGGCGTGGGAGCAAAGTATCCAAAAACGACATGGGTTTTGTTGAGGGGGCACACTGAAAAAAAAGGACGCCTCACACAGAATACAATAACAACAGGCGCTCACCCCCCAGGAGACACACACCCTTCACGATGCTGAGTGAACAGAGGAGCATCGTCTTCGGATCTGCTCGGTGAATTCATGTGGACTGATCGGTTAAGTTTGTTGCCAGTGGTGGTGGTGGTCGAGGGGGAATGATAAATTAGAAGCAGAAGCACTGCTGGCAAACACCCCTCTCCCCTCCCCCCCCTCTGCCTTCCCCGAAAAAAGACTCAACATCGGACCCGGTGGGTTTCTGCCTTGTTCGGGCAGTATAATTGTAAGTGGAGAGAGGGGGGAAGGGGGGGTGAGCTGAGTCGGACCTCCTCTCCCACCCCCCCCCGGTGTAAATAAAGGCGCCCCTTGAGACGGGCATCAAGGGGCAGAGTTTGTTGTGGGTTAGCAGAAGAGTGGGTGGGGGGGGGGGGGGGGGGTGGTGGCAAAAAAAAAGGCAGGGCCACAGGGGAAAGTGAAACAACGGCAAACAGAGCATATTATAGGGGGTCTAAACTGAGGCGATCCCTCACATTTAAGGGGAAAAAAAAGATTTCCGGGGAAAATCCGGGGGGGGGGAAAACTGGTGGCGCCTGGGCAGCCCCGCAGCTGAGAGTGGACTCATGCCCACAGACTGCGAGCAACTTACCCGACCGTTTTTCTGTCCAGTTTCTTTGTCAAACCCCGAGAAAACGCAGGCCGCGAAGGGGCGGACGTTCACTACCGTGGCCTCCGGCGGCTGGGGGGCTCCGCCCCCCAGACCCCCGTGTGCCGTATGCCTGTCTTTAGTCACCCCAAACCCTTTGGGGTGACATCAGGGAATGGAATACAGACCACTCTCGGGAGGTAGGATCGTACGCCAGAGGAACAGATGCTCACTACCGTGGCCTCCGGCGGCTGGGGGCTCCGCCCCCCAGACCCCCCTGTGCTGTATACCTGTGCCCAAACCCTTTGAGGTTACATCAGGGAATGGAATGCAGACCACCTTCAGTAGCCTCAGGAGGACGCAGCCAGCTCATGCAGAATCTGTACCCACGCAAGGAACAGCCCGGAAGGAACAGATATTCACTACCGTGGCCTCCGGCGGCTGGGGGGCTCCGCCCCCCAGACCCCCCTGTGGCATGTGCCTGTCTTGTAGCCAGGTCCTTGTGCACAGAGCTGCGGCATGTTGGTCTCGGAGCCCATTTTTTGGACTATCCTCCGGCGCCTGAGGCTGAATCTGAGCACTGGTCCCTGAGAGAGGAGCCGGGAGGTGACCCATCCAGTGCAAGACTCACTTGCCGGGGGGTCCGTCAAAAAATCGGGGAGCCCCTCACATTTAAGCCCAAATGAGCGTAGATTTCGCCCCTATAAAATGCCCTGACGGCAAATATAAAAAAACAACAAAAGAAATGCAGCATTTTTTTTTCACTGAAAGGACAGAACTGAATGAATAAAAGAAGTCAAGATGCTGGCGGACGTCGCATCAGAGAGATGGAAACTCCCAGCCTCTTCTGTTGGACCACCCCATCTTCATCATAAAGTACCACGCACACGCAAATCGGGGAAACTCCTCCCATCTCGCCCCCGCTATTTTGCAGCACCAGAGGTGTTGGGTGACGGCAGACCCAAGACCACACGCGCCCCTGCTGCGTCACTACGGCGGCACGCCACTGTGAGGGATGAACAGGACAGGTGGGTATGCTGTGTGCACCCTCGCAAGGGCAGGATCATGCAGGCTGCAATATCCCCTGCCTCCCTCCCGGACCCCCGAAAGGCCGTGCCCCCTCCACCCACTCCAACCATTCATGTGTCGCATACCTGAGGTAGTAGACCCATGTCACGGGAGTCGAGGACCCCTCCAGAGTTGCAGAGATGTTCAGCTGTGTGATGAAAACGAAAAGTGAGGCGAGGCGGTGGCGAAGGGGCATTACGTTGGTGGGGAAAGACAGGTGTGTGTGTGTGTGCCTGCCTTTTTATTTGCTTCAACTGTTGCTCACCACGCTGCAAAGTGGTGCCGTTTTGGCAGCACAGAGTGACGGCCCCCCACCAGTTTGGATGAGAGAAGGCCTCAACAGCCCTTGTTCTTCCAGGGATATCTTGAAAACATACCTTTGCCTTCTGCACAGCAGGCTCGTCGTTGCCTGGCTTGTATGTGATGGTCAGTGTGATGTCCTTCTTGGGCGGCGCCACTTCCGAGGGCTTGGACAGGGTGAACGCAGGCGAGTCGGTGGAGAACGAATATGTCATGTTCTCGTTCAGCACATTCTTGAAGGGCAGGGCGCGCGCCTGGCCTGTCTTGCACTCATAGGGGCCCTGGCGCTGTGGCATGGTGCACGTCCCCTGGAGACCCACCTCAAACGTGCCGCCCACTGGGGAGCTGATCTCCAACGTGTCACGCACCTCACCCAGCTTGTAAGGCTCGTAGGTCACGTCCATGCTGAACTCCTCTCCATCCGGCTTGGTGGAGGCAGGCACCTTCACAACCATAGGCATCTGCGTCTTGAAGAACGGCGACTTCGGGTCGTGGAATTTGCAGGTGTACTCCACAGGCGTCCTGTCGGGCAGGTGGGCGTGAGATGAGGAGGGTGGTAGATGCAACAGGGCACACACACAACCAACCAGCCAAGCCAGCCAGCATACTTTGCGAGGGACTTCAGGCGGAGCGTGACCTGCTGCGACTGCCCAAGGGCAGCCTGGAAGCGCGCCGCCTTCTCCGGAACAGAGGGCAAGCTCGTCAGGTTGACGGTGTACGGGAAGTCGCCGAGCTCGGGGCACCTGTTGGATGGGGTGTCGTGTATATTATCTGCACGGCATGGCTTTGATACCAGCCGGGCACACTTGGCTGATGCTGCATAACAACATATCAACACGTTCAACACAACACCTCTTCGCTGATGCTGCCAACACACACACACACCCCCAGGGGTTGCCACAGCTGCATACTTGAGCATCAGCTTAGCCTGCTTGTCCTGCGAGGGGATGAGCGGGAGGTACGTCAACTGGAGCCTGCCTGTCGACCGTGCATCGATGGACAGCCTGTCGGCATGCGTCAGATCCCCTGCAGCGCCTGTGCTGCTCACCTCCATCGACACAGCGGTGTCGCACGGGTTCTCCACGAACACATCCTCCACCTGCGTCTGCCGGGCGGGCGATTTCATCACAATCACCTTCAGCTCCTTCGGAGGCCCCACGTTGAAGTTGATGTTGTAGAAGCAGTACTCCTTGGTCGCCTCGTTGAGGAACCGCACGCTGCCCTTCAGCTTGCACTCCTTGTAAGACAGGAGGGTCAGCTTGAACTTCCGCGTCGCCTTCTGCGGGACATCGATCGTCGCACCCCCCGCAATCGTCACCGACGAATCAATCGGCGCAGGCGTGCCACCCTGGATCAGCATGAAATCCTTCGCGACAGAAAACCTCTGTGGGGCCGGCAGCCAGTTATGCACCTCGAGCAGCATCGTGTGGGTTGACTTTGCACTGATCGTCTCCTCGAGCGATTGCACGGGGCCTGGGACAGTGGACTCCCCCTCAAGACGGTGGACCATCTGCTTCGTGTCTCCTGTGGGCACAGGGATGAACAGCACGCCGTACTCCTTGTCCCCTGGGGGGGTCATGGTCTGCGGGGAGTAGGTCACGGGGACAAACTCAGAACCACCCGCCGGAATCGTCACCTTCTCAGGGACGTGCCAGCTGGTGTTGTCGAGCGCTGGAGAGAGGAACCAGTCCTCCTGCGTGGGGTTTGTGATGCGGATGCACTCCCGCTTCACATCCGACTCACGCACGGGGCACTCAAAGGTGTATTTGTCAGCCTGGTGCTCGTTGGGCCGCTTGCTGCACACCCCCACGAGGGAGAGGGGCAGCAGCTTCGTGGTGTGCGGGTGCACCGTCTGATCCACAATCTTGATGTTCACATCCCGGTTGCCCTGCGGCATGGGCGTCGTCGGGGCGAACACCACATCGCACGCCTGCTCGCTGTGCGGCGCCATCATCCCTGCGGGGTGGCTGACGCTGTACCCTGTGCCCTCCAGGTCGGGCCACTGGTAGGCTACCGCCACATCCCCTGTGTTCATAATCAAGACACGCCTGACCTGCCGCGTCCCCTGCACCACCGTGCCGAAGGAAAGCGTCTTCTGGTCGATATGCACCTCCACCCCGATGCTGCATCCCATCAGGGTGACGAAGTGCCTCCGCAGCCCCGCAACCTCCGCCTCGATGTTGTAGGTGAAGGGTGCCATGCGCAGCCCGAGGGGCGGGCGGAATTTGAACTCAACGGAGCGTGTCTCCCTCGGCTTGAGCACGATCGAATCCGTCGGGGTCACGGTGATCAGCGAACCCTGCGCCAGCTCAGAGGGCAGGCACTGCGCGAGGGAGAAGGGTGTCGGGATCTTCGAGCGGCACACCGCCTTCACGGACACCGTCCTCAGCTCGCCCGCGCGGACCGACCCGAAGTTGACGCTGCCCGTCTGCCCGGAGGCAAGCTCAATCTTGGGGACTGTCCCCTCCCCGGTGACAGACACATACACGGTGAACATCCCGTTGATGTCAAACGGGAGGATAGCGTCAACCTTGCCTGACTCCGTCGGCTTGAAGATTAGATACACGTCCTTCCTGTCGACATACGCACCTCCCTCCTTGGTGCCGGATTTGGCGAGAACGGTGGGTGTCACGTCGGACTCCAGCCAGGGGGGCAGGTCGGCGTTGCATTCGAAGGAGACATCCGAGGTGTCCATGTTGGTGATGGTGAGGACCTGCTTCTTCAGCTGCCCCAGCTTGTTCCCCGGGTAGTAGAGGAACTGGGGGCCGAAGTCGATCTTCGAGGTGCTGAACTGTATATTGGGCTGCACCCCGCAGCCGTTCACCGCGATGGTGTACGTCGCCCCGTTGGTGATCTTGCAGACCATCTTATGCCCGTCGACAGCCGTCACCCGGGTCGGGGAGAACGTCAAATCGCAGATCGACTTCCCATTCCTCCCCACCGTATCCAGGTCGGGCGAGAGGTGAAGGAAAGGCGACCCGGTTGTGCGGGTCCACTTGAAATCGAAGTGGAGACGCCCGCTGTTGGAGATGATCAGCTGCTTCGTCTGCTTGCTGTTGACGTGAACCCTCCCGAAGTCCACCGTGTTCACCTCCCCTGGGGTCAGCAGCTGCGTGCTTCCATCGCTGTTCCGCACGACGAGACTCTCGTGGATGCTGTAACCCTCCCCCTTGATGTTGCACGTCAGGGGGTTCGTCCTCTTCTTCACATTGCACACCACATTGATGTTGTAGTGCTCCTCCGACGTCGGCGAGAAGGTCACCTCCACCGGCAGCGTCGAATGCGCCGGAATCGTCCCCCCCATCGGAGACACCTGCACACACCCCCTCCCCGCGTTGTTAAAGCTGAACGCGAATGGAATCGACTCGCTATTCGACAGATGAATCGTCTTCTTCCCCTTCGCCCCAAGCAACACCTGGTCGTAGTTAATCCGCGACGGCTCCAACACCACATTCGGCTCGGAAGGCCTCCCAACCAACAGGAAGGGCACGGAGAACGGCTTGAAATACTGCTCCGTCCCCCTCCCCCCGACGGTAAACTCCCAACACGCCTCCTTGAGGTCCAGCGTCTCAGGGGTGAAGTCGAACACCATCTCAGCCCGCTTCCCGCTGTGGATAACCCCCTTCTGGGAGTGGCAGGTAAACTTCTTCGCGTCGGGACCCACTGTATGGTCAACCCACTCATACTCGTAGGACATATTCGTGGGGTTCAGCACGAAAAACCTCCGCGTCGTCCGCACCTTCACCCCGGAGCAGGCAAGCTCCATCACCCGACACGTCGCCGGCTCGAGGAACCTCCCCGCAGGCCCCGCCAGCTCCGGGTTCCGCCTCCCGGAGGAGAGATAGTCGTTCTCCTGCAGTGCAAAGTGCACCAGGGGGCATTCCGCCACACCCCTCACCGAGATTGCAGGCTGGCTGTACACCACACGGGTGTCGCCCGCCTCCCCACCCGGAACAGGCACCTCCTCCCCGCAGACATTCGGGATATGCGCCCTCAGCAGCACCTGGTGGTTCTCCGTGTCCAGCGGGGCGTATGCCAACTGGAAGGCTTGGCTGGAACCCGCTGGCACATTGCAGAATGCCGGGTCAATCGAGAAGGTGGAGGTGCCTTCCTCCGCTACAGCCGATCCGTCGGGCCGGGTGAACCTCCAGGCGCATTCAAATCCGATCTTGCCTGTGTTCTTCAGGACGAAGGGCACGGTGCGGGTCTGGAAGAGCTGTGTTGTAGAGAAGCGGATCCCCGACTCACCCAGCGACCTCCCGTCTGGCCCTGCCGCAAGCTCCCACTGGGCGTGATCACACACTACCTTGACGAACAGATCCTTCGCCGCAGGCCCCGCCGCTTCGTCGAGGTAGTCAAAACCAGGCTCAGGTGTGACGGACACTACCTTCTTCAGCGGGCGCCTCTTCCTCTCGAGCTCCTTCGCCTTCATCTGCGCCGCGAGCTCCTCGGGGGATGCGGCAGGCTCCGGCGCCACCTCCTCCACCTCGGGCGTGTCCTTCTTGTCCTGCCGACCCCCCTTCGGCTTCTTCCCCTTCTCAGGCTTCGCATCCTCCGCTTCCTGCGTGGGGCTCTCTTTGGGAGTCGGCGGGGGTGTGATATCCGGCTCCCAACGCACCGAGGTCATGGTGTCATCCCACACGGTGGCGCTCTGCCTGTGGAGGCGGACCTTCCAATGCTGCAGGGTGAGCTTTGCCTTGTCGATGTCGTCAGGCTCGGGAGAGACGAACCTCACTGTGATGTCCGTTGCCTGCCCGGGGAGGATGTGCCCCAGGCTGGGGTGGACTGTGAACTTCTCCTGGGATGCCCAGCTGTAGCGGATAGGGGTGTCGGCGTGGCACTCCAGCTTGAAGCAGTGCTGCGCCACCTCGCCTACCCCGCAGTCCTTCAGGGTCAGGAAGTTGTCGCAGCCGTCGTCAACACCGGAAAACATCACATTCTCCTCACAGCCCTCACCGAGGAGGGTGATGACGACATCCTCAAAGCTGTTATCCGTCACAGTCATGGTGAGCTTCGTGGAGAAGGTGTCAGACCCCTGCGGCTCGAAGTAAACGGGGTAGCTCTGCGAGGCGCCGGATGGCAGGTTGTGCACCTCATTCCTCGCGGGGAACTGGAATGGCGAGGACTCCCTCTCCCTGGCAGGGAGGGAGAACTTAAACTCTGCGGGGAGGTCCCCCACGTTGGTGAGGGTGATGTGCCGGATGTTGCGCTTCCCCACCACGGTGCGGTAGAACACAAGCGTGTTCGGGGCAGGCTTCTGCAGCGGGGGCGGCGTGTTGGACTTAGGCTTCCCCTTCGCATCCGCAGGCACGGCATCCGCGACGACGCGCGGGGGAGGCGGGGGCTGCAGCTCCACCTGGAGCTGTGGGAGCGAGCCCTCTCCACGGAGCTCGAACACCAGCTCCTTTGAGGCGGGGTCCGAACCGTCCTTCACGACGGCCTCGAACAGGGCGAAGTAGCTCCGCATCTCAGTCGGGGTGAAGGTGACATGCACATAGCGGTGTTCGTGAGGTGGGATCGTGATGCTGGGGCCCTCGTGTGGCTCCGTCGACCCCGGTGGGCTACCCCAGGCGACCTGGAATGCGCTCATCGCGGATGCCGCCCCCTCCGACTCACCGCGCTTTTTCACAGCGGCGTTGACGGTGCACGGCACGGTGAATGGGTTTGTGATGCGGAAAGCCTCCTTCACGCTCTGCCGCGTGATGATCGGCCCGAATGAGAAGACCCGGTCATCCTTCGCGAAGACGGAGCGCAGCTTCTGGAAAGCCTCCATCCGGGTCACGATCTGCTGCTCCTCGAAGATCGACTCCCCTTCGGGCGAGGAGAGATCCGCACTGATGCCCGGCGCACAGCTCTCCCCCTCCAGCAGCAGCGGCGACGGCGCCTCATACGGGTTGCACTCATCGATGAACACACCCAGCCTCTCGCAGAAGTTGCGGCTGGAGGCACCTTTAGGATCGAGGATCACCGTCACCTCGCGGCTCTCGCCGGGCGCCACCACGCCCTCCACGGAGGAGATCTTGAAGGCCCCGATGTCCAGCTCCTGCGCAGGGGATTTTGTGTCCTTCGCGGGCTTCTTCGCGCCCTTCTTGTCGAGGTCTGGGGTGGGCGAGGTCTCGGTGTGCCCCACGGAGAAGTCGTACAGCTTGTACTTCAGCTCGAAGGGGCCGTTGTTGAGGATGTCCAGAGGCATCTTCTTCTTGTCGTTGCTCAGGCAGGGCCCGAAGTTCAGCCCGTGGGCGGGCATCACCTGGAAGCGTAGGGAGCGAGCCTCCACCTCGGCGAAGACGGGCTTGGACCCCACGACTGGGCCCAGCTTCCCGGGGTCAGTGCCCTGGCAGATGTTGATGTCAAACTCAGCCCGGGTGGTGTCGCGGAAGCAGACCTCGTTGCGTGCCTCGAAGGTGACCTCCACGATTGTGCCGGGGTCTTTGGGGTCCACCTTCGGCTTCAGCACCCCGACCGCAGGCTCCACGGAGAAATACTGCGCAAACTTCTTGCGGAGCGTGATCTCATAGCTGAACGGATACTTCCCGCGGTTGCTCAGAGTGATCTCCTTCTTATGCTGCATGCCCACCTTCACAAGCCCGTTCTTCCCGAAGGTGATGTCATCCGTCGCACAGAGGTAGAGGTCATAAGCCTCAGCAGCCAGCTTCACAGGAATAGACTGCAGCGTTGTCTGGTCCTGCTCGTCCTTAATGTTGATGACGAGGTCACTCTTGATCACATCCGCCTTCGGCGCCTGGAAGGAGATCTGGATCAGCTCCCGGTCCTTCGAGGCGCCCTTGGGGTCGAGCTTCCCCTTGGAGATGACGCGCTCGTCGGCTGCGGTGTCGGGGCGGGCAACGGATGGGACGGCAACGGAGAACTCGGGGCGGATCTTCGATGTGGGTGCCTGGGGGTCCACAAGCTCCCAGCGGAGGGGCACGGAGGTGACGTTCACGATGGTGAGGTCGCGCGTCTCGTTGACATCGAGGAGCAGCTTGCCGAAGTCGATCGCCTTGCCCTCCGGGGTGTCCTCGCAGCCCAGGAGCTCCACCTCGGGTGCGCAGCCCATGCACTGGATGTTGAACACAACAGGCTTCGGGTTGTCTTTGATCAGCCCCACGAGCTGTGTCTCGTGCTTCCCAGGCATGTCGGGCGCCGCGATGACGCGCAGCTTCTCCATGTCCCCCGCCTTCAGCTTTGTGACTGCAGGCGTGACGGTGAAGGTCTTCTGGTCGGCCCCCGCGAACACCCAGGACACCTCCGCGTCGAACAGGGGCAGGTTCTGGATCTTCAGCACTTCGCTGGCGCCGTCCACATCGAACTTCGCGACGCTCTGCCTCTTCCCACCCTTCGGGGGACCCCCGTCGCTCCTCTCCCGCACCAGGAGGGGGCCGAAGTCGTAGACACCCTTCTTCACAGCCTTGCGTGTGGTGAAGGCGACACGCGGGTCGCGGTTCAGATCGGGGTGGACGCACACCGCACGCACCGGGAGTGTCACGGTGTGCTTCGACCCGACAACGCCAAACTCGATGACATCCTCGAAGCTGTCCCCCAGGGCGCGCGTCGCGCAGAACCGCAGCGTCAGGGTCACCTCCTCATTCTGCCGCAGGATCCAGCGCGTCTTCGGGTTTGCGCTCACCGCTTCCACCTCACCAGGGGGCTTGGGGCTCTTGCTCTTGGCGGCCTCCGCCGGGGCGGGTGTGACGGGGCGGCTCCCCTGGTCTGTGATGGTGAACCACTGCGACTTCCGCACCGCCTTCCTCGGCTTCGGCTTCTCCACGCGCAGCTTCGTCACCGGGGCCTTCGTCGCGTCCCCCAGGTCGCTGGAGGGGATACCCTCCACCTTCGTCGGCAGCGGGATCATGCCCTCGTCGAACAGCCACTGCACCACGCCCTCCGCACCCACCTCGTCCCGGTTGGGAACGGTGAACACCTGCGGGGGCTGCAGCGCCTTCATCACACCGGGGTACCGCTTCTTAAACAGCTCCAGCGGGGACAGGTCATCCTCCGGCACCTCGGGCGTCTCCGACACCGGCGGGGCACCCTTCTTCGCAGGCTGCTTCTTCTTCGACGCCGCTTCCTCCTGCTCGCTGGCCATACGCGCCGCCTCCTCCTTTTCCAACATCTGCAGCACAGGCACCTTGTCTTCGGGGTCAAGCGCTTCGCGCTGCTGCTCCAGCTTGGCACGGTGCTCTGCAGCAGCTTTGGTGTCCTTCTTGCAGGAGCGGAGACGCTTCAGGTCACGCTCATAGGTGCGGCGTGCAGCAGGCTCCATCGCGTCGTAGTCATCCTCGCTGATCTCCGGGATGCGTGCCGCAGCCTGCCGCTCTGTGCAGCGCTGCTCCGAGATGCGCGCCTCACGCAGGTCGATGCACTGCGGGTCGATGTCCAGCATGACCAGGCGCAGGTCCTGCCCGGTACACGCCTGCGAGATGACACTCGCCAGCACCTCCGGAGACCCCGTGGTGCGCGAGGCGAGCCCATCGATGATGACGGCAGGCCGCTCCGCAAAGGCAGCCTTCAGGATGGAGGCGAGCACCGCCTCGTTGGGCTGCTGCCCCTCGTCCCCTGGCCAGGGGTCCAGCAGGTTTTTGACGTACAGCCCGTGGTCTGTGTCGGAGTCGGCGACACTCTCCAGGAGTGTGTCGAAGTCGAGCACCTCACATCCGTAGTGCTCCGCCAGCAGCTTGGATGTCGCGGTCTTCCCGCTGAGGGGGGGGCCGTGCAGCACTATCACAGGCCCCGCGAGGGAGTCGGGGGTGCGCGACGGGGCGGCAGCCGCGCCCCCCAGGCTCTGCGTGGGGAGGGGCACCGCATCCTCCGCAGGCGCCGACTGGGATGGCCCCTCGCTGTCGACAGCCCCTTCGAATGCGGCGATCTGCTTGATGAGCTCTCCGTCGCGCGACTCGAGCGTGCCCCAGAACTGCTCCAGCAGCGCCTCGTCCAGACTACCCCCCACCTCGCGCGGCTGGAGGTACCCCACGCCGTCCGACCCATATATCTTCACGCTGCGCAGGATCTCCGCCTCCACAAGGTGTGTCTTGTCGAAGGCGGTGGCGTACACCTCCACAGGGCGCAGCGAGCTGTTCTTCAAGGTGAAGGTGCACTCCGCCTCCTGGAAGGGCAGCACCGGGGGCAGGGAGACTTGCGGGGGGTCCACCGTCACGACGATGTCCTCCCCGGTTCCGGCGCAGGGGATCTGGATGGTGCGCGGGTTGTGCGCGATTTTAACATTCAGCAGCCCCTGCGTGTAACCCCCTTCGAAGGGGACAAAGGTGACTTCCACATTGCACGTCTGCTTCGGGTGGAGCACGCCCTTATCCGGCTTGCATGTGAACATATTCCGGGGCTGCGACTTCTTCATCTCACACTTCGCATGCCACTCGCAGGGGAGAGGCAGCGGGTTGCTGAACTGCAGCGTCACGATCCTCGCCTCCCCAACCGTGGTCCCCCTCCTCAGTGTGCTCCCATCGGAAAGGGTCTCCGTGGTGTGGAAGTCCAGCACGGAGTCAATCGGGCTGTGCGAGATAGTCAGCTGCGGCACCATGATGAAGGCCTTCACCTCCAGGGTGACAAACCCGCTCCCGCGAACCTCCAGCGGCACCGTCAGGCTGTAGTTCCCGAAGGAGACATCCCGAGCCTTCTCCCCCTTGGTGTACAGCTGGATGTCAACCGACTGCTCCATATAGTTGGGGTGTCCCGCGAGCTTCGGGATCTTCTCCGGCGAGATGGTGACCCCCGTGTTGGCGAGGCGCTTCTTATCCAGCACGAGGGAGACCCCCGTGGAGCTGGTGTTGCTGAGGCGGATCGTCTTCTTCTTCACATCCCCCTTCACGATGGTGCCGAAGTCCACGATGTAGCACGCGATGACAGGCTTCCCCTCCCAGAAGCGGGCGGCGTAGGGGTCAGTCGGGGGGGACCCCACACGCACCTCGACAGCCTCGACAGTCGCTCCGAAGTCAGACACAGTCTCTGTCCCGCGACGGGCGGAGTCGGGCGGGACTGTCGCGGCTTCACCCCCAACGGCAGCATGGGGGGTCAGAAGCTGCGTGTCGGGGCCAGCCGCCTCCGGCGACTGCGCATCGCGATCCACCTTGCTTGCGGCGTCGTCCGCAGCCTCTGCGGCACCCAGGGTGTCTGCGGCAGCATCTCCCTGCTGCTCCGCAGCGGATGTGTCCTGCGCGATGGGCGTCTCGGAGGCCTTCTTTGCTGCCGCCGCTGCCGGCTGCGCTGCGCCCGGCGGCAGCAGGGGCTGCACCTCGCCCGACAGCACCTTGGAGAAGTAGAGCCGCTCGATCTCCTCGTCGAGATCGGCCACCACCTTGGAGGACTCCTCGCCCCGCTTGGCCTGCCCCCCGCCCCCGTTGCTCCGCAGGAAGTACCGCCTGTTGTCGCAGGCGAGCAGCTTGCGCGCCTCTGCCAGCAGGCCTGGCGCCTCTGGGGGGCGGACACGCGACACGGAGGGGCCCTGCAGGGCGATGCTGGGGTACAGCCCCATCCCGGTGACGTAGATGCTGTGCGGCTCGAAGTGGGCAACGTGCACCTGGAAGAACCCGTCAATCCTGTCAGGCACCTTGGGGTAAAGACGGACCAGGAGGCGGAGCTTCTCGCCGCCCTTGATGGTGCCTGAGGAGGGTGTCACCTCCAGGACACCCGGGCGTGGGAACTGCGAGAGGTCCACCTTGTAGCTGAAGACGACCTTTCCGTTGTTTGTGAGGAACAGCTCGCGCTCCTCATGCCTGTCGTATGCCACGTTGCTGAAGTCCAGCACCGAGCGGTCGAAGCGGAAGTGCATCGAGGAGGCCTCGCCCTGCAGGCTGATGGGATATTCGGGGCCCCCCTCCACAACCAGAACAGCGTTGGTGCGTGCCTTGCGTGCAGACATCGAGTAGTAGACGAACTCCACCTTCTCGCTCTCGCCGGGGCGGAGGAAGCCTCGGATGGGCAGCACGTCGAATGCGGAGCAGCCGAGCACCCCGTCCTTCCCGGCGGTGCCGCCGCCGGAGAGCTTCGCGTCCTTGTCCTGCTTGGGTGGGTTGCCGGTGCCCGGGGTGATCTGGCGGGGGTCCACGTTCTCAAAGACCCACTCGTAGGTCGCGTTGACTTTGGAGTTGTTTGCGACGACGAGGTACATCCGCTTCTCCGACTCGTGCATGATGCAGCCGAAGTCCATCACGTACTTCTCGGGGGCAGACGTCACCACAGGGTGCCCGCTGCTCAGCAGCGACAGGTTTGGGTAAGCAATATCCGCAAGGAGGTCGATCGTGTCCCTCTGCGGGTGGTCTTTGTATGAGATGGACAGCTTCGTCTTCAGCTTGTGTGAGATCCTGTCGCTGCGGTAGCCTGCGTTGAGCTCCGCCAGCACTGTGCAGCTCTCGCTCGGGCGGAGGGTGTACTCCGTCTGGTCGATGGTGAAGGGTGCGCCGGCACGCAGGGACATGCCCAGCGTCATGGGGGAGGCGTTGCGGATGGTGAGCGGTTTGCTGTGCACCTCTGAGGCATCCAGCATGCCCGCCTCCCACGTGTGTGCGAAGTTGAGGGCCTTGTCGCTGAGGTCCACCAGGGGCGTGACGAAGAGGCCCACCACGGTGGGGCGGAACACCATCTTGTGCGTCTTCGTCAGCTTGCAGATGAACTTCTCCGTGGCACGCCCTGCCCTGTCGTTCATCCCTTCAAACGTGAACTCCTGCTCCGACTTGCCTGCGATCGTCGCCCTCTCCGGAGAGATGGTGAATGTGAACGGCGCCTCCCCATCCTTCGGCTTGGCACGGTCGTTCCCCCACGTGATCTGCAACTGCCGCTTCCCCTTGTTGTACAGCGTGAAGGACTTCTTCACGGGGGCTGTGGTGAAGACATTTCCAAAGTCGACGTCATGCTCCAAAGAGATGGACGGCACCAGGGTGGTGCCTGTGCCGATCGCCACCAGCGTCACGTTGATATCCTTCGAGTTGGCGATGGTGATCACAAGCTCCTCCAAAAACTTCGTCGTGTCATCGAGGAAGCAGTACACAGGCAGGGAATACGTCGTCTTCGGCGGAATCACAGTCTCATTGTTCTTCAGGGAGAATGCCATGGGGCACTTGTTCAGCAGCCTGCAGGTGAACACCGCAGGGATGGGGCTCTCGTTGACCAGCTCGATGTTCTTACAGTGCTCCGTCAGCACATTCGCCTTCCCGAAATCGAGCGTCGTATGGTCGATCGACACCACAGGCCCTGTCACCTTCGCGGAGACAGACACGGGAATGCGCTTCTCACTCCCCAGCACACGGATGTAGATCGGCAGATGCACGCCTCCCACCAGCTTTGCCACAAGGCGCAGCTTCACGCCATAGATCGACCCTGCAGGTACGATGCCCTTCTTGTTGACCACATCGATGTCAAGCTTGCGCCGGATGGGGTCATCCTGCGGGGGCAGCCCCACTTCATACTTCGACGATAACGCAGAATCGTTGCGGATCTCGATGGTCACCTCATAGGGGTGGCCCACGAAGCAGACCCCGCCCTTGCCGAAGTCGAGCGCCTCCTGCAGCACGGTGAGCTGCGGCACGATGCACGACGCCTTCAGCGGAAGCGAGTGCAGGTTCTCACCCACCTCGTCAACGTCCACCACAAGATGTGCGTTGTACTCCTGCACAGTGTTCGACAGGAAGTCCAGCGTGATCTTCTGCCTCCCGTGCGGCAGGATCAGCCCTGAGGAAGGAAGCATCTCAAACTCCTTGTCGATGCCGTTGTCCTCCGGCACCCTCAGGCGGTAGCGCATGGGGATCTCCGACGTGTTGATCAGCGTGAAGGTCCTCCTGTGCATGAAGTTGAACGACACACTCCCAAAATCAATCTCATCCGTGTCGAAGTGAAACGTCGGCCCGATCACCCTCCCCTTGAAGTGAATGCCCAGATCGCTCCGGCTCCCCTGGATGTGGAAGAAGAATGACTCGTTCAGGATGCCTATCATGTCGGAGCAGAACTCGATGGCGATCACCAGGCTCCCTCCGGGAGGCACAGTCCCATGCGACGGCTTGAATTTGAAGTTCTTCGAGAAGAGACTCGCCGTCTGGTTCAGGGAAAACCTCGCCTCGATGGAGCCCCGGTTCTGCAGCATCAGCTCATACCGGTGGATGGAGCTGATAAACACATCCCCCAGATCAAGCGCATCATAGGAGAAGTGACACTTGGGTCCAATGCCCTGCCCCTTCAGCTGCAGGGGCAGGCGCTCGGCCCTCCCGACAACATCGAGGTACGCCCCCACCTCACAGGAGGTGGCGAGCTGCGGGTTGAACGTCACGACGATGTCCCGCTGGGATCTGGCGGGAACCTCGCCGCACAGAGGCTCGATGGTGAAGTACTCGTGCTCGAAGAGGAGAGAGCCCTCCTCGAGGGACTGCATCTTGCTGCGGCCCTTCCTGTCTAGCCCACGGAGTGTCCTCTTGCTGCCGCTGAGGGACTCCGTTGAGGTGGTTGTCTTCAGGCTGCTGACGATGATGTCCCTCTCGGTGTCGACGCGCTGCTGCAGCCGGGCTGCGAGGCGGTGCTTCTCAGCAGTCTCCTCATCGAGGGCAGCGTGCGCCTTCCACTGGAACCTCACCGTGACATCGCTGTTGTTGATCAGCGTGACAGCCCCCTGCCTCTCCAGCGAGATAAACGTCGCCTCCAGCTGCAGCACGCTCTGCGACAGCGACACCGCAACATCCCGCGCCTCCCCCGCAAGGGGCACCACCGTCATATCCCCGTTGGAATACGTCACCCTCATGTCCCCCGCATATTTGATGCACTTCGGAGGCTCGAAGCAGAGGCACATCTGCAGGTTGTCCCCCGGAGCCAGCTGCCCCTGGGAGGGGGTCACGCTCCAAGGGTGTGGGACGTCCATCGCCCAGGCGGTGGGTTTGATGCCGACGTTGCGGAGGAGGACGACCTTCTCTGTTTTATACTTCACGACAGGGCTGGCGAAGGTGAAGGAGGTCGGGAGGTCGAGACGCCCCCTAGAGGCGTAGGCCCTGACCTGCACGATGAATCGCTCCGTCTCTGTCACGGCGACCAGGTCGCATTCATAGTCGGAATCCTCCTCAGGGCGGAAGCTGACAGTGTAGGCCACAGAGAGCCCAGCTGCGACCTTCAGAGTGGATCCTGAGGTGCGGGGTTCACTGATGCTGAAGTATCTGCTGTGTGGGGCAAGGAGTTTCACGCTCCGGACAGTTTTCGTCTGATTTTTAAACACGAGGGGACACTCATATGTCTGAAACGGCTCGTATTTATTGAATGTGATCTCCGGAGGCGACACGACAAACGTCAGCTCCTTCTGGCTCAGCAGCGTCGGAAACCCGTCATACCCCCCCGTCACAGCGCTGGGGGTCGCAGCCGCCGCCACCTGCCCCCCTCCAGCCGACGACGCATCCTGCGCCTTCCTGAGGATCTTGTTGCTCCCGCCCTTCTTCGTCCTCTGCTGGTCCGCCGACGCAGGCGTGCCGCTCAGCATTTCCCCCCCTCCTTTGGGTGGGGCAGAATGGCCCACCAACACACACACACCCACACAGAACGGGTGCGGTCCTACGGGGTCTGGGGGAGGGGGAGGGGGAGGGGGTGCAGGGTGGGGGACGTCCCCCCGTTCCTCCTTGGTGTGGCCTCCCTTGTGTATGGGGCCTGTGTGTGGGGTGGGGTGTGGGAGGTTGTGTTTGTAGTTCGGCGTGATGTTGAGAGAGGTTCAAAAAGATGAGGCGCTGTTTGAGCGCCAAACCCGGGTGAACAAACCTCGCGTGTTTTGCATGATGAAGGCTGGTGTGACATTCACACACAGCACCAGGGCAAGGCAGGTTGTGTTTGTGTCACCCAAAGCGCTGACAACTATATTTTTCCACTGTGAAACGTGAAACACAGCAGTCTTGACGGAGTCAAGGGTGGAGGGGGGGGGGGGGGGGGGATCGGGCGGGGTGTGAAGGGGGTGTGCGGGTCGGCCTCTTTCCATCCCAGGCACTCAACCTTTAGGCATCACTGAGATATGCGGTACTGCCCCCAGGGCAACAAGCGCGTATGGAAACAGAAAGAGGGAGGCAAACAAAATATGCAATGAAAGCAAACATGGTGAAGTGTGGGGTTCAGATATTCGGATATATATACCCAAACCCAGCCCGGGACATTCCCCTCCCCTTCCCCCCCCCCCCCCGACGGCAGAAGTCCCAGTCCCGTTCGGGCCCCCGATTTGCCAGGTTGTGATTCCCGCGATTCTGTGAAACTATGAAGAGAGAGAGGGAGAGAGAGAGAGAGAACGGAGGACACTGCTTTCCACCGACAAACTGGCAAAGCGAAGGCCGGTCGAACGGTGGCGGGGCACCGTGTGCTCCTCTGCGGCTATTCAAGGGTGGTGGTGGCAGTGGCGGTGGTGGGGAAACAGCGAGGATGAGGAAGCGGGGGTGCCACCCCCTCCTCCCTCAAATTGAACGAAGCGATAACCCACCCCCACCCCACCCCCACCTCCCGTGTCAGCACAAACCCAGTACAAGACAACCTGGGGATTTCCCTCTCAACAACACTGCAAGTCCTACTGAAACGTCTTCGGGGCTGTGTGGACAGCAGTGCTGATTAACGTTCCACGCTAAGATCTGCAAAAGAAATCGCAGAGACGGTGAGTAGGCTACGGGGCTTGTTTCGCTCTGTGTGCGCTTTACAACCAGTTGCGTGATTTATGAGGGCACACACAATGTGTGCATAATACCCTTTATGTTTAGCGTTGGTTGCACCGAGCGAGCTCTGATGGCTACCTCCTACTGCCACACAGGCGAACCTTCTTGGAAAGCGTCGGGTGGCACCTGGCCACCTTGGCTGGGCAGGCCAGTAAACCTCAGCAACCTACCCATTCAAGCCCACAGGGCAAGCACGCTCTGCTTTGGGCAGACACAACCTCGCTACGTTTTTTTAATCGCCGTTCTTCATTTCTGAACGAAAGCCCCTCCGCATAGCATGGCATGGCAGCCAAAGCCGCCGCCCGTTCGGCGGTGAGTGTGGCGGGAGATAGACAGGGGTCGTGTCTCGGATACGAGAGCGTCGATGGGTGGAGGGGTGGAGGGGTGGTGGGTGGTGTTCCTCTCACGCAGCCCGTCTCCACTGGGCACACTGGACACACCACATCTCCACCGCCATAACCATCCCTCCCACCCCCCCAAACTGAATTCGTTGCCCCCCCAGTCACAGAATACGAAATTGGATACACCGCTACAACTGTCCCTGCCTCCATACCGTGCTCGAAGGTAGCAAGGTAATCACACAAGGCGCATTCAACCACAAAGGGGCTCAGGCGCGGGGAAAGCTCGGGGCAGGTGACAGAGTCGACGGCGGCCGATTCAAGGCAGGCGCATATGGGTATGCGAGAGAAAGACATCGGAGTGGTGATGGGCGGAGGGAAGGGGAGATGGGGAGGGAGGGGGGTTGGGGGGGGGGGGGGGGGCAACCGCGAGGGCGGAGGCTCGAACAATAAAAGGAAACAACAAGCAATGCACCGAGGGGAAAAAGGTGCAACAGGTGTTCAAGTTTCAGAAGTTCTGCGTGAAGTGCCGAGAGAGCGAGAGAGCGGGGAGGGGGCCTCAGCACAAGTTTTCTTGGTATTCCAAATATCGGATTAAACAGGTGGCGGAGTGGCGGGGTGGGGTTGTGGACACGAAGCCAAGAGGCGCCCTGTGGGGATCCGAATGATCACGAACGGCAATGCAAATAATTGTCATCAGCAGTTCAACAGATAATACGCAGTTAGAAATTGAGACACGTGATCATGGGTGACCAAAATAAACAACAGAAGTCAACAAACAACCGCCTGATTTTGTGACATCTTGCCCTGGAGTCGTTCCGGCAAAGAAGCAACGGGTTTGGTTGGACAGCATGTGGCATCGTGCCTTCACCCAACGGTGCGTTGTGCGGCCATTCTCAACCGGGGAGTTGCGTTTGGGCAACAAAATAACAGGTGGAACAAACAAACAAACAAAACAACAACAAAAATCAACAACTCAGAAAATGTTTGAAATAAAAGACAATCTGGAAGAAGAGTTCGCCCACCATCCGCGACGCGATGGGTTGCGAGCTCCAAACATTCGATGTATGCAATGTATACGAGGCGCCACCAACTGCGGAGAACACCCAAGGGTGATTTGTGCAAAATTTTCGGGATGTCGGTGTGCAATTGTGCGGGGGGTCGGGGTGATTATGTCGAAAACCAAACGCGCAAATTATACCCCCCCTCACTTCACTCGATTGCGGGTAGGTGTCCGAGACCTGGTGAGGGGTGGCTTGTGCGGTGCAGGGGAGGCAACATTACAGGCACACATAAATATGACCAAGTTCAAATCTTAGCGAATCCTTAGGGCAATGTCAACAAGACCCATCCGCCCCGATTCTGCGATGGTATGCGTTGGAAGAGCGATAGAATCATGTTGGGGGCTTCTGCCCCCAAGAACAACACCAACTTCCATCCAACCACCATCTCTTGGATTTCCTCAGTTTCGTTGTTGCTTTGTGCACAGCATACGTGTGTGGACATACGTGCGCTCCCAACAAAACTATTTTACTTGACCTGGGACAGGTTCCGCAAAATAAATGATGGCTCAAGCGAGACGAGAAGAGAGAAGCCCAACGAGGACCAACTGCCCGAAACACCCCCATCCCACAGGGGTGTCCAATTAGGCCAAACAGGCCCATCACGAAATGAGCCCCACACAACGGCTGGTACACTTCTCCCTGCCCCAGCCACAAGGCAACGCAGGGCGGGAGAACTTGGCCTGGCAGCAAGGAGAGTGGGGCAGATAGTGAACAGCACCCACCCGGCACGTCACACATCTGCAGGTAGGCACACTGCCAGGCACTGGGGGATGCAGCTGATGATGGTCGGAAACGGTTGCCGTATTCAACAGATTTGGGGGAAGCTGAGGCAAAGTGTCACTTCAACTCTGCCGCTCTTTCTCTACTGTTGATACTTCGTTTGATGCGTTGACGCTTCCACACACACTTACAAACCCACTTGCCTGATGAAGGGGGTGGTGTGTAGAGCACGTTTGGCAGAGCTGAATGACACTTTCCGCGCGAAAGTCGTGTGCGTAACTCTCCCACAAACTCTGTGCCGCTGTGTGTCAAAGCTGCGGCACTTTACAACCTTAGTTCGACCTTTGGTTTGAGAGCTCAAAACTGGCTCAGCCTTGGGAACATATCCCTCATCTGCATTTCTTAGTGAGAACAGGCCCTATTCAGCAGCGCAAAAGCCCCCCCCCCCCCTAGGCATACAGTGCAAACGATAATTATTATCGCACATATACCAGATACGATAATTTTCGGAAAATTATCGCATACGATAATTTATTATCGCATACGATAATCCATTATCGTATGATGCGATAATCCCATTATCGTATACGAACGGATACGATAATTATTATCGTATATTATCGCATACGATAATCCCATTATCGTATGTTATCGCATACGATAATAATTATCGTATCCGGTCGTATACGATAATGGGATTATCGTATGCGATACTTACTGGGTTGCACTATTCTTGAACACCACTGCCCTCGTCAGATTCCTTCACATACTCGTCCGTCATCAGGATTCATCGCCCCCCCCCCCCCAGTCCCTTCAACACCCTCGATGTCATCAGACATCGAGACAGAATTCGTCATCCCCCCCCCCCCACCCGCCCACCGAACAGCACAGGAACCACATCACGGACAGACGACCTGGCACGCCGCCCCCCCCCCCATCCCCCCTTCTAAATGATATCCATCTCAGTCTCGGATTCGTCCTCCTCAGAGGAATCATCAGAGACATAGTCCCTTTCGAGGGCTTCTGCGAACCGGTTGCTCTTGTCGAAGTAGCCGAGGAGGTCGCCGTTCCGCTGCAAGAACAGACGATCCGCGTAGGTCTTCGTCGAGATGTTCGACCCCCGCTTGGACTTGCGGGACTCTGCCGTCGAAAACACACTGTCGACCTGTGTGACCGACACAGGCGTGCGGAGCCAAGCCACCACATGTGGCGCCAGGATGGGGAACAGCTTCCTCCCCTTCTCCAGCCAGAACGCAATCGGGGTGTCGGTCTGCAGGGATTCGGCAGGGGCATTGAGGTACTGTGTGAACTCCGCCCAGCACTCGTCGTCAGCAAGGGCATGGAAATCCACGGCCCACACCAGCTGGTTTGTGATGTCGGGGAAGTCGTCGAAGTCAGCCATCAGCACGGTTTCCGGGTCGAAGATGAGCGCCATCTCGAACCTCGCCTTCGACGGCCAAGACTCCCAGGCATCCTTCAGCAAGGTGCGGATAGGAGCAGGATAACTGGTGTTCGTCACCACCTTCTGGTACTCCTCCGTGATAGTCCGCACTTTGATGTGCCCCAGACGGGCTTCCGGGTTCTGCACCCATCGCACGAGCCACAGCACCGGCTCCACCATCTCAGCCACAGCCACCGTCTCGCTGACGTGCTCTTCCCATGTTCCCTTCTGGATGTGCTCAGAGAGCTGCCTGAGAGTGAGTGGCTTCTTCTTCCTCGCCATCTCCACGCTGACGAACTGCAGCAGCATCGCACACCGGGTCTGCAGGTGGACTGTCAGGTCGAACATCGCTGCCCATCGAGTGTCCGAAGTAGAGGCGGGTTGCTGAGGGCTGGACACCTCCACATTGGCGGCGTGGGTGTCGTCTGTTTCCGCCACAAAGGCGGCAGCCCGCTCCAGCACCACCGCATCGGTATCTGTGACGTTCACGGATGGGAGAAGCTTGCGGAGCGCACGCACCGCTCCGCGGTCGAGAGCGGTGCGCACACGCAAATGAGTGTCACGGATGTTCGTTGCAGCATCATGCATCCTCTCCGCCCCCTGTGCCTGAAACTTCTTCCAACGGTGCCGGCGCGACTTGCACCCGAAGAACTGCGACACCAGCGTGCAGAAGGCATACGCCCGGGGGTATGACTGGCGCACTGCTCGCTTCAACGCTGCGTTGAGGTGGTGGCCCAGGCAGTAGATGCCCTCCTCCTTCTTGTCGCCAAACGCCTTGACGTTCACCGACCCGAAGTCAGCGACAACTGTACTGCGGGTAATGCCGTACAGTTCCCGCACCTCGTCAAGCACATCCCCGACGTCCTCTGCGTTGTGCACCTCGCCGTCACCACGCACTTTCGACAGGAGGAGCACTCCCCTGCCTCCCACGTAGGCGACGACCGACATGATGGCAAAGCCAAGATGCCGCAGGCCTGTTCCATCAACGCCCAACGCCACCGGCCGGCCGGTGATGCAGTCGCGGATCTTCTTCTGGATCTCCGCGACGAACAGCGGGGCCTTGCCCAGCAGCGTCCGGGGCTTCGGCAGAGGGGTGGTCATCGGCAGCGCAAGGATAGACGCCTGGTGAGGCGTGATCCCCGCAATCACAAGGGCAAGTGCCCATGCCTTTTGAAATGATGCGGTGGTCGTGGGATCGCTCTTCGTGGTTGAAACACAGGGGGCCGCCTGCACCGGCGCTTCCTTCGATGTGGTCTGGTGCGCCTTCGTGTCGGTCACGTGTTTCTTTGCCACTGTCGATTCAGCATGCTTTACGACGATGCTACAGAGGTTGCACCACAGGACTTCGTCCGATAATGTCCGGGGGGGGTTTGCATCAAGCAGCATGGTGCGAGTTTCGAACGGGAGGTCCTCCACCGACTTGATCGTGTAGGCCGCAGCAACTGTGGCGTCGTACCTCGCCAGTTGCTGCAGCCGCTGCCTGGCTGTTACCAAGGAGATCCTCTTCTTGGCAGCAGCCTCGTCTGCGGTTTCCTCCACCGTTTTTCTGAGTTTTATCGTGTCCAGGCGTTTCTGCGCGCTCTCCGATTTTCCCGCGGGCTTTGGTGCTGTCTTCTTGGGGGCTGGCTTCTTCGCTGCTGGCTTCTTTGGGGGTGGCTTTTTCACGGCCGCCTTTTTCGCTGAGGGCTTCTTGTCCTTCCCCCCCGTGACGCGACGGCGTTTCTGGTCCGGCTCGTCCTCATCACTGCCCTCTTCCTCGTCATCGCCGTCATCATCTTCCTCTGCGTCATCCTCCGTTGTTGTGTCGTCTTTTATCCTACGACGACGAGACATTTTTTGATCCCTGGTGTTTCCTGTGGAGGGTGATGGCGATGCAGTCACAACATAGCGATAGACACACGGGTCGAGAGCGCACACGCAAATGAGTGTCACGGATGTGCGTGGCAGTATCCTGTAACCTCTCCGCCCCCCTGTGCCTGAAACTTCTTCCAACGGTGCCAGCTTCATTGACAGGATGCCCCAGACAGACATAGTGCTGCGCATGTCATGGCACTATGTGTGTTGTGTCTGCCACCCATTTGTGAGGGACATTCTACACTTCTGAGTGAAGCCCCCCGTCACCAATAATTCAAAGAAGCAAAAATGGCAGCTTCCGGCTCCACTTTTACCACTTTTTCAATGTGTTCTGGGCTGATTTCTGGTTTTCCGAAAATCTCAAAAAAATTATCGCACCATTATCGTATATTATCGTATACGATAATATACGATAATGGGAGTACGATAATAATTATCGTATGCGATAATAATTATCGTTTGCACTGTATGCCTAGGGGGGGTCATAAGCCCGTACAAAACCAAAATTTTCGACATACCATCAGAGCCGCCCTAATACCTGATCTGACCTGAAAATCCGACCCATACCCCCCCGGAAACTGTCTGGGGCCCACTTGTGACACCTGATACGCACTTTTGTGATGATTTTTTGGGGTCCTAAAAAATGTACCTCAGTTTCGTACCTTGCCTTTGTACCTGAACCACTCCCGACCGCATTATTTCGTTCTTTGCAAGGGAAGGGTGTCACTACGCTCACTCAGCACGCCGAGCAACACATGCCGCGTGCCCAGGGCCTCGCAGAGGTGTCAGATGCTGCTGCAGAGGAGTACCTTGCTCGAAAGACGCTCGCCAAACGGGAGATGTGCGGGGTCTCGGCAGAGAGCGTTGTGGCAGACCTGCGTAAAAAGAAAACGGCACACGACATCGGTGAGGCGACATTATTTCGGGCGCTCCGTCGGGCTGGGTACATAGGAGAGCGAGTGGGACGTGGTGACGACAGATATATGCAGTGGTGCATCAACTGCACGCACGTGCGGGAAAAGCGGCGTTCCTTGCTAGCCAAGAAAGATGTCACCTGCACTCCTACTCCTCCCACTCCTCCTGCTCCTACCCCCACACCAACTGATGTGGGCAGTGAGAGTGATGGCAGCTCCAGAGCAGCAGATGATCTAGGAAGCAATGAGCGGGTCAGCCGGGCAGACTACCTCAGTCTGTACCGGAAGTACGAAGCGTTGCGGGCCCGCCACCACCGCCTCCAGGAGAGGACCCGAGGGTTGAGAGTAGGGTTGTACAACGCCAGGGGAGGGTATTCCCCTGGCGTTGAGACATCCCTGGCGACCTTGCGGTCGCACTGTGTGGGGGCTGAGTCGGCAGGCAGATGCCGATCCAATGACCTTGTTGAGTCCCCACATGGTACACTCTCATACGTGTTGTCGAGACTGCGTGGTGTGCATATCCTGCGGGGCGCAAATTACACAGCACAATCATAACCACTTCGGCTCTCAGGGCGTACAATATCTCAATCGTGCCTTCACAGGCTAAGATCGACGAAGCAAAAGCATCTACAACGCTGCCTACTAATGCCGATGCAGCCTCCCAGGCGTACGAAGTACTCACAATGACCCATATGCGATCGAAGTACTACACCCAGAAGGTGGCTGAACTCATTCTGCTGACGCAACAACACAACATTCCCACTAATCAGGTCAAGAAAGACCTTGCCGAGGCACTGGGGAAGGCAACATGCGTGCCACCTGAGCCAGAACCACCGCAGAAAAGGCAAAGAACGAAATATTGCGGTCGGGAGTGGTTCAGGTACAAAGGCAAGGTACGAAACTGAGGTACATTTTTTAGGACCCCAAAAAATCATCACAAAAGTGCGTATCAGGTGTCACAAGTGGGCTCCAGACAGTTTCCGGGGGGGTATGGGTCGGATTTTCGGGTCAGATCAGGTATTAGGGCGGTTCTGATGGTATGTTGAAAATTTTGGTTTTCGTACGTTTTTAGGGGGGCTTATGACCCCCCCTACCCCCCCCCCCCACGTTGTGCGCGAGATTTTACCTCCCCCCCCCCCCGCTGCAAACAAAATACCCATCCACATTTCTGCAGTTCTGAGCGAAGGCCCACATCGGAAATACTGCTTTCGCTTCCTGGGAATGGGTAGACACCACCTTGTCTGGCAAGTGTTAAAAACAGCTCCCAGACAACGTTTCGCTGCCGCACTCCGGCTGCCGATCCAAGCCCCATGTAGAAGTGTCAATAAAGTAGGGATCATGAAGGTGACAACGCTGATAACCCGAAAATGCTTCAGTCGTACATTCCTTTGATACGTCGCGACTTCACTCCGCTTCGTCGCTTGTAACAAGAAAAAATATTCCAGGGCAGTGTGGGGTACGAGCTGAATAGAGGCGAGAGCTGTGAAGTGTTTCGAGCACCCCCATGTCAGGAGGCGTGATGATTCCGATGATTTCGATGATTCCGAAAGAATCTGACCTGGCCACTGTAAGCCCCCGCGAAACGATCCCCCTCGCCCCTCCACCCTCCTCCACCGAACTTCTTCGCCTGGACGAGCAATTTTTGTGTCAACAAGACACCAGGAGAGTCAGAACTGGGGAGGGTATGGTGGAGGGCATGGTGGGGAGTGGGGGCAGCCGAAGCCTGTTCCCAAGAGCATCGCTCGGGTCGCAGGGTTGCTGTAAACACGTTGCCGCTTCCTGCGCCCCTCCCAGAGGAGGGCCACACAGCAGCAAATGTTCTTTGCCGCTCTGCCGAAAGAACCAAAATGGCGCGAGGGGGAGGGGGAGGGGGGTGAGGGGGAGGGTGCTTGAAAATAAAATGCATGGGAAGACTTCCCACTTCCAGGAGGCGCTGTGTGACAGCTAGGTTAGGGACGAATTGGGAAGGGGGGAGGGGAAGGATTGTCGAGAGCGAAGGCCAAAAAGCAATACTCCCAACACCCTCGAGGTGAGGAGGAGGGGGGGGGCTCTGATGAATCATTGAAAAAAATGGAGGGAGAACACATTAACAGCACCTGCATGGGGTGCCGTGTGAGGGGGGTAGGGATGATTGTAAGTAAGTAACGGTAAAAATTTCAACAAGGAAAAAAATATCGAGATCTGGAAAATGAATACCGCGGGCTCGTTTCTCACGATGTGGACCTTCGGGACACAGCACAGCGCCAGTCCACGACCCTGTACTGTGGAATGGGTGTGAACAGCAGCTGTATGTGGGGAAAATGGAGTGCCTCAACTGCAAGTTGATGCAACGAAAGGAGGAAAACTGTTTCCTCTGCTGCAGAAAGCCCCGGAGTTGCCACACCGGGCCAGGTGACTTGTTAAAAAGCCAGCTGTCGAAGGACCATCCGGTGCGGAGGGGGGCCGGAAAATCATCGTAGAAATGGGTGCGGAGCGTGAAACCAGTGCGCTGTGTCACGCATGCCGTTGATTCCTTCTTCTTTTGTTCGGACCGACTTCCATCACGAGCTATCAGGGCTAAACCTGCCCAACATTTTTTTTTGGCTGGCACCCCACACTGGGGAGGGTATGGTGGAGGGCACAAGGAGCAGTCAATGGGCAGGGTCCGTTCTAACGTGCAAACAAGCGAGCGCCCAAACAAAATAGGCGCCACAAAGTGTAGCACACCGAAGCGAAGCCCCACCGCAATGAGAAAACAAAAGAAAGGGGTAAAACAGGAGGAGGTACAGGAGAAGGCAACCAACATAAAAGATATGAGAACTGTCAGAGCACAAGCGATGTGCGGGGGTCCTGGCAAGATCCTGCCTGGAAAGCTCATGACAAGCACTCATTGGAAACAGTGGAGGTCAGCACAGTTGTGTCGGAAGGGCTGTAAGCTACACGATCACGTACGTGTCTTCTCGATAACTTTTTGAAGACGCAGACATCTAAGGGCGGCGTCGAAGGAGAAAGGATGAGGAGGAGGGGGGGGGGGTGAAAAGCTGTCTGACTCGCTGCTTTGGTGACTCACGATGATATGGTGGCATTGATGATGATGAAAACGGAGGCCCTTTCCACACCTTTTTGAGGACTTCCCGGCAAGGCAATCTGGTTTGCCATAGGGTAGAGCAGGTGCCAGGTGGATCCAAAGTGGGCATACTCTGCGGAAAACAGACAGGATCGCGGGACCTTCTTGAGCATCTGTTTGTGTCGGAGGGAAAAACAAGGAGAGGGGGGGGGAAGGGGTGAGGAAGAAGTGCCGAGATCTTAGAGAGAGTGGTTGTTAAGTTGCTGAAACGCTTCCACAATCTCGATCACATCTTGCAATGTCTTGGAATAAAAAACCCGTTCAAATCGATCAAGGCCAGCATGCGAGGTGGTGACAGGGCACATGAGGCGATGTATCACGTCCTTCTGTATCTCTTTTTTGGCTGGGACCCCCCCGGGCCACTTCATCTGGCCGGTTAGGCAACAACTTCGGGGAGCCATCCGTAAGGCGCCTCGTCCCTCAGGCAAGACAGGAACACCTGATGCTTGACCAGCGATTTGTTGAATTTTGAACGATGTTTGGGAAGAAAGACAGGGCTGTTGATTTGTGCGCCAAAATCAATCGACGACCAGGGGGGGGAAGGTGTTGTACCCAAGGCCACCCAGAAGGCGGCTGGACCTCCCCCCCCGTATTCAAAAGAAAGATATGTGTTCAACACACAGGAGCCCACACAAAAGAAGGAGGGGACAAAAAAAAGCAAATTCAACTCCACGCCGAAAGAATGAAACTGCGTCACAATGGACAAACCTGACCCTTCCCCACCCTTCGCACCTGGCCGGGGGGGATAAGGGAGACAGGAGAGGGAAAGCGGGGAAGGCAAGCGAGTGAGATCATCAGGGTTGGTGGATTCGGAATTTCCGATCCAAGGTACGAACAAAGGGGGGGGTGCAATGCCTATGTATTGTTCTCACCCCTCTCCTCCTCCCCCGCGCCGTGGGGGTGGGGAGGTGGGGTGGAGGCAGCGTATCAAGAAGAAGAGCACGTTTTATTTTTTGGCAATTTGACACGGCCAACTCGTCTCCACCACCGCAGGGCACGCAGCGGATTGGGAAGAGAACACAAAGAAGACCCGCCGGGGGAAGTTTCTCTCGTCGAGGAGAGAGGACGTGTGACGCTGTTGAGGCATTGAAAGACATTTGGGGAGCAGCGCGACAGCAGCACGCTGGCAGGCACTTGAGAGAGAGAGAGAGAGAGAGAGAGAGAGAGAGAGAGAGAGAGGGACAGAGAGAGATCATTGATTTTCCCGGCAAGTGAATTGCATGAAGATCGCATGCAGCTCCCGGCACACACGCCACACCCACCCCCCTGCGTGTGCAGTGCATGCCATTTGTCGTGGCACACACGAAGAAAACAAGCTCTCTTAAACGCTTCGCGATTGGCAAAAAAATAAAGGGAGAGGGGCCGCAGTGGGAAAACATCGTAAACAGAAGTGAGAGGTTTGAAGAGCAGTGGCACTTCACGTTGGGTGATGTTTTATCGCGGGGCATCCGTCATGCTGCAGGAAGAGACACAAAAAGCAATCCAGAAGAAGCTAGGGGGCTGGGCTTACATACCACTCAGAAACGGAGAACGGCATAGCGCACACACACACACACACTGAAAAAGCTGCCGAACAAGAGAAAGAAGAGAAAAGCGCAGGACAACAAGCGAGAGACGGGTGGGGGTAATGCTTCAGTACGATGCAAGGCAGAGGCACACACAGCACACAGCAAGCGCGCTCTGCCCTCGATTCAGGTTCGTACACAATAAGTTTCCACGCTAAAAACAAGACACAGAATACGCTGTACACACTGAATGGGGTCGGGGGGCGGTGTGGGTCTCGCTCAGTGCCCGCCCCTATCTCGACACTACAGCAAGACCCACAGGGCCCACTAAGGAGGAGGGTAGCTCGCAGAGGTGCCCCGAGGACTTCTTCAGACGACGAGGGGGTGGGGGGGTGGGAGGGGACGATGTTCTGGCCAGAACCGGGTTGGGGATGGGGGTGGATGGACCAAGAAGTCAGAGTTGCGGGCGAATGGTCCAGGTTTGTGAGTGTCCCGGAGGGGAAGAAACGCACGTAGATCACAGAAACACACGGTGCAGAAAAAAAATGCCCGTGAAATTCAGAACCGCGTCCAGAACCTCACAAACGAAAATCTGGCAGGAGTTTGAATAAAATGGTGGGATAAAATAAGTTCTTCGACACCCCCCCCGGCACATTGTGGCTCGGGAGGCGTGATGGAGGACAGGGTGGGGGGGGATGAGGATGGGGGGGTGTGTATAACGGTTAGCTCTGATAAGCTGTGCCCCCACCCACTGCACGCGTTAACAACTTCAGTCTTAGAGAGGGGGTGTCCGCAACAGGGAGAAATCTGATGCGGCCCGCATCACTGCACAACACACTGTCGTACACTCAAAATCAGATAAACACTCCTTGTTGTTCAACGGGGATCATGAACCCTGGCTTGAGAGCCGAAGGGAAATCAAACTATAAACACAACTGTTGATCCCGGGTGATTTTTTCCCCGTTGACGCTTTCACAACTGAGCACCTGACATCAAGGCAAGGTGCCACGCGGAGAGAGAGAAAGAGAGCACAAGGAAGAAATGAGCAAACAGCGCGCGAAACACTCTACCTGTTGCTGAAGTCACACACCACGCCTCGCTGAGGGAGAATCCACTGTACACACGGAAAACCGGTTTTTTAGAACTCGTACCCCCAGGGCCCTCTCTTTCATTGTTCGCCACGTCGTGTGGTGTTGGGCCCACTCTTGTGCTTCTGCTGTGGGACAGGCCATGGTGGAGTGCCCTGAACCGGATATTTTTTTTGGTGTCGACGATCACAGGCACTGCGAGAGCTAGGCTACCGCGCAGACCGGATTTTGTTGTGGGGGTGGGGTGGAGGGGAAGCAAAAACAATCTACATTGAGACGAAGATCTTGAGTCGAATAAATGCCACATTCAAAAACGGGATGTTGGGGGTTTGGGGGGGGGGGGGGGGGGGCTCGGTGTCTGGGGGCAGAAACCCCAGAGCCGAGGTGACGCGAATAAACAGCATTCCACACGATGGATGGGGGCTGGGCGGAGCGGTTGGGGATTGTGAAGTGGTTGGGGAGGTGGTTTCACTGAAAGGGGGGGGAAGAAGGGAGGCAGCACCACTGCTGAGTGGCACCGATGCATACAATCTGATAGAAAAGCTGTCGCTGTCAGCCCCACTCTCCCACTCACTCGGGTTTGGTGCATGCGTTGACGCTTCCACACACCCCCTCGCCTGGAAGGAGGTGAGAGGGGGCGCGGACCCATAGGCGAGTGACTGAAAGAGCCCGGACAAGCGCCACGTTCCTCCCACTGTGCGTGTCTAAGTTCGCTTGATAGTCGACAGACTCGCGTGAATCTCTCAGTGAGGTGTGGTATGAAACGATCTCCTCACGACAGGTCATCTCCTCCACTGTCCAGACGATAGTGTGGAGGCAGTGTGGCCAACCCAGCCGACACATGCCACAGAGAGGTTGCAATGACTGGTCCACCAAACACTGCCGGGAAACAGATTGCGCTCCGATCACGTCGCGCTCGAACTCTGCACCGCGAACGCCTGAACGATGTCAGGCACACAACTGTGACGGTCACACGACAGGCAGAGAGAAGGAAGGTTTCTAAATGATGAGATAGGGGTGGCATCCCTTGCCGTTATGTTAAAACCCTGTGCCTGGAATTTTGACCGAGTTAGATAAAATTTTCAGTGCAATCCTTCAGCACCTCCCCCCTAGATTTTTAGGTTTTCTTGACCCAATGGTCGAAATCTGCGACATAGTGGAAATCCCGGGGACATGTCGAATTCGAAAATTTTGGGTCAAAAAACCCCAGGGGGGCCCTTTGGTTTCACCCCCTGCTGGGGGGCCTGGTGGGCGTTCAGGTGTGCTGAGACGCTTCGGGTTCTGACAGAGTGCAGCAACGGTAATCAACCGTCGTGAACGTACTTTCGTGCCGGCATGGCTATCCATGGGCACCGTGGAATGTCGCCGCATCCGTTCCGATCAACAAGTGCCAGAGGTAAATCAGGAGTCCTGGTCCAGTGCAGGCACCTGCGCTGCAGGTACCCAAGGGACTGTTGGGCACAAAAATGCACACGCAAGGACATCAACTGACCGAGGCAATGCACCTCGCAGCCTATCGATTCGATTCGGGGCACCAAGCCTCACGAGCTGGTCACGCGATACCAGGTTACTCTGCGTGGCATATTCCGTGCAGCCGAAATGGCTTGGGCAGCAGTGCACAGGGGAACTTCTGCTGCACTGCGACAGGACAACCCAAGCACGTGCCGCGTACATCCGGAGGTGAAGTTGGATGAGGAAGATCAGTGGCTTCTGGGAGGAAGAGGGCGACCGCGTCCACGTCGCGGATACCACACTCAGCACACGAGCGGGCGTTGCATGAAATCCCCCATGTGTAAACAGGGGAAATCGGGCTTTTAGGGGATCCTGGTCAGGAATAAAAATTTCCACACATATTTTTCGACTTCCTGAGGCCAAAAACCGGTGTTCCTGGAACCAGATGTGGCATCTGGATGACATAATAAAAATCCAGAGTGCCTTAGAGGCGCGCGGGACATTTTTTTGGGGATCGTGGCTGGGGACCCCCTATTTTGGGGGATTTCCCGTAGGTGGAAAATGTCGATTTTCCAATTTTAAATCACTCTGGGGGCACCTGCGGGGCCATATTTTGCATTTTCAGACAGGGGACCTATACCCTACGAACCCGATTTTCGGGTTTTTTGACCATTTTTTGCCTTGTGCGAAAACGTGATATTTTTTGGACAAAATTCCAGGCACAGGGTTTAACCCTTTATTAACCAGCTACCTACCACCCCCCGTGTATATGTCACCCCCCCCAGGTGCAAAAATCGGGAGGGGGGTGACATGAACACACCTTTTAGGGGGTGACATAAACACGGGGGGTGGTAGGTTAGTGTATGTCACCCCCCGCCAGGGCCGCCTGGGGGTGACATAAACACACCCCTTTTGGGGGGTGACATATACACGGGGGGTGGTAGGTACACGTATATGTGTAGTTAATTCAGATTTTTTCACACTGGGCACTTAGGTGACTTCTACTAGGAATAAATGACCGATTTTTGTTATGGTGAATTGCCCTGTCGAAGTTCTTTTCACGAATCGTGGTGAAAAAAATTGGGTCGCCAGAGTGACTAAAATTGTTGCACGTGACAATTTTGCATTTTTTTCGAAAAACCGAAAAACCGTAATTTTTCGGTTTTCTCGCACTTGGTTTACCTTCGGCAGTAAAGTATCTTCTACTATGACTTTTTCAAGATTTTTTTTTATTGGGAACTGGGCGGATTCCAATGCGTCGCATCCTCGCAAAAACCGCACAGTTTTTGGGGAAAAAATGCACTTCCCCGGCCCAAAAGATTTCTGGCAGAGCCTGTCCAAAGAAAAAATTAGCCCGGCCAGAAAAAAAATTTTTTTTCCGGGAGAAAATATTTTCTGGGAAACGGCCGAAACAGCGCATTTCACGACAAATTTTTTTTACTACCGTATACGTAAATATTATGGAACGTAAATATTATGGAACGGGCCCATTTTTGGCCGGTCCGTTCCATAATATTTACGTTCCATAATATTTACAGGGCCAGTTGGGGACTCGGTGGTGAGGACGGCTTGCGTCAGGAATCGCGCGAAAAGTGCACGAGTAGGTCCCGTCAGGGACTCTGTATGCCGTCCGATCACCTGGTCCAAGTCCCCGAGTCGCAGAAAGCCCTGTAAATATTATGGAACGAAAAAAATCTGGAACGCCAACCCACCAGCGTTCCAAAATATTTACGTTCCATAATATTTACGTTCCAAAATATTTACGTATACGGTAGTTACGAGCGACGAAGCGTAGCGAAGTCGCGAAGTAACGAAGGAAATCGTACGACTGAAGCTTTGGATTAGCACCTCATGCCACTTCACAGGGCCTCAACACAGCCTTGAGACAGCAAGTGTGCGCTCAACAAAAAGTAGTCCGGAACTGTTCAGAGATGTACCGCCCTTGGAAAAAAAAGGGGAAAAAGGGCGCCCCAGGGGCACTTAGCCCTTTTTCGAAAAAGGGCTCCTGAGGGGCGAATCTACCGCTAAAAAACGGGCAAAAAGGGCGAAAAATGGCCGAAAAAAAAAGGGCGTTCCTCAAAAAAGGGCGGGTCAGGGGCGGAAAAATGGGGGTTTTCTGGGTGGGCTACTGGACTTTATTTGGGCACACAGAGGTGCCTTGCGCCACGTGGCGCACGGCAGCTGGCAAGCTGACCATGGCCAATTGGCTACGCACGAGGGAGGAAATGTAGATGTGTAAAGCCGCTTGGACTGGGCGGCAACCCGTGTAACGTGTAACAACAACAACCTATTTTCGCGAGCAGCCGAACGTGCTGCACCGTGCACAGGTTCTCTCACAGTGAGACCGTCGAACCACTCTCATCACTGGACTCCGGGTCAGCACCTTCCTGGAACCTGTTCTTCACATCCTTGTTGACGAAAAGCATTGCCCGCACGGACAGATTCTGTTCTGTGAGGCGGCGGCGCCTCTTGTTGCTGGTGAACACATGCATGCCAGAAAAGGCACTGTCAACATGTGTCACCACGCAACTCAGGCTCAGGACGAGATCGGCGAATGGTTTCAAAGAAGGCCAGTCCGCCTCATCCAGTGTGGACCAGTACGACCTGGCATTTCCAGCGAAAGAGTGCTTGTTCAGAGCCCACGTCTTGTACTCCTCTTCGACTGCCGGTGACCACCACAGGGGAAACGCAGAGCGCAGAGCGTCGACCAGCAGGTTCGCGTCCTCCACATGAAGTGTCACAACCGAAGGGTGGAGGAACTGCACACTCTCGAACATGGCGTGGTTCTTGTGGTTCTTGTAAGCATCTTCAATCTTTTTAGCCAAGCCGGTGGATGCACTGCGTTGCGATTCAGTCAATTCGACACCAGCATCATCAGCGACCTGTTCAGGATCGTTCAGAGAACGAACCAACCCGTCGAATATCGACTTTATCGACTCGATTTGGGGGCTCTTGCGTGAGGTGTCGCAGAGACGGTCGCTTGCCGATGCCACGGGCCGCAATGCAGCCTCCATCAAACGGATGTCGCACCACGCCTGGTCAACAGCCTCCCGAGGGCCGTTGAAGAGCTCCAGTAATTTTCTGGCAGACTCGCAGGCCTTGCTCTTGAAGGTGGCGCACTCCTCTGCCACAAAGCCCATGATGGCTGCCTGTCTCTCCGACACGTGAAGGACGTGACGATACGACGAGGTGTACCGAGTGCCGCCCGAGTTCACGAGGTTTTCGGCGTTGACCTTTTCGACAACCTCCACACCGAGATGGTCGATGACGTCCTGGATGGTCGACAGCGTGATGATGTCATCGGGTATGTTGTGTGTCCTCAGTTCCGCCCGGTACTCCTCCAGAGTATCTGCTGCCTTCTTCGTAGTGAACAGCTGGTGGACATGCGCATCCCGCAGGCTCAGCATCTTCTTTCTCAAGAGGTCATGAGGCGCCGCAGACGGGGCCTGCAGGAGCTTCTTCTGGAAGCTGAGGTACCTCTCCGCACGAGTTGTTGCCTTGAACATCATCTGCTTAGTGAGGAGCAGTATGTTGTAGGCAGCGGGCATGGTCTGCAAGAAACACCTGACGGCGTTGTGCAGGCAGTGCCCAACGCACCAGACAACCTCGAGCTTCTCTGTCAAGCCCTTTACTCCGGCGACGTTGTATGACGCCCGATCCAGGAGAACATACCGGGCAGAAGGGAACTTCTCTGCGACACGGGCAAGGATATCGTGCATCGCCCCGGAGGTGATGGTGGTACCATCCTCCAGCCAGAACGTATCCACCCACACATCCGAAGTGACGGCCCGCACCCCGACAATCTGGTTGCGGACGGAGGTGCCGTCGATAGCCACCCCTGTGGAGCGTTTGACAACAGCATCCACGAATGCCAGGTCCTCCTTGAGAACCTGCGCGAATGATGCACTGATGCGCTTGCATTTCGGGAAGGTCTCGAGGATATGACGACGGATAAACACCGCCATCCAGGATGCCTGGGTGTCTGTGAGGCCACCGTACGCACATGCAGCGGCAAAATCCTTCTTCATGGCCTGCAGAGAAGAGCCCCCCGCTGACGTGACACTCGGGACTTTCGTCGGGACACTCGGGACGTCGTCGGCCTCGGCATCGGTGCTGTCAGCACCATCATCATGACGCCTGCAGGCGTCATCATCCTTCTTCTCCGCAGGCTTGCATCCCTGGTGGCGGGCCGTCCTGGCGTGCGCCGAGAGGGCGTCCATGTGCACGACTTCACGCATCTGCCAGAATGGGAAGGACGTGACAAACAAGGCAATCAAGGACCATACCTTCTCGCACCAAGTGTCAAAAATGATCTTGTCCGCAGGATCATAGCCTGCTGCGATCAGGATGTCGCGCATCGGCTTTGCGGTGATTTCCCGCACTGTGCAGAGGGTGTACCCCATCTTCTCCAGGGCGGCGCGGTGCTCCTTCCACACGAAGGCCGGGGTCACATTCGCCTTATGCGACCGCGTATTCTTCGCAGGGCTCTTCTCTAGCTCTTGCGACAGCTGGCGCGCCGGGACAGCCACCGACGTGGCCTTCTTCCCCGCTGGCTTCTGACCGGGCTTCTTGGCTGCTGCCTTCGTCGCAGTCGGCGTTGTCGGTTCCGCAGGTTTTGGTGCTGTCGAAGCCGCGGGAGCACTCGCAACGACTGTCGATCTCGCACGCTTATTATCGCGGGAATTGGCTGGTCGCTGCCCCTGGCTGCTCGAGGTTCTCTTGCCCGCCGGCGGCATAGTTCTGTGCCGTGTCCTGTCGGATGGTGAATTTAATTACAACCCCGTGTAATTGTGATTGCATACGCGAACGAAGGAAATTGCAGGACACGCTGCTCACCGGAGGGCAGCATCAGCACCACTTCGGCTATCCGCGTGGTAGGAACACAAGGCGGAGCGGGGATGCGAGGGGTGGTGCTATGGGCGGAGGACGCGCGTCTGACCGCCGAAGTGGATATGACCGGACGGTACCGCGGCGCACGGGACTGGTGGACTTCGACGGATCGACCTGAAATGACGTGGACCGGTAACAACGAGCAGGCATCACTCGAGCTTCCACACCTCAAACGACGTGGAAAGTGCTCAACGGGCGGGCGGTCCTTCTTTTCCGGGTCACCTCGACGGCCTCCGACAGCGGCAAGGACGTGCTAAGTGTTGGACCACCTTCATTTGGTTCGAATTTTTAAAATGTGGAAATCGTGGGCAAGCAGCAAGTACTGTGCTGTGGGGGACAGAATCGACGTGTTTCTTTGAAGAAACAACAACCTGCGGGTTACCTCTGGGGTCGATGTCCAAAGGGACGCGACACCAAGGGGGTGCCACACCGCTCGTGTTGGGAATTGGGTTTCTTCACCTTCGGTGAAGGCGGAGTGTTCATATAAGCAAAATTTACGTACACAAGCAGCGCTCAACCATACACCAGCAAACCAAGCAGGTAGCTGCCGAAGGATCGGTTCGTGCACCTGAGTCTGTACTCTATCTGATCTATTCCGGCTTTTCATGCTTGTCCTTTCAGGCCGGAGGTCTCTCTCTCAAGGCATGTAGTCATTCTCCCTTTGCCACAGACCAGTGGGAGTGTGTTTATGTGGAGTCACCTAGAGTCACAGTTATTCGGTGCCACCACGAGAGAGAGTCCAGATTCAGACCGTGTGTCATCCTCTTCCACGGCCAGGCAGAGCTTGCGCGGGGGCAAGATGGCTGAGTTGCCGGGCGTCTACAGATGCTCCACACACACGACGAGCGCCAGCAGGAGTACTGGTTTCCGACCGATTCCCGACCACCTCTAATTCCACAAGGGCGCAGGCAGCCATATGGGGGTTTTCATTCCATTCCCAGACATCCGAACATAGTCACCTAGGGGGGCCACCACGCAAGGCCGCTGACATGCACAGTCTCACGCCGCTTTGTGTACGTAAATCTGCACCCAAAGTTGCCCTGCCCCACCGCCCCCCAACCGCCCGGTAGGTAAGACCCTCGGGGTGCTGCATCCCCATCATCGGGTCACCTAAACTTTCGGCAAAAAAGCACTCCGTCTTGAATGTTTATTTTACAATTCTGAAAAAGAAAAGCAGCGAAAATCAAGGCAACAAGGCAGCAATGCGATGGGTGCATGAGCTTGCATGGGGGTGGGGGCAGAGGGCGGGGCCAGGGCTGGGGTCAGGGGAATGGGCTGTTCAGTGGAGGTTCTGAGTACGGCCGCCAAGGCGTCTTCTGCCTTTCCGGCTCTCATTACTCACAGATGCAGAATCCTTAGGAAATCGATAAATTTTGGCCGCAAAAAGACGACACCACCGAAAAGTCACCCAAAAACGTCGAGAAACCTGTTTCTGGGCCTATTTTGCACCCAGAAACACGTTTTTGAGCCTCTGTGAAAAATCCGATTTTTTCACATTTTTCGCGATTTTCGCATTGTCCTCGCCCAGCCAAAAATCGATTTTTGGCTGGGAAATGCAGGGAAATGCAAAAAATCAACGAATTACGCCGTTTTAACCCCTTTCGTGCACTTTTTGGTCCTACAAGGGGGAATATGGGGTGTTGGGCCCCCCTACGACTTGTGTTTTTTTTTGGCTGAGGCGCCCCTGAGGAGCCCCTGAGGCGCCCCTCAGGAGCCCTTCAGGAGCCCCTGAAACGCCCTTTTTTTTTCCAGGGGCGTTTCAAGGGCGTTTCAGGGGCTAAGGAAAAGTTTCACGGGCGAAACGCCATTTTTGACCGATTTTTTCCCCGCCCTTTTTCCCCTTTTTTTTCCAAGGGCGGTACATCTATGGTTCTCCCACAGTTGCTGGACAGGGTGTCTATAATAAAGCGAAAGGAGTACGATTTTTGAAAAAAGTCCAAAATTGAAAAATTTTCCTGCCGAGACCAAATATGGAGTCCACCTATTTCCAGGTTTTTGGTGGTTTTTGGCCACCCGGGGGTCCTGCATCTGTGGCCACAGAAATGGCCTCGAAACACCCCCAGGCACCCAAAAAACGTGTTTCTGGAAAGATATGTCCCAAAACTGCCCGAAAGTCACATCTGGGTCTGGTGACCCGACCCCACAGACCCTGCATTTTACACCTTTTTCACCGGAATATTGGGTCAGCAGGCAAAAGTCGAATTTTTTGGATTTTTTCAGAAAATCTTGGCATCGTGGAATGCGCTGTACCCGTTCTGCCCGAAAAACGCATTTTTCGGACTTTTTTCTCAGATCTGGGGGTCTGGTTCAGATGTGTGGTTGGGCCCCATAACCGCCCAAAAATATTTTGGGTGGTCATTGCGAGTGGCCGGCCGTGAAAAAAAAAATTTTTTTTCTCAAAAAAAAGTTGATTCTCGGATCGTTCTGAAACAACGCAGTTCACCATAAAAAGAAATTCTGATTTTGGTGTAGTAGAAAATTCCTTACTGGGGGAGGTGGTCAAAACCCCAATTTTTGGGTGATTTAATTAGGACCCCCCTGGTCAATAAAGGGTTAATAAACAGGGCCTTGGGTAGGCCTATCATGCAAAATGTAATGGCACACATGCACACCGGAAGGTCTAAGAAATGTGATGAATTGCGGGGAGAAGGGTTTGGGCGGGGGGGGGGATGTACTTTGGTTGCAGCAAAGTTGGATCCTCGGCGCACGTTTTGTTCTTTCGAAAGGGCGGACGAGGGAATCGCACAGTGGGGCAATGGTTCGTAGCAGCGGTAACTATTCGTATCTGGGGGCCAGTCACCCCCATCACCTGACGCCAGGAACAGACAGCTGCATACGCATTGATGGAAATAGAATATTCGGAAAGTGCAGAACGCGGATTCTCTGAATTCTACGAACAACGTGTCGTATCATGAACCCACTGACACCAACACCACACACGCTGCACATTACTTGTCATTTGGACTCAAGCAACAAAACGAAGGGGATCTGAAGAGTGCGGGGGAACGGATGGGGCGAAGAGGCACACGCAATGCCACTGCGGGGGAGAGCCGTACTCACATAGAGATATGTGAGGCATGCCGGACACACCGACTCCCACCGCCGTGCATGCACACAGGCACCTCTCTGCACCTCCGCCCCACCCCACCCTCCTCCCGAGTCCGGACGGTGCACTGGAAGTCGAGCCACGAGGCACCCACCCAAGGGTGGCAGTGCTTCAGCGACGGCAGGGGTAGAGGGGGATGGGGACGAAGAGGGGATCGCCGCTTGTGTTATTTTCACAACGAAAACACGAAGCGGCTGGAGAGGGATTGTGAAGGCCGGTCTTCGAGCGTCCAGCAGGAGATGATTGCATGCATAACGCATCATTCCCCAGTCTTGAGGAAGGCTGTGCGGGTTTGTCATGAGCTCGCAGATGGGCGCGGTTTCGATTGGCCACTGACCTCACCGTCTTCGTGTGGAGGGGTGGGTGTGGGTGGGGCGATCTTCTTTGTTTTGGTGTCGCCAACCACCCACCAAGCTGGGCTTCTCTGCCCCAGGGTCTGAGAGAACAAATTTGGTACACACCAGCGACAACAAGATGTCTTGGGCTTCTTTTTCGGAAAAAAAATACACAGTTCGGGGATGCAGAAGACGGCCGGCAATACCAAAAGCTGGGCGATCGGGCCTTACCCTCTGCATCTTCCCGGACACAGATACAGCGCATGACGGCAAAACGGAACCTGGCCTGTCATTTAAATTTGCTTCTCGCTTCGTTCGTCCAGGGGCACAGCAGCGTGGGTGATGACAAAATTAACTTGCTGAGGTTTGCCCAGTTTCCAGTCTCTTTCAGTGGCATTCCCTTCGATTTTTTCCACAGATTTTCTTGAATTCCGACAAGGCCTCGTGCACAAGAGCCCTGCCGCATGATGTGTGAAACGTGAGCGCAGACCATCCCGTGGTGTGACAGAAAGAACCGAACCGGCGGCGTGCTCATGCGCAGTATAGCGCTCTGAAGCAAAGAAGTTATAAAGTCCGCCGGATCGGTTGACAGAGAGGTGAAGACATGCAAGACGTGTCGAGCGACGCCCTCCCTTTCGTGGTGGGTTGTGATTGTGCCGCGTGGTCTGTCGTGAAGTGTACCACCCAGCAGCCCCAGGCACCGTCGCCCCCTTGCGACAGGCGTATCCCGGCAGCCACTTCCTTACCCACTGCGAGCAATGGTGGTGCGGTGTGCAAAAAAGTGTCACTCCAGTCCTCCCGCCCTTTCTCTGCTCCTGTGTGGACGCTGCGTGGGCACACCCACACAACCCTCTCGCCTTGTCGATAGAGGGTGCTGTGCAGAGCACGGTGCGTCGGACTGGGCACTTTTCCGCTCGAAAATTGTGTGCGTGATGAAGAAAACTCAAAAGGAAAAAATGCAATAAAACAAAACCAGGGTAAAAGATAGGGTTCCGGGCTGCGCGCCGAAAACCGGGGGTAATCGGGGGTAAAATTTCGGCCATTTCCCCAAATGGAAGTTTTTTCCCTTCCCACAACACCCCACCCCAGCAGGGTGGCTCCTCTGCGGGTGACTGACTTCGCCGCCCCTGCCAGGTCCGAGAGGAGCGCGCTCCTTCTTGGCGTCAACGCGAAGGAGCCAGTCGATGAGGAAGGCGTTCTTGAGAGCATGGTGGTGTTGAAAGCACCGCAGGTTGCCCTTGCGGACTTGGTTCTGGACATGCACAGGCCACAGGGGTGTCTGGGGGGCGAAGCCCCCCAGCCGCCGGAGGCCACGGTAGTGAGTATCTGTTCATCTGGCATACGATCCTGCCTCCCGAGGGCGGTCTGTATTCCATTCCCTGATGTTACCCCAAAGGGTTTGGGGTGACTAAAGACAGGCATACGGCACAGGGGGGTCTGGGGGGCGGAGCCCCCCAGCCGCCGGAGGCCACGGTAGTGAACAGCTGATTCTGCTCCATCGTCGCACGCCGCATGTAGTCAACGTGCACCTTGTGCTCAACAGGTTCGTCGGGCTAACGCCTGGGGCGGGCACTGCGCTCTTGGCCCCGGCCTCCTCTGGCCAAAAAGTACCCTGGAATAGTACCCGGACAGAATCTCAGGAAAATCCCGGTGGAAAAAAAAAAAGAGGCACCCCCGGTTTTTCGGGGCAAAATCTCAAAAACCGGGGCTAAGCCCCGTTTTTCATAACAGTATCTTAAACACTGAACAAAACTACTTGACCGAGAGCGGCTCTCAGAGAGGGGCGGGGCAAAATGCATGGCCGTGGCTCGCGTCCCAGATAGATGCGGAACGCAAGAACCACCGCAAGCACACAGCCGCTGCTTTTTGTCAGGCCGCCCCTGAGGAAACATTGAACAGAACTACCCCTCGACCCTTCACTCTGCTGTACAAAAGCGGGGGATACAACATCCTTTCTGTGTTGCGCTTGACACGCTCCGGACACAGAGCGAAGGCCGAATGGGAGACACATGAGAGGGCGAGAGGGACAACATCCCTCTACCAGCCCAAAGCACTCCAGACACGTCATGACGTCATGGAACAGCAGAAGCAACCGTGAGGCAATGCAAGGCAGCCAAGGCAACCCCTTGAGGGGTGCAGGCGGTGGTGTCGGCACAGAAAGAATCCACCACTTCAAACATGCGTGATGGGGGGTGTGGGAGAGGGGGTGTGTGGGAAGCGGACATCGCTTCCTGGGAGGGGGGTGGGTGGGGTGCAGGACACTGCCACCCACACAGCTGCCGCCACGAACATGGGGTAATCATAACTAGGGGGCAGGAAGCGAAACCTGGGCCGGGCCCATTGCTGGTTGGTTCGTTTCCCACAACAACAACAACAACAACACACACACGCGGTGTTCGTTTGCTTTTTAGACGGCAGTCTGGCGGATAGGGGCCCAACCTATGCTGGCGGCACACTAGAGGCAATTCACGACAGGCGTTCCTGTCCTCTCAACACAGTAACTGTACAGTCGATCTGTCTGAACAGAGAGAGGAGAATTGCCCATCAAAGCCTCTTCAACAGCTCGTCAGCAGCAGATCAGGAGATGGCTGGTTAAGCAAGGCAGGCTTGCAGACCACGCCCAAGGAGTTATGGGGCCGTTCGCTGCAAAGCCGGGAGGGGGAAGTTAGATTTTGACAAAAAAAATAAGCTAGTGGGAGGTGCGGCTGCACACACACGCTGAGCCGCAACGTACAAAAGGGATCACATTAAGCGTTAAGAGAAAGCCGAGGGGGGGGACGCAGGAGGGTGTTCTGCGGGGCGGGCTTTTTTTAATGGGGGGGAAACAACCCCCTGCATGGTGGGTACACAGACAAAAAGGGGGGCACGTCGGAAGGCCACCCCGATGGCTCGGATCCACATGGGGCAAATCTCCATACCAACGGTCTCAGGCAACACAGGTCCTGAGTTGGTTTCTGCTGGGGCGCGATACGCCGTTTTTGGCACATAATTCGTTCGGGAGGAATTCCACATTGAAAGCCGCAGGGAAAAGCCATGGGGTTGGGTGTGAGTGGATGTGTTAGAAACCCACGCCACTGCGGAGGACATTGCCGGAGTTATAAAAATGGGGGGTGTTCGTCGTTGTGGTTATCGGGTTCTTTTATCGGAACGTCGCTATTCACGGCACAGCGGATAGCGACGCGTGTTTGTGGGGGGTGGGGGGTCCCACTGTCTCGCCTCGTCTTGGAGGCATATCACAGGCACGCGATTGTCTTGTGCTTCCATCCCGCACAACACTGGCGGGAAGGCACGCTACATGTCACATTCAACCTATAAACACAGTTGCGCCGACACCCACTGGTCGGGCGCCTCGCCAAGCCCTCTTCACGGGGAGCTTTGAAGAAATCAGAGAAGGGAGGGGATCTGGTGGTGCCGAAAAGTCCAAAATTGCCTCTTCCGCGCACGTTATGAACAGCGAGCGGTGCTGCTGCGGTGTATTTTACCATAGTGCAGCGCCCCAGAACCTACCGGCTCGCAGCCGTGTTGGATGATGGGGGCTCCTGCAAGCGCCTGCCCTCTTGGAGATGGATCCCAGTCGGGGGGCAGTGCTGCTTGCCAGCCCCCAAGATGGCCGACTGCGAGGTGGGCCTTTTTGTTCGCCGCTGTGCGGGAAAAATAAATGAAGCAACAGCATTGCGCAGTTCCGTGCGCGATTCATGCAGACTTTGTGAACAGCGTTTACGGCAACCTCCACAGGAGGGGGGGGCAGGGTCTTCCGCTACACCCTGGTATCATTCGGCAAGCATTCAACGCCTTTCGAACACAATGGGATCAGCACCAAAGCAAGGACAACACAGCCTCGGGGGCCCCCCTCTCTCATGCCCCTCTACTGCATTATCGGTACAAGGCTTGGCGCAAGCACAGAACCCCCAGGGCTGCCGCTGTGTCCGGCCATACAGCCAGGTGGTGCAAGGCAGCGCCTTTCGGGCCTGCTGCGCCGTGACAAACGATCGTGAGAACAACGCTTCACAAGCTTGCAGGTCTGGCGTGCGGAGCGCTGCCATGCAGCGCTCCTTGCTCTTCTGTGTGTAGGTGTGCCCACCACTTGCCTAGGCCTGGCTAGTGCTGAACAAACCACTTCCCGCAAGCCCGTCTGCGCATTTGCCGAATGTGCTCGATCCTCTTCCCGGCGGTCCCTGGGCAGGGCAGAACGCGCCAACAAGAGGGTTTGCTGTTAAAATGGGGGTGACTTGGGTTGACATTGGTGGGTAACGGACAACTGAACTCGTGCAGCGCACCTCAGGTACAGGGGGGGCAGAGGCGCCCCCACCGCCTGTCGGTGCATGCCTGTGATGTTCCGGAGCCCGAGGGGGTGACGTTGGGGCCAGGGCGGGTTAGATTGGAGAGGGGCAAGTGTGCCTGGAGCAGATCGGAGCAAATCAGATGCAGCAGTCAGCGCCGCAGGCATCTTCATCGCATTCGCAGCGCGAGGGAGGCAGCGCACTGCGGTCGTTACACACAGACGGCTTGTTTGGGGCCCTCTGCAGCACACACTAGCAACATAAAGGGGAGAAAGGGATCCAAAGCGAAACGGCAGGCAATGTCGTCAATAGTTCATTTGAACTGTTGGATGGTCACCATCGCGTCGTGTGTGGCCAGCCACGCTAGGCCCATTAGGGAGATGATCCATCAGAACCTCAGAAGGGTGGAGACGGGAAAAAGGGAAGCAGCCTGTCGCAGGCCTGCGGGAGACATGTGCGACCGGTGTTTGAGCGGTTCTGTTTGACCTTTTTCGTTGAGTTGGGGTGAGATCTTGAATGACCTAGGTCCTTCGTTGGATTGATTCTGATTGAGTTTAGCAAAGCAAATCTGGGGCTAGAGAACCAGGCGGAGCAAAGGCTGCTGGGGTTGAGGGTGGTTTAGAGAGTAGTGTGACCCGCCGTGGTTTGCAACGAACACATCCAACGGCGACAAGCAACGAAATGAGAGGGTGAAATGTAACTGCGATCGGGGTGTTCTGGCCAGAACGTTTCCATGGGAATGAGGGCAAGTGGGTGAGGGTGAGATGCTAGAAGCGAACAGTTAGGGAATCAAAGAAAATGAAGAAGAAAAAACGTTTTCAAAAAACAGTAACAAATCTCTCGGACTCGGCAGATTTGGCGCCTTCAAGACGAACTTACTTAGCACCCTCCCAGGGGGGGGGGGGGTGGGGGGGTGGGGGAGGTGCACGCGAGACATAAACAATGCATCAAAGCGGGGGTGATCTGGGCCCTGTGTGAAAGGCCCAAGAACCACCCCCTTCCGCTTTCAGTCACCATTTCGCCCTGGGAACACATAAAAGGGGGGGGGAGTGGTGGCGAAAAAAACGCGAAAACATCACCTTGAGAGTTCCGGATAAAAAAATAATATGCGATTGGGGGGAAGGCTGAGATCCCCCCGAATCGCGGGAGTGTTGTTTGGATTCTTGTTGGAGTAAATGGAGCCACCAGGCCCCCAGGCAGAGAGAGGAATATCCGGCAAAAAAAAATAGCAACCCGTTTTTTCCCCCCCCCTCTTCAGTGTTTTCCCGATCATCAAGAAAAAAACGGGGCTCATGATGAGGTACATTTTTTGGGGGGGTGTGAAAAAAAATTTCTCGCGCTGATTTTGTAAGTATGCGCAGTGGTTTCCCGAAAATCCATAGGGGCAGGGGCTTAGCTTGGATTTTGAGGTTGGGGCCGAAACTCGGTCAGACTCGGTCACAGTACACACACAGTTGATTTGCCCCCCACCACCCCGTTCACCCAGAAGAATGTCACCCCCCCCTCCTCGAGGGGGGTGCCATTCTCTCGGGGTACCCTAGGTACCTCGCAAGAGTGGCTTCGGGGATACCCTGTGAATATTCGCGACATTCCACGCCTACAAAGAGTACAGTTGCAAGGCTTTCGCTCCTCAGTTGGCGAAGCCTGGTAAAGACAAGGCGGAGCTTGGAAAACAAGCGTTCAACAGAAGCAGTGCCCAGCGGAAGGACAGATGCAAGCTGGAGTAGCTTGCATGTTGCTGGGTACGTGAGAGCGAGGTTTCCCGAGGTAAACTGCTGAATAACCTCCTGCAGATCACGCAGGCCCAACCTCCGAATCTCGGAACAGACACCCGGGCACTCTTGCAGAAGGGTAGTCTTGTGCGCCTGTGCCCACTTCGGTGGGTGTGCTGGGGCATTGAATTCCGGGCAAGGGTACGCGCCAGTGATCCCCGGGAGAGGTGCCATGTAGTGGTCAGCGATGTAGCCCAGAGCCTCCTGCACCTGCGTGTCCACCATGTTGCCGGGAGACGGAATTCGAGACTGCTGACGTTATTCTTAGGCTAGCGACGAATACGGGACAGAAGGAGAATGGGGTGTTCGCGTTCCGCTCGCACGCGTGCTTCACCTCCTGTGCTGCTGCACCCCAAGAAAAATCCGCTTTTTTCCCCGGAAATTTGTGCTTTTTTTTTTTTTGGGCTGACCGAGTTTTTTTCCGGGTTTGGCTGAAACTCGGTCAGCTGACCGAGTTTCCCCCCCCAAGCTAAGCCTCTGCATAGGGGGTCTAGGGGGGTCTGGGGGGCGGAGCCCCCCAGCCGCCGGAGGCCACGGTAGTGAACATCTGTTGCGTTTGGATGTCATCCATGGCATGTAAATGCTGACCACAGGTCCTATGAGCAGGCACTGCTGGCGGGAGGAAGTACACCGCCTGTTTTGATGCCTCTGTACGAGGCCTGGCGCTCCAGTTCGCCCTTCTCTTCTAAGAAGGTGTCGCAGTCAGTTCTTCGCATTTGCCCCCCTTCCACCACCAAAAAACTGAGAGAGCTTTTTCTGCATCTAATTTTTTTTTTGCGGCCTGTGTGGCTGTCTTCGTCGTTTTTCTTCTGCGACCGGACATCCCCTTCTGGAGACACCGATCTACACTATGAACCGCTAGCTGATGCTGGAGCTTTCGGGAGCCTCTGCGAGTGGGTGGCCACGTTTTCTTTGGTGGACGCATCCAAAAGGAAATAAAGAAATAAAGAACCCGAAAAGAGGTCGAGGCACCCGCTCCACACCAGCATCTTGGGGCTGGGGGTTCTCAGTTCACACAGGTGAGGATCAGTCCTCTGTGAGGCGCTTATCCTGAAGACGTTCCAGTTCCCCAGTCGGTCTCCAGAAACTCGGGCCGCGTCTGGCGCTGTATCGCCTCGGCGGGGCTGTCGTCCCTTACAGTCTTCTCTGTACGAGGTCATCCACAGGCTGCACACCTGCCCCGCGGCTGTGTGGCAGTCTTCGCGGAGTGCAATGCGAAGGTCTGGCCTGACGTGGTGTGACTATTTAGACTCCAGGTGTCTCCACCCTTCCTGGTCTGGGGAGCCTCGGTACCCAAGCCGTTTTAGGTCATGCTCCGGACCACGGCCGTGCTAGACTCCTGGTGCAGGCACCCGTCATGGTCCGGGGACGGCCCCCCCAGGCAGTTTAACGTCTTACCCAGGACTTTTTTTTTCCCTCTCAGGGGCCACGATCCCCCCCTCGTCAGCAGCACACGCCACAGTATTCTTTTGTTTGGTTTCAAAGCTTCTTGTGGGTATTTTTTTTCGTGCAAATTTTTTTCGTTCAAAATTCTCATCTTTTTTGAGACCAGCAGCGCATGCCCTTCATACCCACTCCGTGGTATGCCCTCGCTGTCCCAGGAACCACTTTAATTCGGTGTCGGCAACCCCACAGCCCTGACGTGCGCGAGACGGCCAGGGAGGTGATGCACACAATGCCACTTTTCTCCAGGGGTTAATCCGAATGGAACCAAACGGATCCAAGTCAGGCCAGGCAGTTCCCCCCCGTCTCTGCAAGCAGGCATAACACACAATCCTCACGCGACCCAATCGGCGTCATCGCAAGGAGTACAGTCTGGCCACGCCCTCCCGTTCTGAGATGTGCCTGTTTTTAAACCGCTCCTCCTAACAACCCAGTCCCCCCTTTCTGATTGTCACGAGCGGGCAGCGGTATCACGCAGGCACACGGAGTGGAGCGGTATGCCCCTTGTGGAGGTTCCCTGTGGCTTTTGGCAACACGCATGTCTGGGTCTGGGATCCAACCATCCATCTTGGCGAATCAGTTGGGCGACGAGGAGACAGAGGACTTGCGAGCGACAGGGGTCAGGAACCCGGCAATCATCGAGACACCCAGGGCGTTGAACCGGGCCATGCTCTCTTCGAAATTGCCGGTGTCGGTGCTGCGGGTGGAGTGGCCCGAGGAGGAGAAGTCGCTGGGCAGCACGGTTGGAGACGGGGCGCACATCACAGTCTTGGCGAGGGAGCTGTCCTCAGAGCCAGCGTCCGATCCCGTCTCGTAGTCAATCATCCCTTCGACCTCATCAGCAATCGTCGAGAAGTCCTCAGATGTCTGATACCCAGAGAAGTCGCGCTTCAACGCCTTCATCGCCTCGGCGGACTCGACGGACCAGGAGGGGCGGGGAAGGCCCTGGGTCATAGACATGTGCATCTTGCCTGCGGCTTAAACGCCCTTTGCCACAAAGAGGGGGGAAGGGTGGGCAAAGAAGAAAGGGCGCGGGAGAGTGGGTGGGGGTTTGGTTGGTTGAAGTAGGATACGGAAGGATGTTCAGCTTGGGGTGTGCAACAAATAAAGCACGATGTGTCTTGTCACGCCAGCAATAAAAAGGGTCCCTCGGGATGGGGGAATGGCCTTGTTTGCTTGTTGGAGAGTATGCGCGACACACAAAGGATGCGTTGCCTGTCGGATGTGTGGTGCATGTGTGTGTGGTGTGAGTGAGGTGATCGGTGTGATTACTCTGTGGGGCCCCTTCGCTCAGAAACGCAGACCAGCGAGCCTCTCAAACCTCTCAAAACCTCTCAAAAGAGGATGACAAACTTGACACACTTTTGACACACAGCGAAGGCCCCTGACACAACTCCAAAAAAAACTGACATGGCCATCGGTGACCACATCATGGAGCGTTGCCCTGCTGCGCAGATAGGTCGACACTGCTCTGACGGAGGGTGGTTCGGCACGTGGCCCATGCTCCGCTGCTCGGGTCAGAGCCCATCTGCCGTTCCGCAATACGTCGCAGCAGATGTCCCACTCGAGTTGGAGATCAACTCCAGCGAATATCAAGCGCTGTGTTCAGGCTGTTACGAACAAGAATTATTGAAGCTTCCGCAGGGAGGCCAAGGCGCGAGCGCCACGACACAAAGTCAGGTGTTTGAGTTATCATCATCAAGCGCTTCCGCAGGCGCAGCCGCTGGAGGGTGGGATTCTGCTGGAAAGGGAAGGGCATTCGCTCCAATGCACTGCCGACTGGTGCATTTTCTGATGAATTGCCCCCATTTTACTGAGGATAACGCGAAACTCTGCCCGAACTCCGGGTTGCCTTGCCGATTGGGAAAGACACCCCCCCCCCGAATAGCCTGACAACTACCAGAATCAATGCGACGAGGCGGGGCAGGGCGAGACGGAGGGGGCGGGTGGGGAGATCTGCATCCTACGTATGCGCGTTGCGTGTTTCGTTCAACTTCCCTGCCACCCCCCCCACCCCCACTTCTTCGCCACCCCCGCCCCCGACGCACACACAAACACAAACACCCGCCAGCACACGCACACCCTTTTTTGCTTCCACGATCCTCCAGAATCCAAAACCTCCCACACCCCCAAGTTGACACTTCCGTGGTGCAAGGTGGAACACCACTACACCTGCAACAGACAGCACTCATCCGCCGCTGTGCCCTTCTCCACATACACATGGAGAAAGATGCAGAAGGGGGGGTGGGGGGTCGGGGTGAGTGCGGGATCCCGAGACCAAGACACCCGCTGTGTGGCCCCACATCTCGCAAGGGGGTTATCTAATGCGAGCCGCGCCCTGCGCTCGCCGCAGCCGCGCGCACTATTGTTTTGAGGGAAACCCCATAAGGAGCAAACACACCACCCCTGTTCATCCTGATGCCGTGACACTTTGCCCGTCGGTGGACCACCAGGAGGGGAGGGGCGAGGGACAAGGGACCCGGTGTGAGGCACTTGGGTGGGGCGAGGGTGGGTTTTGATGCGATACCCGAGTGTGGAGAGACCTTCGCTGTTCCGGCAATTTTCTTCGGCAAAAAGTTTCGGCGTTTCTCCTCTGCGGAGGAGGAAAAACACCAAAAAGTACACCGTTTATGGCACCGTGGCGAAGACCCCATGTCTCCACAGCACCTGCACCCCTCCGTTGCCCTGTCTACGGACAAGCCACTGGAGGAGGAGGGGGGGTTGGGTGAGGCACACAAGGCGAGCTGCCTTCAATCGCGCCTTCAACACCTTCAGGGCGTGAGTGTGCCGTGCATGGCGCAACGCAACGCTGACACATCCCCCAAAGCTGCCCCCCGGATGGCCCTTGTTAGATGGGCCTGCTGCAGTGTTGCAGGCCTAGTCGAACTTCCCTGCAAGGCGCTGGTGCCCGTGGAACAGCTGTCGAGGGGGGGGGAGGTGTGAGGGTGTGTGCAGTGGAGGGTGGGGCATTAGAGTTCGCCTTGGTGTGATCTGCAGAACACCAAAACTAATGCAAGACTGGGTGAGTCAATGAGAGAGAGAAGGGGCAGCAACGACACTGCTGGCGGTGAACAAAAAAAGCCCCCCCCGGATGGACGTGTGTCTTCTTCCAACACTTTTCGTGAGTAGGTGCGTGTGGCGTGGCGGGTGGGGGCATGTACATACCATGGAGTCGACGAGCCCTGCCACCGTGAACACGCCCCCCACCGCTGCGCAGAGCGATGTCAGGAAGTGCAGCAGGGACTTGTGGGGGTACGTCTCCCGGATGTGCACCTTCACAGGCGACAGGTCGTACCGGAAGTACAGCCCAGGCCCCATGTCAGGGCTCAGCTTCTTGTTGACGTGCTCCGTCACAGCGTACTGGTTGGTCTCCACAACAGTGCCGTGCAGGCTTTCAAAGCGGGTGGGCACCACGTTGATGTGGTATTGATACAGCCCGTTGTCGCCTCCCGTGTGGATGCGCGCATCGAGCGGGTTCACCTGCGGCAAGCAATACAAGTGAAGGTTGCACACCAAACCCCCCATTGTTGTTGGGGGTTGGGGGGGGGGGCAGGCAGACAAGACATCAGACCCCCGGGGCAGAGGCTTAGCTTGGGGGGGGATACTCGGTCAGCTGACCGAGTTTCAGCCAAACCCGAAAAAAAACTCGGTCAGCCCAAAAAAAAAAGTATAAATTTCCGGGAAAAAAATCGGATTTTTTTTGGGGTGCAGCAGCACAGGAGGTGAAGCACGCGTGCGAGCGGAACGCGAACACCCCATTCTCTTTCTGTCCCGTATTCGTCGCTCGCCTAAGAGTAACGTCAGCAGTCTCGAATTCCGTCTCCCAGCAGTATCTCCTGGCGTTCCCTTTGCTCGGCTTTCAATGATTTTCAACACACCACCGCACACACACGCACATCTGCTGCAGGCACACGACTAGTATCATGCCGGGTAAGAGATACGTGGCACCGGATGCGAAGCAGAGGTCCATCACGGGCTTCTTCTCCGCAGGCCGGAACGTCCGAAGGCGCGTGGAGTACTCCCGAACGGACGGCGAGGTCCCTGATCTCGCTGGCATCTCGCGAGTTAATTATCTCGAGAGATGCCGTAGGTACCCGGCCCAGGATGGGGCATTTGTCGGCTCCTACCGAGACTTCTTGGTCGCGCAGCTGACAATGCGAGGGTTTACCTCACAGCAGAACGCGCCGAACGAGTGCAAGCTCTCCCTCCTGCTTGCGTTTGAAGAGGCGCTGGCGGCCGACACCGCGCGTTCGAGGACGCTCGAGCACCTGCGGGAGGCAGCGCTCGCGGCCGAGGCGACGAGGCAGCGCGAGAAGCAGGAGGAAGCTGCGCGTGTGCAGCAGGAGAGGACTCGACAACAGCAAGCCGCTCTGCAGGAAGCAGCTGCCGATCCGACTGCCCTGGACGGCGCTGCTGTCCCTCCTGTGGTTATCGACATCGAGCGGGAGATGCAGGCTGAGGGATTGCGGGAGTCCCTGAATGACGCTATCGAGGAACAGCAGAAGCGAGCGACGACCACCTCAAACTTCGATCGCTCCGCCTTCAAGGGGCCAGCGAGGTACCCCCGCCTGCTTCGCCACGAGGTCCAGACTTACGTGGGGTTGCAGGCACCGACCCTCCGCGATCCAGAGATATTTTCTCCTGGGCCAGAAGAGTGGGCCTGCGTCCCGGACAGCTTCAGTCACAAGGCGTGGCTGCGTGGTGTGCTCGCCGAGCATGTCTGGCTCGAGTGTACTGCAGATGGGATTATCTGCAGGGCCTGCGCCAAATTTGAACGTCGAAAGTCCGTGCTGTCATCGCATCCCCTCCCATACGACGAGGTAAAGAAGCGCCTCAATGATCGAATCCGATCCCACACCGACACCGTCTCCCGCAACCATAACCAGCATTGGCAGACGTGGATGGGGCGCTGGATGAGGGACCAGCAGTACGGAGCGGCTGGTGAGGTTCGCCACAACCTCGCCCTCGCAAACCAACGGCAGAAGGTCGTCGACGGGATCCTGAACACCCAGAAAGCGCCCTATCACTTCACAGCTACAACCGCTCTGATAAATTTCCTTTTGTTTGTTGCGTTGACGCTTCTACACACAAAACCCTGAACTGATCACACCCTGAGCCTGATGAAGGGTGGGGTTAGTGTATAGAGCACGTTTGGTTGCAGCTGTGGTGGGGCGCTTTCCGCTCACACGAGTGTGCTTAAGAACTGATCCACCTCATGCATCTCCTCCAACATGCATGTAAAAAAAACAATGCAAAGGAGTCAGTGGTGTCCGGGCAGGAGCGCTTGTGCATCTTCTCAGACGAGGCCCGAGTCTTCTACAACAGGGCGTTCAACCTCACGAGCCCCACCATTCATAACGACATCCTGAGATGTATGGAGGAGACTCGTCGTGAAGAGATCCGGTCTGCTGTCCTCGCCTCACCGTTCAACTCTGTCATGTTCGACGAGGCTACGGACAAGAAGCTCAGCCAGTACGCGTGCTACATACGGTACATTGGCGAACACGGCGCGGAGGAGGTGTTCTGGGACATCAAGCCGGAACCACAGCGAGACGTGACACTCGACCTGCCGCCCGCAGGTCACATTTCCCGCCATCTCCTCTCGCTGTACAGCTCGATGGGGGACGACCTGTGGCGGAAGAACAGGGGGATCGCGAGCGACGGCTGCAACCTGATGAGGGGGGAGCAGGGCGGGGTGCAGTTCTTTCTCCGGGGGTGGAAGAATCCCCATTCCTTCTGGGTGTGGTGTCAGGCGCACAGTCTGAATATCCAAGCAGTTACGACCGCAGATTCTCACCCTGCCGTTAGTGCCGCTTGCAATCTGATTCGAGACACGTTTGTTCAGTTCTACAGAGGCCACCGCACCAAGGCGCTCGCCAAACTGGACGAGGAGATAAAGAAGGCGTGCGAAGAGGTGGACCGGTTCGGCTTCTGGAGGGAACTTTCGGTCCCTGAAATAGGCGACACGCGCTGGGTGAGCCACGAACGTGGGGCGCGGACCATCACCCACATCCTCCCTGGCGTGCGCAAGGCCCTGGTCCACCTCAGCCAAGACGACACAGGCGAGCGGGTGCAACGCTTGGCAGCTGGCTACAACGACCCACTGCAGCTGTACGCGGTGTTCCTTCTTGCTGCGACATGCCCGATCCTGCGAAGCTTCAGTGCCTCTCTGCAGAGCACCAAATTCTGCTTCTCCGACATCGTGGGGCTCCGCGATTACTACGTCACGAAGTTGGGGCAACTGAAGGACAGCACGGCAACGGCTCCCGGGGAGTTCATCGTGTACTGGGCGTGTTGGGAGGTTGTGGGCAAAGCCGGGGTGGCAAACGCGACGCTTGATTCATTCGCAACCTTTCATGATAACACTGCCCGGCCGTATCTTGCAGATCTCATCAGCAACCTCCAGAAGAACATGCACTCTGCCTCCGTTGTGCAGCATTATGCAGCGTATGACCCGCGAAGCGCAGCTTTCAAAGCATCGGTCGGGGATAACGGCAACATGGTGGGCACGCAGGTGCAGGAGGCTCTGGGCCACATCGCTGACCATTACATGGCACCTCTCCCGGGGATCACTGGCGCGTACCCTTGCCCGGACTTCAATGCCCCAGCAGCACACCCACCGAAGTGGGCACAGGCGCACAAGACTGCCCTTCTGCAGGAGTGCCCGGGTGTCTGTTCCGAGATTCGGAGGTTGGGCCTGCGTGATCTGCAGGAGGTTATTCAGCGGTTCACCTCGGGAAACCTCGCTCTCACGTACCCAGCAACATGCAAGCTACTCCAGCTTGCATCTATCCTTCCGCTGGGCACTGCTTCTGTTGAACGCTTGTTTTCCAAGCTCCGCCTTGTCTCCACCAGGCTTCGCCAACTGAGCAGCGAAAGCCTTGCAACTGTACTCTTTGTGGGTGTGGAATGTCGCGAAGATTCACAGGGTATCCCCGAAGCCACTCTTGCGAGGTATATGGAAAAGTTCATGGAAGCACCAAGAAGGCTCTTTTTCAGCCCACTTCAGGACTACCTGCGCTGCCGGGACTGCATCCGCCACTGGCGGGAAACTGCCAATGCAGCACCTACAAAGGCAACAAAGCAAACCCAGGTTGAGGCTGCAGACCTGGTTGCTGAGCTGGTGTTCTAGATAAGAAGGGGGGGGGGGTGTGGGAAGGCGTGCGGGGGAAGAAGGGGAAAAGGTGGGGGGGGGGGGGGGGTGCGGGAAGGCAGCAACGTCGAATTCTGGGTGAACGGGGTGGTGGGGGCAAATCAACTGTGTGTGTACTGTGACCGAGTCTGACCGAGTTTCGGCCCCAACCCCAAAATCCAAGCTAAGCCCCTGGACCCCCCCCTGCCCAAAAAATAACGAACTGCACGCCATACCAGCCCGGGGAACTCCTGCCCAAACGACAGCTTGTTCACAACGTGGGAGATGTCGAAGTTGGGCGTATCCTTCTTCGCGCCGAACAGCTCCTCCAGGGTGAAGAGGCGCTGCCTCAGGAGGGACCTGCCAGGGGCGATGTGGATCTGCCCCGTGGTCTTCGTCACCAGGACGTGGCCCTCCACGCGGCAGCCCTCGTGCGACGTTGAGGCCATCTTCTTCTCCAGCCTCTGCCTAGCGCACTGCTCGATGGTGTCGAACAGCGTGAAGGGCCAGTGCTTCTTGTCGTACGCAAGCTTGACATCGAGGCAGGTGTTGCAGCACTGCCCCTCACGCTCCTCCGCCCCGAAGCAGGACCCGCAGTACTTCGGGTCAGCGGTCTTCTTCGCCATGGCTGCGTCCTTCGAGTGGTCCTGGTCATGCCCGTGTTCATCGATCACCTCCAGTTTGGAGTGAATCTCGTCACCCCCTGTGGACAGGCGTGTCTTCACGATGCTCCGCTCGATATGCGCCATGCTCTCGCCAAATCCGTCCAGCGCATCGATGTTCAGCACCGCACACGGGATCTTGTCGAAGGTGATGTTGAGGTGGATAGCCAACTCACCCGTCACGTCTGTGTCCACGAGGATCTGGTGTCGCCGCTCGATGTGCCCCAGCATGCTGACCTCCCCGATGACGATCGTCGCAATCACAATGGTGCTGATCACCGAGATGATGGCACCGACAACCCAGCGCTCCTTGAAGTCATCCAGCGTCTTGGGATACGCATCGAAAGATTTAAACGCGTCGAGCATTTTCCCCCCCAACCCCCCCGACGCACCCTCGCGCCCTGCTGTGTGGTGTGTCCGGGGCAGTTCAGCTGAGGACCGCAATACAACAGGTCCGATGGAATCCAGACTGCAAGGAACATATGTTGAGTGCCGTGGCCTCCGCCGTGGCGGCTGGGGGCTCCGCCCCCCAGACCCCTCCAGCAACAACTGTGGGGCAACAGTTCCGGACTTTGTTGAGCGCACACTAAAAAAGACGAAGACAGGGGGGTGTCAGGAGGTTGCGCCGAATCAGGCTGGCGACACGGGTGACACCGGGGGTAAGGCGGCGTCGGTAGCACTGGAAGATGGAGAGGAGCGGGGGGGCGCATGGGGTGGGGGGAAGTGGGTGGGGGTGCGGTGGTGTGAGTCCCTTGCCCAAGGCGAAGTCGTACGTCGAGCTGGGGGATGCAGAGGTGCATGAACCGCGCACACCAGAACCGTTTGGTGTAGGCACGAATCCTGCATCCCCACAACACACCCGACACCTCCGTCTGCCGGGGCAGTGACAGTACTGTCGTCACCGAAGTCGACATGGTGGACACATGGTGGAGAACACCCACGCTCGCGTGGTGTGGTGAAGAAATCAGTGTACGCATTCTGCCCACAGGCGGGCATGCGCTGGGAACACAAGGGCTAGAGCAGGCTGGCTTCCCACGGAAGAGCCTGAGGGCACGTATCAGGAGGGCACACCCCACCTGCCTGGGGTGTTGGAGGGTCTGTTCCAAAACAGGAAATCACAAAAAAAAATGCGGTTTTCCCTGAAAATAGGGGATGGAACAGACCCGCCAACACCCCAGTGACCCGTTCAAACAACAAACACCCAATGCAGTGCCCCAGCACTTGAGTGGAGGGGCTTTGCCCCACTTAGGATGATAGAAGATGGGGGCCTTCTTCGCTCTGTGCCACTGTGTGTCAAACTGTGTCACTTTGCAGCCAGTTTTGTGAGGCGCTTCGTCTTTCCTCACTCTTCTGCACTTCTGAGCGAAGCCCCCGATGAGAACAGGATCGGGTGGAGGGGAGTGGGGAACGTCACGACTTTAATGTCCTGAAGTGGTGGTCATCCGAGCTGATTGACTGGCTGGGTGGAGAACGCACTCCTTAAGCAGGTATGTACAGATACGGAATGATTTGATTCGCTGCGACACACCTCATTCAACTCTATCTTCTCTGATCTGCCGTCAATCCACGTTCTGTACTTCAGGCAGGTCATGCGAGGCGCCGCACACAGGGGTGGGGTGAGAGAGGGGGTTGTGTTCACTGGATGCGTGGAAGATGCAAGCAAGTGGAAGGTTCCCGAAGTGTATCAGGAGTGTTGATGCAAAAGGGTGTGATGTGGTGATGAAGAAGACTCCGATGCCAGGAACAGGAAGTCCCCTTCGTGAATCACCACGCCACCCCACTCCACTAAACACACAACACACAGCAGCAGTGCAGAAGACACCAACGGCAAGCACTGTGTGCGCTTGACGCGATGAAATGTATTGCTGCTCGTTCAAACAACAAAAACAACAGAAGGACAAGAACAGGGTAAAAGATAGGGTTCCGGGCTGCGCGCCGAAAACCGGGGGTAATCGGGGGTAAAATTTCGGCCATTTCCCCAAATGGAAGTTTTTTCCCTTCCCACAACACCCCACCCCAGCAGGGTGGCTCCTCTGCGGGTGACTGACTTCGCCGCCCCTGCCAGGTCCGAGAGGAGCGCGCTCCTTCTTGGCGTCAACGCGAAGGAGCCAGTCGATGAGGAAGGCGTTCTTGAGAGCATGGTGGTGTTGAAAGCACCGCAGGTTGCCCTTGCGGACTTGGTTCTGGACATGCACAGGCCACAGGGGTGTCTGGGGGGCGAAGCCCCCCAGCCGCCGGAGGCCACGGTAGTGAGTATCTGTTCATCTGGCATACGATCCTGCCTCCCGAGGGCGGTCTGTATTCCATTCCCTGATGTTACCCCAAAGGGTTTGGGGTGACTAAAGACAGGCATACGGCACAGGGGGGTCTGGGGGGCGGAGCCCCCCAGCCGCCGGAGGCCACGGTAGTGAACAGCTGATTCTGCTCCATCGTCGCACGCCGCATGTAGTCAACGTGCACCTTGTGCTCAACAGGTTCGTCGGGCTAACGCCTGGGGCGGGCACTGCGCTCTTGGCCCCGGCCTCCTCTGGCCAAAAAGTACCCTGGAATAGTACCCGGACAGAATCTCAGGAAAATCCCGGTGGAAAAAAAAAAGAGGCACCCCCGGTTTTTCGGGGCAAAATCTCAAAAACCGGGGCTAAGCCCCGTTTTTCATAACAGTATCTTAAACACTGGACAAGAAGGACGAGAGCTCACAGCCCGGTCATGTCCCACACCAACAGCTGGCCATCATGGCCTGCCGTGGCCACACGTGTGCCGTCGGGGGAGAAGCTGAGGCGGCGCACAGCTCCCGCGTGCCCCACAAGCTCGGCCACTGCCGCCCCGCCGCTGGTGCCCCACACCACCACCGGGCCCGCCCCGGCAGCGGCGACGAGGCGCCCGTCGGGCGAGTGCTGCACGTCGAACACGATCCCCGACCCGTGCTGCACCCGCAGCCGCTCGTTGTTGCTGGGAGCGCTGCCGCCAGTGCCAGTGCCAGCACCAGCCCACAGCCCCACACGGACCGTCCCGTCGTCCATCCCGCGCGCAAGCTCGGCCCCGTCAGGCGAGAAGGACAGCCCCGTCACACGCGCCCCCACAGACACTACCGCCGCCTCCTGCTGCCCGTTGTCCACGGCGAACACACGCACCGCCTCTCCCGCCTCCGCGTGCACCGTCACTGCTGCCACACGTGCCGCTGCCCCAGATCCTGATCCAGAGCCAAGTGGCAAGAAGGCAACCTCACGCGAGTGCCTGTGGAGCACCAGCTCCGGACGCATCCCCGCAACGGCGTCGTGCACACGCGTCACCTCCTCCTCCACCCCGCCGGCCACGAGGTGAAGCCCGTCCGGCGAGAAGCGCACACGCCGCACAGGCGCTGCCGCCGCGTCCCCGTGCTCCAGCTCCAGCAGCACCGCCCCGGTCGTGGCGTTGCACAGCACAGCACGCCCACGGCGACACGCGCCCCGTCCGGCGAGAAGGCCACGTCGTGCCCGGCAAACCCACCGCACACGAGCGACCGCAGCTGCGCCCCGGTCGCTGCGCTGAAGACACGCACCTTCCCGTCGCTCCCGCCTGCCGCAACCTCCGACCCGTCCGCTGAGTGTGCCACGCTCAGCACGCTGCCGGTGTGCTGGATCCGCAGCACGCACCGGTGAGATGTACCCGCTCCGCACACACTCGCAAACGTGTCCGGGATCTCGCAGCTTTGTGGCACAGACGTCTCGGGTGTGGGTGTCTCAGGTGTGGCCGTTGAAGGCGCAGATGTAGTAGGTAAAGGCGTCGCAGGGGAAGGTGTTGGTGGAGAAAGCGTGGAAGGAGAAGGTGTGGTTGGGACATAGTTCCACAGCAGGATGTCGGAACGGTAGTACATAGCAGTGATGAAGGCGTCTTGGTTGTGGAAGTATGATGCTGCGTACGTTTGTGCGTCTGGTTGCGTGTAGGACACCAACAGGGTGCCAGTCTCCACCGTGTGAACCTGCACGCCACTGACCCCAGCGAGCAGCAGCTTCGTGGTGTCAGTGTTGAACGAGAGTGAGGAGATGGTATTGTCACTCGGGAACTTGAGCTGTGTGGAGTAGTCGCTCATTTTGTAAATGTTCACCGTGTCGCTGGAAGTGTACGCCGCAGTCGCGAAGAGCAACCCATCTCGTGACACGTCGAGGCCGAAGACATTCCCTGCGTGATGGGTCAGTGTCTTCAGAATGATCCCAGTCATTGCATCCCACACAATGACGTTTCGCCCCACACCACTGATGAGCCTTTTTCCATCAACGGCATACTTCAAGCTGTACACGCCTGTCGTGCCACCGCCAGTGAGGGACGACACCAAGGCACCAGTCACAGCATCCCAGATGTAGACACTTCCGTCGATGTGCCCAGAAGCAACACGTGTCCCGTCTGGTGAGTATGCAACCTCATAGCATAAACCCTTCGTTGAGTTCGACCACAGTTCCGTCCCGCTGCTCAACGAGACGACAGCAACCCCCGCAGTATTGGCACCCAGCACAACTGTGTCCCCATCGGGAGAGAAGTCAACGCTATTCCCACGTGCATATGATGGCACTGTGAGTGCAGCACCTGTGCTCACAGTGTGCACCCGCAAACCACCGAAGGTCTCTGCCGCCGCAGACAACGTGTCGTCAGGAGAAACTGCGATCCGTCTGAGCTTTGACGGCCCGCTTGCCAGTGTGACGCTGCACTGGGGACCCGCACCAGCTGGGCATGCTGTGTGTGCACTGAAGCACACACAGAGCAGCGCCGCTACGGCTACCATGGCTGCGGTGTGTCCACGTGTGTCCTATCTGGAGGGTGGTGGTGTCAGCCCTCTGACTTCAAGAGGTGAAGGAAACGCTGTGCCTTCGGTGGGTGGGTGGGGTTGGGCGTGGGGGCACCCAGGCAGGCCAGCGCAATTCCATCGTGTATCCGGGGGGGGGACAGAAGTGCCGCGTTGCGCCCGAACCACACAGAGCGAGCTGGGCTGACGGCATCCTTATAAGGCAGCAGGGCCGAGAGGCCTGGCTGGACCCAGCACAAACGCCACCCTGCCGTGGCAGAGTCCCTGAGGCAAGTGAGCAATGTCGACGTGGAGCCCCCTTCTGATCAGACGCAGCTCTTGCGATATGTGCGAGCCATTCTGATGCGGGCGACAGACGCAGCTCTTGCGACGCGACGCGAGGGTGAGATACCCCTCAGGACCGCCACCACCCCCAAGAAGCTGTGCGACAACCTGAGGAAGCAGAATCAGGTTTGCACCATGGGAGTCGTCAGCTAGCACGGCAGGGGGGGTTTGATCGTCGAGAGTGAATGAAAAAGTAAGTCTCCCAGCACCTTCTTGCAATGTTAGTCCTTTACCCACCAGGAAGCAGAATCAGGTTTGCACCATGGGGGTCATGCCTAGCAGTGATGTTAGGATACGGTGGATGCGTATCCGTATCCGTATCCAAATTTTCCAGAAAGCGCCCTATTACTTCACAGCTACAACCGCTCTGATGAATTTCCTTATGTTTGTTGCGTTGACTCTTCTACACACAAAACCCTGAACTGATCACACCCTGGGCCTGATGAAGGGTGGGGTTAGTGTATAGAGCATGTTTGGTTGCAGCTGTGGTGGGTCGCTTTCCGCTCACGCGAGTGTGCTTAAAAATCAATAGGAAACGGTCAGGATACGGTCCATATACTTGGTGGTAGAGCACGTAGGGTACAGACGGGCTCACCACACGAAGGCCATCGCCAAGGCTGTCGCCAGGCGGTGACGGAATCTGGAACCAATGCTGCACCAACAAAGCTCGTGGTGGACGTGGCGGTCAGGGGACGGCCAAGGAGACCAATGGGAGGCGGAAGACGGTCATGTGTAGGTTCTGCAGGATTGAGTGCACGATGGCCTCCAACATGAACCTGCTGCATCCCCATCTGGGAGGGTCTGAAATCATACGTGGCTGTGCCGCCAAGGGGGATGAGGAGGAGGGTGCACACCCACACCCTGAAGGGATGTAGCAGAGCAACGTGCCCGCTCCACAACGAGCACATTGCCCAACGACAACGGCAGTAGCCCACACCCCTAGCACCAGCTTACCTGGGCTGGGCCCACTTGGTAGGCAGAGCGTATCCCGTATCCGTGTCCGTCTCCCGATTTTGAAAACCACCGTATCCGACCGTATTTCTACATCACTGCCCTTAGGGGGGGGGGGGGGGGGGACAAACGGAGCACGGTGGCCTGGTCAGCTGACTGACCAGGTTTTGACCAGGTCCAAATCTGACCAGGTCATGACCAAATCTGACCTGGTCATGACCATGTCATACCTGGTCATGACCAGGTCATTTTCACCCATTTTAACCGGGGGGAACATGTTGAGTGGCCAAGCAGGGGGAACAATTCGCATATTCCGGACTCTCTCCGGCCGTTGTGGAAAGTATGGGTCAAAAGGGTTCAACCATACCCCGAGTCGAGAAAGAAGTCGAAGCTTGAATCATGTTGGACACAAGGGGAAAATGGTCAAAATTGGCCCAAAATTACCAAAAAAAATGAGGCCCCCTGCCCAGGTTCCCTGCCCACCTGGACGCACTCAAGTGCCTCACACCGGGTCCCTCCCCCTGGTGGTATCCCAAAAAAGTGTCGAGGAGGTCTGCATCATCCCAGGCCACGCAGAAGGCGTCGAAGGGCCGCCAAGGGTGGTGTGGAGGAGAAGGACGCAGGGCCCAACACCCTGCTCTCCTTCGTCAAGCTTTACATTGAAAAGCGGAAGGGCGGCGGGCTGTTTCACAGCAGCCTCGCGGCGCTGTTTGAAAAGCCATCGCACCACCCACTGACAAGGAGTGGGGCAGGAAGCTGACACAGAGTGAAGAGGCCGACAAGAACAAGGCCAAGACACTGCCCGCAGTCTACTCCATGCGTGTCTCTGGCAACACGCGTCGGAGCGGCATGAAGCGCCTCACGAGCGCCGACAAGAACTCGTCCGAGTACGAGGTGCTGACGGAAGCGGGGTGCTCGGATGAGGTGCTGGGAACCGATATGAAGAGGCTACCCACCGCTCAGAGCGCGGTGGGCAGTACTTCTTCGAAGGCAGCTGATAAACAACTGATCCCGAACGACGGATCGGTCATGACTGTCACGGTCATGAGGGACCTGCCCTACAAGAGCGAGGTTCCGAATGGTCTGCACGCCCGAACGTTCATTGTGGCGGTGGGGGCAACACCACAGGCAACGCAGGGGCAGGGTGTCGTGACCATCGACATCCAGTTGGTGAACGCGGTGATGAGGCAGGCGGTGGTGACAAAGAAGCCCGACCAGTGGGCGTGCCTCAACGTCGCCGTGAGTGACAACGACAAGGATGCTGACCCCGCTGGACCCGCTGGACCCGAGCATCCCGATGCAAGCGAGGACGAGGAGGACGAGAGTCCCATCGGCAGTGCCGTAACGGTTGACCACATCTGATTGTGACACTTTTCAAAGGGGGTCTTCGCTACGGGGTGATCGTCAGTGCATTTTGGTGCCTTTCCTGTTGAATTGGCTGAAAACTGACGAAGATTGACGAAGGATAACGACTCAGCGAAGACCCCCAAAGAGTGTAAAAGAATGGAGAAGGGAGTACCCTGCCTTGAATGCCTCAGGACCCTCAGGATCCTCAGAACTGCCACCTATTTGCTCTCTCCGACGAAGCGTTCGAGAGGGAGAATGGGGAGAGGAAATTGCGGGCCAGGACAACATCTGCTCGTTTCCGGGAGAGGGACCTGATGGTGTTCGAGCTGGCAACCTATGCCCCCGCGCCAGTTTCGGCAACGACCCCGCAAGAATCTTCGTGTACCCTCTTGCAATACAATGTCATATCGTTGTGCGGGAAGTGCATGACAGCGGGTCCAGTATGGATGAAAAACTTCGATTCGTTTCGGCACCGTCTCAGGACTCTCGGTAGCAGTCGGGTAACCCCTGTCGGCCCGATCGATTCGCTCGGCAAGTGTTCCGATGGCTGGTTACTGACTGGCGATGCTGCCTGCAACACGCGGTGGTCTCCGTATTTGCCTCTGCGACAAGCAGCCGCCAATCCACACCCAGGATGCGAAGGACGGCGTGTTAGGCAAGGCAGCACTGGCCTGTGAAGCCGACGACGACAACGAAGATCCCGAAGAAGAGGAAGAAGGAGAAGAATGTGAAGAAGCGGAAGAAGGCAGAAAGCTGCTGATCATGAAGTTTCGTCGCCGACCCCACCCTCCCCTCCCCCGCCACCCCCCTGCACTGCAGCATATTTTATTGGTAATTTTGGGCCAATTTTGACCATTTTTCCCTTGTGTCCAACATGATTCAAGCTTCGACTTCTTTCTCGACTCGGGGTATGGTTGAACCCTTTTGACCCATACTTTCCACAACGGCCGGAGAGAGTCCGGAATATGCGAATTGTTCCCCCTGCTTGGCCACTCAACATGTTCCCCCCGGTTAAAATAGGTGAAAATGACCTGGTCATGACCAGGTCATACCTGGTCAATGACCAGGTATGACCTGGTCAAGATTTGACCAGGTTTTGACCTGGTCAGGGTCTGACCAGGCCACCGTGAGGGTGGAACCAGGCTCCTGGAGAGGAAAGGCAGGAAAGGCGATTTCACTATGCCTTCGGAAGTGACACCCCACAAGGGCACACGAAGGGCGCACAATCCGCATTACACGCGATGCGTGCATGCCTAAAAACACTCTCCAGGGCTTGATGACCCAAACATCTCATTGCCCGGAGGAACGATTCCCACGGTTAGAGAGGTGTCGCTTCCAGGCTTGCTCCGTATTCTTCGAAGAATAGCCGAAACCCCGGAAAAATGCAATACTACATTCGAAGGATTTCTACCTTGGATTTCGGACCCAGCAGCCCTGTGCAAGTCCCACAACCTCACGCAGTGCACTGCCGTGGAAAATTCTATCACAAATCACACATGGGCGCTCGTTTTGGCTCCGTCACGGCTGTCGCAACCGGAACCGCATGGTGAACCTCGCTCGAGACCACGTCGGATGTTAGGTCACTGGTGGTGGTCAACATTCCACAAAACCCAACTGTCGGTTGATTCACTCATGATGGGTGCTGTGTCATGGCTCCACAGCTCTTCATGCAGTGCAGATACACGCCCTCGCGCACTCTGTGCAACTCAATAGCACACCCGATCAGCGCGACGTACATTTGCCGTGTTGCGGCTGGAGTGACTGACGATTCTGCTACTTCCACATCAACGAAGATGGAGTGCACGTCCTTCACCCAGAGGCGGTGCCGAGGGTGGTGCAGGTCTGCCGACTACACTTAGTAGCATCCCTTGCATCAAGCTCTGTTGAAGCTCAGGAACTGGCTTTGTGGGGCTTGGTTTGTGGCGGCGCCACCAGCGCTGTGTGCGGCGGACCAGCTCATCCTGCACCCATTCAGGCTGGAGGTCGAAGAGGAAGAAAGGCCCCGACACGACGATGAACACGACTGTCATCCACACGCTGTTGTCGTCCACCATCTGGAAGGTGGCATGGACGTACGCCACCCCCACCACACACACAGCACACACAGCGCTGTACCCACACACCACAGGCAGCGCCGCCACAGCATGGGGCACCTCACCCAGCGGCACACCCGACGCCAGCAGCACTGCGGAGAAGGGGTGCGACGAGGGGGCCAGGCACGGCATCCACAGGGGGGGCTCCTCGGCGAACAGGGCACTCCTGGTTGAAGGGGGCACGAGGCACACATCTATGCCCCAGGCCTGCAGGAAGGCACACGCGGTGCGTGCTGGTGCATCGCGCATGAGGACTCGGGCGCCCGCCAAAGCCGCCTCCTCCAGGCTGACCCCGAAGCCCAGGTCGCGCCGCGTGCACTGCTGCAGCCGGTACAGCAGCCAGGGCTCTGCCCTCTCTGCGAGATCGGCCATCACTGCAGGCCGGTGCAGCACACCGGAGTGGCGTGCCAAGGCGGGGAGCCTGGGGGTGTGCATGACTGCCAGCAGCACCAAGCTGGCAGCGGCAGAGCGTGCCTTCCGCAGCAGCGTGTGCAGCACAGCGGAGGGGGCTTCGGGGAGATATTTTGCGAGATGTTTGAATGCGAACCTGCCTTCGGAGTTGACGAGCATATCGGGGTACAGATCTTGGCTGCGCAGCAGCTCCGCTGTGCGTGCCGCATCGCCGTCGCGCACTGCGAGAAACAGACTCGTCTCCGCATCCCAGGCACCCCGGGGGTGGGTGAGTGGGGGCAGCGCTGATGGGTCGGCACACACCTCCACAACAGACCCGCTCTCGAGGGTGAGGGTGTGCAGCGGCGTGTCTGCAGGGCCACGGAGGCGCACGCCGCCCGACGACAGGTGCACGCGCCACACCGTCCCGCCGCCCCTGCTTCCCCCCGATGCTGCAGACAGCACCTCGCGCAGGGCCCGGCGCCGCAGACCCCCCAGGGAGGCGCTCTCCGCAACGCACACCACCGCGACGTCACCCGTGGGGAGGCGCAGCGACAGCGGCATCCCGTCACCCGCATCCCCCCCGTCTGCAGCTTCACACCCCTCCTCCTCATCCTCCAACTCGTCATCATCGCTTTCCTCCCCGCAACTCTCGCTCCCCGCCTCGCTGCTGCTGGAGGCGGCTAACATCTCCAAGGCGTCCGCATCAGCCTCTGGCATGTCAGGGGTGCGCCCCTCCCACGACGGCATCCCTCTGGCAGATATGAAGACGAACGAAACGAACCCAGGTGCGAAAACGCTCCAAAGCCTGAACCAATAGGGGTTGCCGAGGGGGAGCCAGTAGGAGGTGAGCGGGGTGTGCGTGGGGGTTGTTCCGAAGTACACCGCGGTCAGGACGGCGAAGGAGCCTGGCCCGAGCAGGAGGAAGCAACGCCGCCCGGCGGCGGTGTCGACGGCGGGAATGCCGAAGAGCTTCCACCACACTGGCCACGCGATGCAGTATATCGCAGCGGAGCTGATGGCAAAGCCCCACTCCCCTGTGGCGAGGATGCGCTGTGCTGCAGCTAGTGCCCCTGGGAGTGGCGTGAGGGTGAAGAGGAGGAACCCCATCAAAAAAAAGAGCGGTATCAGGACAAGATATTGGAAAAGACAGCTACCCAGACTGTCCTCATCCATCACAAGGAAGTGACATCCCATCACGGTGCTGAGGCTGAAATAGGTCCGCACAGCCACCCACGTGCAGGGAGATAGGATTGCCACATCCCAGCCTGACGCCTCGATGTCGGGACGGTAAGCATAGCAGATCATCAGCAGCACGCAGCAGGTCGAGGCGAGGGAGGAGGACACCGCCACGATGTGGCGGACATACTGGGGTGGGTCTTTGAACCAGGTGACCATCAGACAGCACGCAGAGGCTGCAGCGGGGACAGGGTATATCAGCCCTCCGACAATGCGCAAGTAGTCAGGCACAGGGCGGGTATCGACATGGGGACATTCGGGAATCACGTCAGTCCCGTTGTCCCCGGGCAGCGGCATGGCGTCAGCTCCCGTGCCCTCCTCAGTGCGGTTCTTCCAGGTGCAGCGCAGGGTGTTGTTGGGGTGGTGCCATGCGGGTGAGGCGCAGCTGGAGAGCCAGTCGCACATCTCGACAGGCTCCGCATCTGGGTGAGACGCGATGTAGTGGGGGGCTCCCGAGTTGAAGCTCACCGTGATGACAACAGGGAGGGTGACAGCCAGCAGGTGGCAGAGCGCAATGGTGCCCCGCAACAACATGGTGTCGGGCTGCCTGCGGGCCTGACAGGTGGGGGAGGGTGTGGGGGTGTTGCACTGTGCGAGAAACAGGACAACACGGATGAGTGGATGGTGACCCGAGCAAGGCAGCGGGGCAAGGAGAGATACGGGTCGTGGGGGGGGGGTTGATTGTCGAGAGTGAATGGGGGGGGGGGGGGGGTCTTCGCCGCCACGGTGGGATCTTGTAAATTTTACATGTATAACTACAAGTATAATACATGTATTATACATGTAAAATACTTGCATGTCAACTATTATACATGTATAATACATGTATATGCCTGAAATATACATGTAAAATACATGTATATCAAGTAAAAATACAAGTATAATACTTGCATGTCAACTATTATACATGTATTTTTACTTGATATACATGTATTTTACATGTATATTTCAGGCATTTACATGTATTTTACATGTATAATACTTGTCATGCAAGTATTATACATGTAAAATACTTGCATGACAAGTAAAATACATGTATAATACTTGCATGACAAGTAAAATACATGTATTTTACTTGCATGCAAGTATTTTACTTGTCATGCAAGTATTTTACATGTATTTTACTTGTCATGCAAGTATTTTACATGTATACCGTAAACAGAATAAATCTGAACCGTAAAAAAGGTCCAATCCACCTCCAGACCCCCCCCGAGGTCCAGAATTTGTCCGGTCCAGACCAGTTTGGGGGACTTGGCGATACATGGCGATTTCTCACACGGTGGACCCCCACCCCCTGGAGCGGGGGTATGGGGCGGGGTCAGAGCGACCCCCGCTATTGGGGGTCTGGACCCCCGATATCGGGAGTCTGCACTGCCTATTATTGGTGCCCATACGACCCCCGATAGTGGGGTTCAGACCCCCACTCGTGGGGGTCCAGATCAGTGGGGAAGTCCCGTTCACGCTTGTGAACGCTTCCCGCGGGAGCAGAAACCCGGTGATCTTGGGGGGGAACAGCAAACCACTCTGGACCGGAAAAAAGGTCCAATCGGTTTGGACCCCCGGGGTCCAGAATTTTTACGGTCCAGCATTATTACGTCCAGGACTTCTTACGGTCCAGATTTATTCTGTTTACGGTAATACTTGCATGACAAGTATTATACATGTAAAATACATGTAAATGCCTGAAATATACATGTAAAATACATGTACCGTCACTCAAGTAATGTTGGTGGGGTAATAACCCACCAACTTCTTCCAGAACCCCCAAATCCACCAAATTAGTACCCCACCAACAAATCTACCCCACCAATTTATTACCCCAATGCGCATCGCTGACTACCGTTTTCGTGGCGAACGCCTAAGGGGCCCGGCTGATGGCTACGTTTTCCAGAAAATGCATACGGCGTACGCGTGGGCGTACGGCGCCTGCAAACGGCAGTCTATGTAGTACAAGAGACGGCCATGTCCGCACACCAAATCGGTCGTCAACCTCAGCAGCCTTCGAGCCTTCGAGTAGGTAATCGTACCTTTTGCACTTGTGCGCGAAGGAACCGTCTGTGAAAGGCAAGAGCAAAGGCCAGGGCTCAGCCTACTGGGTGGCCTACTGTGTGCTGAGAGACCTGGAATACCAGCCGTACGCAATTTCTGCGTACGCGTGCGCAGCGCGGTTTCAGAAAGTGCGGACGGCGTACGCACATGCGTACGCGCAGTCGGGGTGGGTGGGAAGGGGGCTCCAAATCCCAGGTGCCAGAAAAAATCGCCAAGTACAATGCGCCCCAGGGGTAATTATGTTGGTGGGGTAATAACCCACCAACTTTTTTCAGAGCCCCAAATCCACCAAATTAGTACCCCACCAACATATTTACCCCACCAATATATTACCCCACCAACAAAACTTGAGTGACGGTATATCAAGTAAAAATACATGTATAATAGTTGACATGCAAGTATTATACTTGTATTTTTACTTGATATACCGTAAACGGAAATATTGTGGACCGTAATAAAGGTGAACCGTACTATAGGTGGACCGTAAAAAAGATGGAACAAATGGGATTTTTCCGGAACTTGGAACATTTTTACGGTCCACCTATTTTACGGTTGGGATCGTGGACTTGGCGGTTTTTTTTACGAGTTCCTTCGCGACGAAGTCGCGAAGGAACCAAGGAAATCGTACGACTGAAGCTGCAGGATTAACACCACAGGGCCTCAGCACAGAGTGTGCGCTCACCATCGTCCGGGAACTGTTCTCCCACAGTTACTGCAGGGTGTACTACACTAAAGGAGTACGATTTCCCTTAATTTTCCGGGCACTGATTCACGAATTTACATCTGGAGGGAGCCCGGTGGTCTCAGCTTCTGTCTGCGCGCCCTGCCGTACTGTGGCTGCTTTTGTGGGCTCGTGCAGCAGGTTCTACTTTTACTTCTACCGGAATGCTCCTTGCATGGTACTACACTTCTCGAGGTGTGGTGGTGGGTGAGTCTCGAGGTGAGTGGTGGTGATCGTGCCTTTTCCACACGCAGGGAGGACTTGCTTCTCTTGCTGGTGTTGGTTGCGGTGGTGGAGGGAGGGTCCAAAGCTGGGAGGTCGGGAGGCCTACGTGTGGGTGTCTGCGGCGTGGAGGCCGCAGTCCGCGCCCCGCAACCCACCAGCCCGCGGGCGAAAAACGCATTGTCTTTTCCATATTCAGTCCCAATAAATGGTGGACCGTAAAAAAGATGGAACGTTTGGCCTTTTTTTGGGAACTTGGAACATTTTTACGGTCCACCCTTTTTCCGTTTACGGTACATGTATTTTACATGTATATTTCAGGCATATACCGTATACGTAAATATTATGGAACGTAAATATTATGGAACGGGCCCATTTTTGGCCGGTCCGTTCCATAATATTTACGTTCCATAATATTTACAGGGCCAGTTGGGGACTCGGTGGTGAGGACGGCTTGCGTCAGGAATCGCGCGAAAAGTGCACGAGTAGGTCCCGTCAGGGACTCTGTATGCCGTCCGATCACCTGGTCCAAGTCCCCGAGTCGCAGAAAGCCCTGTAAATATTGTGGAACGAAAAAAATCTGGAACGCCAACCCACCAGCGTTCCAAAATATTTACGTTCCATAATATTTACGCTCCAAAATATTTACGTATACGGTACATGTATTATACATGTATAATAGTTGACATGCAAGTATTATACATGTATAATACCGTATACGTAAATATTATGGAACGTAAATATTATGGAACGGGCCCATTTTTGCCCGGTCCGTTCCATAATATTTACGTTCCATAATATTTACAGGGCCAGTTGGGGACTCGGTGGTGAGGATGGCTTGCCTCAGGAATCGCGCGAAAAGTGCACGAGTAGGTCCCGTCAGGGACTCTGTATGCCGTCCGATCACCTGGTCCAAGTCCCCGAGTCGCAGAAAGCCCTGTAAATATTATGGAACGAAAAAAATCTGGAACGCCAACCCACCAGCGTTCCAAAATATTTACGTTCCATAATAATTACGTTCCATAATATTTACGTTCCAAAATATTTACGTATACGGTACATGTATTATACTTGTAGTTATACATGTAAAATTTACAAGATCCCACCGTGGCGGCGTGTGTCAAAAGACCTGCACCAAACACCCCTCTCCTCTGAGGGCTGGCCCCCGACAGTGCCCCACATCTAGTCTACGCCATGGCCGCGGCACAATGAACTCAAAGTTTTTCGCCCCTGGTGCCACACATCTTGCGCTTGCTGCAGCTGCGCCAGCAGCTCCTTCAGCTTTTCCTTCGTCCTCCAGCTTCTGCTCGGCTGCAGACTCTGCAAGACTTTTGTACTTCGCGAGCTCAGCTTCAGTGTGCGCAAGGCGTACGGCTGTCTGCGACGCTGCGCCCGACGCGATGGCCTGACCTTGCCACCCCCGCATGCGACTCGCCCCCGCGGTTCTCCACCCCCGACATCACAAACACGGCGTCATTCAGGAACACGTCATCCCCCTCCGCACCACCCGACGCCCCCAACCCACCCATACGCACACGCACCTCGAAGGTCACCCCACCGTCACTTCACAAAGTTTGCACTGCGAAATTTTGCAATTTTGTACCTGGGCCCGGTTCCCTCGCCGGCACGCTAATCAGCTTGTTCAAAAAGTGTTTTTTGTGCTTCCGTCCTGTGAGTGACATTCGAGACAACGTAAAGGAAACACTGTGCCTCTCTCAAATGACTGGGTTGCTGCATGACGAGGGAAGGCACGCCTTGTGGTGTCTGCGGGGAGCGCAGCTGCCCCGCGACAGGATAGGTGGTAAGTCCTACCTCCAACGCGCGGGTGGGGGGAGTGGGCGCAGCCGTCCGGTGACCAGGAGGCCTTCTTGTCTCACTTCGTCGAGAGGTCTGTGGGGAGGGGCCATGCCAGCCAAGGCATGTGTATGTTGTGTGCGTCTTTCTGATCGGTTGCCACCACCCGCCAGGAGCCTCCGGAAGGAAGCGTCCCGGCAGGCAAGGCCACACACAGGGCACCGCTACAGACTCCCCCTGCAGCCACAGCCGCAGACTCCTGTTCTGCAGCTTTGCTGTGGAGAGCATACTGTGCTTGCATCATCTGCACTTGATGTGATCTCCGCACCTCACACTCACCTACACTCCGCATTGTGTATTGTGCAGGTCGCAAATCACCCCCGTCCCAGCACAGGGAGCTCTTGAAGGCCCCACCGGTGAGGGGGGGGTGGGAACTTTGGGGAGGAACGATGGACGACGGAAAAAGAAGTACAAGCCAGCAGCACATCTCTCAGGCCAAACCTCAAGCCCGAGGGGGTTGGACAGGGCGCTGCGGGGGTGGCGTGGGGTCGGGAGAGAGAGGATGGTGGAAACACATAGAGAGCCCGCATACCCACACCCCACACCTCTTCCCTGTGGGGAAGATACGGAAGATGGGCCTCTGCCACCATATAATCTCGGTGGAGGAATCACACCAGCTAAAGCGGATTTCCCAGAACAACACCCACACACACGTGAATCTTTTTATATGAGTGTAGACACACACCGAGCACTTGCTCTTGATGTGATCTCCACTGTCACACCACACACACACACCCCTTCCCCGAATTCGCTGCTTTGCATTGGCTATGTTGGATCAGCGGAACCGCATCGTACAGAAAGTCCACGAAAGACCGCCGCACGAGAACTGAGACGCTATCACCCCCCGTGGCACCCCCTCCCCTGGCAAGGGGTGGGGGGGGCCACGTCCTCCGGTACAACCCCGTGGCTAAACGCACCTCCACCTCGAAGTGGGCAGACGCGGCAGCGCTTCTGCTGAGGAAATACTCCGGAAACCTCTCACTCTCTCACTCTCTCACTCTCACTCTCACTCACTCTCTCTCTCTCTCTCTCTCCACAGGAGTTTGCAGCGGAAGGCTCCCACCGGAACACAAAAGGGCTGTGGTGTGGGCACTGCGCGACACCCAACGCCAACACCGGGCGGAGTGGGATGAGAGAGCGGGAAGACCAGAAGGGCGCATGCCCAACACAGACCCAGAAACGCAACACAGTGCGTCCAGGAAGAGCATCGAGGCCTCTGCGGACCCTTTTACCTCATTCGTCATTCGTCATTCGTATTTGCTTCCGGGGCGGGCGGCATTCATTCGGGATTGCTCAGTCGACCTGATGATCCCTTTGTTGAAGGTGGGCTTCACCCAGACGCAGCTGCTCGCACCGTACATATGGGGGACACGATCAGTCGTGGATCCTGCGTATGCCTTGGTCCAGGCAGATCTGTCCAGCTTGGCACCACCGAACCCCCGAGTCGTGTCGCGTGAGTGCGACCGCCTCTCCAGGCTCCGGAAGGGGAGGGTGTACGACCCGGGGCCGAGCTTCGACCCTGTGCTGCCGAGGAAGGCCACGAGGCGTGCCTGGGAGTCGACCTCCCGGGAGGTGAGGGGCAGCGTGCCTTTGCATGACGTGACGTGCCGCGCCCTGATGTGGTGTGGTGTGGTCGTGCTGTTGTCTCTTTGGCGTGACATACCTCGAAGGGTCCATCACCTCACACCTCCCAGTCACAAGCTTTGCCGCATCGCAGAAGGCATCGGAATGTTCATACGTGCCGGGGCCGGGCTGCAAAGGGGGAGAAAGAGAACGAGAGATGACGAGAGGGCGAATGGGGGGGGGGGCAGTGATGTGCTATACGACGTATATCCGGATCTTGAACGTATATATACGTATATATACATGGCGTATATATACGTATATATACCGTAAACGGAATAAATCTGAACCGTAAGAAGTCCTGGACGTAATAATTCTGGACCTCGGGGGGTCCAAACCGATTGGACCTTTTTTCCGGTCCAGAGTGGTTTGCTGTTCCCCCCCAAGAGCACCGGGTTTCTGCTCCCGCGGGAAGCGTTCACAAGCGTGAACGGGACTTCCCCACTGATCTGGACCCCCACGAGTGGGGGTCTGAACCCCACTATCGGGGGTCGTATGGGCACCAATAATAGGCAGTGCAGACTCCCGATATCGGGGGTCCAGACCCCCAATAGCGGGGGTCGCTCTGACCCCGCCCCAGACCCCCGCTCCAGGGGGTGGGGGTCCACCGTGTGAGAAATCGCCATGTATCGCCAAGTCCCCCAAACTGGTCTGGACCGGACAAATTCTGGACCTCGGGGGGGGTCTGGAGGTGGATTGGACCTTTTTTACGGTTCAGATTTATTCCGTTTACGGTACGCATATACGTTGCAATATACGTTACGTTCTTCCTGTGGGCAATGTGTGGGTGAGAGGGTCCACGATCCCGAAGGTGCACAGTATGTGGGACACAGCTTGGCTGTCCACCCTTACGCTAGCCGGGCACGCTTCGCGGTCCTGGTACGGGTCCGACTAGACGAGTGCCGCTCGTTCTTCGAGAGTCGGGAACATTGCTCAGTCTTGGCGCCACCTTGGCGAGGTAAGGAAACGTTGCATCACCAGCATTGCCCACTACCTGATCGGTGCCCACGTGCCGTACTCGCGTTATCCCATCAAACGCCGTCTCCGGGCGAACACGACCAAAAACGATGTGTCGTCTTTGGAAAGACTCCAGCACAGCATGGTCACCACCAGTCAATACCTGGGTGCCCCGTCGCCACTCAGTAAGGGACTCAGAAAGGCACCTCCCCTCTGCACAGGTTCCACTGTGCACAGGGGAGGGCGGTGTCTTTCTAACTGCCCAACAACATGTGGCCACGTAAGGTGCGGCACAACCGAAGCGGAACACCCTGTGGGCAGCGGATTGGCGTTTCACTTCGTTCCAAGGGAAGTATCTGTCGAAGGCACAGAGCGGGATATACCCACTCAACATATCCTGTGGGAGATCCCACCCAGGTGACCCCACAGTGACCTGGCCACCGTGCAACAGGGAATTACACAGGGGACGTATATTTCCGGATTTTCGGGACCTCCGAACGTATATATACGTATATATACATTGGCGTATATATACATCGGCACATCACTGGGGGGGGGGGGGGCAATGCATGGCAAAACAAACCCCGCTCTCGCCAAAAAAGACTTGGAGTTGCGTTCTTTGTTTGTACGAACGGTGCCTGCTAGTGCATGTGTGCAGATACCGAACGCTGCCACGAGTCTTTTTAGTGCAAAAAGCGAGCTGTTCTTCTAAAGAAAAACAGTGTAGCAAGCGTCGTATTTTTGGTGCAAATCTGAAGAGAGCCCAAGGAGAAGAGCCGCCCGGCATTTCATCGATCGTGAGAACCCAAAACCCCCCTCTTCTTTTGTCGGCACAACTCTCAAAACACTAAAATCTTTGAAAGTGTTTGAATTGCCACACACCCCCCATACTTTGCTGAGCCCCTCAGCCGTGACAAGCGAGGTCACCCTCTCTGGTGGGAGACACAGCGGTGCTGGGCGGAGCTTACCACCTCTCGCATGGTCGGGCGCTGTTGGGACGCGCCTCGCTCGATCAGTAACAGCCCCGCTGGTGTGCGTCTGCACGCCGTACATGTTGTTGCAGGTGCGGAGCGAGGAGAAGAGCAAGAGGTTCGCAGGATCGGGTGCGGCAGGCCTCGCAGGCCCCCAGCGGGACGATCTCCCCAGCACCGACACAGGCAGCTTCGGCACACACGACACAGCGTGCGCGCCCCCAGGTCTCCCTGCAGCAGCATCCCCTGCAGCCCCAGGCGGCCTTGGCGAGAGCCCGCTCCCACTCCCACCCCCACCCGCCGAAGGTGGCGGCAGACCCGCCGGGCGTGCGCCTGCTGTCATCGCAACACCTCAGCAGCCCGCCCGACCCCCTCGCATGCGCATGGGCATGGGGTGCCTGGTGGGGGTGGGGTGGGGTGGGGTGTGTGTGTCTTGCCCGGCCAGAGGATGCAAAGGAGAGGGGAGAGGGGGGGGTGGGGGGGTAGGGGGCGGGTATTCCATCCGACAGAACGGGGGGTTCACCTCGTGCGTATTTCCGAGATGGTGCCGGCCCGCTGGCAAGCTGGGCGTGCAGGGGTGGGGAAGTAGGGAAGGGTGGAGAGCGGGGGGCAGGGTGAACACACGGCGGGCAGTTCCCGAGAGGTTTGGGAGGGCCAGTTGCAGCGGGGGGGGGGGGGGGGTAGGGGGGGCTAATTCAACCCAAAAAACGGGAGTAAACCCCACTTTTTCAGGGAGCACCCCTAAACATAAAATCAATGCTACAAACTGACCCAAACCAGTCCAGAAACGTGTTTCTGGGGGGTTTTGGTGACCTGTGTGGCCCAGAGAGGCCCAGAAACGCGATTTTTTTCACTTGGCACAGATGTGGTACCAGATGCGGTACCTGAATGGCCCGAGAAAAACAGCCGGCGGGCACTCCTTTCTGCAGGCACTGCGGCTTGACGTCATATGTCACCATTGCATCAATGTAGTCATGATTGAGCCACTTCGATAGTGTTCCGCCCCCTTCACAGTTTTTAAGATCGGCAAGGTGTGTTTATCGTCGTTGGCGTGCCACCGTACCTTTTTCACGTACCCCAATGCTGGCTGGCACGACATGAACTGCGCCAGCCACTCCGGTGCATCTCCCGGAGGAGGGAGACGAGATTATCCTCCTCGAGAAGGAAAACGTTCTCGATCCGAGTGGCGCTCAGCTCGCCAGCAGGTTCCTTGTCATTTGCCTTCAATTATTTGAGGGCGTAGCCGCCCCATTAGAATGGCAAGGGCCGCTCGTTGATTACTCTCAATGAGAGCAGGGCATCAAGTGCTCACTTTGAGGGATATCGAGGTCGCTGAGTTGTTGCCACCTCTGAATGGCGTCGGAACGGACAAACCCTCTGAGCAGCGTCCTGCTTCCGCCCATAGTGCGTGCCCCATCTCCGGAACCTCAATCTACAAGGGATACCAACCTTCTCAGTGCAAATACGAGTGCACTTTGGCCTCTGCCCCCACCTCGCGGTGCTGCTTGTCGCCCCTCGGTACATGGTGCTGTTACATCGATCCGCGTCATCAAGTAGAGCTTGACCGATGAACCATTCGGTTGCTTCGACCACAGGTTTCGCTGTATGTTGCAAGCAGCCGCTGTAAACTGGCACAGCACCGGTACCACATCTGTGCCAAAAAATTGGAGACGCAAAAAATGAGCTGTCCGGGCCGAATTTGGGCCTATTTCGGGCAGATACCGGATTTCCGGGGTGATATGGGGTGTTTCTGGCCTTTTGGTGCCCTTGGGGGCCTCTCTGCGGCGAAGTTGAAAATTTGGGTTTACTCCCGGTTTTAGCCCCCCCTAGGGGGGGGGGGGGTTTGATTGTCGAGAGTGAATGGGAAAAGCAAGTCTCTCCCAGCACCTTCTTGCAATGTTAGCCCTTTTTGTAGTCACCACCAGATATGCTGACAAGGCGGATCAATGCACAATGGGATGGTGTGTCGTAGTCTGTCAGTGGCCTTGCAGTTGCAGCGGGGGGGAGGGGGGGTGGGAGGGTGGAGTGGGGGGTCTGGAATCCCGCTCAAACTAAACCCCCTCCCCCCAAAAGTGGAGTCTGACGGGCGGGAGGGTCACCGTGCAGGAGGCAGATTTCTTGTCACTCAAATCAAGGCGAATAGCAGCGTAACACAGCACAGCACAAAACAGGAATGCTGTAAAAGCTTTGTTGCGAGAAAAGGGGAAGGAGGTGCTTTGAAAAAAGCGCCCCCCTGCCCCAGGTGTAAGGGCTTGATTGATGTTCCTTCACTGGCAACTCATTGACACGACATTCCACGCAAGACGATGATCCGAACAGACCCCGGCGAGGCAACACAGCCGCCTCCCTTGTGACGATGCAAGAGTGGGAAGAAAGGGGGGGGAGACATGCACTGAGTTGTGAAGCTCGTGCCGATATAGGTAACCAGGTGAGACTGCTTAGCCACAGGCGGCACAGGATATTCCTCATCACTGCCTTTGTGGCAAGCCGTGTCACCCGCGAAGCTGCCAAATAATATACTCCTGACAGTAGTCCTTCCAAAGAGGAAGGTTCGTATGTTCGTCGTGCTGTGGAGTGCACAGCGCCTGCCCTCCTGTCAAGGCAGGCACTACACATCCTGCTCCACATCCTGTTCAAGAACCCACGTCGGGTGTTTGCTCACGCGGTGCCTCGACGAAGAGATGAACGATGACTGGGAGCCAAAGTCTGTCCCTGCACCCTCTGACCCCGCCATCTCCGACAGGGCATACACGGGCCCGATGTCCTGCTCCTCGATCTCCGTCGTGTCGAGGGTGGGGCGCAGGCAGGAGGGGATGTCGTTGACCTCAGGGGCTGCGTAGAGGCACAAGAGGCGGCACTTGTCAGCAATGTTGCAGAGACGCCAGCTGAAGCGCACGACATCCCCGACGACGGTGACAAAGCGCTGCTGGGTGGACCCCAAGTCGCCGTGGTGCACGGAACCTGTGCACAGCCCGACAGCCTCCAGCTCCAGGGGGAGGCGCCGCATCAGCCTCACAAAGCGAAGCGCGCTTTCGGTGTGTGCCTCCAGCACCTTGGCGATGTTCCACCCCACCACGATGTTGCACCCCACAACCGTGACGAGCGTTCCGTATGTCCTGCCGAGCGCATGCATCGCGTTCTGCAGGGAGCGGTTCAGCCCGACGTGCGCCAGAATCCCCCGCGCCTCCCCGTTGCCCAGCTGCGCAACCCCCACGGTGGAATACGACGGCCGCAGCACAGACGGCAGCGACCCCGAGATGGACAGCGGTGACTGCGACCGCCTCACCCGTCCAGTTAAGGACTGGGGCGACTGATCCCTCGAGTCGAGTGGGTTCTGCACCCGCCCCGCCAGGGAGGCGGGCCACAGGTGTGTGACGCTGAACGAACCGGTCACACCTGCGAGCTTCACAACTTCCGGGGCGCCGGTGACGGTGTCCGCTGTGATCTGTGCGGAGGCAGGGCCCCACTGCTCCGTCAGAAGCACGACGGCACCGGGGAGGCACAGCGCCTCCAGACGCGCCGCGACATTCACCGTCGGCCCGAAGTAGTCGACACGCGATGTCAACAGATTCTCCTCATGTGTGACAGGCCCGCTGTTGATCCCAATGCGCACCGTGAGCCCACGCCACACATCGGACTCCCGGCAGAGAGGGAGGTCCAGCAGCGACTGGGGCCAGTCCGCGTGATACAGCGCCTCATGCATCTTCAGCCCGCACTCCACAGCGGAGGTGACGGAGGCGAAGGCCACCATGAAGGAGTCCCCCACCGTTTTCACCTCATACCCGTTGCACACCTGGATGACGTGCCGCATGCGGTTGTTGTGTGTGGCGAGCGCCCTGACCATCGCGTCAGGGGCATCCTCCCACAGGCTGGTCGACCGGCGGATGTCGGTGAACATCAGCGCGGCGTGGTTGTCCTGAAGCCCGGGGGCACAGGCCAGCTCATTCCGGGAGATCGACATGTGTTCCTGCAGATACTTCAGCAAATATTCCGGGAGGTATTTCCGGTAGGACCGCAGGTTCGCCTCGAGGTTGGCTAAGCTCTGGTAGATATCCTCTGGGAGTGCAGCCCTGCAGTCCTGCAGGGCTGCTGCACACCCCTCGACGTCGTAATCCGACAGGAGCTTGGCGATGCGCTCGACGCAGTCAATTGTCAGCTGCATCTGCGCCCTCTCCCGCTGCGTGTTGGCCGCAAACATCTTGGTGATCGCACAGCACCCCAGGAGGAACAGCGTGTTGAGCACAGCCTTGTTCCAGGCACGGGAGTATCCGCAGGGAAGCGCCTCACAGAAGCACGTCTCATCCGACTCCTTCCGCCTTAGCGCCTGCGAGGGGGTGCCTGGCATATCATACAACCCGAAGCGGACAGACCCTTCGATCCCACAGAGGAGGAGCCAGAAGCTGGAGACTGCCAGCAGGGGAAGCCCGATGTTGGTGTGAAGGTCGAAGAGGTAGACCGTGTCGATGACGAGGATGTATGTCGGCCACACTTCGAATGATGTGGGGCGTGTCTTGGATCCCAGATCCAACACGACGAGGCATGCGTGGAGGAGAGCCAGCCACGCGTTGTAGACCACTTCTGGGATCTCCCGCTTCCAGAAGAGGGCCCCGAAGATCGCGGTGGAGCTGGCAACGCACACCACCTGAGGGAGCATCATCAAGCCGTAGCCCTCATTTGGCGATGTTATGATGCCAAGCAGCGAGATGACCATCCCGACAATTGACGAGACAAAGGCAAGCCTGCGGTGGCCCGTCTCGCGTGCAGAGGCAAACCCGTTGCGTGTTACCACGCGATGCAGAAAGGCGGAGCACCGCGAATGCAGCCCCATCATGCAACGAGGGAGGTCGGCTCGCCCCATGACGGAGAGGGCCAGTCCCTACCCCCCGTGCTTCCTGAGGGTGGGTGTGGTGTGGTGTGGTGGGTGGGGGTGGGGGTGTGTGTGGGACGTCCAACGAAGATGGAACACAGCAGACCCCGTCATGTCCATGGGGGTCTTCGCTGGTCGACAAACTTCGACAAACTTCGTCAGTTTTCAGCCAATTCAACAGGAAATGCACCAAAATGCACTGACGATCACCCCCCCCCCCCTACTGCCATAGCTTCCGATAAGCGGGGGTCGGGGGTCGCAGGGGTCGGGGGTCGGGAGGGGGGGTCGGAGGGGGTCGCCTTACTATTTCCTAAGGAATGTGGCCTGAATGGGGACCACCAATAAGGGGTGTTAATAGGCACCCCATGTCAAAAATGACCCCACTGCGATCCGCACAAACTCCAAACATTCAAAAGAACGGGTTTTTGAAAAACCCGAGGAGGGGGTCGGGAGGGTCCCGCTGGGTGGGTGGGTGGGATGGTGTGCCTCCCAGCCACGTCCTCCCATGACAGTACCTGGACCAGACCCATGTTTCGTCGTTGAAGCTTGGTCCGAAGACCCACGAAATGACCCCACTACGATCCGCACAAACTCCAAATAGTCCAAAGGAGGATCCTTGAAATCGGTAGTGGACAGTAGCGGACAGGGCGGACATTTCCTTGTGGAAAAAGTGCCCGAAAAAAAAATTCGAAAAGGTCCCCCTTACAGAATTAGCCTTTTTTCAAAAAATTGAAAAATTTCGGACCGCAATTTGTACCCAAGAAAGTGCCGAATTTTCGGACTTGGTCCGATTTGAACGATTTCCGTGCCTCTTGCAACCCCCATGAGGGGGGGGCTGCTGTTTCGGGTTCTTCCAGTGGCACATGCTGGGGTGTCAGGACAGGGAATCCTGCTCGCTGTACCCGGTGATCCCTGACGCAGCCAGGAAGTGGAGAGCCTTGGAACCCTGGTTGAGGCCTGTAACACCCGGCCTTCCTGCCACTTGTGGCATTGTGGAGTGGAGGTGGTTATGGAGAAGGTTCTCTCTCCGTCCGGTCAAGCACAACCGTCCTCTCCAGCCAGGGGTCATCTACTTTCCAAACAAGGGCCAGGAACATGCTCAAACAAACGAATTGATCAGAAAATCTGGCTTGCCGTGGAATCATTGAGCAAATTTTGGGGAGTGATTGGTGCCCCATTGCTGCATATGACATGTCCATTTTTGACGATTTTTGGGCAGAATTTGGTGCGTGGGACCTTTCGATTTTCATGAATTTTTCGGAATTTCGTGGGGACCGGTACCCCATTTGAGGGCCAAAAATCTCATTTCCGAGGCCTGGGAATGGTCGCAGTGGCCTCAGATGTCCAAAAACGTTCAATTGACCTCTCCTCGAAAAAAAATTCGAAAGGTCCCCCCTACTGGCACCCCGGATTAGGACATGTCTCTGGGGGTGTCCGGGGGCATTTTTGGCCCATTTTTGGCTGGGGAAAATGGGCCATTTTTCACGATTTTTTGTTACAGGGGGGGGTCAAATAAACGTACTTAGTACTACTATTCGGCGAACGCGCGGGCCTAAATCGACCTCGCCAGAAAATTAATAAATAGTTTGCGAGCGAATAGACGTACTAAGTACGTCTATTCAACTTTTCCTAAAAACGCTGTTTGCAGGGGCTCTGCGGGGCTGTTTGGTCCACCAGGGGCGCGCTGGCCACTGCTGTCGTCCGTCTCTCACTTCTTCTGCCTTCCGGTCGAGTATCCGCTCTGTTCTCGTCCTACCACTCGCCCCTCATTTGGTTTCGTACCGTTTTGATTTGTATTGCCCCCCCCCCCCCCCCCTGGTTGACATTCTTGTTGAGTTAGTGAAAGCATACACAGTTCATCAGAGCTGTCAGCTTCACTGTCGGTGGTTGGTTGGTGCGTTGATGCTTAAAAAAAAGATGTGAAAAAGACAAGCCACAACCAGCACGCCCCAACTTACTTCTTCTTCAAGTTCTTGGGCTTGCTGGGGCAAGTCTGCATGTTGTGCCCAGGCTTCCTACACCCTTTGCAGAGCCTGCGCGGTGTTTGTTGGGAGTCTGGGTGGTCGGGGACGCTGCGCGCTTCTTTTCGGAGGACTGGGAGGACTGGGAAGGCTGTGTCTGTGTGAGAGAGTTCACACGAACCGGCTTCGCCCATGCCAAGATGCTTGACTGTTGGGTTGGCTGAGACACAACTTTCTTTTGGGTGGACTGCTTCTCTGTGCTCTCTTTTGCCTTCCCGTCCAACCCAGGTTCAAGGTCCGCACCACCAGCCTCAGGGGATGTTTCTGTGCTTGGTGCGAAGGTGAGGTCCGGACAAAGGGAGCTCTTCACGAACCCGTCCTCCTCACCCGACACCTTCAGCACGTACCCCATATCCCGCAAGCGCTCGGCTACCAGCGTGCCCTGGCCCGGGCCAGTTGGTTGAAGGAAGGCCGGGGAGCGCATGGCGGTGGCCCATCCTCGAATATCTTGAACAGGAGGCATTCCATCAGCAGGAGGCACATGAAAGCATCGGACGTCATCATTATGTCGGACACCAGCCGAAGCTATTGGCTCTGTTGGTGGATGGTGAAATCTGGGCAGTTGGATTGCGGGTTTGCGGGCGTGTGTTGATCAGTGCTGCACAACAGGAGAGAATGTCAAACAACGTCAGGGAAGGGGGCTGCGGGGGGTGGGGGGTGGGCTCAGCTGGTCCTCGAAGGCTACATCTATGGTGAGGTGTGTCTGGGGCCATCCGTCCACATCTTCTCGTTGGTGGTAGGGACTGCGGACGCCGTAGATGAGGAGTCGTTTAATGCGCGCCGCTCTTCAGCAGTGATTTTGACGCCTCTGGACCCCAGGAGTTTGCGGGTTTCCGGGTTTGCGGTCTTCAGCAGTGGTTCTGATGCCTCTGGACCGCAGGAGTTTGCGGGTTCGCTGGTTTCCCGTCCGTATGTGTCTGAGGGGGGATGCCCCGATTCCCTTCGTCACGACATATCTTTGAGCGTAGGTCACTTCCCCCCTCTACGGACCCCGTGCACCCTGGTTCCCCTAAGTGGCACCAATAGACCCCGTTGTCCCCATTCCTTGCCCCAAAGTTTGCAGATTTGTGTGTCTCCAAAAAGAAAATCTCAAAAAAAACGAAAAATTTCCCCAAAAAAAAGGGTGAAAAGTAAGTACTACTATTCAACGGCCCAACGTGCCCCAGAGCCCCAAAAAAATAAGTACTACTATTCGGCTAAGTACTACTATTCAACTAAGTACGTTTATTTGACCCCCCCCTGTAAGTATCCGTCAGGTGGATCACCGGGTGGGGAGAGAACCGGTGTGAGGCACTTGGGTGCGACCAGGTGGGCAGGGAACCTGGGGGCGGGGGGCCTCAAATCCCTCTCACTCTCGCTTCTCTCTGCTGCTCTCTAGGACAAACACACCGCGCACTGGCCGGGGTTGAGCTGCAGGTGACTCAGTGCTGGCGGGACAAAAACAGGGCCGGACCGGGGAGATCTAGCATTCACAGGGCCCTGAGGTCGGGGAGAATCAACAAATGCCCAGGCCCCGGCAAGCCGGGGCGTCGGTACTTCACACGTCACGTACCCTGGGCGGGCGCTCAACACTGGAGGGGAGAGGGGGGAACTGGGGAACGCGTGGGGGAGTGCGGTTGCTCCGCTCTACGCCGCGCTGCGCATTCTCGAATGAGAATAGATCTTCGTCTTCGGCGCGCGGGTCCATCGACATCTCGGTGGGGGTGGTTGGGGTGGTGGACGCGTGTGTCATGCGGCAGTCGGAAGGGGCTGGGTCGTTGTTGTTGAAGCCGCCATTCGCAACTGCCTGCGCCTGCTGTCCACCCGTGGTCGGTGTCTGAGGCTCCTCGTCCACAGACATCCGGGCGCACATCCGGCTGCGGGCCTCGGCGCGTACCTTCTTCGCCTGCTTCAGAGACTGCTCCCGACGAGCCGCGGCAGCGGATGCGAGGAAGGGTGGTTTGGTGTCCCGGGGGTCCTGCGGCGGCGCCTGGGTTGGCTGACGGGGCAAGGGCCCAGGGAGGGGCCGCGGCATCGGCACTGGCGGCACCGGGGCGGCAGGGGGGGCTGGGGCTGTGTTGTATGAGCCACCACTCTGCTGGGCACCACCTGGCTGCGCGGCAGAGGGGGCTGGGGCTGTGTTGTGTGAGCCACCACTCTGCTGGGCACCACCTGGCTGCGCGGCAGAGGGGGCTGGGGCTGTGTTGTGTGAGCCACCACTCTGCTGAGCACCACCTGGCGCCAAGTTGTTGTGGGCGGGAGGGCCACCCGCTTCGTGGGAGGCCGCCGCCGCCGCAGGGGGCTGCCCACCCGCTGCCTGGGGGGCATCCGCGTGGCGCTGGGGGCCGCCGCCGCGCGCTGGGCAGGTCCTCGAGGATGCCGCGCACTCACTGCAGACGCGGCGCCAGCACGACGAGCAATGCCAGTGCTCTGCGCGAGTGGCCGCCGTCTTACCGCAGGGCCCAGCACACGTGTAGTCTTCTGTGGTGCAGCGGGTCCCGTCGACGACGACCTGCAGGTCACCCGCCCCGGTCGAGCAGGTTGAGGCAGAGGTGGAGGCTGGGGTGGCTGGTAGCGCGAGAAGGTAGTCCCGCACGGCTGCCGGGATGAGCAGGGGCTCATAGTGCCCCTCCTCGTTCCGGGGGTGTCCGTCGGCTCCTAGGTGTCTGACGTGCAGCAACGCCACCGCCCCCCGGAACAGCGCCCCTCCCGCGGGGAGGAACACCTGTGGAAAGGCGCTGTCAGAGAGGACCAGCACCACCAGCTGGAGGACCCGAGCCGCAGCCGCTATGGCCGTCCAGTCAGCCGTCGACCGAAGGTCTCGATTTTTTCGGTTTTTTGTCCGGACCGGCACCGCATTTGAGGGGCCAAAATCTGATTTCCGAGGCCCGGGAATGGTCGCAGTGGCTTCATTTGGCCAAAAACGTTCAATTTACCCTTCTCCAAAAAAAAATTCGAAAGGGTCCCCCTACAAATCGCCGGTCTTGGGGGTCTTCGCTCCGGGTCAATTTGGGTCAACTTGGGTCAATTTGGGTCACCCTGGGGTTTTTCACCTTAGGAAAATGGGGGGCTTCGCTCCGGGTCAATCTGGGTCAGCTTGGGTCAGTGACCCGGAGCGAAGCCCCCCCCCTTAGGTGACCAAAAATAGGTGAAAATTTTTGCCTATTTTCCCTTGTGTCAAACTTGGAGTCTGACCCAAAAATCGGAATCTGTGACCCATGGTTTATATGGGCAAACCTGAAAATTTCCGACTTTTTCCTCAATTTTTCCCACTTCCTGGCCATACCTTTCCCGACCCAAAATCAAACAAATGCAGCGGAAAATGGCCAAAAATAGGCCAAAAAACCCCAAATTTTTTCCTATGGGAACGAACATGGGGGTCTTCGCTCCGGTCAATTTGGGTCAACTTGGGTCAATTTGGGTCACCCTGGGGCTTTTCACCTTAGGAAAATGGGGGGCTTCGCTCCGGGTCAATCTGGGTCAGCTTGGGTCAGTGACCCGGAGCGAAGCCCCCCCTTAGGTGACCAAAAATAGGTGAAAATTTTTGCCTATTTTCCCTTGTGTCAAACTTGGAGTCTGACCCAAAAATCGGAATCTGTGACCCATGGTTTATATGGGCAAACCTGAAAATTTCCGACTTTTTCCTCAATTTTTCCCACTTCCTGGCCATACCTTTCCCGACCCAAAATCAAACAAATGCAGCGGAAAATGGCCAAAAATAGGCCAAAAAACCCCAAATTTTTTTCCGGGGGGCTTCGCCCCCCGGACCCCCCTTGCGTGGGGGGCTTCGCCCCCCACGCCACACGCACCTCCCGGCCGGTGGCCGGTTCGGTCGTCGTCGGCTGCGCCCAAAGGGCGTGCGGTAGCCGACGCCCTTTTGTGCTCGCCTCCTCCTCCCACACTTCAGTATGTCGTTTCATGTGAGTCCGTGTTCCTGCTTTGTTCTTCTGTCGACTGGGACGGGCCAGTCCTCGTGGGTTGCCGGCCGGTGTGTCCTCCCCCGGGACCCCCTCCTCCTCCCGCCACTTGCATCTGGTTCAACTTCAGTGAGAGCTGAGCGGGAGCCATACTTGCTCTCTTGGACCATTTGTCCGCAGTCCTGCATCATGAAGAGTTAGGTAATGCCCAGTCGCAGCCATCCCCCGACCCAGGTGTTCTGCCGTGGGCCAGGTCACCATCTGTAGGTCACCCCGTCACACACCAGTGGGCAGGCCCTGTCAACGATATCGATGTGACTGCTCTTGCCGCAGGGCAACGGATGTGGGCCTGCATTGCATCCTGTTGCCGCTCAGTTCTGTTCCCACCGGAGCTTGTTGTTGCGCCGCAGGTCGAACAGCCTTTCGTGTGGTCGGCGCTGATCTTGTATAGAACGTAGGCAGTAGGCTGCTGTGGGTGACCTGCAGGTTACCCGTCCCTTTCGTGCAGGCAGCGCGAGAGGTGCGATGTTTATGTGTGGGAGCACGGCAGCTGCCCCACACTCCATTCTGCTCTCTTGTCTGCTGTTTATGTTGAACAAGGTCTGGCTGCCAGTGATCTCGCTGGGGGTCGGGCAAACCAAAAAAGAAGTCGGGCACAGGGTGGCCGAGCTCGCGAGAAAAAAAGTGCAGCCCAACCCCGCCCCGACTTCCCGTGGTATGATGCAAACAGGATCGAATGCACGGCCACAGAACATTTTCACCCAATTCGAGAGGCACCGGATGTTGCTGCCTTTGGTCGTCCTGCTCGATCAAAAATCAGGAATCCAGCCCCCCAGCCGCCGCCACGGTAGTGAACATCCTGAAAGTCTTCGAAGGCTAGTCCCCACACCGGTTGGTGCTGTTGCACATTCCAGGCGGGGATGGTCCTTCGCTTGGGGCATGATGAGGTGCGCTTCGATGAACACCATCAAGCCCCCAGCATGCCGTTGGGTTTTCATACGCTGCGGCGCATGAAAACTCGGCCACAAGGCCGAACCCAAAGCCCCAAAATCTGACCCGGGAGGTAGGGCCGAGGGTAGGGCCATGCCACCCCTGGCGGCCCACCCTCCCAAACAATTACAGAAAAAGGGAGGTGGGGCCGCGGCCCCCTGCCAGCCCTGGCACGGGATCACTGCTGGCGGGTAGTTCAGGCTCGTGGCCCTCCTCGTTCCGATAGCCCCTCGGACATCCAAATGATTCACGTGCAGCAGCCCATGCGCAGAGAACGGTGTGCCGTCTTGTACAGCAACTGTTGGACAACTGTTGAAATCGTTTTTCACCAAAAAAAATCACTCTGCGGGCCAAGTCGAAGATTTTTCTGGGGACTTTTGGTGTCCCCAATTTTTCAATTTTCGAAAAATAAGCTCACTTTGCTAAACTGGACCCAACTCCCCACACTCTTTTTTTCCGACTTTTTCACGGGTTTTTTCCGGTTTTTTTTGGCGGATGGAGCGAAGACCCCCCTTAGGAGCAAAAAATTTGGGCACCCAGATTTCAAAAATTTTCAAACTATTTTTTGGACCAAAAATCAAACTATTGAGGTCCTGGCCGGACATGTCCGGGGGGGGGGGGGGGGTCAAAATTGGATTTCCCGAATTTCCGGGTCCGGACATGTCCGCCCGGACATCCGGACACCAGAAAATGTCCGCCCGGACATGTCCGGATGTCCGGGCGGGAAATTCGGGAAATGTCCGGGGGGGGGGGGGGGGGGGGGGGGGGGGTCAAAATTGGACCCGGACATCCGGACACCCGGATTTCCGGGTCCGGGCATGTCCGCCCTGTCCGCCCTGAAATCGCCTAAGGGGCCGGGGGAAATCCAGGAAATTCGGGAAATCCAGGAATATGAAGAATCCTCCAAAGAACGGGGTTTTGAAAACCCCGTGTGGGGGGTCGGGAGGGGGGCCGACCCCCCCATATTCCAACCCCTAGTTTCCGACCCCCATTCTACGACCCCCGAGAAAAAACGCGAAAATTCCGACCCGAGTTTGACCACAGTTTCAGACCCCCCATCTTCCGGATCCTGACCCCCCCAAGAATGGGGGGTCGGGATATAGCCCCGACCCCCTCCGACCCCCGAAAAATGGGGGGTCGGGAGGGGGTCGGGGGGTCGGGGGTCGGATTCCGACCCCCGAGGTTCCGACCCCCCCTTTTCTCAAGGAACCACATCCGCATTTCAGAGGTGTTCTGTGGCACCTACACCAACAAAGTGACCCCACTACGATCCGCACGGAGCCCAAACAACGCAGGAGAGGGGGGAACCGCGTTTCCTCGGGAAACCCCTGAGATTTTTTGGGAGGGGGGGGTAGTTTTGCTAAGGGGGGGTCGGGGGTCGGAGGGGTCCAGGGGTCGGATTCTTATCGGAAGCTATGCCTACTGGGGGGGGCTAAATAGAAGCCCCCCCCCCCTTGTATTCGGCGTAGGATCGAGTTTTTTTGGGGGTTTTCGAGGGCCCAAAATTTTAGGCAATTTTTGCAGTGGGTGGCCAAATAGAAGGGGGGGGGGGTCAAATACAAGGGGGGGGGGGGGGGGGGCTTGTATTCGGCGGAAGCCGAATTTTCCAAATTTTGGTGAATTTTGCCCCAGATGACCTCGTGGAATCGCGATTTTCGCCTTCCATTGCACTATTCGGAATCCGTGCGGATCGTGGTGGGGTCATTTTGTGGGTGGAGGTGCCAAGTACCACACATGAAATGTGGGTCTGGTTTGCGTCCAGATTATGGGAGGGTATTCCCGGGAGTCAGCCACCTGCGAGGACACCCACATTGGTGTCCAAAACCCTGTTCTTTTGAATGTTTGGATTCCGTGCGGATCGCAGTGGGGTCATTTTGACCATGGGGTGCCTGTTATGACTGGAAAAACAGGCTGAAAATTTGAAATTTGGCTGAAATTCGGCTTCCGCCGAATACAAGCCCCCCCCCCCTTGTATTCGGCGAAAAATTTTATGGATTTCGAATTTTTAGACCCCCCCCCTTCTAATAGGCCCCCCCCCCCTTGTATTTGACCCCCCCCTTCTATTTAGCCCCCCCCCAGTAGGGGTGGTCTAAAGCCCCCAAAAAGCGTAAGTTTTGCATTTTTTTGCACAACACCCCAGAGGCCCCCAAAAACCATGAAACCCACCCAGAACCGGTCCGGAACCCCAAAAAAATGGTGTGTAGGGGTGTTTGGAGGTGTTTGGTGGGCTTTTCTGACCATATTTTTGGGGTGGCCACCTTCCCGTACCTGGGGGTGGCCAGGAGAGAGACACATTATCCCCTGGGCACGGAAACATCACTGAAACACGACTTCTGAGCGCCAGGAGGGTACGGGGACACATAATGGCTGACCCGAGGCACTCAGTAAGCTCCTGTTTGAGCAGCCCCTCATGATTGGCGCCAAATGGTGGGTGGTTTCGTGGCCCCAGTGGTGCCGTGCCATTTGGTGGTATACAGGGAAGGAGGTGCACAGAAGTTTCTCACCGACTTGAGCCAGCCCTGCAGGTCGTTGTACACCCCTCCCGATGATCCGGTGAGACACTGCCCTGCCATGCGCAGGTTTAATATGGTGACCACGTTTCATGTGCTGCATTGCTGCTGAAAAGAAAGAATAGCAGACGGGAGCGGCACGCGGTGTACTTCTGGGGTCGAGCAGCACAGCTGTGCTCTCGGGGCTGTGCAAGTCTCCGTCTTCAACAGCTAGGAAATCATCTAGCCATTCCTCGTACGTTCGACGCTGACTGCAGAATCCAGGCATACTTGCCTGACTTGTGCCTCACCTGACGTTCGCACCCGGGCTGAGGACCCCCCGAGACTGCGCACAGAGCTTAGCTTGTACTTAGATACCGGTGAAAGTGGTGGACACTGTGGCGGATGATAGGGCCTTGTGCAGTGATGCAATCGCATCAGTATCTCCTCACCGAGTATTGAAGCAGCAGCTTCTGTCGTGTGCTTCTACTTCTGTGGAGCACATCTATCTGCTACAGACAGGCCAGCTTGGTGTACTGCAGTAATTGCTGACGATTCGTGGTCAGCAGTTGTAATGCTTGCCGAGGCAAGCCCTTTTTCCTCCATCTGGCACGGTGAGGATGCCGCCTGTGCTCACAATTCAGGCACCAGACAAACCTGCGCTGTCCACCACCTGCCGCTCCCTGATAGACCAGGCACGGCCTTGCCCAGGCCAGCAGAAACGCCATTCTGGGGGTTGGGATGCAGCCGCTGTACTGCGAGCGATTTTGGAGCAGGCAACTGCCTCCCACCTTGCAAATGACCGTCTTCAGCCCCAGAAAAAGCACCACGAAGAACTGTACTTCCTGCTGGACCACCTGCCCATCCGGCGTTGTGCACGGCATCTGTGTGTGTTCAAGGCCCCAAAGGTGGCCAGGCCCAGGTACGGGAAGGTGGCCACCTTTTCACCTTTTGGTATAGTGCCAAAAAATCAAGCCCAACACATGCGAAACACCCCAAAAACACGTTTCCAGAGGGTTTTGGGTCGGTTTGTGTGGTTTTTATGCACTTTTGGGGTATTCTGGGGGTACCTCAAAAATACGTTTTTATTATACGCACAATAAAGTGCCCTTGTAAAAGTAACAGGCATCGTGAAATCCTATCCTTTGTGAGTCACGCAGTTCATCACGGTAATTTTCGACTTTTAGGTGGAAGGCTTGCAGTGAGCGGGAAATAAAGTTATTTTCCGTGAAATAAAGCCTTTTTTTCACTAGTTCCACTCCCGGTGACAGGTTCTCCTCAGAAAACAGCCCAAAAGACACACATCACCATGCCCCGGCGGAAGCTCGACGACCTCTACAGGGACAACGACACCGGGATCGCATCGGCGGGGCAATATACCGCCGCATGGGAGGACTTTGTTGAAGAAGAGAACATCAAGCCGCGCACGAACCTGACCGAAAGCCACTTTGCGAGCTACTTCACGAAGCTGCGTGAGAGGGACCTGGCTGCGAGCACCTGCTGGTCGTACTACAGTCGGTTGAACCGGACCTACCAACAGAGAACAAGCCTGCGCCTGCAGCAGTGGCCGCGCCTGACCACCATGCTGAAGGGATGGGCGAGAAACGAAGAAGTGAAACAGGCCCCAGTCTTCTCACGCGATGAGATCGAGTCGTTCATCAAGGGGGATGGAGAGCAGCAGGACACACCTTACTGGGTTGTGCGGCGTGCCATGTGCAGTGCAATCTTCTGCGGGGGGTTGCGCACGTCGGAGGCTGCGGGTCTCAGTTACAAGGACGTGACACGTGTCGACGATGGCTATCGGGTGAGCTACAACAATGCCAAGTCCAAGCGGGCGCAGTCGCAGGCACGCTTCGTCATCCCAGTCGGGACATGCTACTACACGGCGTTTGAGGCCTACCTGGCTCTGCGGGTGGAGGCGAGTGTCGACGCTGCAGATGGAAGGCTGTGGCTGACCGGCACAAAGAACACACTGACCAAGAAAGCCCTCGGGATCAACATGTGCTACGCGGTCGCGGGACAAATCGCGGGAGCGCTGGGTCTCGATGGGGCGTACACGTCACACAGCCTGAGGAGAACATCAGCAACGCAGGCTGCTGCAGGAGGTGCCGGTCTTGTGTCTATGCAGGCACACTACGGGTGGACTTCGACGAACATGGCCCAGCGCTACGTGGATGCAGCTCCGGCAACTCAACTGCACATGGCCCACGCCATCACGGGGGGAGGCTTTCCAGCTTCCGGTGTGTCTAGCCTGCAGCCCCACAGGGGTGGTTCCCAAGTTGTCGACATCAACATCAACGTGAACACGAACAACAGCAGCAACTGAGTGAAGTGGTGTGAAGAGTGAGCACGATCACGGCAAAGAAACCAGAGCAGGCTGCCTCCCTCCTCACCCACACTTGTTTTACCAACACCTTGTCTTGGCACTTACTTGAACGCGGGCACTTTTTGTTTGTACCGTATACGTAAATATTATGGAACGTAAATATTATGGAACGGGCCCATTTTTGGCCGGTCCGTTCCATAATATTTACGTTCCAAAATATTTACAGGGCCAGTTGGGGACTCGGTGGTGAGGACGGCTTGCGTCAGGAATCGCGCGAAAAGTGCACGAGTAGGTCCCGTCAGGGACTCTGCATGCCGTCCGATCACCTGGTCCAAGTCCCCGAGTCGCAGAAAGCCCTGTAAATATTATGGAACGAAAAAAATCTGGAACGCCAACCCACCAGCGTTCCAAAATATTTACGTTCCATAATATTTACGTTCCATAATATTTACGTTCCAAAATATTTACGTATACGGTATAATAAAATTACATATTTGCAAATACAGAAGCCTTAATTTCACTTTGGTGGGTGCTGGGAAGCAAGGTTGCTATGCTTGCCCTCGCTTCGCTCGGGCAACCAAACTACTGCTTGCCCTCGCTTCGCTCGGGCAACCATATTCTTGACCGCACTCGCTTCGCTCGTGCGGTCAAACTGCACCTTGCTGCCCAGCACCCACCAGCGTGAAATAAAGTGCTTCTGTATTTCACGCCAATATATAGTTATTAAACAGCTTTAGACCACCCCTACCCCCCCCCCCATGTCACTAAACATAACGGGGGGTGGGAAATGGGGGAGAAGGGCTGTTATTGGGTGAAACGCACACAAACACACCTCGTGATGAGGTGAGCATGTGGCATGATGCAATGCGGCACTCCGTCGTACCCTCCTTGACAAAACTCCCCTCCCACCTTCGTTGCGTGGGGTTGCATTGAAAAGCTCGTGCAAAGCAAGACGATCGGAGCAACTAGCAGGGGTGGGGGGGGGGGGTGGGAGAAGGGGTGAGGAGGCATGCCAGGAAAAGGCAAGTCTTTTTTCCGCTCTACACTTTGTTTCTTTTTGTTTTGCGGCAAAAAAATATGCGTGCTCACCGCAACGCCGCCGATCACCCCCCCCCCTCTCCCCAACACCCCCCCCCCTCCACACGCAACTAAAATATACCTGCGAGGGCCCGCTACACAGCTTCGTTCTGAGACGTGAAGCCACTTTTCACTGTTTTTCTGTTAGTGCGATGATTTTTCTTGCAGACTTGCAGACTCTGCGCCACATACATTTCACAGCCACCCCCATCCCCCCCAGTTAGTAGTATGTATGCACAGAGTACACCCCTGCAGACCCTTTGAGGCGTGATAAGTAGAGTCCCCCATCACGGCAGTCAGTGGCATGATGGGGCAGGAAAGAACGGTTACACAAATTGTGCCAGGCAGGATCGAATGACTATCCCCCAACGCGATGGAGGCACAGCACCCCACACCCCGCTCTGTCGCCACCCTTGCTGGAGGCCCGCCTGCCTGCCAGAGTCGCTCTCGCAAAATCCCTTGCACTTCAGAAGGGGGCCCGGCGAGAGGGTGAAAATACTGGAGGAAGCCCCTTGCAGATTAACCATCAGCAGGTGGGTCCCTCAGCAGATGCGACATGCAGGGGGGGGTGGGGGTCGTGTGATGGCTGCTGATCAACGCAGCGCAATGCGCTGCGCTGATGAATGGCAAAGCCAGCAGTTTGGGGAAGCAAGCAGGTCTGGGGCTATCCCCCGTTACCCACCAAAAGCGGAGTGCTCGTTTTTTTCGTTCAGCGCCAGGTTTACAAAGGGTTGGTGTATCACGGAGGAGGAGGTTCTGTTTGTGTGTGCGCACGAGCGGCAGTGTGGTGTGGCCCCTGCGAAGGGCATTACTGTGAATAAGTGGTGTTGTGTTGCTCGCTCAAAACACACTGCGGCGCAGGTACGCTCCCACTGAGTCTTTTGCTGTGACAAGCAAGCTTGTTTGGGCAAAAAAAATGGAAAAGAAATGATGGGGGACTTCGACTTGGCTCAGTAGTGCAGAACAGCGAGTCGCCTCACAATAAGGGGGACCAACTGGCACAGTTTGGCACAGAGCAGATTCCCCCGATGACTGGCAACACCGGGTGGTTCCTGCGTTGGGTGTGTGTCTGAGGAAGACACGGCAGGATGTTATATTTTTTTTACAAAAAGGCAGTTTATTGTTTATGCCCTGTGGGCACATGCCCTGATGCATCGCAATCAACAACAGGGGTATGTGGCACAGCTGTTCATTCAATTTGCTTCGTGATATTGCGGCTTCGTACGCGGTTGAAGGTCCAGTTCTGCTCTCAGCACAAGCCCTGGTGTGGGCAGCTAGCCTTGCGGACAAACAGACTCATGGCAGCGTTCTTTCTGCAGCATCCCATATGAACTGGCAGGCACCGTTTGCAAGAAGCAGACGGCGCAGCCACCACAAGCGTTTTACTTCCCCACCCGAGCGATTGCGGAAAGGGCCAACCCTCGGAAAAAGGTACCAACCCACCAGAGGCAACCACACCACACACACATAGTACAACCCGACGCAAAGCGTCTGGCAGGAAAGACAGCCCCTCTGTCACGACGTCAGGAAGTCTGGGATGAGCTTCGACTCGGAACCCAACACCTTCGCCCCTGGGGCGTCTGGGATGGTATTCTGCATGGCTGTGATGGCGCCTGTTTTGGAAACCTTGTAAGGGTACTTCATTAGATGGCAGAGCTGCGGAGTCGGGTAATCATCAGCGTGCGCCGCCCACGCGTCGGTCGACTTGGCATTGACAGACCTGATGCACTCGATTGCCTCGGGCTGGAGATACTCGGGGTTGATCTGATCACGCACGTTCAGATGCTCCGTCCACAGCGACAGTCGGAAGGCATGGATCGCACCCTGCCCCCCCCTCCCTGGCTGGTGCAGCCCCACGGCAATCTCCGTGTCGCGGTCCCCCGCCATCGACCTGTCGTTGATGTTGCAGCTCCCGATCACAATGTAATCGTCGTCCGAAATGAGCATCTTGGAATGCACATAAATCGGCACCCGACAATGCTTCAGCACAAGCGCACGCCGGGTTTTATCGCTCCTGCTGATGGGCTGATTCGGCGTCGCCTCCCCAGGCTTCCTCTGCCCCAGCGTGTAGAAGTTGAGGTAATCCGTAGGGTGGTCTGAAGACCCGGTTCTCTGCAGCGCCTTCGCAATCGCAGAATACATAGCGCAGATCGTCTGCCTCTGCCAGAACAGGATCTCCTGCATCACAGCGGAAGCGGGATCCCCCTCCGGGAACAGCGGGATGACGATGTACGCAGCAAACCTCTTCCGCTCCTCGATGGCACGCACAATCCTCTGCACCACCACATTGGGCACCCGGTTCGACGATGTCGCAGACGACTTCCCCTGAAGCCACGCATCTGACGCCCCCATGAAGTATTGATTTTCGATATAGAGGAACCGATGGGCCCTCTCGATGCCCTTCACCCATGCCTGATGGCAGTCTGCCTCGATACCTTTCACGGTGTGATCACTGTAGTTGTCTATCGACCTGAAGATCTGCGCGTCAAACGCATCAGCGCCATGGTATACATTCGCATTCCTGTCGACCACCATTGGGTTGTCCTCCACATTCAGGAGGGCCTCCGGAGCCCCCGCTTGCGTCTTCCATCGGCTCTCGAAGTTGACAACAACATCCTGCGCCGCCGGGCCCTCCAGCTGGCAGTGGATGTCTTCCCAGGGCTGCCTGGGGCCCTCCTCTTCGTCAGCATCCAGCATGACCTGGTTGAAGTCCCCCTTGTGGTGGTCCCGCAGCGTGGAGAAAATCTCCTTCCCTGGGGTGTCCCACCTGCCCTTCGTCAGATCCAGCCCGCCTATGAATGCTACCACCCTCCTCTGGCCACCCGCCACGGCGAGCGGGCTGCCAACACCTGCACCCCCCCCTGAGCCTGAAAAGTAGGACCCGTCCTCACTCTCATTCCCAGAGTCTGGCCTTCCGACCTCCCCGTCGAGAGGCGCGTCGGTGATGACCCCTTTCTGGTGGTGTGTCACAGCCCATTCAGAGAGAAGCCCCTTGGAGCCATCCCGCAGGACCCCCTTGCAGACCACATCGGTCCCCCTGAAGTAGTTTATTGTCTGCCCGCTGGAGGTGCCAGCCATGCCTTCGCTTTGTATGACGCCTTCTATCGAGGTTTTCTCCTTCCAGATCAGAACGCAGACCTTGACACCTTGGGCCGCTTTGATCTTCAGGAGATCCCCCACAGTCATAGTAATGGGGACTGGGCCAAACCCTTCCACATTGAGGGGTTTTTCCCTGAGGAAACGGGTTTTGACATTAACGGACCAACCCATGACGTAGATGAAGAGGCGGGCCTGGCAGATCCTGCGGCAAATATCCTCCCAACAGTTCTCCCGGGTGTGCCCACCTGGGAGGGGTGCGAGGGTCTTGCCCCAGCGCCCGATGTGGGCACTCTGATACAGCGTGACACGGTTTCCAGACCACATCGGGAAGCGCGACCCGACAACCTCATAAGGGGACAGCGAGGGGTGCTGCGGGAGGAGCCGCACCCACACGAAGATCTCCCCACCCGCCTTATGGTTCAGCGTGCGGAGGGGGAGCCACCCCGCAAAGGTCTGCCCCGACGCGACTATCCCCAACCCGTTGCATGCGCAGAGCACCGCCTCGCAGATAATCTCGTTGCCTCCCACATCCTCATCCTTCACTGTGAAGTGCAGCACATCGGTGTCGGGGACACGGACTCCTTTCTCATGATGCTTCCACTTTGGATCAGATATGTCATCGATAACAGGGGTCTTCGTGATGACCCTCCCGCGGCAGTCATACATCTCGCAGTACGGGTCTCCCGGCTTCCCCCCGCAGAACATCGTGATGTCCGCATCGGGGAGGTTGCGCGCCTCCTGGATGCACACCTCGAGCATCCCGTGCAGCCGCACCGTCCCCTCCTGCTCCAGCTCCTTGCGGTGCTGCGTGGGGTGCTTCAGGTGATGGAGGTGGGGGTGCCCGTGTGTGCTGTGGATGCGCCCCTCCTCCGGAGCATCAGGGGAGTACTTCCCTTGCTTCCCCTTCGTCTTCCCCGATTTGGTGCTGTGGGCGGCGTGGCTGCTGGCGGTGGCGACGGCTGCGGCGAGGAGAGGAGAGGCAGATACGCCTCCGGCGGGCCGGAGGAAGGAGGCTGGGACGTTGTGTGTCGCAGAGCCGTCTTCAGACCACCGGATGTCGTACTGCGTGCCGGCGAACAGAGTGTCGGTGATAGTGGCGGGGAGCCACTTCCCATGCCATAGGGCCTCAACAGGCTGTCCGGTGGAGAAAGTTTCAACAGGCCTTATCTTGCTGACAGGGACGTCGGGTGTGAAGGAGCCGTCGGCCCATGCGATGTCTGCGACATGCCCTCTGTCGATGCAGACTATGGCGTCGTGCCATTCTCCCTTGCTCCCCCATTCTGCCTGGACAGCGGTGCCGCTCCGGTAGCCGTCCCGCTGGCGGGCTGCCTTTGCTGCACGTTTTATCAAATCCTGGACGTGCAGGCGGCGGCCTTCATCCCCTTTGGCGCAACACGCCCCCATCTCTGCAGAGGCGGGAGGAGCGGGGGTGGGGGGAGAGCGGGGTGAGAGCAGCAGAGAAGAAGCCCTGGTTTATTATAAGAAAAGGGATGCCTCACCCCCACCACGTCAAGGGGGGATGGGGGGAGGGTATGCCGCGTTACTCCCCCGCGCCGGGGTTGCGGAGGGAAGGGCAGGGAAGAAGAAAAAACACGCGGTGGAAAGAAAACAGAGAGGCGAGGTAAGCCGCCTGCCCCCCCCCCCTCCACACACACACACACCCCTAGCGTGCGTGATTACTGACTCTATTGAATGTGCTGAGGCATGGTGCAGGGCGGTCGGCGCGGGGGGGGGGGGGGTGGTGGGGGTAGGGGCGAGATATGAAGTACAGCCAGACAGTGACAGAGAAGAGCGAGTGTAGAACTCTTTCGCAGGTCTGCGGAGGAGGAGGGGGGGGGGGGGGGCGGGGGGGCGGGGGTACGCGGAAACAAAAAAAACAGAAAAAAAAATCGGCAAGCGATTCTCTAGACTCGGAGGGAGGGGGTGTGTGAGTGTGGGATGGGGCGGGGTGGGCAGTCCTGCAGTGTCAAGGTGTGGTGTGGGGTACCTAGATGGATATATGTCCGGCTATTTGTTTGTGCGCTGTGGCCCGTGTGAAGGGCGCTGCTGTGAAATGATTGCAAAGGCAGAAAAAACATCAAGGGGGATGCAGACGATGGAGATGGGCTGGGAGGGCGGTTCTGGGTCCTCTGGGGGCCTTCCACATCCGTCCTTATTCCTAATTCGAACCGAATGGCGCTTGGGCCTTCTCTTCGTCGCGACAGGCATTCACACGGCGGGGGGAGGGATGGTGGTGCCGGGGACAAGGGGATCAGGGACGGAATGGCACTGAGAACGTACAACAGGCGGGGGATGGTCGGGGGTTGCGGATGCCTGGCAGAGCGACAGGCAGACAAGGGCTGAGCTGGAGAGCGAGAAGAGAGAGAGAGAGAGAGAAAGAGAGAGGCGGACGGCAGGGGGGAAGTGTGTGGGTGGGGGTTAGGATTGGGGGGGAGAGCAGGAAGGGCAGCGTGACCATGCGTGAGTGTCACACAACAGACAGCAATATGGGGACAGCACCATGAAAGGTCGCCCCGCAGGACAGGGTCAACGATCAGGCTTTTCGCTGATCGCACTCTACAGACAAACTGATGTGTGGATTGACAGGTGCATAAGACTGTGTGTGACGGCAAGCACCTTGAGTCACTGGCCACTCTTCCCGCCCTCGCTGCATTTCCGCCAGACAAGTTGAGAGAAGTTTCATTTTAAATCTGCGAAGCGTTCCGCTTCAGCTCCGCTTCCCTCCCAAGCACTCTACACCCCCTCCCACCCCCTGCCCTTTCCTCCTTAGATCTATCGCTTGTGATTTTTTTGCGGAGTGGCATTTTTTTTTGGGGGGGGGGGGACAATTTCTCCGCACGGTTACAAGAACCCTCATCCTGACACAAGAGTTGGGGGGGTAGGGAGGCGTGTGAAGAAAACACGACACCCAGCTGAACAAAGACAAACTTTCCCCTCGAAAAAGGCACGTCTCAGCCACAAAGGGGACATATCTCTCAGATGCGACCATCTTGTTTTTGGAGGTCACTTGATAGAAGGGTGGCTGGTCTTCACCCAGAAGAAGCCTTGGCCAGCCGAACAAACCTAACAATAAAAACAGGGGTGCCACAACGACACGTGAAGCTTTACAGTCCGAGCACCTGATTCACTTTCAAGGGGAGGAGAAGGGGGGGTTCAGCTATCAGCACCCCCCCCCTCCGCCCCCTCCCCGGCCCCAGCCGCACCAACAAGCCTCCCCACCGAAACACTCCATCGAACAACACAATGCACACAGATCTATGCGCAACATGGCTGTGCCGCCTTCACCATCTAACCGCCCACCGCCAGGCGGAATGGGGGGTGACGGTGCTGCGGCAACCAAGCCAGGTTGCTACGGGAAAGGTAGGAGCAGCCGCCGCAGTGGCATGGCTGTGAGACAGCCCGACAGAATTGTGTGTATGTGGGGCCCACCCAACCTCGGGTGGGGTGCCTGGGTGCCTTGGGCAGGGATGTGTGGGTGCATGATGGAACGTCACGTCTCAACGGGATACGCGTCTTCGCAGCGAATCTACGGAGGGGGGGTGGAGGGTGGAAGTGGCGGTGACGCTCTCTGCAGGCCGAGACACAATAGCCCTCCCACTCCCCTCCCCCAGCCAGGAAATAGTTTCCAGGCCCTTCTGCCCCGCCATACCGGGAACACGCCTTGGTGCTTGCCATCGAACTCACACAGCAGGAGACTGCCCCGCAGCCCCACAACCGAACCTTCCCGCCCATCAGGCGAACCTGCCGCCACACGGTCCCCCAAGGCATATCCGTGGGGCAGGGGCGTGGCGGGGCGCAGGTGATGATCCGATATGGAGAGAAGCACACCCGACCTCAGGAAGAACTGCACATAATACTTCCGCGACTTGGCAGGAGTGGCGCCGGACGCCAGCCCCACAATGTGTCCCTGCAGCCCGTTGAAATGCCCGCGCGCCCCGCCATAGTTATACGCCTCCACACGGTCATACGACTGATACTCTCTCCCAGACGACCCTCTCCGCGGGCTCCCACCCCCCACCGCCCTCCGCACCGGCGAGCGGTGCGGCAGCGGCGCTCCCGCGTGCCCCACAACCCCCACACCCGGCGCGCCCTCCAGCAGCCCTGCATCGGCGGCTGTCAGGCGGGTGTCCCGCTCTGACACCTCCTGCACCCCGACGAGGTCGTAGAGCTGCTCTCTCTCGAAGCTGTAGTGGCGTGCGGGGCTGACGTGGTGCTGCTGTCGCGGGCCCCGCCTTGCGGCAGGCGCGCCTCTGAGGAGGAGGTGTGCGTCGTGCGGCATGCCGGGGTGTTGGTGTTGGGTGGCTGCGCGGGTGTCACGCAGCTCCGTCTCTCGTCGTCGGGCGGTTTGCTGCTGCTTCATCCGTAGGTATGCGTCACATTCGCCGCGATGTCCTGCCCAGTCGCGGTGTTGGCACTCAGGTCCACAGTAGATCACGCGGTAGCACCCCGAGCAGGGCCAGAGGTCGACTCCCTGCACCCCACATGCCTCGCACGCCGCCCCCGTGTGGGCGTATTCCTCCATCGTGTAGCCGTCGAGCTCTGCGGCGTGCTGCGGCCCCTGCCGGATGTGCACGCTGGGGAGCGGGACGCGCTTCTTCGAGGACCCCCACTGAACCACGACCTCGTCGTAGGCTGCGGTCATCACGATAGCCGGCTGCCACGACCCGTCGCTGCGGCGCACCTCGACGGCATCGCCGCGGTGGTACATCGTGTGGGGGGGGGTGGGGGGGTGGGGGGGTGTGTAGACCTCCAACACCCCACCACCCACTCCCGCCCCCCGGTGGGCCTTGCCTGGAGGTGGGCGTTGCGGTGAATCGGTGAGTGGTTGTGTTTGAATCTCAAAAGACACTGGGCACAACAGACACGCGCACTTAATAATCGTAAGGCAGACGTAAGAGCACAACTCGAGCTGCGGTCGGAGGGGTGGGGGCCTCGAGAGTGAATGGTAAAGTAAGTCTGCCAGCCGGAGGATGGGGTGGGGTGGGGTGGGGTGGGGTGGGGTGGGGTGGGGTGGGGTGGGGGGAGTGGGTGCGTCCCGTCGGGTGACCAGTGTCAGCAGTATGCCTGTCAAGCATGCCTTCTTGTCTCATTCCGCCGAGAGAGCTGTGGGTCGGGGGGCATCTCTCAACCGGACATGCGTGTGTACGTTGGATGCTTCGTTCTGATGGGTTCCGCCACCATCCGACTCGGTGGGGTCCTCGAAGGTGGCTGCCTTGCACTGCAGTGGTGGGGGTGCACTGCAGGGCAAGGGCCAACCTGAAGGAGGGCCCGTCTGGCTGGGACAGGCAACCCGTTCAAACAACAAACACCCAATGCAGTGCCCCAGCACTTGAGTGGAGGGGCTTTGCCCCACTTAGGATGATAGAAGATGGGGGCCTTCTTCGCTCTGTGCCACTGTGTGTCAAACTGTGTCACTTTGCAGCCAGTTTTGTGAGGCGCTTCGTCTTTCCTCACTCTTCTGCATTTCTGAGCGAAGCCCCCGATGAGAACAGGATCGGGGTGAGGGGAGTGGGGAACGTCACGACTTTAATGTCCTGAAGTGGTGGTCATCCGAGCTGATGGACTGGATGGGTGGAGAACGCACTCCTTAAGCAGGTATGTACAGACACACCTGTGTGTCAGAGACAATGCGACAGACACACGGAAAGATTCGGTTCCTTGCGGGGCTCCTCGTTGTACTGTATCTTCTCTGCTCTGCCGTCAATCCACGTTCTGTGCTTCAGGCAGGTCATGCGAGGCGCCGCACACAGGGGTGGGGTGAGAGAGGGGGTTGTGTTCACTGGATGCGTGGAAGATGCAAGCAAGTGGAAGGTTCCCGAAGTGTATCAGGAGTGTTGATGCAGAAGGGTGTGATGTGATGATGAAGAAGACTCCGATGCCAGGAACAGGAAGTCCCCTTCGTGAATCACCACGCCACCCCACTCCACCAAACACACAACACACAGCAGCAGTGCAGAAGACACCAACGGCAAGCACTGTGTGCGCTTGACGCGATGAGATGCCATGCTGCTCGTTCAAACAACAAAAACAACAGAAGGACAAGAAGGACGAGAGCTCACAGCCCGGTCATGTCCCACACAAACAGCTGGCCATCATGGCCTGCCGTGGCCGCACGTGTGCCGTCGGGGGAGAAGCTGAGGCGGCGCACAGCTCCCGCGTGCCCCACAAGCTCGGCCACTGCCGCCCCGCCGCTGGTGCCCCACACCACCACCGGGCCCGCCCCGGCAGCGGCGACGAGGCGCCCGTCGGGCGAGTGCTGCACGTCGAACACGATCCCCGACCCGTGCTGCAGCCGCAGCCGCTCGCTGTTGCTGGGAGCGCTGCCGCCAGTGCCAGCACCAGCCCACAGCCCCACACGCAGTCCCGTCGTCCATCCCACGCGCAAGCTCGGCCCCGTCAGGCGAGAAGGACAGCCCCGTCACACGCGCCCCCACAGACACCACCGCCGCCTCCTGCTGCCCGTTGTCCACGGCGAACACACGCACCGCCTCTCCCGCCTCCGCGTGCACTGTCGCTGCTGCCACGCGTGCCGCTGCCCCAGATCCTGATCCAGAGCCAAGTGGCAAGAAGGCAACCTCACGCGAGTGCCTGTGCAGCACCAGCTCCGGACGCATCCCCGCAACGGCGTCGTGCACACGCGTCACCTCCTCCTCCACCCCGCCGGCCACGAGGTGAAGCCCGTCCGGCGAGAAGCGCACACGCCGCACAGGCGCTGCCGCCGCGTCCCCGTGCTCCAGCTCCAGCAGCACCGCCCCGGTCGTGGCGTTGCACACCACAGCACGCCCACCGGCCCCGCCCACGGCGACACGCGCCCCGTCCGGCGAGAAGGCCACGTCGTGCCCGGCAAACCCACCGCACACGAGCGACCGCAGCTGCGCCCCGGTCGCTGCGCTGAAGACACGCACCTTCCCGTCGCTCCCGCCTGCCGCAACCTCCGACCCGTCCGCTGAGTGTGCCACGCTCAGCACGCTGCCGGTGTGCTGGATCCGCAGCACGCACCGGTGAGATGTACCCGCTCCGCACACACTCGCAAACGTGTCCGGGATCTCGCAGCTTTGTGGCACGGACGTCTCGGGTGTGGGTGCCCCAGGTGTTGGTGGGGAAGGCGTCGATGACGGTGTCGGAGGGGGTGTCGCTGGGTCCACTGTCCAAGGGATAGGTGTTGGTGCAGCTGTCGGTACCAGCGTATCAGGGATAGACGTCGGTACAGCTGTCGGAGGTGCTGTCGGCACCGGCGTATCAGGGACAGACGTCGGTGCAGCTGTCGGAGGTGCTGTCGGTACCAGCGTGTCAGGGACAGACGTCGGTGCAGCTGTCGGAGGTTCAGCTGTCGGAGGTGCTGTCGGCACCAGCGTGTCAGGGATAGACGTCGGTGCAGCTGTCGGAGGTGCTGTCGGTACCAGCGTGTCAGGGACAGACGTTGGTGCAGCTGTCGGAGGTGCTGTCGGCACCGGCGTATCAGGGACAGACGTCGGTGCAGCTGTCGGAGGTTCAGCTGTCGGAGGTGCTGTCGGCACCAGCGTGTCAGGGATAGACGTCGGTGCAGCTGTCGGAGGTGCTGTCGGTGTCGGTGTCGGTGGTGACGGTGTTGCAGGGGCAGGTGTTGGAGGGACGTAGTTCCAGAGAAGGATGCTGGAGCTTCCCCAGCCGGTGATGTGGGCACCTTGCCTGTGGAAGTATGAGGCTGCGTACGTTCGCTCGTCTGGTTGCGTGTAGGACTCCAACAGGCTGCCGGTTGCCACGGAGTATACCTGCACGTCGCCGACTCCAGCGACCAGCAGCCTGGTGGCGTCACTGTTGAACGACACTGTGTAGATGATTCTGCCGATCGCCACCTTCCGCTGTATCGAGAAGTCACTCAATTTGTAGATGTTCACAGTCTGGCTTTCTCCCCACGACGCAGTCGCGAAGAGCAACCCATCTGGTGACACATCGAGGCCGTACATATCATGGCTGTGATCCGTCAGCACCTTCAGACTGGTCCCGTTCATTGCATCCCACACAGTGACTTTACCGCCAGAACAACCGTTGATGATCTTCGTCCCATCAATGGTGTACTTCAAGCTCCGCACCCGTGATGGGCAACCAGTGAGAGACAACACCAAGGCACCAGTCGCAGCATCCCAGATGTGGATGCTTCCGTCATCGTGCCCAGAAGCAACACGTGTGCCGTCTGGTGAGTATGCAACAACAATACAATTACCCTTCGTTGTGTTCGACCACAGTTCCGTACCGCTGCCACCTCCGCTCAACGAGACGACCGCAACCCCATCCCAGTGGGCAGCCAACACGACTGTGGTCCCGTCAGGAGAGAACTCAACGTCATTCGTACCTGCGTATGCTGGCACCGTAAGTGCAGCACCTGTGCTCACAGTGTACACCTGCAAGCCACTGGTTGACACCGCAGCCAACGTGTCGTCAGGAGAAACTGCAGCGCGCGTGGGAAATGACACAATGGTTGCCAGCGTCACGTTGCACTGGGGACCTGCACCAACTGGGCATGCTGTGTGTGCACTGAAGCACACACAGAGCAGCGCCGCTACGGCTGCCATGGCTGCGGTGTGTCCACGTGTGTCCTATCTGGGGGGTGGTGGTGGCAGCACTTCACATCACAAGGCAAACAACACACTGTGCATGTCTCATTGGCTGGGTTGCTGCATGCCCGATGCGTGTCTCCACAGAGGCAACGCGGCACCCGCGAGTGAGAACAGATTCAGCATCTGTTCTCAGCCCTTCTCCCCCACCCGCTGACTGGGTGGGGGAGTGGGGGGTGGGGAAAGAAGGCGGCCGTCTCCTCATGACTCGACAACCGCTCCGGAGGCGATTCCTCAGTTATTTTTTCCCCCAATATATTCCCGTGTTTCACTTTTCCGCGGAATGCGACGGCTCAACCAGCCTGGCCGTACCGATGTGAGACGATCATCATCAGGGCGTGGTGACGTGTCACGGCCTTCCTAACAGGTAACCTCTCCGGATGTTGAAAGATGTGTGGCCGTGCCCTCAGCAGAACCAACCCCTCCTTCTTTGGTGAGAGACGGCAGCGGGGCGCATGTGTGCGTTTGACCTGAGAAACTGCACCCCCCCCCCCCCAAACCCTTGATGACACCTTGCGCTCTTCCTGCTCTGATTTTGAACGATTTCCTCTTTTTTCTGGCTGCTGTCGGCCCGAGCAGCCTGATGAGGAGGTTGAATTTGTTGCCCAAGCGCTGCCTACTATCTTTTTGACACTGACAGGAGCCATGTTGCAGTAAAAAGGTAATCGTTTTTCGGAGCGATGCGGCCATTGGGGTCGTGTGGGTCCTCTGTTTACATTCTTTAGCTCATCACTGGGTAGTGATGCGAGACTCAAAAGGACTTGGTGCCTGCTTCGCTTGCCGGTGCTCATGCTCATGATGCATCCCAGGCCCCCCGACCCATCCTCCTGCCAAGAGGGAGTTCGGGTTCTTCTGGCCACACGCTTCTCCTTTGAACGATTATGAACGATTTTTGGCCGTGCTCATAGCGTCCACGGTGGGATCTTGTAAATTTTACATGTATAACTACAAGTATAATACAATTGGGGTAATCAGGCTGGGGAAAAAAACAACAAATCACACCCGATCACAACAGATCACAACAAATCACAAGGCAAATGTTGTGATTTGTTGTGATTTTTTGCGATTTGTTGCGGCCAGTTGTGATTTGTTGTGACTAGGTGTGACGTGGTGTGATTTGTTGTGACCAGTTGTGACGACTTGTGACCCTTTTGTGATGAGTTGTGATGAGGTGTGATCTGTTGTCCCTCATATCACACCCTCAATCAGCTGACGATCTGTTGTGATCTGTTGTGATCGCGATCCAAAATTTTAAATTTTTGAAATTTTGGATCGCGATCACAACAGATCACAACAGATCACAACAGATCACACCTCATCACAACTCATCACAACTCATCACAAAAGGGTCACAAGTCGTCACAACTGGTCGCAACAAATCACAACTGGCCACAACAAATCGCAACAAATCGCAACAAATCACAACAAATCACAACATTTGGCGTTGTGATTTGTTGTGATCGGGTGTGATTCGTTGTGATTTGTTGTTTTTCCCCCAGCCTGATTACCCCATACATGTATTATACATGTATAATACTTGCATGTCAACTATTATACATGTATAATACATGTATATGCCTGAAATATACATGTAAAATACATGTATATCAAGTAAAAATACATGTATAATAGTTGACATGCAAGTATTATACTTGTATTTTTACTTGATATACATGTATTTTACATGTATAATTCAGGCATATACATGTATTATACATGTATAATAGGTGACATGCAAGTATTATACATGTATAATACATGTATATACTTGTAGTTATACATGTAAAATTTACAAGATCCCACCGTGTCCCCCGGTGAGGGGGGGGGGGTCGCTGTTTCGTGTTTTCTCCTGGCCGCACGGAGGCATTGCCTTACGTCGCCTCTTCCTCTGTTCCTTTTGACGGGGGGGTGGGGATTGGGTAAATTTGGAAAGTGGTTTTGCTGGTTGCTGCGATATTTTCTTTTCGGCGTCTCTTCCATACAGCCGTTGGGCCAGCATACTGCTGTGTCAATAAATTGCGCACAGGGGCTTTTTTTTTTGCTGGAAACGGATCAGGGGTAGACAGGTGTGAAAACATCGCCGTTATGAAATGAAAGTTGGGGGTGAAAGGAAAGACAAGGGCCGATAGGAGGCGGGGATGGGGTGGCGAGCGGACGGGAATGTACAGAACTTTTGGAAAGACCGAAGAAAAAGAGATGGAGGAGGGGAGGAGGAGAATGAGGATCATACCGATTGGGGGGTGGGGGGTGGGTGGGTGCGGGTGGGCGTCACGCTGTGTTGGTCAACACTTGGGGATCGCTGCTTCTCCCCCCCGACACCCGACCCCCCCCCCCCCCCAGCAATTTTGTGAGTTGGGCCGGCCACCTTGTTTGGGATGTGACGGGGTGTGTGAAGGCCATGTTTCCTGTGAAGAAACTCAATCGTTTCATACTTATTTTTTTTGCATCCGTGAGGCATTCTGACCGCCCAGCTTCTATGAACGCTGCTGGGGATCACATGCAAAAACCAAGCCCACCGAGCAGTGCAAAGCAAGCTTCTCGCAGCGGCAAAGCTGCCGAAAAATGCCTTCAAAACCGGCTGGCCAGGATCACGAAACCGCCCCCACCCCCTCCCTCCCTGGAGAGGGGTGCTGCAGAGGGAGCCACGGCGGATCTAAGACGGGGGTGCCCAGCATGGTGAACCGCGGGAACACCTGATGCCCATCGCCTCACTCACACCACCCCCCCCCCCCCCAAGAATGAAGAAACCACGGCCAGGCATGTCGCTAAGCGTCGACCGTCGACCCAGTGATTTTGGGTTTCCCCCCCCATAAAAAAGCGTCGACCCAGCGTCGACCCAGTGGACTGGGTTGACGCTTGGTCGAGGCTTGGAGCGTCGACCTAGTGGAACTGGGTTGCCATTCAAGCCTGGACCAAGCGTCAACCCATTTATTACACTGGGTCGACGCTAACCTAGCGTTGGCCCGGTTACACTGGGTCGACGCTCACCAAGCGTCGACCAAGCGTCAACCCACTTTCACTGGGTCGACGTCGAAGAGAGTATGGTTTTGCAGGAACAGATGCTCACTACCGTGGCCTCCGGCGGCTGGGGGGCTCCGCCCCCCAGACCCCCCTGTGGCGTATGTCTCGTACTCAAGTCATTCGATTCCCATCAGGTCAGGGAATCCACCCACTCCAGTAGCCTCAGGAGGACGCAGCCAACTCACACAGAATCTGTACGCCCACAATGAACAGATGCTCACTACCGTGGCCTCCGGCGGATGGGGGGCTCTGCCCCCCAGACCCCCCATCTCGCGTGCCCGTCTAGTAACCAAGTCCTTGCGCTTTGACGGCCGTGACATATCAGGGGGCAGCGTCGAAATCATGGTCCCGAAAGCCATTTTTTGGTTTCCTCCGGCACCCGACGGCGCGAGCGGGAGAGGAACCACGGAAGGAACCCAGCGCCTCACACCGTGCCCACCTAGTGGTCCACCGATGGGAAAATTCAAAATTTGGCAACACGAGCGCGCGCGAAGCGCGCGCGAGAAAAATTGACCCCTAGTGTTTTCCCCCCTGATCCCCCCCCAAAACAGGAGCGTCAACCCACCAAATCTCCAAAATCGAAAAGTTAGCGACAGGCCTGAACCACGGCTAAGCCGGGCGCATCTCCGAGAGGTGGGGCGATGGGGGGAAACTACAGTTGGCGTTCCACCACAGAGGCGCACACCACACACCCCAATAAACACTGTGACCGGCAGGTCCCGGAGGTGTGCCGAATCAGCTCGTGTTTGTTGTGACCACTTGCAAGGTGGGGCGGGATATGGCATCTGGAGACGACTCGATCCGCAACCTTAGCTTCGCAAGGGGCGGGGTGGTGGGGGTGGTGGGGGAAGGGGGACAGAGTGACGTCTAGAGAAAAAAATCGGCAGAATTGGCTGTGAAGGCATTCTCCCCCCCCCCCCCCCCAGACGATATGCGGGTCGTCGGGAGGGGGGGATGGGAGGTAGAAAAACCTCCGCACAACAACAAAAAAACGCCAGACACATAGCAGGCAGCGGCCTTCGCCCTCTGTGCCAAACTGTGTTGTCAGCCTTTCTTCTTTTTGTCTCCTATCCTGTGAGGCAGGAGGCCCACTTTCTTTTCTGCAAATTGAGCGAATAGCCCCTCCTTCCTTGGTGTTAGGAGAGGGGGCCGGTGCCTGCGCGTGTCCTGTTGTACTGTGTAGCTGCTTGGTGGGGCGAGCGCAGTGGCTACCCACCCCCCTCCAACCAGCGACGACAGTGGCATGCAGTTTGCTAGAGTGCTGGAGTGTCCTGATGCTTCTTGAGACCCGCCACAAAGCATGCTGAGTTGGGATAAAATTGCGCTTTTTTATCGCAGTCCTTCTTGCCCCTCCGATGCATAATTATTTCTAACCTGTGACGGTTTTGCTTCAATTCCGTTTGTGCTTAGTTTGGGGGTCTCCCCCCCTGTCGCCTGCGGCTCCAGGGGCGGGGGGGGTGTCAGCCCTCTGCGGTGTGATTCGAAGCGCCTGTGGTCTGTATGTGTCTCTATTGACCCAGGGGTGGGAAGGCCACCGCACAGAGGGGAGTGAGGGATCATGGCACAGACCAACAGCGCCCCTTGCTATCGGACACGCACACACACTCCGTGCTAGGCCAAACAAATCAACGGCCCGACAGGGGGGGTATTTTTTTTGCACAACTTTCCATCAAACAGGCCCCTTGGGCAAACGTCCATTGTCCCCCTGTTCCGATGTGCTACAGACGACGTACTGTGTTAGGCCAGAATTTTAGTTCAACAAGAGGCGCACGTGCATATCGCATGAAGAGAAGTGCCCGGTGCGTCAAAACCACATCACTCAAACGAAAGTTATTCGCGTGTGTGCCCGTTCCTGGTCACGGAACGGGGTGGGGTGGGGTGGGGGGGGAGACAGGGGATGGGGGAGCACAGCAAGATACAGAGAGAAAAAAATCCCCCAAGAAGTGTCCAATACGCTCTTCTTTAATCGGGGCAACACCCCACACACCCACCCACCCCACCTTCCCAAACAGAGACGTGTATTGTCACAATGTCACAAGGAGGCAAGGCGTGTGATTATTGCCGCTCGTTTCTGAACCCCCCCCCCCTTCCCCCATCCCACCCCACAGTTTCTCTTATGGGAGACTTCTCCGATTCGGCGAGGCTGGGAGAGCGAGGGGCGGGGGAAAGGCTTGACGAAATGGATGCCAGGAAGAAGCGAAACACTGGCAGGGCCGCAGCGCCGGAAGGGGTGGGGGTGTGGTGCACTTCTATTTACTGCAAGACGCGTGTCGACAGGCCGCACGGCACTTTATGAGAGAGCTAGATCCACCGAATCCACACACACTGTTTGTTAGAACACACAGGCGGCGTTGCTTCGACGGCAAACTATTGGGTGCGATGGGTGGGAATATGTGGGGTTGGCGGGGTGGGTGGGGCACTCAGACCCCTGTCGTGCAGTGTAGTGCTTTGTGGTATACACACCGGGCAGAGCCCTGTCCTGTGGGGGGGGCGGGGTCAGAGAAACAAACCGCCCAACAGGCGCCAAGAAAAATGGTGGGGCCGATGGGTTGCGAGCAGAATATCCCATAAGAATAAAGCAATAGCAACTCCCGTGGTGAAAACAGCCGTAACCCCCCCCCCCCAACACCGTGCGTGGTGAATTTGCTTTATTTTAGTGAACCGATTTGTGTAAAAAATCGTCTAATAGCCACGTGGCATGCGCAGGGAGACGTTCTTATCAAAAGAGCCGAACAACACTCCCCGACACCCCCACTCTGGCAAGGATCCTGTGCGTGTGTTGGTGAATGTGCGTACTTTTTTTTGGCGTAATGGATAGCGTGCGTGATAACCTGAAAGAAATAAAGAAACAGAACGGCCTTCCCCTCTGCCTACTACTGCCACACTGTGCCCAATCTGGCACTTAGAAATGAGAGACGGTCGACGGCACCTGCCTGAGACCCCTTGTATATCAGAAGGTTAACGGCGGGGGGCCTTCGCTCCGTCTGTCAAACTGCGTCAGTTTGCCTTCCTCTTCCTCGTTTGAGAGGTGGAGGTGGGTCACTTTTATGCAATTTTTCTGAGCGAAGCCTCCCCCACGGTTAAACATAACGCTGTTTCAGAGGCGCACCAACTTGAGTGGGAAGCTTATCAGGCCATGACCATGACCCTCGAACCCCACCACAGGGCAAACGGGCAAGGGAATGCCACAGAACAAACGAGGTTGAGGCGGTGGTGTCAGGAACCCGATGAATGAAGGTTGGGGAGGGAGGGAGGGAGGGGTGGGGATGGGGTGTTGTTTTCGAGAGAGGGGAGGGGGGGGGGGGGCCATGGGCTACACGGTGGGATCTTGTAAATTTTACATGTATAACTACAAGTATATACATGTATTATACATGTATAATACTTGCATGTCAACTATTATACATGTATAATACATGTATATGCCTGAAATATACATGTAAAATACATGTATATCAAGTAAAAATACAAGTATAATACTTGCATGTCAACTATTATACATGTATTTTTACTTGATGGGGGGCTTCGCTCCGGGTCACTGACCCAAGCTGACCCAGATTGACCCGGAGCGAAGCCCCCCATTTTCCTAAGGTGAAAAGCCCCAGGGTGACCCAAATTGACCCAAGTTGACCCAAATTGACCCGGAGCGAAGACCCCCGATATACATGTATTTTACATGTATATTTCAGGCATATACATGTATTTTACATGTATAATACTTGTCATGCAAGTATTATACATGTAAAATACTTGCATGACAAGTAAAATACATGTATAATACTTGCATGACAAGTAAAATACTTGCATGCAAGTAAAATACATGTATTTTACTTGCATGCAAGTATTTTACTTGTCATGCAAGTATTTTACATGTATAATACTTGCATGACAAGTATTATACATGTAAAATACATGTATATGCCTGAAATATACATGTAAAATACATGTATATCAAGTAAAAATACATGTATAATAGTTGACATGCAAGTATTATACTTGTATTTTTACTTGATATACATGTATTTTACATGTATATTTCAGGCATATACATGTATTATACATGTATAATAGTTGACATGCAAGTATTATACATGTATAATACATGTATATACTTGTAGTTATACATGTAAAATTTACAAGATCCCACCGTGTAGCTTATTGCCCGCCAACCAGCCACCCCACCACACCCCACCCCTACCACCGCCCCCCCCCCCCCCACCCACCCGTGGCACACACCGTTTGCAGGCCAGCGGGGGGGGGGGGGGAGTGCTGCTGTGTCTTTCCCCTCACGATGGTGGGGTAGACAGGAGGGAGGAAGGGAGGCGGTTGGAGGGGGGGGGGGGGACATCCACCCCTCGTATCCCTCTGAGGGGATAGAGTGTCGATAGAGTGCCCCCACCCCCACCCCCCACACTCCCCCCCCCCCTTTACCTCCCCCAGAACCCTGCTGGCCAGGGCTGACGGGAGGGGCTAGGCTGCACAGTGCCAGGTGCATTAGCTCTCGGCACACAACCCATATTAAAAAAATAGACCCTGATGTACAGCCGGTAGGCTAAATACTATTGACTATTGAGGGATCCAGGATCCCGAAACAATTTACTCAAAAGTTATCAAGAGGCGAAAAAATAAATTTACCCACTTTTTTCCTTCAGTGGTCCAAGGAGTAATGGGGTTTTTTTTTCACCATTTTTGGCGAGAGAAAAAGTATGAGGTACGGATGCACTCAAACAATGCGAGAATGCGGTTTTTGAAGGGAAAAACCCCAGAGGGAGAGAGGGGGGACGACCCCTTCCCCACCACCCCAGAATGGGAATATTACAGGAATAGTTGCCTTTGCCTTCATATTGCCACTCCCATGGATGCCCCTTCCTGGCTAGGGCTGGCTCGTGTGCTTCGCCCTCTGGACTGTATCCAGCAGCTTGCTCGTCGCTACCCATCCACCCTCGGGCAGCTGGTGAGACGACACGGTCGGGCGTGGTGGTAGACTGTGACACCTGCGGCAGGACGTGGGAAGCAAAACAGGACGAGACATTTGCGCTGGATGGGCTGAAGGACCTCGCGGATCTCACCACGACCAAAAAAGGTGCAGTGCAACACCTGCGGCGGGGAGGCCACTTCAAAGCTCGCTGCTTGCCGCTTCGCAGAAGTTCTCTTCGGGGTTGTCGATCGCTTCGATAGTGCCGGCAAGAAGGTCAAGACGGCAAGCAGCATCCCCAACGAGCTTGAGCTGTTGGAGGTGGTCCCCGGGGAGATCGCGAGCGCGGAGCCGACCACGGTGACGTACCGGCTGACAGCCTCGTCTAGTGCTGCGAAGGGGCCCGATCAGCAGTCCGCAAAGTACGAGACGCAAGCCGCTCGGTTCCATGGCAGTCGCGTGCTGAAGTGGGTCGTGACAGGGACGGAAGATGCGCGCACCACCGCCAACAACCCGTCTGCAAGACCCTCACAGAAAGTGCACTTTGCAATGTACGTTCGGGAAAATGACGAGAGGCCACTCGGTGTTGGCAACGACACCGACTACGACAGCAATTTTGATTGTGCCGAGAAGAACACGCAGGCTGTGCAGACTCAGGCGCAGCCTGAGTCTGCACAGCCTGCGTGTTCTCCTGGTGATCGGTGCTGCACGACTAGAACTAGAGTCGTGGTGCCGGGGAGGTGTTGGGTATGAAGACCGTTCAGGCTTTTTGATTGTTTCTAGATTCATGGTGTGGGAGGAGGGCGGGGGGGGGGTCGCAAACAACCGTCGGAAGCTGGGAAGACGGGAAACCGCGGCAAAAAAACGGTGTGAGTGAAGGAACTCCTGGACCAAAAAAGTGGGTAAATTTGTACTATTTAGAATTGGCCAAAACCTGGAAATGGGCACTATTTAACCGGATGGCTGCTGATGTAGCAACCCTTTTAGCAGTGAAAAGGATTCGCCACATGACAAAATCGAGCTTTTTTTCTGGCAGCTGCGGGCGAGTGGATGGGTTTTGGGGTTTGGACTAGGGGGGAGACTGGGGGTCGGGGCTTTCTCTTTCGCTGTTGTGTGCCGCCGTGTGTTTTGCAACCAGACTTGCTAGGGTACTGACCACGCCGTGCACGCCGCTGTGTGCGTGTGGGGCATAAGGTGTTAAGATGTCACTTTGCAAGCGGGGTTTGTGACAGTTCACAGACAGCACAGCTTGTTCTCACTTTCCGTTGCAGCTTCCGAGCAAAGGCCCCCTGGAGGTGTTCTGAATGATTTTCCACCGGGCTCTGAGAGTCCCCGGTCCGCTCCCAGAAGCGAGGGGGAACGCCGCCTCAGGTTCTTCTGACCGGCGGTGGCACTGTGCTTTTGTGAGAGGTCTTTTCCACGGCTTCCAGTCTAGCCATTATGCCTCCTCTAGCGCTTGGCAAGACAACCAGGCCTGCAGCGGATATTCTCGTGGTTTATTACATTGGCGGTGCGCAGAATTGCAGAGTTCGAAGGATTGAAACGAATTTTGAACCAATTTTTTTATCGGCCTGACCCGCCAAACCCTTTGCACCCCCCCCTTCGGGCGGGGGAGGGGTCGGGGCTGGGGGAGGCAGTGATGTAGCGAAAACCAAAGGTACAGTTCCGTCGACTTTCTGTTCACTCAAAACATGCAGGTCAAATTAGGGGGAGCGGGCAAGGGGCGTAATGTTGAAGCAGGAAGGCTGAGGGGGGGTGGTCGAAAAACTGCTTGGATTCTGTTGACCAGGAGGGGTCTCCAAAAGCCACAAGGTAAAAAAATATCTTTGAAGCAGAAGGAGGAGTGTGCGCGAGGGGGGGGGAGGGGGTCCTAAGGGACAGTTGCCCTCCCTCCCTGGGGCTCAGGGGGCGGAGCGGGGAGAGTTTCGCGATCTGTGGTCACCCACAGACGAGGGCCCTCAAGTCCTTTGTGACGCTTTTATGATTTCGCATGCAGAACGGAGAAACGGGCGCAGCTCCCAGCTCCGTCTCCTTCACGACACCTCCAACACCCACCCAGGGTCGGAGGTGAATAGGCGGGGGGGAGCAGTCAGCTGGCGCCAATTCTCGATAACTCGATTCGAGGCGTCCCTCCGAGGGGATGCAACTTGTGGGCGGTGGTACATGCCAGGAGGTTGGGTGTGGGGGGAGATGGGGAGACATACTTATATCATTGATGGGTTGGGTGAGGTTTAGCACCAGGCGGTGTTGCTGTTTGTGGCAGGGACACCAGGGGGGGGTGGGGGTGTCTGTTGTTGTCGGCTCGAAGCTTGCAACTTGATAGTGCTGCCTGACACCCAGAGGATAGTGTTCATTGAGAGAAATGCTGGGCGTCTTGGCGGGCTGATTGTGGCAGAGTAGAAGAGGTGATCCCGCTGATGGAGCTCAACGCTCTTAGGCTTGTGAGAGTGATTTCTTTTTGAAGAAGAGAGAGAGAATAAGTTGTCGAAGATACAAAGATGGGGGTGCTGTGATTTTGTGATATATTTTGTAGGGTGGACGACTCGCCCAACTTTTCAGCTAAGCTACTGTGACAAAAAATATTGGCTTCAAAAAAAGAAATTCCTGGGTTTCTCGGCCACTTTTGAGGTAATTGCGCGACAGTCCTGAAGTTGGGAACCCCAAATGTGGAAAAGCAACACCGAAAACTCGATTTTCGGGCCCCACACTGTAGACACAATGTGAATTTTCGGGGGTACCTGGGACCCCCCGTGTTTAAGTCCCCCCCCTGGAGGCGACTTTCGGCCAGGGGGGGGCTTAAACACGGGGGTGGCACGGTGGAGACCAAGAAGACCTCTTCCGCTTCCGTCGTATGGGGGTGATTCCGGTCCGGATGGACTTTTGGCACCCCACTTTTCGACTCTGACAGCACCTGGAGGGCACCAGGTGGCCTAGCGGCCACCTGATGACCCTCCAGACCAGCCCACTCCCGTCTTTAGGTCCACCTGTGCTTAAGTCCCCCCTGGGGGGACTTTTACACGGGTGGTCCCAGGTACGAGCAGTGATCTCGTGCCAGGGCTGGCATGGCCCGACCTCAACATTTTCCCATCACATGTTGTGGAGAGGCCAGACTATCTTCAGTAGACTTTGGGTTTTTGAGTTCGGCCGGGTGAAAATGCGGCGCAGCGTGCGAAAATCCAACGCCACCATGAGAGGCAGGTGGATGAAGCTTGATGACTCAGTCGCGCCGAATCGTACCCAAGTGAAGGACTATCCCCTGGAATGCGACACAGCACCAACCGGTGTGAGACGTGCCTTCAAAATCCTGAAGGATGTTCACCGACCAATAAAGCGACCAGATGGCGGTCCCAAATTTGGGACCGACCCATAAAGCGACCAGATGGTGGTCTCAAATTTGGGACCGACCGATAAAGCGACCAGATGGTGGTCCCAAATTTGGGACCGACCGAAAAATTGACCAGAGGGCGGTCCCAAATTTGGGACCGACCCATAAAGCGACCAGATGGCGGTCCCAAATTTGGGACCGACCGAGAAAGCGACCAGATGGTGGTCCCAAATTTGGGACCGACCCATAAAGCGACCAGATGGCGGTCCCAAATTTGGGACCGACCAAGAAAGCGACCAGATGGTGGTCCCACAATTGGGACCGACCAAAAAAGCGACCAGATGGCGGTCCCAAAATTGGGACCGACCGAGAAAGCGACCAGATGGTGGTCCCAAATTTGGGACCGACCGAAAAATTGACCAGATGGCGGTCCCAAATTTGGGACCGACCAATAAAGCGACCAGATGGTGGTCCCAAATTTGGGACCGACCGAAAAATTGACCAGATGGCGGTCCCAAATTTGGGACCGACCAATAAAGCGACCAGATGGCGGTCCCAAATTTGGGACCGACCAAGAAAGCGACCAGATGGTGGTCCCACAATTGGGACCGACCAAAAAAGCGACCAGATGGCGGTCCCAAAATTGGGACCGACCGAAAAATTGACCAGATGGCGGTCCCAAATTTGGGACCGACCGAGAAAGCGACCAGATGGTGGTCCCAAATTTGGGACCGACCGAAAAATTGACCAGATGGCGGTCCCAAATTTGGGACCGACCGAGAAAGCGACCAGATGGCGGTCCCAAATTTGGGACCACCATCTGGTCGCTTTCTCGGTCGGTCCCAAATTTGGGACCGCCATCTGGTCAATTTTTCGGTCGGTCCCAAATTTGGGACCACCATCTGGTCGCTTTATGGGTCGGTCCCAAATTTGGGACCGCCATCTGGTCGCTTTGTTGGTCGGTCCCAATTTTGGGACCACCATCTGGTCGCTTTATTGGTCGGTCCCAAATTTGGGACCGCCATCTGGCCAATTTTTCGGTCGGTCCCAAATTTGGGACCACCATCTGGTCGCTTTATCGGTCGGTCCCAATTTTGGGACCGCCATCTGGTCAATTTTTCGGTCGGTCCCAAATTTGGGACCACCATCTGGTCGCTTTGTTGGTCGGTCCCAAATTTGGGACCGCCATCTGGCCAATTTTTCGGTCGGTCCCAAATTTGGGACCACCATCTGGTCGCTTTCTCGGTCGGTCCCAAATTTGGGACCGCTATCTGGTCGCTTTGTTGGTCGGTCCCAAATTTGGGACCACCATCTGGTCGCTTTATTGGTCGGTCCCAAATTTGGGACCGCCATCTGGTCGCTTTATGGGTCGGTCCCAAAATTGGGACCACCATCTGGTCGCTTTACGGGTCGGTCCCAAATTTGGGACCGCCATCTGGCCAATTTTTCGGTCGGTCCCAAATTTGGGACCACCATCTGGTCGCTTTCTCGGTCGGTCCCAAATTTGGGACCGCCATCTGGTCGCTTTATGGGTCGGTCCCAAATTTGGGACCGCCATCTGGTCAATTTTTCGGTCGGTCCCAAATTTGGGACCACCATCTGGTCGCTTTGTTGGTCGGTCCCTAATTTGGAACCACCATCTGGTCCATTTTTCGGTGGGTCCCAAGTTTGGGATGAGGAACTCCGTGGGCACCATTGGTCGCCCTTCGGTCGCCACCTGTTCAGACCCCTTTTCAGGGGATTTGAGCCCCAGAGAGACCTCCTGGACCGGTTTTCTGGTGTTTTATGCTCTTCCCGACCCTGTCCTGGCCCACAATGTGGTCTGGAGCGAGGTTCTGCTGATTTCCGCCTGATGCGGACCCTCCTTTGGGGTCCTCCATTTATTTTGCGTCTGACCGTCGCCTTCCCCACCTAGTTCACGAGGGCAAGGTGAAAAACCGTTTTTTAACCCCAAAAATGGCATTTCCCGGGTGGCGACCTCTGGCGACCTCTGAAAAATGTGCCCAAAAAGTGATTTTTGGGACCTTGCGGACCTAGAAAACACAAAGGGAAAAAAATATATTTTTTGTCACACCCCCTCTTGGGGCGGTACGCCAGTCTATATTTTGCCATGATGATTTTTCCCTACTTCTCCGTTGCAGTGGCCCGAGCGAGGGAAGGGGAAGGGGGCTTGGCTATTTTCGAAGCATTGGGCAACGTGTCGTATGCCACGTGCATGACTTTCATCGAATGCCACAAGTCATGGAATTTGTTGTGTTGTCGTTGCACCCCCTGCCTCAGAACGTGCTGTGACATCTGACACATAAGTGAGATCCAACAGCAAACCGTTGAAGTGGATGATTGCACCGACGTCCATAATACGGGATCCACCTGTACAAAAAAAACATGTTGTGGGCCAAAAACCCAACTGAATATGAAAAACACTGCGAGAAGCAAACTCATGCGTGTTTCGGCAACGGTTTGTGCACAGGTTTTCTTTCGCCGTTGGCAACCAAACCTCAAACAAACCAAAAAAAATAGGGTAAAAAATTAACAAGTGTGGTATAGTCAGGGTATAAGATAGACTTTTTTTCTGGCGCCGTTTTCCGGTTTTTCTGGTTTTGAAAATTTTTCGCGCGCGCCTTCGGCGCGCGCGACCCGCGCAAACCCTCCCAGAATCTGAGAGGGCCCGGTGCCTGCGCGCGTCCTGTCGTACTGAGGCTGCTTGGTGGGGCAGGCGCAGCAGCTGCTTTGAAAGTTTGGACTCTCGGCCAAAAAACCGGTCTGGTGCAATTTTTTTACGCAGGGGGGTCTGGGGGGCGGAGCCCCCCAGCCGCCGGAGGCCACGGTAGTGATCATCTGTTCCCTACAGTCTGGATTCGCTTGTAAGTAGGAAGGCTTCGCTGTATCGCAGCCCGGCCAGCAGGAGATCACTGGTCCTTGAGGGTTCAACCTTCAGGGTGGAGGAGGACGGGGGAGCGACCACTCGTGACAGGTGTGCGTTGTGGGTGGAGTGGGTGCACGACAGAATGGCCAAAGGGTCCACGAGATCTCTGCACACATTCCGTTATCGAGGAAATGGGCACCTAGCTGTGACGACAGGCAACAAACAAATCTCATCTGTTAGTTGCCCCCAATAGGCTTGGCGACCTTCAAGATTGCTTGAAAGTCGTTCGTGTTCTCGTCTCAGCCCTCCAGACAAGCAGATCTGTCTCGAGTTGGTGGGCTGTCGCCATGTATTCGATGGCACCGAGTGACGCTGCACAGAGGCAGACGACACGGTGAACTCCAGCGGAGGTTACCCTACCTCCGCTGGAGTACACCGTGTGTCTCCCATGAGTCTCAACTAGCGGGAGTCGTAAATTAGCTGGAAAATAGACTCCCGTCTCCAGTACAGACTGCAGTCTTAGACTCCCTCTTAGACACTCGCTAGGGTGGCTGGAGTCCACCATGTGTGCACCTTCAAAACAGAAGAGGCCTGCATGACGAGGGCATCACCACCCACCGGGCCCCACCGGGCCACCCGCTAGGTCCATTTTTTCTTCTCCGCTTCTCTGCCTTCTTTGGACTATTTGAGCTCTGTGCGGATCACGATGGGGTCACTTTCTATTTTTTTATGGCGTTTTTTCTGACTGTTTTACTGTCCCAAAGTCACAAAAAAACCGCCAAAAATGAGATCGACCTTTTTTTTTTTCCAGAAAACCGGGAACCGGGAAACCCTGGTTTTGAAAACCGGAAAACCAGACCTATCTTATCCCCTGGGTATAGTTGGTTATATTCGATAGGAGGTACGAAACAAAACGCAAAGTCAAAAAATGGATCAGAAAAACAGCGTTGCAAGCCGGACAAGGGCATTTTGGTCATCTTTTCTTTGCATGCTGCAAACCGGGATGTCAACCGCGACCCCTCCACACATGCCCGCTTTCCTCTGTCCTGAATATACCTGCCTGACGGGCCGACAGCATCGCCGGGACCCGGTGACTGATGTTGTAATACGATATGATTATCATCCAACTCCCTCCCAGCCCTTCCCCACCCACCCTTGCGGATGTTGGCCCGCATTGAGACACGGCTGAGGGCAATTCTGCGGCCTCAATGCCGAAGCAAGGTGCCACTTTTCGCCCACATTGCAGCAGCCATGTGTGGGCGAAAGGAGGGGGGGGGGGGGGGACAAAGAGCGAGAAGGGGGAAAAGGGGAGATCAGGGAAAACCACAGGGCTCAGCCACCCCTGCACATCTGGGGAAAGGAAGGGCAGCAAGCAACACATGCTGAGACATGACACGGTGTTAATGTGTCTGCTCAGTGAGGAGCAAGTTTCACGCAACAACAACGCCCCTTTTCTCCCCCGATGTGCAGTTTTTCAGCCCCCCCTCCCTTTCAAACCCTGTTGTGCGACTTCCACTGTGTCGGGGCCTGTATGGATACTGCAACCCAGCCACACACAATGTGCTGCACCTCTGGGACCTGTTTCCCCCGCCCCCCGCCCCCCACCTTCTGCCCGCGGATCTGATTTCCTTTTTGTAAAGGCGTGAAACCGAATCTCTTGCCACGGGCACTACTGTTTGGCCCTTTTTCCCTTTCCCCCCCACTTTACTGATCGAGCCGATCTCTCCACTGGCGGGCCCCACCGTGGATTTTGTCTCGGCCACAGGAGTGTGGATGAACCCTCTCCAGCTCCTTCTCCAAAGGGCGAAAGGCCTATTGGGGGCCTTCGCCTTCGCCCTCCACCTCCGCCTTCGCCCTGTGTCAAACTGTGTCAGTTGGTAGTATACCTTTCCTTTTTTGTTGTGAGGCGAGTCGCTTTCCCGCACTCCTGAGCGTAAGGCCCCTAATTCTCTTCTCCCAGCTCTGGGGACACCAAAGCGGACTGACAGCTGCAACTGCCTCAGTCCTCCCGTGTTCTCCCAGGAGGTGTGCGGTAGTAAGAAAGGCTTGTTTGGTTGGGGAATAGGGTGGGGGGTGTTGATGGTGAAGGGGTGAGAGAGGGGGGGGTGGTTTCGTTATTCGAAAGGGAAAATCGGGATGAGTCGCTCTTTTTTTTTATAATGGTGTCGACAATCCCGGCGACCTGCGAGAGCTAGGCTACTGCGCAGACCCGTTTTTTTCCAGGATTTCCGGGATTTTATTTCCGTCCTGAGTACACAGTGCCCTGTTTCCACCAGGCCTTTTCCTTGATTTGCCTGATGTTGAACAGACACAGTGTTACTGAACATCTAATCCGCTGGAACCTGATGTACGTGTGGATCGCCTCAGCCGACGCTCTGATCCCACCACATACATAACGGCTGTATCTCCGGGAGGTTTAGTTCTGCGTAAAAAGTAAGATATGCGTTTGAAGAGTTCAATAGACTTCGAGAGAGAGAGAGAAGGAGGATGGGGAAGGGCAGGCACAATCGGCAAGAGTGGGAGAGTGGTGGCTACACCCCTCGCCACCTCGGAACGATTGCCACCCCACCCCACCCCACCCCCTCCCCAGGAGGGGAAAAAAAAGCCAATCGGGAAAGGGGGGAACAAAAAGAAACAAAGCGGTGGGGGGTCGATGGCACACCAGGACTCATCTGCAGGAGACACCAATGCAATCCCAGCCAACAACGCCGCTGGAGTAAGGGGGGGTGATGGAGGGGGTTGGGGCGGAAGGAGCCGATTATTTCCAGCTAAAAAGCTGCAAACGGGGGGGGGGGGGGTGGGGGGGGAATCCGAGGGGGGATGAGGAGGGAAAGAAAAACGACGAGAAAGACGAGTGGGGGGTTTGTGGGTTGCTGCCTGTGTGAGAGAGGCAGCACACAGCATTTCTAAAGGAGAGGGGGTGGGGAGGAGGGGTGCGTGTGTGTGTGTGTCGGGTTTTTTTTTGCTTTTTTGGCTTTGGTAATGTGTCAGAAAAAAGGTTGCAACCCACCCGGGATATCCCTTGCCAGTCGAGAGAGTTCCAGAGAAATACGGTAAGGCACAGCACGTTGGCCTCCCCTCGTGCCTCCAGTTGTTAGGTGTCAACATGTTGCATGATGTTACAACATCCTGCCTTGCTCTCAGGGGGTAGTCGGGTGGCGGTGCAGGGGGGGGCCGAGGTGGGAGCGGCACATGTTATATTCACAAAAGGCACCACCCACGAAAAGCCTGTATTCTGATTCCATGGGGTGATTCCTTTCTAAAAAAGGAGGAAGGGGGGGGCGGGGGGCAAGAAATCGAAGGGGAAAAATGCGAGCCCGCCCAGCCACAACCGAGAGGGGCTGCAGTGGCAAGAGGCATATAAGCAGGCCAGACCCCACAGAGAGAGCGGGGAGGATATTTTCCGGTATAGCATGCCCCCCCCCCCCTAGGGCAGTGAACCCAATAAACGACGTTTATTTCAGAAACCGTTTTTAAATAAACGTTAAACGTTTATAAACGCTAAACGTTTAGCGTTTATTTAGCGAAGCAGCTTGTGCCCACACCCCACCCACATAATCTGACCTCACACACTCCCACACGATTCTGGTGGCAGAAAGTGCCCAATATGCTCCGGAAACTCAATTCCGCCCACTCCCAGGGGGTGGTATGCCCCGACGATGCCGTTTTTAGCAACCAAAATTCTTGGGACAGAACTTGTACCTGGGCTGCACACCACAGGACACATCAAGCAGAGCAAACACACCTCAACCTGCCAGATGCACAGAAGAACTGTTGTCGTTGATTGTTCTGAAACATAACAGCTTCTCGGTGCCCTCCAGAGGCCAAAAGGCAAGCCAATATGAGGTAATCGCGCCAAGGAACAGTTGTGGAAGAAGTATGGTACAGTTCGTGTCCCGTTTGACGCTGTTCTTGGGAGCTACGGCAGCTGGGTCTGTGGCACGGCGCATCCGTTGCCAGGGAGCGCGTCCTCGGGTGTGGTGCCTCACCTGTGATCATGTGGCACAGGGACGCCATACGAGGAGCTCTCAGATGCCTCCTCTGATGGGAGGCAGCTGACTGGAACAGGCACCTGGTACAGCAGGCACGGGTACAAGAAGTGGCCAGAAATAGCGCCGATGGTTTCGACCTTGCGCTTCGACATCTTGCTGTCCACACCGCAGCGGTGACCCCCCGCCCTGGAATTTGGGGTGTGGTGCGCTGGCCATGGTATATTATGATGTAAAGTGACTCAGTGGCAGAGCCTGCAGGGAAACGTTTATTAAGCGTTTATCTGAACGTATATTTCCGCTCAGAATTCTGAGAAACGCTAAACGTTTATAAACGCTAAACGTTTTCAACGTTTATTTAATCACTGCCCTAGGGGGGGTCAAATGGGGGTGACAAACACGATTTTTCAAAAAACCGGCGCAGAGGCCCCAAAGCCCCCGTAAACCCTCCAAACCCCCCCAGATCGGTCCGGAAACCCATCGAACCCCACTTTTCCACCATTCCGGGCACCTCAGGTGCCCGAATTGGGGTACCTAAATTTTGTGCCACCGTTTGGTACCGGACAGTGCCACTGTGTGGGAGGTTGGAAAAGAAAATGCCCCAACACACCACATCTGAGGGTTGCAATGCATGTTGCTTGCCAACCACGTCATCCGGTGGGTGTCAGGCGCTATGTAGGTGGCATTAGCCAGGTCTTCGATGTGTTCTGGCTTGTATATGTACCTCCCTGCCTGCGGCACAGGCACTGCCTTTGTCCCCCACACCAGCCACAGAGAGCGTATTGTACTCGGTCCACGGTTGCTGATTCATTGTGATGCGTTGTATCCTCGAGTGAACATCACACACTAGTGGCACCACCACCCGCCATCCGAGAGCTGTATTGACTTTGCGCCCTTCCGTTGCATTCACCTCGCCACGCATATTGCACCGTTCAGTACCAGTGCTCTTGGGCCAGGCAAAGTAGACCGCAGCAACTACCAATTCTGGCACAATGGGTACCACGACAGCGCACTTCATGTGTTCCCGGAATGTACAGCTCGTGTTGCAACAGTCGTTGTCAACACATCCCGGTTGTGGAGCACTGCTGCACAGGAATCACACGACCATCTGGACTTGTTCCGTACCTACAGGCAGCCTCCCGGTGCATGGTGGCAGGGAGGTACATATACAAGCCAGAACTCATCGAAGACCTGGCTAATGCCACCTACATAGCGCCTGACACCCACCGGATGACGTGGTTGGCAAGCAACATGCATTGCAACCCTCAGATGTGGTGTGTTGGGGCATTTTCTTTTCCAACCTCCCACACAGTGGCACTGTCCGGTACCAAACGGTGGCACAAAATTTAGGTACCCCAATTCGGGCACCTGAGGTGCCCGGAATGGTGGAAAAGTGGGGTTCGATGGGTTTCCGGACCGATCTGGGGGGGTTTGGAGGGTTTACGGGGGCTTTGGGGCCTCTGCGCCGGTTTTTTTGAAAAATCGTGTTTGTCCACGTAAAAGGGTGGCATTTGACCCCCCCTACCCCCCCCCCCCCCCGCACTCCCGTTTTCCTTATCCTTTGTTTGCGGGAGCCCTGCTCTGTCCAGCCCCGTCGCAAGCAGAGTCTCTCCCTTCTTCACCCCACGGCCTTTTCCAGCGTATATTGTCTCAATTTGTTCTGTCGTCCTCCTCCGGCTTGTCAGCAACAGAACCTCATCCCCACGATGCAAGTGACAACACGCACACAAAGGGTGGCCTGGCAACCAGGCATGTTCAGGGCGTGACAGGCCAGCGCTATCGCCTCTTCTGGGTCCGAGGCTGGGTGGGGTCAAGGCGGCAGGCGAGAATAGCGCATGCAGTCGAACAGGGGGATTGTATGTATGGTTCGACATTGACTGCTTCGCCCCCTGCTTCCCCGACACCCAGGCCCAGGGGAGCACCCGAGGAGGGAGTAAAACGCACTGCTGGTGGGTTGTCACGTCACGCCCGGGCATGCCCCCGTTGCGTTTCAGGCCGGCCCTCGAAAAAGAAACAAAACCAAAAAAAATAACGTCCATCCGGGGGGCGGGGGCGGGGGGGTATGATTGCCGGAAAGTGAAGGCAACCCAAAGTCTCCCGACACCTCTGGCAATGCGAGAAGGGCCCCTTTTTGTTTTGACGTAATACGAGGGGGGGTGGGGGGCTGGAAATGTGCCCCCAGATCAGAAGGCCGCCCTGGAGCCAAAAGCTGAGGGCCAGAGAAGGGACCCAGAATTCCGAACCCACCAGAGAGGGGGGTGATTGTGTTGGTCTCGAGCAGAGCGGCGGCAAAAAAAAACCATTTTTCAGCGCGGCCCCTCCCCCCTGACGTGCACTCACAGGGTCCTTAGCCCCACCCGCACCCCTGCTGGATCGGAGGAAGAAGCCGACGAGAGGAAGAAACAGAGGAGGGGGGGTGGTGATGGATCGTGCGTCTTGCATGCATGTTTTCGGGTGGTGAGACGGTGGACACATTATGATTTGTGATTCATTGGATATTTTTTTTTTGCAAAGTGGATGGGAGGGGCGTAAATAAATAAAAAAAACGTATTTCAGCGCATATTCTCGCGCATCATTCTTCTGCCAAGCCTGGCATGTGAGACGACCTGGGCAGTGGCGTGCACAATGCTCCCCGGAAGGAGGGTAGTCTATTTTTTTTTCGGAAATTCGGAATTCCAGGAATCCATGAAACCCCTGGGCAGCGACGGAATGGTGAACGGCATGTCACCGTCAGTTGACCCGTCATTCGCTCGTAAATCCCGTACGAATTTTAGGACGCCCCATCCCCAGAAGGGGTGATTGTGCCGTGCTCTTCTTCGCTGCGGAACCGGCATATGGTTTGCTCTTTTTCTGATTGGCGAATTGTTTTCTTTAGTTTCTTTAGCGTTTTGTTTTGCCCCCCCCCCCTCCTTCCTTCCTATCACCCGAGGCAGTGGCATGACGGAATGAAAGTACAGCATCACAAACCACGGGGCCACGGGTAATTTCATGAACTTTTCCTGCCCTGAAATACAACTCGCGCCGCAGTAGCACCCGCTCTTGCCTGTGTTTTGCTCCACCCCACACACTCAAAAGAGGAGGAAGGAGTACTTGATGAGAGCGTCTAATTGGGTGCGTTGCTGCTGGCCGAATCGATTTTTCTGCGCAAAAGAAAACGGCTCGGGGAGGAGGGGAAGGGTGGAGATGGAGGAAGTGATTGTCGAAAGTGAAAGATAAAGGTGAAGCAGCCCCTCCCCCCCCCAACACCCCTCCCTTTGGGAGGGCGAGGGGCGGGGCGGGGGTGGGGTGGTGGAGACAAGCATCAGGGGTGCTGAGACCGAAGAGCCAGAAGTTCCACAAAAAAACAGCCTTCCGAAGAAGATAAGGGCTGGAGGGGCGGTTCCTTCCCGGCAACCCCCCCCCCCCACCACCCACCAGGTGAGTTAGTGAATGAGTGAATGAGTGGATCCCCTCCACAGCGGCAGGAACATGTGTCCCGAGCTGCTCCAATCCCTCGGGGGACCCGGGGTGTTTCCCTCCCGGAGTGACTCTTGCCCTGCAGGCAAAGGATGTGCAGGTCGCCGGCCGGAGACGATCACACAGGTCGTAAAAATGTCGTAAATGGGTCTACAAAAAGGTGTTCGGGGGGGTCGTGTTGGCCCCCCTGCTACCCAACCCATCATAACCCGGACCCCCGAAAAAAAACCCCCCCCTGAATTACCGACGACCCCTTGAAGGGGGTGGGGTGGGGTCGCGAAATGGATGATGACGGATCGTATCACAAACAGACGGATCAAATCCGTAACAGCCTGGCTTTTGGAACGGAAACGAACAGAAAATATTCGTGGTAGTCTTTGTTTTGGCACACCGTATGGCACTCACAAGGGGGGCGGGAGTGGTTGATCGCTGTGGTGCGGTGCGGGGGTGGCGCCTGGGAACGATGCTCGCCACAAAGACGAATGGTGTCCAGAGAAATGAACAGGGAGCGGGGAAGAGAGAGAGAGAAAGAAAGAAAGAAAGAGACTGTGTGCATGTGCGGTTGCCTCGGATTCACGGTTCCGAAAAAAGCATCTCTGACCTTTGAAACCCAAGACGAGAGGTAAGCTTTGTCTAGTTGGTATATCTTCTTTGCCGCACCCCTCACTCCCCACCGCAGGGGTGGGGGGGTCCACGACACCCAGGCCAAGCCCTTTGTCACAACAACAAGCAAACCTGCCGCAACACACGCCTCTCTCTCCCTCTCCCTTCCTTCTCGAAAGCCAGGCCTCCCCCCCCATCCACACAAACCCAATTTACCCTATCCGGCCTGAACCAGCATCTCTGCCGGGACCCACCAATCATCCTTATGTTGCAAGGCGACCCAGGCCTTGGCCGGAATAGGTTTCAAAATACAATAAAAAGTATCCTCTCGGCAGCACGCCGTACATCCTTTTTGGAAACGTGTCAACCGCAGCACTCTGGGCCGGGGGCGGGGAAGACCAGCAACCCCAGCGTCCTCCCCCACCCCCCACCCCCTCCGATCCAGAGTGTCCTGAGTGACAGGCGCCGCTCTCTCTCTATGTTTCTCTCTTCAGAGATCCAGCTTCTGCAGGTGAGCCTCCACGGAGGAGAAGACGGCAAAGGTCACGCCGTGCACGGGGTAACCCCTCACCATGAGGGTCAGCATCCCCCTCGTGAAGCCGCGCATGCCGCTCTCGGCGTAGACCTCGCGCACAACCTTGGGAACAGTGGTGGGCGCCTTGGAAGCCTGGATGCGTGTCTTGATGATGTCGAAGGGGGAGCACATCCCCCAGGAGACGGCACCGGCAATGCCACCCGCGTGGAAGCTGGAGAAGCCGTAGTGGCGGCGCATCTTCTCATAGACGTAGAAGTAGGCACCGGTGGAGGGCACGTCGCGCATCACCGTCGCGGAGAGGGCGTTGTACGGCCTGACAGACCCCTCACGCACAAGCGACAGAAGGGCGCCGCGGGGCAGGGTCTTTGCCTCCATGCTGCGAACCTGCAGCGCCACCTTGTAGGCATCGATGGGTGTAACCACCACGGTGCAAGTCGCGCCAGCAAAGACGCCCGCCATCACGGCGCGCTCCATGCTGTCCTCGGCCTCGGGGATGGGTGCCTCGCTCTCGAGGAGGCTGAGGCCCTTGCGTGCGATGTTGTAGCTGGTGAAGCACACACCCTGGTACAGCATCACGCCCCACAGCTGGGGGGCCAGCCCGCGCCACAGCCCTGTGACGCCCTCGCTGCGGAGGGTGGCGGTGAAGATGGCAGCGGCGCTCTCGGCCTTCTGGGAGGCGGCGCGGGCACCGAGCTGCAGCTTGGTCTTCACGACATCGAAGGGCTGGCCGACGCAGATGCCTGCCGCGCCGCCGATGGCGCCGGCGGTCACGTCCTTTGCCATGTCGAGCAGAACAGCTGTGGAGGACATCTCGACAGAAACAAGAGAGAGAGAGAGAGAGAGAAGGTTTGGTGAGTTCTCACGAAAGAAGAGCGAAGATAAAGGAGGTGGTGAGTGAGTGAGTGAGGGTCTGGTGTGTAACCTTCGTGCGCTTCCCTCGGGTAGGGAAGGATCTAAAAAAAGGGTGGTGGGGGGGGAGCGCTTCAAAGTGTTTTGAAGGATTGACGCAAAGAGCGAACCTGTTGGGGCGGGGTGGTGGCTGTGGTTGGGGCGGTAGGGGGGCAGCCCACAGAATTGCCCGGGGTTGTGACACTCCACAAAACCCGGGAAAGGGTCGAAGAGGGGTGGGACGGGGTGAGGGAGAAGGGGGAAGTGGGGCTCCTGGCATCCACACCCATCCGCATGATCTATGCCACTCGCAGTCCCGCTCTCCGTTCCCCCGTTGGGTTACTCTTTGTTTCCTTTTTGCTGCGCGACGCGCAGATCTCGACAGGAACGAACGACGCACCTGCTACCCCCCACAGACAACCCCTCACCCCGTTCTGCGGGGAGGTGACTGTCTGCGGAAAGGCCTGCGACAGAAGAAGACCCGCTTCTTGACATTCCACGTTGTGTACGAGTGTATCGGTCAGAAGGGACAGGGGGGAGGAATGGTTGATACGGCCTTCCCCCCCACCCATCCTGCAACGCCAGGCCGGAGCCAAAAGAAACAAGGGCACGCCGCGATAAAGTGCCGCGCGGGTTTACCTTTTTCTTTTTGCCCGGCTCCAAGCCCCCCAAAAAAAACTCTCAAAAAAACAACAAATATATCTTGCAAGGTGGGGAGGGAGTAAAGTCGCAGAAGGTGGGAGGTGGGAGGGCATTGCCTTTGCCTCGCCGCTGCCAGCATACTGGGATAATGGTAAAAAAATGGGAGCATTTTTTTTCCATCCGGGGGGTGTGCGCAGGGTGCAACACATGGCAGGGGAGGCAAAGACGGGGGGCTAACACGAACAGCGGTGCTGTCAAGCGTGGAGTGTGGAAGTTATTACATGACCATGCGGCTCATACCTATGACACGTGACAGTTGTCATATTCACTCAGAGCAACAGGGGGTGGTGTAAACGAAGGCAGTGTCGTGACCTATACGGGCAGGGTGGCTTCCCCGGAACTACCATCTCTGCCCACTGCTGGAGGTGAAAGCGGCAGCAAAACGTGACTGGCGAAGCCCGATTTACGCAGCTCTGGCGTAGTTCCTTGCGATGCATCAGGGACACCACAGTTCTTCAAAAAGTGCATGCGCTCCCCCCTCCAGCCTGATGGGGCTGTGGGGGGAGTACCACACAGTCACAGCAACAGTGGCACAGATAGTGTCGGTGGTAAGTAGGGGCTGGCCCACCAATAAACTATCAGAAAGAATGCGAGATCAGGAAAGGTTTGAGCGAGTTGCTGTTTGGAGCACATCCCATTCTCCCTGAAAAAGGGGTGCGCGAAGCGAACTCATTTGTGTACGGTGGGGAGGGGGGGAAAGGGGGGAACTTGTTTGAAGGGGAAAACAGGGGAAGGCGGGAAGTGGAACAAGGAAAAGAACTAGGGGAGAGCGGGGTAGGGCGATACCCTACCCCTCCCCATCCCAGTCGGAACTGTGCGTCGGCTCAGCAACACCTAGATTCCGAGGGCAGACCCACACCCCACCCCCCCCATCCCCGTCCCAATCGACTGAAAAAGGAAGCCAGACATAAGGGAAGGTAGGATGGTGCGACAACCTCTCGCTCTCTACACCCTCCCCCGCAGAGGTACTCATACGCTCAACACTGCTCACCACCTCCTGCCACCAGCTTGCCAGCTGGAAGCCCCTTTTATATTTCGTTCATCTTCACGTCTAGCGTAGGATCACACCCGAGCGAGCTCTCTCTGATGCCCAACTCCACTGTCTCCAGGGCATGCCCACGTTCGCCGTTTCCTTGTTTCGTTAGTTTCGCAGGATGGCCAGTCTGAAACACCGCGTGGGTCTCGAGACTGTCGCAGTGTATGTTGTAGGCCGCACCGACCGAAACATCTCTGATGACACGTCGGGAAAGCCCTAAAGCCCTAAATCCCTAAAGCGGGGTTAGCGTCCCCCCGTCTTGCGACACCACAACCAGCGGGGAGGGCCCCTTCAGCGTGACGGGGAACTCGCCAGACCAGGAGTGCAGCGAGGGTGCGGATGACCCTGTCAAGCCTGCGCTGCATGTGGACGACTGCACCGCAGCCACCACCAGCGCGCCACCCGCAGCTGACGCCGGATCGGCGTGGGGACCCGACGCCGACGCCGCCACCTCCCCGCTCCTCGACTGATCCGGGTCGGAGAGCAGCAGCAGCTGCCCGCTCTGCGAGTCGACACCCACAGCGGTGGCCCCCTTCACCCTCGCCGCCGCCTGCATCAGCAGCTCCCGGGAGGACGCGGAGACATACCACACGCTGAGGTCCGACGCCTCGAGGTAGCTCAGATCGGCAACCTCAGACAGGCCCAGCCCCTCCAGCCGCCGCATCACGGAATCCAGCGCGACGAGCCCCACGGCCTCCGCGACAAACGCACGCAGCTTCGCGCTGCCGCCCCCGGCGCGCGGGGAGCTCTTCGACTCTGCCGCCTGTTCGCCCTTCTCACCATTCTCCCGCCTGCGCGTGTCCTTCTTCTTCCCCCCACGCGGGGATGCCTGCGAGGGTGTGGTCTTCTTGCCGCGGCACCGCCGCAGCAAGCGCTCCTCCTCCGCAGTCTGTGCGATGGTGGGTGCGGCAGCCTCGGGCCTCCTGGCGAGGCGGGTGAGCTCCTCCGGCACCAGCAGGGGCAGCGTGGCGGTGTGCAGGGGGACTGTTGTGGTGCACTGTGGTGTCGCTGGGGTGGCCTTGTGGGGTGCCGGGCGCTGCTTCCGGCGGGCAGCGGCAGCAGCGCCCGGCTTTGCTGTGCCCGAGAGCTCGACCCACAGCTGGGAGTAGTCGTCGCTGGCCCATCCCGCAGGGTGCGGCTTCCCAGGCACCGAGAAGGGACACAGCCGGCTATTCCTGTCATCCTTCATATAAGGATCGGTGATGGCGCTGGCATAGCTCTCCCCATCCCAAGGCATCGGGTGTTGCCTCTCGAGAGGCCCTGCACTACAGGGGGTGGGAAGAGGGGGGGAGGAGGGGGGGGAGGACGCCTATTCCCTTCTTCTGCTCAGGAAATTCTTGCCGGGTGGGGGAGTTGGGGCAGCAGGAAAAATAAGCTGGCGGGGGGGGGGGGGGGGGGTTCTTTGTGTGGAGTAAACTCTGTGCGGGGCAGGTGAGGTGGCGAGGCTCCCCAGGCATAACCGCAGGCATCAATGGCGTCAAGAATGTGTGGTGAAGGGGCGCATTCTCTTATCATGCCTTCTTGGGCATCTTCGTTCTGTAGTGAGGAGGGAGGGTGGCGGTGGGTGGGGCAACCCCCCAACTTTTGTTTTGCGTCCAGACAGCCGGATTGCTGCGGTGAGAAGAAGCCCCCAAGGCGCGCTGCCGCTGCGTCTGCTAGGCTATGCTGTCACACACTCTCCTCCCCCTGGTGCCCCCTCCCCCATCACACGCGCATGCGTGGCGTTGCTTCTCGCGCGTATTGTGAGTGAAGGTGCCACCACCACCCACCCTCCCCTGGAGATACACTGTCACTCCACAAGAAGCAAGCCTCACATGTGTCCCCTCGAACAACCCTGGGAACATAGGGCTGCAGACGTGCTGCATCCGCTTCTTTTCTAGGTGGATCGTCAACGACACACAGTCACACACACAAAATTCGCTTCAAAATTCTGCCGCTCTCCCTCTACTGCTTAGAGGGAATGCAACCGGGGTGAATCGCAAGAGAGGAAGAATCGCAACGGCAGTTTGGTTGTTCTTCGAACGTTGCGCAACCCCCCTTTTGAGGCGTATTTTTTTTCTCTATTTTTTTTGGCGCGCGTTGTGTAAAAAGAGTAACGGTTCCACACACTACCACCCCCCCCCCCCCCGCCCCTCATCACACAGACTGTGTTCGGCTTTTCCGACACTACCGCCACCCCGCCCCACCCAATGCAGCACGCCCCATCCTCTAGGGGGGCCGCCCCGGCTACACCGCAGGGGTGCTTCAGAACGCAACGTGTTGGGGGCACACAGGAGGGTAGCATGTTGTGTTGCCCAACCTTTCACCCACCCCACCCACCCACCCCCCGAATCAGCGCTTCTTGTCTTTGGAGCCGCGCTGCCGCAGGGAGTCGGGCTTCTGGGAATCGCTCTTTGGTGAGGGGGTGTCTTGTTTGGCCTTGGCGTCCGCCGCTGCCGCCTCCTGGGCTGCAATCGCCTCGCCTTCCTGCTGGAGCCACTCGTCGACTGTCTTGCGCGGGACCCACACCACCTTGTCAGCCGCCCACCACGACCAGGGCGGGCACACGACGAGCACACAGAGACCGACCCCAGCGCCGAACACAATCAGCATCACCTTCGCGCTCTGCGCAAAGGCCCCCACAATAAACGCCAGCACGCCCGCCACCCAGAGAATCCCCTGGGTCGTCTGCTCCATAGTGCGCAGCGCCTTCAGGCTCACCCCATCTGTGGATATCAGCCCCATGGTTGTGTGTCTGCGTGTCAGGCCTGCCGAGGAGGGTGTGGGGTCTGGGCCAGTTGATGCGGTGTGGCGTCGTGTGTGGGGTGGGTGTGTCATGTCAGGACAGGCGTTATAATGCTCAACCTTGGGGAAGGGGCAGAGAGGGCGCGTGTGCTGTTCCGGGGGGGGGGGGGGTCATCCCAAAGGAGCCTCGGGAAAGGGGGGCATATGCTCCGCAACCGGAAGCTGTGTGGGAATCCTTGCCCTTGCAAGGAGGTGCAGTGACACCCCTGGAGCCCCCCACCCCTCCCCCCTGCCTGCATCGAAAACCCTTGCTCCCGCAGGGGGTGTTGGGAGGGTGGTGCTGGGATGCACCCCTCCCAGCGACCGGGTTCTCTTCGTAACCACGGAGACCGGGATCACTCCAGAAAGCCGGTCTCTGGGAGGGGTGCATCCCAGCACCGCCCTCCCACTCCCACACACACTCACACCCCCCCCCCCCCCCCCGGCGCATTTGTGGAGAAACAACCAGCCAAGATTGCTTTTTTTTGCCGGAGGGGGGGGTGGGGGTGGGACGAATAATTTCCGCACAAGAATCCAAAAAAAATCCAGCAGAGCAGGCCCTCACACACCATACCCATGAGATTGAGGGCATTCGGCTGGGTTGCACTGTGCTTGGCAAAGCACAATAGACCCACGCATATGTGACAACAGGAATGCAATCCCCCCCACCCCCCCACCCCTTCCCCAGCTCTAACATGACACCTCGGCAGCCTGCTGCAGCAACACCTGCGGCCGGAGCTCCCCCTCTCCATCCCCTTCATCCACCCGGGGTGCATCCCGGGACCCCCCTACACAGGTGCTCTTCCACCCGAACCCTGCCCCCTCCAGGAGCTCTGCGGCAGCACGGCGGTTGCTCGCGATGCGTGCCTTGTGGCGCTCGAAGGCCAGCACCCCGTGGATATGCGATTTCCTCCGGCACTTCAGCGCGTGCTCGACATGGTGGAGGTGCAGGATAGCCCCGTCTGGGATGCTGTCGTACACAACCCGGGGTGGCGGCGGGCGGGGCAGCAGCGGCGCCGGCGTGAGCGCCGTGCCATCCTCATCCTCGGCATCAAACAGAAACCCGTCCCCCTCGCTGCCGCTGCTCTCCCCCCTGGGGTGCGACAGCGCCTGCGGCGGTGGCGGCGGCGGCTGCTTCTTGCCACCCCGCCCCCTCTTCCGGCGCACCTTGCCGCCACCACCCCCCTCCTTCACCCGCAACACCTGCGGCACGTCCGCCTCCGCAACGCGCATCCTCCCTGCATCGCTGGGCCTCGCCGGCCGCGGATCCAGCGCCAGATGCGACGCACGCTTCACAGGACGCGGTGGCTCCCTATGGGGGGCTGCCTGCGGGATAGAACTCCCAACTGCCACAGTCGTGGCGGCACGCTTCGCGCTGAGGGCAGGCAGCTTGACGGGCGCCCGCTTGGGAGGGTCCCGGTTGTGCCGCGCAGGGGCGGGCGCCCTGCGTATCGCGGGGAGCTTCTTCTCCTTCTCCTTGACGCGCCGCCTCCGCCTGTTCGCAGCCCGGTAGCTGCCGCTGCTGCTGCTCCCCGACGTCGAGCTCCGCGACGACGCCACGGAGGGGGCAGACGAGGTGCTGGCGAGCGACCCCATCCCCCCGCTCCCCGCGTCGTAACTCCCTGGGTCGTACTCATCGTCCGACTCCTCCTCCGAATCGTCGTCGCTCTCCTCCTTCCGGGCGCGGCGCTTTCCCGAGCGCTTCGCCTTCGGGCGTCGAGCAGATCGCTTCTGCCTCGGCGGAGGAGGTGCCGGCACCGCTGGGCTCGGAGCCAGCGACACCCGCTTCCCCTTAGGCGCCCCCTGCGACTGCTGCGTGGAGGAGGAGTCGGAGGAATACAGCGACCCCACCTCTGTGTCGTCGTCATCCTGCAGGAAGGCCGGCGTGTTGTTGTCCTGCGAGTCGTTCCCCACAGGCGCCCTGTCGGGGGGCGGCGGCTGCGGCACCACCACCTCCGGCTGTGCCGCCGCCTTCGCAGTGCACTCCTGCGCCGCAGCGCGGCTGTCCTCCGCAGCCTGCAGCTGCCTCGCCACGGCTGCCTGACGCCTCTCCTCCTCGAGAACCCTCTGCCGCTCCCGCTCCCTCCCCTCCGCGAGCCGAGCCAACACGGGAGCCCACCTCTCGCGCAGCTGCTTCGCAGCTGCGCGGATGCCGCGGTAGACCTCGCAGTCACCCTCATCGATGTATGAACCCAGCAGGCTCTCGCAGAGATCCTCTGCAAAGACATCCTTCAAATCCGCCTCCATATCGCTATCGATGTCAGATGTGGGGGATTTCTGCGACAGCGGGAGGCTCTCTTCGTCACTGCTGTATGCTGTGCCGCCCCCTCCATAGGCATGCGACTGCCGCCTTCCCCCTCCTGGGGGTTGTCGCGCGGCGCGCGCGGCCCGCCTTTCAGCGGTTCGGCTCTCGACTATCGGGGCGAGCGACTCCCGTGCCTCATCCAGCCACTTCGTGATCTCATCCTGCAGCGGCCTGCAGGGTATCGCCTTGGGTGGGAGCCTGCTGCGTTCCTCAAGCATCTCCTTCTCCACGATGCTGATGGTGCGGTGCTCAAACACACCTCCCAGATCAGGCGCATACACAGGGTTCGTCATAAGCAGCTCTGTGATGGGATCGAGGTAGTCCTCCGGGGGGGACTCCCCCTTATACTTCTCGAGACGCCGCAGCGTGCGTCGCATATCCCTCTGCTGATTCACATACTGCAAGGCGAGCCGCCGCCGGAACTCCCCGAAGTGTGCCATAGCGGAGGGTGCTGCCGGGAAAGCTCTAAAGCTCTAAAGCCCTAAATCCCGGGGCAGAGTGAGCGTCCCCCCCGTCTTGCGACACCACAACCAGCGGGGAGGGCCCCTTCAGCGTGACGGGGACTCGCCAGACCAGGAGTGCAGCGCAGTGGTGTCTCGCGAGGGCAGCGGGGTTGCTGGGGGGCGGAGGGGTGTGCCGTATGAGGGGGGGCTGTTCTAGAGAGTAGGGGGGGGGGGGGGAGGGAGGGGGGAGAGAGAGAGGCTGCGTCGGGCGCTTCAGGTGGGGGTGTGGCTGTGTGCAGGGTGCCAGGCCCCCCTCCGCGGGGCGGTGGCTGCGTGGGGCAGCATCCAAATGGGGGGGGCAGGATGCCAGGGGCGCCGCATCACCTGTTGGAGGAGGAGGAGATGGGTGGGGTGGTGGCGGTTGTCAGGCACACACGCACCTCTCGAGCTGCTGACGGGGGGTGTGAACGGCAGGTGGTGGCAGGCAGGGGGGGGGGGGCAGACGGGGGACGGGGTATCTCTCGGGTTTTCGGGACCCCCACACAGCAGCAAAGTGGCGTTGGCACACGCCAGGTGAGACCGTGGTAGCACACCCCACAGCAGCAAAGCCGTCCTCCCACGTGCAGCATGGGGGTCTGACTCGCACTGCAACGAGAAGAGCGGGAGGATGGGGTGGGGTGGGGTGGGGGGAGTGGGTGCGTCCCGTCGGGTGACCAGTGTCAGCAGTATGCCTATCAAGCATGCCTTCTTGTTTCATCCCGCCGAGAGAGCTGTGGGTCGGGGGGCATCTCTCAACCGGACATGCGTGTGTACGTTGAGTGCTTCGTTCTGATGGGTTTCCGCCACTTAGGATGATAGAAGATGGGGGCCTTCTTCGCTCTGTGCCACTGTGTGTCAAACTGTGTCACTTTGCAGCCAGTTTTGTGAGGCGCTTCGCCTTTCCTCACTCTTCTGCACTTCTGAGCGAGAAGGCCCCGACGTATACAGTTTCCAGGTGGAGGAGAGTGGGGAACGTCACGACTTCCATGTCCTGAACTGGGAGATCATCCGAGCTGATGGACTGGATGGGTGGAGAACGCACACTCCCTAGGAGGGGAAGGCGTTGTTGGTGGCGCGGTGCTGACGGAAGCGTTGGAGGTGTCCCTGTCCCAGAGGTCGGCGTTTCAGGATAAGGTGTCCGAGGGCAAGGTGTCCGTGATGAATGATGACGTAGTTCGTATCAGATTATTTCAGGGGCACCAAGTCTCTTGTTTCTTTCGTTGACGCTCCTTCACACCGAAGGCCCAAAGCTATTATGATTCATTCCCTATGGTGGGTGTCTCGAACACACAACTAAAACTGAACTCTGGCCTGGGAGAGGAACATCCCCGAGTTCCCGAGATAAAGAGGCTTCTTCGTGAATCGCATCAAACATGCCGCATCTTGGCAACAGACGCACACCCCTACAGATGCCCCGCGCCAAACAGCACACGGATCGTATCGGAAAGAATGTAAGAACCCTCACAGAAGGACGCCCGCGTCATTCTCCTGTTCCTCCGGTTGCCCCACGACATCCATCTCCACGAGAGCAGCGTCAGAGAGAGGGCCTTGGGAAAAGTTCACATTCTTCGGGTGGTGCCTCGGCTTCTGCTTGCAGCAGAAGAGGAAGAAGACTGCTGCACACAGCAGCAGCAGGGCTGCTCCGCACACAGGCAAGACCCAGCACAGCGTGCAGGTGCTGCTGCTGCTGCTGCCGTGTCGGGGTGGAGCGGCTTCGCAGACAGCGGCCTCGGCATACCACACACAACCTTCTGTCTGTGCACACAGGGTATCGGCGACGAGCGTGCAGTCGAACGAAGCCTTGCACTGCGGAGATGCCGTATCCCACACGCACAGCGGGAGAGCCTCGCAGTCTGCCTGGGACTCAGCAAGGCACATGTCGTTCAGGGGCACGGCTGTAGGCTCCGGGGTAGCGGTCACGGGTGGCGGGGCAGACGCCTTGGGCAGGGAGGTGCCGGGAGGCGGTGTCGCTGGCGTGGCACTTGCAGCAGGTAGAGTTGGAGCAGCAGGTGTATCCGTGGAAGAAGGCGCAGTGGTAGCAACAGGGCTCGTTGTGGCAGCAGGTGCTGTCGTGGAAGCAGCAGGTGCCGTCGTAGTTGCAGGGCTCGTTGTGGTAGCAGGTGTCGCGGAAACAGCAGGAATAATTGTCACTGCAGGTGATATCGTAGGATCGGGTTCGGTGGTATCAGCGGGTGTTGTCGTAGCATCAGGTCCTGCAGGTGCAGCAGTTGCAGGCGCCGGTGTGATAGGAGCTCCGGTTGCAGGTGCACGTGTGTCAGGATGGTTCTGGGGCGAAAGTGTCACAGGTGCAGATGTCGCAGGGATGGAAGGCCTTGTTGGTGGTGACGGTGTTGGAGGGGAAGGTGTCAGTGGGACGTAGTTCCACAGGAGGATGTCAGAATCAGCGATGTCCCCACCAGTAATGAGGGCGTCCTGGTTGTGGAAGTATGAGGCTCCGAATGTACCTACGTCTGGTGTCGTGTAGGTCTCCACCAGGCTGCCGGTCCCCACCGCGTATGCCCCCAAGTCACCGCGTCCAGCGACCAGCAGCTTCGTGGAGTCCTTGTTAAACGACACTGCGTACCTGTCCCTGAATGTCGTCACGTTCCGCTCTGTGGAGTAGTCGCTCAGTTTGTAGATGTGCACAGGCTCAGTTGAAGTGCGCGAAGAAGTCGCGAGGAGCAACCCATCTGGTGACACATCGATGCCGTAGACAGTATGTTTGTGATCCGTCAGCACCTTCAGACTGTTCCCGCTCACTGCATCCCACACAACGACGACTCCGTCAGAGAAACCACTGATGAGTTTCGTCCCATCAATGGTGTACTTCATGCCCCACACGCTTGATTGGTGGGCACCAGTGAGAGACAACACCAAGGCACCAGTCACAGCATCCCAGATGTAGATACTTCCGTCATCGTGCCCAGAAGCAACACGTGTCCCGTCTCGTGAGTATGCAACACCAGAGCATACACCCTTCGTCCAGTTTCTCCACAGTTGCGTCCCGCTGGTCAACGAGACGACCACAACTCCCTGACCAGACGCAGCCAGCACGACAGTATTCCCATCAGGAGAGAACGCGACGTTGTACGAGGATGGATAGGACGGCACTGTGAGTGCAGCACCTGTGCTCACAGTGTACACATGAAAAGGACCGCCGTACGCTGCCACTGCAGCAAACCTGTCGTCTGACGACAGTGCAATCCACCTGGGATGTACCACTCCGCTTGCCAGGGTGGCAGTGCACTGTGGACCCATACCAGCTGGGCATGCTGTGTGTGCGGGTGTCGGTGTCGGAGGAGAAGGCGTTGCAGGTGCACGTGTGTCAGGATGGTTCTGGGGCGAAAGTGTCACAGGTGCAGATGTCGCAGGGACGGAAGTTGTTGGTGGTGACGGTGTTGGCGGAAGCGTTGGAGGTGTTCCTGTCCTAGAGGTCGGTGTTTCAGGAAAAGGTGTTGGTGCAGCAGAAGGTGACGGTGCTGGAGGGGAAGGTGTTGGCGGTGTTTGTGTCGGAGGCGAGGGTGTTGGTGGTGACGGTGTCGGAGGGGAAGGTGTCAGTGGGACGTAGTTCCACAGGAGGATGTTAGAAACATCGGTGTTCCCAGCAGTGATGACAGAGTCTTGTTGATGGAAGTATGAGACTGCGTACGTACGCGGGTCTGGTGTCGTGTAGGACTCCAACAGGCTGCCGTTTGCCACGGCGTATGCCTCAAAGGTACCGCGTCCAGCAACCAGCAGCTTCGTGGAGTCACTGTTGAACGACAGTGAGTACGCGGCCCTGACTATCGTCAGGTTCCGCTCTGTGGAATAGTCACTCAGTTTGTAGATGTTCACCGTGTCGCTGGAAGTGTACGCCGCAGTCGCGAAGAGCAACCCATCTGGCGACACATCGATGCCGTAGATATATTTTTTTTTTCCATGTCGCTCCCGTTGGTCACTGCGCTGCTTTGAGTCAGCCACGTGGCGGAAGCCGGACCGCAGGGAGGGGCGTTGCGCCCGTTGACGCCTCTCGCTCCTCATGTGCCTTGAGTAGCTGCCTGGTGGGTCTGCTTTGAGGCGGGGAATCGCGTCAGGCCAAACAGCCACTGCGAGGACGTCTCCCCTAAAAGAAAAGAAAGAATGTGGGAAGGGGACGGGGGCGAGATGGGTGGGCGGCGCAAGCCGGAAGGAGCGCCCCCCATGGGGCGGAAGCTCACCCGACAGCATAAAATGCTGCAAAAACAACAAAAAAGAGGAAAAGAAACCACGCACACCACAACATCAATAAAACCAAAGCCGTGCAGAAAGGGCCCCTCCGCATATATGAAACAGGGCACACAGCGGAAAATGAGTTACCAGAGCTTGCTTTAGTTTCCCCTCGGAGGAGGGTAATCACAGGGGGCGCCACGTGAAGGCAGCAAGTTGGATTTTATCCCCCCTGGTGAAGAATATATTCTGTGTGATCCGTCAGCACCTTCAGAGTGCTCCCGCTCGTTGCATCCCACACAGTGACGGTTCCGTCAGATGAACCACTGATGAGCTTCCTCCCGTCAATGGTGTACTTCAAGCTCACTACGGTTGATTGGGAGCCAGTGGGAGACAACACCAAGGCACCAGTCGCAGCATCCCAGATGTAGACACTTCCGTCATCGTGCCCAGAAGCAACACGTGTCCCGTCTGGTGAGTATGCAACAGCATAACAGATCCCCTTCATTGTGTTGGACCACAGTTCGATCCCGCTGCTCAACGAGACGACCGCAACCCCAGAAGCATACGCAGCCACCACGACCATGTTCCCATCAGGAGAGAACTCAACGTCGTCGAAACTTGGGTAGGATGGCACTGTGACTGCAGCACCTGTGCTCACAGTGTACACATGCAAACCACTCCGCGCAGCCACCGCAGCCAGCGTGTCGTCAGGAGAAAGTGCAATGCGCCTGGAAAATGACGCATCGCTTGCCAGGGTAAGGCTGCACTGGGGACCCGTACCAACTGGGCATGGTGTTGGAGGGGAAGGCGTTGTTGGTGGTGGTGTCGGTGGGACGTAGTTCCACAGGAGGATGTTAGAAACATCGATGTTCCCAGCAGTGATGACAGAGTCTTGATGATGGAAGTACGAGGCTGCGAACGTACGCAGGTCTGGTGTCGTGTAGGACTCCAACAGGCTGCCGGTTGCCACGGCGTGCACCTCAAAGTTACCACGTCCAGCAACCAGCAGCTTGCTGGAGTCACTGTTGAACGACAGTGAGTACACGGCCCTGACTATCGCCACGCTCCGCTCTGTGGAGTAGTCACTCAGTTTGTAGATGTTCACCGTGTCGCTGGAAGTGTACGCCGCAGTCGCGAAGAGCAACCCATCTGGCGACACATCGATGCCGTAGATATATTCTGTGTGATCCGTCAGCACCTTCAGAGTGCTCCCGCTCGTTGCATCCCACACAGTGACGGTTCCGTCAGATGAACCACTGATGAGCTTCCTCCCGTCAATGGTGTACTTCAAGCTCACTACGGTTGATTGGGAGCCAGTGAGAGGCAACACCAAGGCACCAGTCGCAGCATCCCAGATGTAGACACTTCCGTCATCGTGCCCAGAAGCAACACGTGTCCCGCCTCGTGAGTATGCAACAGCATAACAGATCCCCTTCATTGTGTTGGACCACAGTTCGATCCCGCTGCTCAACGAGACGACCGCAACCCCAGAAGCATACGCAGCCACCACGACCATGTTCCCATCAGGAGAGAACTCAACGTCGTCGAAACTTGGGTAGGATGGCACTGTGACTGCAGCACCTGTGCTCACAGTGTACACATGCAAACCACTCCGCGCAGCCACCGCAGCCAGCGTGTCGTCAGGAGAAAGTGCAATGCGCCTGGAAAATGACGCATCACTTGCCAGGGTAAGGCTGCACTGGGGACCCGTACCAGCTGGGCATGGTGTTGGTGGTGGTGTCGGTGGGACGTAGTTCCACAGGAGGATGTTAGAAACATCGATGTTCCCAGCAGTGATGACAGAGTCTTGATGATGGAAGTATGAGACCGCGTACGTACGCAGGTCTGGTGTCGTGTAGGACTCCAACAGGCTGCCGGTTGCCACGGCGTGCACCTCAAAGTTACCGCGTCCAGCAAACAGCAGCTTGCTGGAGTCACTGTTGAACGATAGTGAGTACACGGCCCTGACTATCGTCACGCTCCGCTCTGTGGAGTAGTCACTCAGTTTGTAGATCTTCACCGTGTCGCTGGAAGTGTACGCCGCAGTCGCGAAGAGCAACCCATCTGGCGACACATCGATGCCGTAGATATATTCTGTGTGATCCGTCAGCACCTTCAGAGTGCTCCCGCTCGTTGCATCCCACACAGTGACTGTTCCGTCAGATGAACCACTGATGAGCTTCCTCCCGTCAATGGTGTACTTCAAACTCACTACGGTTGATTGGGAGCCAGTGGGAGACAACACCAAGGCACCAGTCACAGCATCCCAGATGTAGACACTTCCGTCATCGTGCCCAGAAGCAACACGTGTCCCGTCTGGTGAGTATGCAACAGCATAACAGATCCCCTTCATTGTGTTGGACCACAGTTCGATCCCGCTGCTCAACGAGACGACCGCAACCCCAGAAGCATACGCAGCCACCACGACCATGTTCCCATCAGGAGAGAACTCAACGTCGTCGAAACTTGGGTAGGATGGCACTGTGACTGCAGCACCTGTGCTCACAGTGTACACATGCAAACCACTCCGCGCAGCCACCGCAGCCAGCGTGTCGTCAGGAGAAAGTGCAATGCGCCTGGAAAATGACGCATCGCTTGCCAGGGTGGCGCTGCACTGGGGACCCACACCAACTGGACATGCTGTGTGTGCACTGAAGCACACACAGAGCAGCGCCGCTACGGCTGCCATGACTGCGGCGTGTCGTCCTATCTGGAGGGTGGTGGTGTCAGCCCTCCACCTCACACAAGGTGAACGTGTATCGGAAGAAAAATCATTGTAGTGTTGCTGAGGGAAACGATTGTTCCCACTGTACGGTCTCGCGAGGACACGGTGGGAGTGGGTTGCTAGGTGGGAAGGCTGTTCGAGAGAGCAAGGAGAGAAGCAAAGCCAACTCTCTGCTCCATGCAGGCAGCAACAACATTGCGACCAGCACCGTGCTGGTCGCACCGTGTTTGTTTGTTTGTTTGTTTATTTGTTTGTAAAGGGAGTGATGTCGATTCGCAACAAATCAGGTGGGACAGGGGGCGGGCGGAGAGGATGTCACCGACGGACCACACCAGTCACTGACCCACACCAAACCTGCATACTCAGCGCTGAAGACTGCCCTCGACCCTCAGAACTGTGAGCATTGGCCCCTGTTGAGACCGAGATCACAATCTTCGCGAACATGGCTGGGGTTCCGCTCTGTGTCGCTGTGTGTCAAAATGTGTCACTTCACAGGCCAGTTTTGTGAAGCGGTTCACTTTTTAACACTTTTCTTCTGCACTCCTGAGCGAAGCCCCCATGGCTGGGGTGCCGTGCCCCCGGAACTGACACAGAACCCCTGTGTGATCACGCCAGTGAGTGGCTTCTTCATTGGGGATAAAGGCGTACGCTTGGGACTTTAGGTGGGAATACAAAGCGTCCGCTTTTTAAAAACAAAGCGGGAGCGGAGGTCGTGGGGTCGAGGGATTTCCGCTACCTCCGCAGCGGCCGTTGTCATGGCATGACTTCGGCTGATGAAGCGGGTGGAAAGGGGGTGGAATAGAGAACCCCAAAAAGATATGATCGTTGCTTGTGCGCCAAACCCGGGTGAACAAACCTCACGCGTTCTGCCTGATGAAGGTTAGTGTGAATGTGCGCAGAGTCACGGCGACAAGGCAAGGCGGATTGGGGAATCTCGTAGCGGCGGGCAACCTCCTGAGGGAAGCAAGTCGAGGCGCGCAACCTATTGGGTGCTGTGATATACCGTAAACAGAATAAATCTGAACCGTAAAAAAGGTCCAATCCACCTCCAGACCCCCCCCGAGGTCCAGAATTTGTCCGGTCCAGACCAGTTTGGGGGACTTGGCGATACATGGCGATTTCTCACACGGTGGACCCCCACCCCCTGGAGCGGGGGTATGGGGCGGGGTCAGAGCGACCCCCGCTATTGGGGGTCTGGACCCCTGACCGTCCCGTTCACGCTTGTGAACGCTTCCCGCGGGAGCAGAAACCCGGTAATCTTGGGGGGGAACAGCAAACCACTCTGGACCGGAAAAAAGGTCCAATCGGTTTGGACCCCCCGAGGCCCAGAATTTTTACGGTCCAGAATTATTACGTCCAGGACTTCTTACGGTTCAGATTTATTCCGTTTACGGTACATGTCGGTAGCTAAGCCACGACAAACAAACATGGTATGGTATGATGTTGCCCGGGTTGGGCCAGGCCTCTTGCGCCCCACGGGGCGAGGGCCCGACAAAGGTGAAGAAGGGTAGTGTGAAGGTAGTTCTGGGGTGGCTAGACGGCGCGAAATCCGTCACGCCAGTCGGTGTAACGAGCGGGGATGGGAGGGGCGGCAGTGCTGCACAGAGGACACACACACACACGCGTGAAATCGCCAGCAGTGGGGACAGTTCAGGTGTCCAGACAGCAAAGAGCGGCACAAAGGCGGCAGCACTGTGAACGGTAGAGGGAAAAGGTAGAGACAGCGAGGGCCTCCGCTCAGAAGCGCAGAAGCGTATCAGGTCTCGTGCGTTAGTCTCTCATGGACTTCCTGTCCGATGCAGGTCCGGTAATCCAACATAGCAAACGCAGAAGCATGAGAAAAGATGACCCGCCTCGCAACTCCGGGGTAGTAAAGGGACACAATTGTCGCAGTGGCACAGAGCGAAGACCCCCAGCGGACGCAACCACAGACGGCGGGTGCTCGGAGACACGTACTGCAAAGTTAAAAACGGGGTGACAGTAGAAACACGGCACACTGAGCAAACCAGACGTACACACTGACAAACCCACGTGCAGTTTCGGGGCACCAGACTCTCGGTTTCTGCGGAGGGTATCCGGCGGAAGAAAGGCCGACACACGTTTGGTTGCTGGCTGTGACAAGGTGACTTTCTGCTCACACGAGGATGCGAATAAAGGCACAAGCAAAGGGTTGACGCGGGAGGGGGAAGGATAACGTGAACAAGAGCAAGGCAAGACGGTGTAACAACACCTCTGTGACTGGAGGGTATGAGGCAGGCAACGTTATGTGTCCGAAAAGTGACAAAGCAGGATCTAAACAAATGGACCTTTCTGTATCAGTGCAGAAGGACGAGAGCTCACAGCCCGGTCATGTCCCACACCAACAGCTGGCCATCCTGGCCTGCCGTGGCCACACGTGTGCCGTCGGGGGAGAAGCTGAGGCGGCGCATAGCTCCCGCGTGCCCCACAAGCACGGACACCACTGCCCCGCCGCTGGTGCCCCACACCACCACCGGGCCCGCCCCGGCAGCGGCGACGAGGCGCCCGTCGGGCGAGTGCTGCACGTCGAACACGATCCCCGACCCGTGCTGCAGCCGCAGCCGCTCGCTGTTGCTGGGAGCGCTGCCGCCAGTGCCAGTGCCAGCACCAGCCCACAGCCCCACACGCACCGTCCCGTCGTCCATCCCACGCGCAAGCTCGGCCCCGTCAGGCGAGAAGGACAGCCCCGTCACACGCGCCCCCACAGACACCACCGCAGCCTCCTGCTGCCCGTTGTCCACGGCGAACACACGCACCGCCTCTCCCGCCTCCGCGTGCACCGTCACTGCTGCCACGCGTGCCGCTGCCCCAGATCCTGATCCAGAGCCAAGTGGCAAGAAGGCAACCTCGCGTGAGTGCCTGTGCAGCACCAGCTCCGGACGCATCCCCGCAACGGCGTCGTGCACACGCGTCACCTCCTCCTCCACCCCGCCGGCCACGAGGTGAAGCCCGTCCGGCGAGAAGCGCACACGCCGCACAGGCGCTGCCGCCGCGTCCCCGTGCTCCAGCTCCAGCAGCACCGCCCCGGTCGTGGCGTTGCACACCACAGCACGCCCACCGGCCCCGCCCACGGCGACACGCGCCCCGTCCGGCGAGAAGGCCACGTCGTGCCCGGCAAACCCACCGCACACGAGCGACCGCAGCTGCGCCCCGGTCGCTGCGCTGAAGACACGCACCTTCCCGTCGCTCCCGCCTGCCGCAACCTCCGACCCGTCCGCTGAGTGTGCCACGCTCAGCACGCTGCCGGTGTGCTGGATCCGCAGCACGCACCGGTGAGATGTACCCGCTCCGCACACACTCGCAAACGTGTCCGGGATCTCGCAGCTTTGTGGCACAGACGTCTCGGGTGTGGGTGTCCCAGGTGTGGCCGTCGGAGGAAACGGTGTCACAGGTGCAGGTGTTGGAGGAGAAGGAGTTGCAGGTGCAGGTGTTGGTGGAGCTGGTGTCGGTGGAGAAGGAGTTGCAGGTGCAGGTGTCGGTGGTGAAGGAGTTGGAGGAGAAGGAGTTGCAGGTGCAGGTGTTGGAGGAGAAGGAGTTGCAGGTGCAGGTGTCGGTGGTGAAGGTGTCGGTGGAGAAGGTGTTGCAGGTGCAGGTGTCGGTGGTGAAGGAGTTGGAGGAGAAGGAGTTGGTGGAGAAGGTGTTGCAGGTGCAGGTGTTGGTGGAGCTGGTGTCGGTGAAGAAGGAGTTGCAGGTGCAGGTGTCGGTGGTGAAGGAGTTGGAGGAGAAGGAGTTGCAGGTGCAGGTGTCGGTGGTGAAGGAGTTGGAGGAGAAGGAGTTGCAGGTGCAGGTGTCGGTGGTGAAGGAGTTGGAGGAGAAGGAGTTGCAGGTGCAGGTGTCGGTGGAGAAGGAGTTGCAGGTGCAGGTGTCGGTGGTGAAGGAGTTGGAGGAGAAGGAGTTGCAGGTGCAGGTGTCGGTGGTGAAGGAGTTGGAGGAGAAGGAGTTGCAGGTGCAGGTGTTGGAGGAGAAGGAGTTGCAGGTGCAGGTGTCGGTGGAGAAGGAGTTGCAGGTGCAGGTGTCGGTGGTGAAGGAGTTGGAGGAGAAGGAGTTGCAGGTGCAGGTGTCGGTGGAGAAGGAGTTGCAGGTGCAGGTGTCGGTGGTGAAGGAGTTGCAGGTGCAGGTGTTGGTGGAGCTGGTGTCGGTGGAGAAGGTGTTGCAGGTGCAGGTGTCGGTGGTGAAGGAGTTGGAAGAGAAGGAGTTGCAGGTGCAGGTGTCGGTGGAGAAGGAGTTGCAGGTGCAGGTGTCGGTGGTGAAGGAGTTGCAGGTGCAGGTGTCGGTGGTGAAGGAGTTGCAGGTGCAGGTGTTGGAGGAGAAGGAGTTGCAGGTGCAGGTGTCGGTGGAGAAGGAGTTGCAGGTGTTGGTGGAGCTGGTGTCGGTGGAGAAGGTGTTGCAGGTGCAGGTGTCGGTGGTGAAGGAGTTGGAGGAGAAGGAGTTGCAGGTGCAGGTGTCGGTGGTGAAGGAGTTGGAGGAGAAGGAGTTGCAGGTGCAGGTGTCGGTGGAGAAGGAGTTGCAGGTGCAGGTGTCGGTGGTGAAGGAGTTGGAGGAGAAGGAGTTGCAGGTGCAGGTGTCGGTGGTGAAGGAGTTGGAGGAGAAGGAGTTGCAGGTGCAGGTGTTGGAGGAGAAGGAGTTGCAGGTGCAGGTGTCGGTGGAGAAGGAGTTGCAGGTGCAGGTGTCGGTGGTGAAGGAGTTGCAGGTGCAGGTGTCGGTGGTGAAGGAGTTGCAGGTGCAGGTGTTGGTGGAGCTGGTGTCGGTGGAGAAGGTGTTGCAGGTGCAGGTGTCGGTGGTGAAGGAGTTGGAGGAGAAGGAGTTGCAGGTGCAGGTGTCGGTGGAGAAGGAGTTGCAGGTGCAGGTGTCGGTGGTGAAGGAGTTGCAGGTGCAGGTGTTGGTGGAGCTGGTGTCGGTGGAGAAGGTGTTGCAGGTGCAGGTGTCGGTGGTGAAGGAGTTGGAGGAGAAGGAGTTGCAGGTGCAGGTGTCGGTGGAGAAGGAGTTGCAGGTGCAGGTGTCGGTGGTGAAGGAGTTGCAGGTGCAGGTGTCGGTGGTGAAGGAGTTGCAGGTGCAGGTGTTGGAGGAGAAGGAGTTGCAGGTGCAGGTGTCGGTGGAGAAGGAGTTGGAGGAGAAGGAGTTGCAGGTGCAGGTGTCGGTGGAGAAGGAGTTGCAGGTGTTGGTGGAGCTGGTGTCGGTGGAGAAGGTGTTGCAGGTGCAGGTGTCGGTGGTGAAGGAGTTGCAGGTGCAGGTGTTGGTGGAGCTGGTGTCGGTGGAGAAGGAGTTGCAGGTGCAGGTGTCGGTGGTGAAGGAGTTGCAGGTGCAGGTGTTGGAGGAGAAGGAGTTGCAGGTGCAGGTGTCGGTGGAGAAGGAGTTGGAGGAGAAGGAGTTGCAGGTGCAGGTGTCGGTGGTGAAGGAGTTGGAGGAGAAGGAGTTGCAGGTGCAGGTGTCGGTGGAGAAGGAGTTGCAGGTGCAGGTGTTGGTGGAGCTGGTGTCGGTGGAGAAGGAGTTGCAGGTGCAGGTGTCGGTGGTGAAGGAGTTGCAGGTGCAGGTGTTGGAGGAGAAGGAGTTGCAGGTGCAGGTGTCGGTGGAGAAGGAGTTGGAGGAGAAGGAGTTGCAGGTGCAGGTGTCGGTGGTGAAGGAGTTGGAGGAGAAGGAGTTGCAGGTGCAGGTGTCGGTGGAGAAGGAGTTGCAGGTGCAGGTGTTGGTGGAGCTGGTGTCGGTGGAGAAGGAGTTGCAGGTGCAGGTGTCGGTGGTGAAGGAGTTGGAGGAGAAGGAGTTGCAGGTGCAGGTGTTGGTGGAGAAGGTGTTGCAGGTGCAGGTGTTGGTGGAGCTGGTGTCGGTGGAGAAGGAGTTGCAGGTGCAGGTGTCGGTGGTGAAGGAGTTGGAGGAGAAGGAGTTGCAGGTGCAGGTGTCGGTGGAGAAGGAGTTGCAGGTGCAGGTGTTGGTGGAGCTGGTGTCGGTGGAGAAGGTGTTGCAGGTGCAGGTGTCGGTGGTGAAGGAGTTGGAGGAGAAGGAGTTGCAGGTGCAGGTGTTGGTGGAGAAGGTGTTGCAGGTGCAGGTGTTGGTGGAGCTGGTGTCGGTGGAGAAGGTGTTGCAGGTGCAGGTGTCGGAGGGGAGAGTGTTGGGGGTGCAGGGTAGTTCCACAGGAGGATGTAAGCATTGCCGAAGTCAGTCCCAGTCGTGACGAAGGCGTCGTTCTGGAAGTATGAGGCCAAGTGCCACGGGTGTGGATCAATGTAGGAGTCCAACAGGCTTCCGTCCGCCACCACATAAGCCTGAAGGTTATAGTATCCGGAGACCAGCAGCTTGGTGGAGTCACTGTTAAACGAGAGAGAGTATGTGGTCGCACCTGGTGAGAGCCGCAGGTGTATACTGTAGTCGTTCAGTTTGTAGATGATTGCCATGTCGGTGTCGTAGCTCCCCGCAGTCGCGAAGTAAAGCCCATCTGGCGACACGTCGATGCCGCGGACAGTACCTGCGTGATCCGTCAGCATCGCCAGTTTATTCCCAGTCATTGCATCCCACACAACCACTGTTGAGTCCTCCGAACCACTGATAAGCTTCTTCCCATCAACGGTGTACTTCAAGCTCAGCACAGTTTTTCCAGGTGTGTGACCGAAAGGGAAGGACAAGAGCTTGTCACCAAGCAGAGCATCCCAGATAAAGATACGTCCATTGTGCGCAGAAGCAACACGTGCCCCGTCCGGTGAGTATGCAGCAGATTCTGCGTAGCTTTCCGATGATGACGACCACAGTACCTTCCCGCTGATCAACGAGACGACCGCAACCCCAGAATACACGGTCACGACGGTCTTCCCATCAGGAGAGAACGCCACGTCGTCCGAAAATGAAAAGGCTGGCACCGTGAGTGCAGCACCTGTGCTCACATTGTACACATGCAAGCCAGTGGTCCTCCCTGCCACCGCAACCAACGTGTCATCAGGAGAAACTGCAATCCTCTTCGGATACATCGTCAACTGTGCCAATGTCTCGCTGCACTGGGGACTCGCACCCTCTGGGCATGGCGTTGGAGGCGCAGGTGTCGGAGGGGAAAGTGTTGGAGGTAAAGGTGTAGGAGGGGCACTGAAGCACACACAGAGCAGCGCCGCTACGGCTGCCATGGCTGCGGTGTGTCCACGTGTGTCCTATCTGGAGGGTGGTGGTGTCAGCACTCCACCTCACACAGGCGAACACGTGTGTCAGGATATGCAGCGTTGCTGCATGCCCAGGGAAACGAATGTGCCCACTGTACGGTCTCGCGAGGACACGGTGGGAGTGGGTTGCTAGGTGGGAAGGCTGTTCGGAGAGCAACGAGAGAAGCAAAGCCCACTCTGCGCTTAACCATGCAGGCAGGCTGGGTGTTGTGCGTTGTGCGGAGGTGGTCGTGTTTGTGAAGCTCACAGGTGCCCTCCAACGGAGTGTGCGGAAGCCAGGAGGGGACAACAGGGTGTCGGGGTGTCTGAGACTGAGGTGGGTTGTCACTGGGGTGTCTTGTTGGCAACCAACAGTGAGTGCGAGGTCGGGCAGGGTGGTGGGAGGGAGAGGATGCCACCGACAGGCCACACCGCAGGGCAGCTCTCTCCAACCCGAGCCTCTCCTCGGGGCTCGGCTGGGAACCAGCCTTGGGAACACCACAGTCTATGCGGCTCACGGATGTCAGGCCCGAATAGTCTGGCAAGACCCGTTCGGCACCCCAGGCAGTTCATGCCGTCATGCTGTTCTCCCCGCGCACCCCCGCCTCGCTATTGCTGATGCTTCATGGAGAAGGCCTCAGAATCTGGCGATGACTCCCTTTCCAACCCCGACCTTCACCCAGACGGCAGCGCCCGAAAGTCGTGGTGAAACCTAACGGGTCATGATCAGTGCTGAGAGACGATGTATCCTCTCGATGATGCGCACATCGCCCGCAAGTCGGTCTTCCAACTTCCACACGAGAGCGAACCTAATCAAACGGGTGGTGATCGGTGCTGAGATACATCGAAAGAGTGTGGGCAGGGGCTGGGCATGGGTGGGCGCATGCGCACGCGGGCTTCTGAAATCGAATCACGTTGCTTGTTCATCTTCTGATCACCTCCCCGCCCCCGCCTTTTGTTTGGTGCAGTGTGCTCTCCAGTCGTCGGGACTGGAACGGCAATGACCTGCAGGGAGCAGGCCTGGTGTGAAGCCCTAGCACTGTGTTGTGTGCAAGCTTTTCTCCATCTATCGTATGCACCTACAGCAGCTTCAGATGGCCTGCAAGGGCATCGACTCTGCTGATCGGAGCGGGGCCCACTGAGAGCACAGTGCGAGAGCCTGCAGCGATTTGGGTGCGGCCTGCATCACACACGAGGTAGGTGGGGATTCCTTGCTCCTTCGCGCTGTTGCGGACCTTCGTCAGTTCCGCCTCGTCATTCACCTTCAGAGCGATCTTTGCGCACCCACGCCTGTCCCAGTTGGAGTGCCACTCCTTCCACTGTTTGTTCTTGCCGCGAATGACCTTGTCGACGACCCCGACAGCGGCGTGGCAGCACTGCGCGCACATCTTGCCAGCCCCCATCTTCAGGTCTTTCCGCACCAGCATGACCATCTTTAGCTCCTCTTCGTCCTCCTCCTCCTCCTCATCTTCTTCGTCCTCCTCCACCTCCTCCCCCTCGTCTTCGGTATCGCGCTTCGGCTGCACTTCTGCCCGTGTCGAGGCGAGCCCCACGAAAGGCCCCAGCAGGGCCAGGAGCCCCCCCAGGAGCCCTGGGGCTGGCTGCTTCCCTCGCTGCCGCCGTGAGAGCGTCGGGCCTGCGACCTTCCCCATGACCTGCAGGGCAAAGAACAGCCCGATCAGGGCAGGGGCGACCTCTTTTGCCTTCATATGGCACTGCAGGGTGCGATTCCACCCCGGCGCCCACCCAGCCCCCACAACCCCGTCCTGGGTTCGCAAGTGCTGGTGGTGGGGGTGGCGGTGGTGGTGTGACGATATGGCATGTGGCACTGCTGTCGGGAATAGGGAAGTCGACTCAACGAGACATAGCGGTGGTGGGGGCTCGGTGGGGGCTGGGAGGCGGGCGGGTGGTCGGGAGCAGGTCTGTCGCTAACTTTTCAACTTTGGAGATTTGGTGGGCTGACGCTCCTGTTTGGGGGGGGGGGGGGGGGGGTCAGGGGGAAAACACTAGGGGTCAAAGCCTGACTCGGTTTGCAGCTCACATGGCTTGATGTTCTTCTCGTGACACTGACACCTCAACTCCTTCACTGAGCAGGCCCACACCACCCTCCATCCGGTGGTGACTGGCGATGCATCGATGCGTGCCGTAGTTTCTTTTTCAGAATGTCAATTATCGGGCGTTCACCCCCTGCATTCGTGCAACGAGGAATAAACACACACGGCAACCATTCAGGATCGAACCATACAGACACGCCTGCAACATAGGCACCACGGGTTGGCGCTTGGTCGGGCCTTGGATAGCGTCAACCCAGTGTAACCGGGTTGACGCTTGGTCCACGCTATTTTATGGGGAGGGGGAAGGGAAACCCAAAATCGCTGGGTCGACATCGACGCTTAGCGACATGCCTGCGGGTGGTCGGGAGGGTGTTGGGGCAGGTCACAACACCGTTCAGCAGCAACTGCTGTGTTGGCTTATGATGCGTTGACGCTTCGACACACAAAACCCTGACCTGATGATCATCACACCCTTGAGTCTGATGAAGGGTGGGGTTAGTGTACCGAGCACGTTTGGTTGAGCTTCTGCTCACACCAGGATGCGAACAAAAAGCAAAAGCAAAAGATCAAGAATGGGGCAATGGGAATGGAAGAAGAGGAAAACAATTGTGTCAATTCAAACTCAAACTGGATGACGCACACTGTGAGGACACCCGATCCTTGACTCCCGGTTTCACTGCATCTTTGCCTGAGGCTGGAACTCACAGTGTCGAGGGGCGACACCCACCCTGAAAGTAGGAACCTCCAGCTCCGGGTTGTTCACAACAGCCTTGTCTTGCTGCAGCAGTGGTCCTTCTCCAGAGCTCACAGCCCGGTCATGTCCCACACCAACAGCTGGCCATCATGGCCTGCCGTGGCCACACGTGTGCCGTCGGGGGAGAAGCTGAGGCGGCGCACAGCTCCCGCGTGCCCCACAAGCACGGACACCACTGCCCCGCCGCTGGTGCCCCACACCACCACCGGGCCCGCCCCGGCAGCGGCGACGAGGCGCCCGTCGGGCGAGTGCTGCACGTCGAACACGATCCCCGACCCGTGCTGCAGCCGCAGCCGCTCGCTGTTGCTGGGAGCGCTGCCGCCAGTGCCAGTGCCAGCACCAGCCCACAGCCCCACACGGACCGTCCCGTCGTCCATCCCACGCGCAAGCTCGGCCCCGTCAGGCGAGAAGGACAGCCCCGTCACACGCGACCCCACAGACACCACCGCAGCCTCCTGCTGCCCGTTGTCCACGGCGAACACACGCACCGCCTCTCCCGCCTCCGCGTGCACTGTCGCTGCTGCCACGCGTGCCGCTGCTCCAGATCCTGATCCAGAGCCAAGTGGCAAGAAGGCAACCTCACGCGAGTGCCTGTGCAGCACCAGCTCCGGACGCATCCCCGCAACGGCGTCGTGCACACGCGTCACCTCCTCCTCCACCCCGCCGGCCACGAGGTGAAGCCCGTCCGGCGAGAAGCGCACACGCCGCACAGGCGCTGCCGCCGCGTCCCCGTGCTCCAGCTCCAGCAGCACCGCCCCGGTCGTGGCGTTGCACACCACAGCACGCCCACCGGCCCCGCCCACGGCGACACGCGCCCCGTCCGGCGAGAAGGCCACGTCGTGCCCGGCAAACCCACCGCACACGAGCGACCGCAGCTGCGCCCCGGTCGCTGCGCTGAAGACACGCACCTTCCCGTCGCTCCCGCCTGCCGCAACCTCCGACCCGTCCGCTGAGTGTGCCACGCTCAGCACGCTGCCGGTGTGCTGGATCCGCAGCACGCACCGGTGAGATGTACCCGCTCCGCACACACTCGCAAACGTGTCCGGGATCTCGCAGCTTTGTGACACAGATGTCTCCGGTGTGGGTGTCCCAGGTGTGGCCGTCGGAGGAAACGGTGTCACAGGTGCAGGTGTTGGAGGAGCTGGTGTCGGTGGAGAAGGTGTTGCAGGTGAAGTTGTCGGAGGGTATGGTGTGGGGGGTGCAGGTGTCGGTGGTGGGGGTGGGACGTAGTTCCACAGAAGGATGTCGGCGTATAGGTAGTACCCAGCAGTGATGAAAGTGTCTTGGTTGTGGAAGTATGAGGCTGCTAGCGTATTTGCGTCTGGTACAGGTGTCGTGTAGGACTCCAACAGGCTACCGCTCGCCACGGCGTAAACCTCCAAGTCACCCTGTCCAGCGCCCAGCAGCTTGCGGGAGTCACTGTGAAACGACAGTGTGAAAATGTCCCTGCCTGGAGTGAGCTTCCGCTCTGTGGAGTAGTCACTCAGTCTGTAGATGTTGACAGTCTCACTTGCAGTGCGCGCCGCAGTCGCGAAGAGCAACCCATCTGGTGACACATCGATGGCCTGGACATCTTGTGCGTGATCCGTCAGCACCTTCAGACTGTTCCCGCTCATTGCATCCCACACAACGACTCCGTCAGCTGAACCACTGATGAGCTTCGTCCCATCAATGGTGTACTTCAAGCTCAGCACGCTTGATTGGTGGGCACCAGTGAGAGACAACACCAAGGCACCAGTCACAGAATCCCAGATGTAGATACTTCCGTCATCGTGCCCAGAAGCAACACGTGTGCCGTCCCGTGTGTATGCAACAGTATGACAGTGACGCTTCGCTGTGGTGGACCATAGTTCAGTCCCACTGCTCAAAGAGACGACTGCTACCCCATCCGTAACAGCTGCGACCACGACAGTATTCCCATCAGGAGAGAACTCAACATCATACACATCGATGTAGTAGGGAACTGTGAGTGCAGCACCTGTGATCACAGTGTACACTTGCCAACTACCGCCGTACGCAGCCACCGCAGCCAACGTGTCGTCAGGAGAAACTGCAATGCGCCTGGGAGAATACACACCGCTTGCCAGAGTGAGGCTGCACTGGGGACCTGCACCATCTGGGCATGCTGTGTGTGCACTGAAGCACACACAGAGCAGCGCCGCTACGGCTGCCATGGCTGCGGTGTGTCCACGTGTGTCCTATCTGGAGGGTGGTGGTGGCCTCGGATGTCTGAATCCAAGCAGAAGTCTTCTATCTCGATTTCTTTCTCGACTCGGGGTATGGTTGAACCCTTTTGACTCGTACTTTCCACAACGGCCGGAGAGAGTCCGGAATATGCGAATTGTTCCGGCCTGGTCAGTCAGCTGACCAGGCCGGAACAATTCCACCCGGCCACCGTGTTTGTTCAGCATAAAGAGTTTTCAAACACGGTTCAAGCCGAATTCGTTGGAAAATTCCGAGAAAAGGACCCGGGGCCGGGCAAGGAGCTCGGAACCAACTCCAGCAGGTTGTGAGCCAAGCACAACCTTACACCCCCACGGTCAGACCCAACGACGAAGTTGCTATACAACAAGTTTAGGCTCTCATCCGCAACGGTGAGAGCCGACCCATTGAGACTTATCCGATACATGCAGGTGTGTGAAGGGGGGGGGGGGGGCGTCTTGATCACCTCGAGCCCATCTAACCTTTTATAACGTGTCTGGGGGTGCAGGCAAAGCTTCCACCGAAACACTGCCATCCGAAACCCCGAGTGCGAGAAGACACACACCCTCCCTCCTCCCCCACATCAGTCTATCTAGCCCGCTGTGTATTGTTGCGTCTGCCGGATGCTGTTCCATCCACCCACTTCTTCTGGCTCCTTGTCTGCTTGCACGGGGCACGGATGCACCACTTTCTTTCAATCTTCGACAACGCGTGTTGCAGCATGACCAGCACGAACACCACACGAGGTGGACTTTCTATCGTAAAACCAACACATGAATACACTACAGGAAAGCCCCACACTTCTCTGGGATGCGCTGCTCCAGCGAGAGGCCGAAGCAACATCTATTCTAGTGTTTCGAGGCCCCGTCTGCAGAGCCGACGCCCAACGAGCTGCGCAAGCGGGCAGACGGATACCGCATGAGCGCCTCCTCTGCTGTGGGAGGGTGGTCGAAGGACGCGGCGTGCGAGGGGGGCACGCCCCGCCTCAGGGACAAGGCGGACGCAACGTCGCTGCGGTGTGTCTGCTTCGCAGGCTTGCTGCAGATGGCGAGCAGCTGCTGCGACGTGGCGCCCTGCGTCACCAGCACAAGCTTTCGCTCCGTGTCGTTGAGACGCTGTGCCAGCCGGTGCCGCTCGCGGCTGGCCTTCTCGAGCTCCAGCTTGCACTGGCCTACGTACACCTTGAGCGTGTCGCGCTCCGACAGAAGCTTTGCGTCACGCTCTGCAAGCTTCGTGCTCGCCTCGGTGGTGGAGCGCAGCTCCCGCTCCAGATCGTGTGCCCTGTTGACGGCACGGTGGAGGTCGTCTGCCATCACATTGCGCTCCTCCTTCGAGCGCTGCAACTGTTTCGAAGCGTCGTCTGCACGGTCTCGCGAGCTGGCCAGCTCACGGAGGGCATCGTCATGTGCCCGTGACTTCGCCAGAGCATCGTCATCGCTGCGCTGCAGGGCTATCTTGTGGCGGTCCTCCAAGCTCCGGATCTGGTCTCGCGTGGAGCGGTCCTGCTGGTCGAGCTGGCCACGCAGCTGCTCGATGGTCTCCTTCAGCGACACCGATTCGTGCCGCATGGTGTCCTCCGTGCGCTTCGCGTCGGACGAGGCTCGGTTCATCTCCCCCGTCATCTTCGCGATGGTGGTGTCGCGGTCGACCTCCAGGTCCCGCATCTCGGAAGCGGCTGTGGCAATGCGCGTCTGCAGCTGCCCGATCTTGAGGTGCCGCGAGTGCGCGGTCCGCTCCAGGCGCTCACACTTCTCGACATGCCCGTCCGTCTCCGCCTGCACCTTGTTCAGCGCGTGCTGCAGCTCCCGGATCCTGCTGTCCTTCTCGGATCGCACCTTCTCCAGCTCGAGGCGCAGCCTGTCAGCCTCTTCCCGCAGCTTGATGTGCGAATCCTGTTCGAAGGGGGTTGCAACCACGTCATCGGCAGGCCGGGACACAGCACGGCCAACATGGCCTCTCAGCACACCAACAGCATACCGAAGGCCCTGACGGCTGCAACACCGATGCCTCTGCAGTGTGCTTCGTCATATCGCTGCGGATCATCTGCTGCGCCTCCAGCGCCTGCATCTCCTGGTCCTTCACCTGCAGGTGTCGGGGGGTGTGCGGTGCGCCAGCCACCAGCGAGCCCCCCCTATCCACGACCCCTCTGCGCTACATTCTGCCACCCGCTTCGGCGAACTCTCTCTCTCTCTCCCAAAACACTCAACAAACCCACAAAGCAGGACACGGGGAGACAGTGCAACACAGCAACATACCGCGAGCTGATTCTCGTAGTCGTTCCTCTCGCGCTCCTGCTCTTTGATCATTTTGTTGATCTGCAGGGTGAACTGCTTGCTCTGCAGTTCTTGGAATTTCAGAGACTTCTGATAAGTCATCTCCGCCGTCTGGTCCTTCTCCTGCATGCGGCGCCGCATATGCTCAGCCTGCTTGTCGAGCGCCTCATTCCTGTTCTTGAGATCATCGATCTTCCGCCGATACGCCATGTTCTCTTCTTGGCTCTTCTTCATCATGTCGATGCGCTTCCCCTCCTCCTCCGTCACCGCCATGCGGCTGTCGAAGGAAGCCCGCTCGCGCAGCTCCGTGACCCTGTCCTGCAGCTGCTTCTCATGCGCTGCCCATGTCGCCGCCTCCTCCTCCAGCTGCCGCCGCACCTTCCGCTCCCTCACGAGCTCAGCCTCGAGCGCGTTGATGCGCTTCTGCATCTCAAGCATCTCCACCTGGCATGCTTCGACCGTCTCCTGCAGATGCAGGACATTCGCTTCGCTGCTGGCCGCGGCCATCGTGAAGCCCTGTGGAGGCATGGGGTGGCAGGGTGTCTGGTGTGAGCAGACGTGTTCCTTCAGCTGTCAAACGGGAGGGACAGCAGCACCTCCAGCAGGGGCCCTCCATGGGAGAAATGAAAAAGACAGGCACACCACTCCAAAGATATGTGGCAAAGGGGGGAAGGGAAGGGCATCATCTTCTATCTTCCAGACCGGGCGGGGGCCACCACCGCCGCCACCACCACCACGCCCCCCCCCCCCCCCCCCTAGGGGGGGTCATAAGCCCCCCTAAAAACGTACAAATACCAAAAATTTCAACATACCATCAGAACCGCCCTAATACCTGATCTGACCCGAAAATCCGACCCATACCCCCCCGGAAACCGTCTGGAGCCCACTTGTGACACCTGATGCGCACTTTTGTGATGATTTTTTGGGGTCCTAAAAAATGTACCTCAGTTTCGTACCTTGCCTTTGTACCTGAACCACTCCCGACCGCAATATTTCGTTCTTTGCCTTTTCTGCGGTGGTTCCGGCTCAGGTGGCACGATGTTGCCTCCCCAGTGCCTCGGCAAGGTCTTTCTTGTACCTGATTGGTGGGAATGTTGTGTTGTTGCGCCAGCTGAATGAGTTCAGCCACCTTCTGGGTGTAGTACACCACGCAGTCTCAACAGCACGTATGAGAGTGTACCATGTGAGGACTCAACAAAGTCATTGGATAGGCATCTGCCTGCCGACTCAACCCCCACAGTGCGACCGCAAGATCGTCAGGGATGTCTCAACGCCAGGGGAATACTCTCCCCTGGCGTTGTACAACCCTACTCTTAATCCTCGGGTCCTCTCCTGGAGGCGGTGGTGGCGGGCCCGCAACGCTTCGTACTTCCGGTACGGACTGGGGTAGTCTGCCCGGCTGACCCGCTCATCGCTTCCTAGATCATCTGCTGCTCTGGAGCTGCCATCACTCACTGCCCACATCAGTTGGTGTAGGGGTAGGAGCAGGAGGAGTGGGAGGAGTAGGAGTGCAGGTGACATCTTTCTTGGCCAGCAAGGAACGCCGCTTTTCGCACGTGCGTGCAGTTGATGCACCACTGCATATATCTGTCGTCACCACGTCCCACTCGCTCTCCTATGTACCCAGCCCGACGGAGCGCCCGAAATAATGTCGCCTCACGGATGTCGTGTGCCGTTTTCTTCTGACGCAGGTCTGCCACAACGCTCTCTGCCGGGACCCCGCACATCTCCCGTTTGGCGAGCGTCTTTCGAGCAAGGTACCCCTCTGCAGCAGCATCTGACACCTCTGCGAGGCCCTAGGCACACGGCATGTGTTGCTCGGCGTGCTGGGTGAGCGTAGTGATACCCTTTCCTTGCAAAGAACGAAATACTGCGGTCGGGAGTGGTTCAGGTACAAAGGCAAGGTACGAAACTGAGGTACATTTTTTAGGACCCCAAAAAATCATCACAAAAGTGCGCATCAGGTGTCACAAGTGGGCTCCAGACGGTTTCCGGGGGGGTATGGGTCGGATTTTCGGGTCAGATCAGGTATTAGGGCGGTTCTGATGGTATGTTGAAAAATGTGGTTTTGTACGGGCTTATGACCCCCCCTACCCCCCCCCCCCCCAACTCCACCCCACCCTACACCACAAAGCCTGTCGGCTTCTCCCTCGGTGGGCCGGGGATCACGCCGACCTCCAGCTCTTTGAGGGAGACGGGGTTCCGTGTCACCCGCAGCGTGGTGATGGAGGCTGTGGGGATCTCTATATCGTAGATGCATGTCAGGGGCTCGCCCCGCGCCTTCGCGCAGAGCACCCGGATGACCCAGTTGTGCGCCACCACAGCAGCACACTTGACGCCACGCTCCGTGCAGGCAGCCACAAGCCTCTCGAAGGCCTCAGACACCCTCTGCTGCACATCGTGCAGGTTCTCCCCGCCTTCAGGCCTGTAGTCAGGGTCGGAGGCGAGTTTGGCAAACCCATCGGGTGCCACCGCGATGATCTGCTCCTTCGTGAGGCCCGCCCACACGCCCCTGTCCATCTCGTAGAAGCCCTTGTCGCACTCCAGCGGGATGTCAGCCCCCTTCGCTGCGGAGCATGCGCTGACAACCTGTTCCGCCCCGAAGAGAGCCCGCTTCAGCCCGCTGTGCATCACAAGCCCCAGGTTCTGTGCAAACGGCAGCCCCCCTTCCGGCGTGTGCCCCGCATCCTGCAGGGTGTGCGCTGCCAGGTAGGCGCCGGCATGGCGTGCCTCCTCCTTCCCCACGTCACTCAGGTCGACGTCGACGCAGCCGTAGTACCCCGGGGGTGTGTATGGGTTGATCACTGCCCCGTGGCGGATGAGTGCGATGTACAACGGCTTCTCGTCGTGTCCAGACGTAGACATTGCAGGTCTTGCCGTTTGACAGGGGGCCTGTATAATAGAATACCCTCCCTGTGGGGGTGTGGGGTGTTGGGGATGGAGGGGCGGAGGGGGTGGGAGATGGACAATACCCCACCCTTTTAAAGTTTTTGCCTCGCGTTTTGTTTTTTTTTTTGCTTTGCCCCATGAAAGGGGGGGATGGATCATGGGCCACACAGGCAAATCAACAGGGCATTTTGTAACAACAAAATATGACAAGGCTCCTGTCGGATTGTGTGAAAATAGAAGCTGCGGATCAGAGAAGGCACAGCGCAACGAGAAATGATGCGAGGGGTGTGTGGGGTGGTGGGGGGGGGGGGGGGGGGGTGGTGGGGGTGCACGGGGCCCTGCCGCCCTTTCTTTTTGCTTTGCATTGTTGTTTCCCTGCCGGGATGCGCACCAGCCGCCCTCCGCTCTTTCTGTTGCATTTGTGTCGTTATGGGAAGGGAGAGGAGGCTACGGAATAGGAGGGCGGGTGGGGCTTGGGATAGAGGGATGCCTGGGGGCTTTCTTAGTGCCGGCAAAATCACGGGTGGGGGTGTGGGAGTGGGGATGCGCGAGGGTGCGCGGGACAGGGCTTCCCGACGGCCAACCGAATCGGTTTGCTTTGTGGGGATTTCCCATAAAAAGATAAGAAGCGGCAAGCAGAAGAACGAGGAAATATGGGGGGGTGTTGGTGTGTGAAGACGAGGTTAAGAAGAGATGCAAAAAAATAGTGAGTTTGTGAGGGGGGGGGGGGGTGGGGGGGTCGGGGGGTGGGAGGGGGGGGGCCTTCGCTACGAGGGGCATTTTGAGTTTTTTTTGGTGCATTTTTTCCCCCCCAACTAGGCTAAAGCTGAAACTTCAAGAAGACAAAAGATTTTTGCCGGAAACTTCGAGCGGAGTTAGCGGGGGCCCTCCGTCTGTGAGTGATTTGTGCTGCTGCTTTTGCATGTTCAATCCCGGGGCAGAGCTGACTCCTCCAGGCTCGGGGAGGGGGTATGAACCGAGTTGATTCTTTTTGATTGTGCGATTCGTGCAGCTCCCTACCCCGGAGAGAGGGGCTACTGCCTACACAGTACGACCGGCGGGGCGCGCTCTTTGGCGGCAGCCGCATCATCCAACAAGAGCTCTTAGGCCTCCCCCCCCCCCCCCCTACATTAAAACACAGTTGTGCCGCTCTGGCTGAAAAAAAACATGCAAATCGCAGGGATGGACGATAGATCTGTCGAAGAACGTCTCGGTGTAGTGGGGGGGGGGGGTAGGGGTGGTCTTAAACCCTTTAACCCTTTCTGTCCGGGAAGCCACTACAGTGGCTTTGCACTTTGCTTACGCAAGTAAATAATTATGCACTTCGAATTTTTCAAGATTTTTTTGTATGGTAAAAAGGGGGAGCTCAATCCTTTCAAATGCAGCAAGGGTTCATGGGAAAGGTGGAGATCCGTCCAACGTACTGCCGGAGGACAATTGCACCCTCAGATGAGATTTTCGGGTTTGGGTAGTCCCTCACGGCCCCTATTTACGGGTCAACCATATCAGGTGTTCTTGTGCCCCATTTCGCTCGACTCCCCCGATCGTGGAAAGCTCTGGAGTTATTCTCCGCAAAAACACATCGATATGCAGACCCACAGAACACATTTCGACCCATCACAGGCGCGAGAGCTGGGGGGGCTGGGTAGGTATCAGAGGGTCTTGGGCAGGTATGGCCACTACAGTGGCTTTCACTTTGCCTATGCAGGCAAAGTTATTTGAATTTTGAATTTTTCATGATTTCTTTTTATGGTGGAAACGGGGTGGACGAATCTTTCAAATGCAACAAGAGTTGGTCGGAAAAGCGAAACTCCGACCAACTTGGCTCTGTAACAAAATTGCATCACAAGGCGGGATTTTCGGTGGTTTTGCCCTTGAAACCGCCTCCTGAACCTGCGTGGGAGGTATCGAGCTTTCCCAGGCATCTTTTTGCCCGATTCCTTCGATAAGGGAAAGGTTTCCGACAGATGTCATCTGGGAAATCAGTTTTCAGACCTCTGCATCTCGAAGATCCGCCCCAACGGGCTGTGCCGATGCACCGCCCGATTTCGGCCTCCAGCCACCCATCAGTGAAATATGGTGGAATTCTCTGATGGAGATTTGATGCCGTCAGTCCTCGGGCGGACATCCTCCATGGCCCCAGAGGGGCAGGGAAGGGTGTTCTACCTCGATCCAGGTGCCCAACGGGCTAACGGGGTCGCTGGGGTGGCTCACAGTCAGGTCCCTCAGAACAGGTGTTTTTGCACCTGTTGATATATTTGCCTTGTGTAAACCACTGCCTTCCCAAGTAAATTGTCTTCCGCTCCACCTTTTTCAACATTTTTTTTATCGGGAACTGCGCTGGAGCCAGTGATCTCGCTGGGCTCGTGCCCAAAACTTTAATAGGTAGGGCAGCTGCCCTACCTGCACGGTGGACTCCAGCGGGGGTAGGGTAACCCTTTTCGGGAGTCTCAACTAGGGGGAGTCCAACTCCCGCTAGCGGGAGTATAGACTCCCGCTAGCGGGAGTCTATACTCCCGCTAGGGGGAGTCTGACTCCCCCTAGCGGGAGTCTTTTCACCTATTTTCACTCATTTTTCCCATGATACCTATGCAATGTGGCACTCGTCACTGAAGTACAGCCACACCAAACGAAACGGACGTTTCCACCCATCCCAGCTCGCAGACCTGATTCACAAAAATGGGGAAGACGACAACGAAGCCGGCAGCGAAGCCGGCGGCAAAGTCGATTAAGAAGAAGAAGAGCGCAGAGAGTCCCGAGGCTGCGGAGGCGACGAACATTGTGCATGATTTTTGCACGGCCTTCCCTGTTAAAAAAGGGGGCAGTGTGCTGACACTGGGATCCATTAGAAGGCTCCTAGCAACGGTGTTGAGCAAGGAGCTCCACCAGCACAGCACCCAGGTGGCCAACGCAATCATCGCCATGTCTTCCCTGACATGGATAAGTTCGCTGTCAGGGAAGTCGCAACGATGCGGAAGGAGGGCGCTCTCCGTCATATACAAGGTGGAGGCGAAGTATGGCAAGGTGCAGGATACAAACGTGTCGTCGGGGGCAGCCTGAAGCCGCGAATGATCGCGACACGGGCGAACGGCTTGGCACCGTGGGTCTGGATAGATGCTGGAGTTCGGCCGGGTGAAACCGGAAGTCGCAGCAAAATTTGCCCCCCCAGATTTCTTCCTCAAACCCACCCGTGGGCTGATCCGGCCTTGCACGGTGGACTCCAGCGGGGGTAGGGTACCACTACCGGGTTTAACCCTTTTCGGGAGTCTCAACTAGGGGGAGTCCAACTCCCGCTAGCGGGAGTATAGATCAGCAGTGGGCAACAATGAGGCGATGCGGGGGGCGAGGGCACCGATGCTCACTGTGCGACATCCCAGAAGAACGCTGGTATCAACAGGTGCATCGATACCCGCACCTGACTCTCTCTGAGATGAAAGAGGCTGGCTACCCCTCCCTCTTGGCAGGTGTGCTTCCCAATGCCCGCTACGTCACCCCAGCACTCCATGACTGCAAGGGGCTCGCCATGCGGCTGATCAGGGTACTGGATGACAGGGGTGGAGCTTGGGGGTTTTTTCGGGTCAGCTGACCTGATTTTCTGCAGGCCCTCACAAAAAATCAGGTCAGGGGTAAAAAGAAAAAAAATATAGATTTTCGGGAAACCGGAAAAGTTGGCTCCTCACCTTGGGGCCTCAAGGTGACCAGGAGGCGTTTCGTGAGCAAAGTGACCCCAGCGACATGAGCACAGGCCTCAAACAGTCACAATAGAGGACAAATGAAGCTGCCCAACCCGTACCGTGCAACAGACGTTTACTACCGTGGCCTCCGGTGGCTGGGGGGCTCCGCCCCCCAGACCCCCCTGTGGCATGTGCCTGTCTTGTACCCAAGCCCTTTACATCAGGGAATCTCAGTATCCTCAGGAGGACGCAGCCAACTCACACAGAATCCGTACGCCCGCAAGTCACAGATGTTCACTACCGTGGCCTCCGGCGGCTGGGAGCTCCGCCTCCCAGACCCCCCCTACGGCATGTGTTTGTCTTGTAACCAAGTCCTTGCGCGTCCGGGGCTGCATATCGGTTCCGGTACCTCGCGGGAGGCTGGGCCCGAGCACTGATCTCTGAGACGAACCGGGGGGGAACCCATAAGAAAAAATTGGCTGACCCGATCTGACCCGATCCAGCCCGCAACCCCATATTTCAAGCTCCACCCCTGCTGGATGAGACAACAAAAAAATATTCGACAAGACCTGTACAAACCTTGCACTGAATGTGTCGCAGCATGGGACAGGTGCTCAGTTCCGGAAGGTCGTGCTTGCCTGTCACAGGACACACCTACAAGGGCTTGTTCCGCTACCTCTTTGTCTCCCTTGCAGACCTCATGCATTTCCGGTATGCAGACATCCCCTGGCGCTTCTGGGGATGCAAGGATGAGTCAGCCCGGATTCCCTTCTTGCGTGCTCGGATCTCAGGGCATATATTTCACTGGTTGATGGAGCATGCCGAAAAGGGATCAACGCGCAATGCCTACGTACACAGTCTCCATCATTGGTGGGCTCCAGAAGATGCAGTGCCTCTGCAGAACAACGACGAATTTGAAGAAGCAGAGAACGGACATCGCAAGAAAGATGCCGTTACAATCGCCAGCTCCGCAACTTACGAGAGAGATCTTGCAATGGCAGAAGAGAAGCGGCGCGCATCGGGCATGCCTTGGAAGGTTGCGCACCTGTCGCAGGACGGGATCCTCGGGTATAGAGAAGTCATCCTGTGTCCGTGTCTGCACACCCGACACGCTCATAGATTGGCTGTGTATGTTCTTTGCACACAGTTGACACAGCTGCAGAAGGGGTTTGTGCACTGCAACACACAGGACTTCGTTGAACCCATCAGCGCGCCCTACTTCCTGTTCCGGTTCCCCGAAGGACACCGCAAATTATCGCTCTGCTTGTGCAAAATGCCAATCCCGCTGGGGGCGACTTTCACACCATTCGTGTCATCCGAGGCGACTTTGAGCACGCTTGACCAACGCGCACAGCAGGAGGGGGATGACAGTTCTGACGAAGAAGATGAGGCCTGCAGGATGGCTTGTCTTGCCCAAGGTGTAACACAACTACGACAGGCGATGGCCGCACTTTGACACCTCAAATTCTAACCGCTCACCTCCGCAGGTGTAGCCGCTACCAGGAGGATAGGTAGGTAGTCCAGAGTCCGGGGAAACTGACAGAAGCAAAACAAGCCCCTCCCCATCCCTCTTCCACCATGATTTTACCCCCCACGCCAGTAGACTGTAACTATATCATGGGAAAAATGGATGAAAATAGGTGAAAAGACTCCCGCTAGGGGGAGTCAGACTCCCCCTAGCGGGAGTATAGACTCCCGCTAGCGGGAGTCTGGACTCCCGCTAGCGGGAGTCTTTGACACCCGCTCAGACTCCCGCTCCCAGACTCCCGCTAGGGCCGCTGGAGTCCACCGTGTGGTAAAGGGGGCAAAAAAAAATTCGCGCGCTTCGCGCGCGAACGTGAGCGCTCGGCTAGTGGATCATCTGTGCTTCTCGTACCACAGGCGCTCGGCTGGTGGACCATCCGTGTCTATCGTACCACAGGCGGTTTATGACATCCAGGAGCCAGCAGACCGCCTTCAGGGGGTCTGGGGGGCGGAGCCCCCCAGCCGCCGGAGGCCACGGTAGTGAACATATGTTCTCAGGCTGACATATCGTCCATGACATGTCAAGCACCGACCAAATTCGGTGGGTCGATAGTCCGGAATAGCCTTGCTACCTGGGCCCCAGTGGGGCCCAGGGGGGCGGGGGCAGATCAGAAATAATATTCTTGGTAGGGCAGGCTGGTCAGGCCTGCCCTACCAAGGATTCGGACAGAAATTAAATAGGTAGGGCAGCTGCCCTACCTGCCTGACCAGGCGCGAGATCGCTGGCTGGAGCAGAACTGTTCGAGAACGCCATAGAACCCGGATTTTTTGGGCGGTCACACACCGCCCTGAATTTTTTTCTGGATTTTTTGCACCTCGATTTTTGGTTTCTTGGGCGAGGCCCTTTTTTTTAGGAGAGGGGGCCCGGTGCCTGCGCGCGTCCTGTCGTACTGTGGCTGCTTGGTGGGGCTAGCGCAGCAGGTTCTACTTTTGCTTCTACGGGCTCTTAGCACTGTAACATGAACTACACAAACAACAAAGCTCTAGGGCAAACAAACCGCGCACTGGCCGGGGTTGAGCTGCGTGGGGCTCCGTGCTGGCGGCATGAACAAGGGGCTGTAGGCAAGTCTACCATTCACAAGGGGCAGCCCGCTGGTGAGGGGAAAAGGGGGCGAGGTAAAGGGGGGGGGGGGGCAGGGGGGGAGAGGCGAAAGCGACTGACAGCGAGGGCGTGGACCGACTCCGCTGGCGCATTCACCGGAAGAAAGGGGAAGGGGGCACGGGGGTGGGGAACGGGAGGGGGGGGGGGGAGGGGCGAAAGGAAAGAGGGGGGTAAGGGGGGGGGGGGGGGGGGGAGCCGACCTACGGCTATCTCGCTCCCCTGGCGGCCCTACTCCCCTGGCTCTGGGACCCCTGGGAACTCCGCTGCGAAGACCCCCGCGCCCCTGGCCGGCTCGCCCGCGCCCGCTTGCCTGCCCGCGCCCTCAGACGACAACAGACCACGTTGTACGCCTCCGCCTGTGAGGCCTTGTCATCCCCCAACTCGGCCCACCAAGCCTGAATGGCCCGGAGCGCCGCCTCCTGCTCCTCCTGCGGTCGGTGCACGTCGGGGCAGAACTGCTCCTCCCACTCCCCCACCGTCGTGGCCCCGTCGTCCTCATCCATCTCCTGACCACGCTGCGGCGATGCCGACTCCCGCTTCCGCTTCGGCTGCGACGACATCGAGGTGGCTGGTGCTTGCGCAGGGTTGGAGCCTTCCTCGGTGGCGGTCGGGTCGGAGCGGCCGGTGGCCGGGGCGCCGGTGGGTGCAGGAGGGGGATCACCTTCTCGTCGAGGGGGATCACCCTGGTCCTGCGGCTGCGGGACCCTCGCAGGCGGCTCCTCCGCGTCCCGAGGCCCCAGATCCATACAGGTCTCCCCCTGCTCCACGCATTCCCCACACGCCCTGCAATCGCAACCGAAACAACGCCAGTGTTCGACTGCGGTATCCACCGCCTCTGCACAGCGGGCACAGTAAAAGCGGCGGCGCGACGGCTGGGACGGCACCTGGCACATGGGGAGGCCCTGCTCCCCCCCTGGACAGCCAGTCCGCCCCAACACCGGCGAGGGGGCGAGGGCAGACACTGCCTCCGCCAGAGGTGGGGGCACCAAAAGGGGGGTGTAGTGCTTTCCCTGATGCTTGACTCCAAGCACTCCGACGAAAGGCTTCACCCGGGGGCGGTGGACCGTGGGGGGCGCTTGATCAGATAGGACCACCACAGCCCACCCCGACCCCAGCGCAAGTCCATGTACTGCTACCTGGTCCGCCCAAGAAGCCTCGTCCCGGCTACCCTCGACTCGCATGGCCGCAGCCCAGGACTCGCTGTTCGGCTCGGCCCGAGCACAAAGGCCTGGGTCACGCGTGGGCGAGGCCCACATGTGAAAAAAACTTTTCGGGAAAAAAACCGGAACAATGCAACGTTCTGCGCAAACGCAGCTCCCGATAAAAAAAAATGTTGAAAAAGGTGGAGTAGAAGACAATTTACTTGGGAAGGCGAATTTCCCCAAAAATCGAAAAAATACCCCCCGGACAGAAAGGGTTAAAAACGTTACTGGGGGGGGGTCAAATAATTGTAACCCCTACGATTATTTAGCGACGCGGTCTGTATAAATCGGGTGTCCCAAAATTTACAAATTTTCAACGGTGGTGAATAATCGTAGGGGTTACGATTATTCACTTTTGGCAAAAATTTACCCGTTTTGCTGTTCAGAATGTCAATTGGTGGGGTGGGGGTGGGTGTGGGTCGCATTCTCGGCCTGTCTCACCGGCATTCCGTGCACACAGCAACAGCACCGGTGGAAACTGGCCATAGCACCCCGGTGGGCCACCAGGAGGGGAGGGACCCGGTGTGAGGCGCTTGAGTCATCCAGATGGGCACACGGTGGGGTCCGACACCCGATGTCGGACCCTGTGACCCGTTTTTTAGGTACCCTCCACACCCAGTGCGCGCTCGACCGTCGAATGGTTTTTCTGGTCCCGTGCACTTCCCTGCCTGCCACACCACCCCCTCGACCCCATCCCCAGCACCAGAGCGTCGTTGGCTGGCGTGCGCGGGGCACGCGTCGAATACCGATGACGGGGCCTGTGTTCCTGGGGCGCTGACGAGGTCCGAAGGGATTGACGCCTTGGCTCAGTCCTTACGTTTGGATGAGGGCGTGGTTTTTGACGTAGCGGGAGCCCTCAAGAATACAGCACAGCTGCACCTGCTCTTGCGCCGTCTCCAGTTCGCATAGTCCCTTCGTATGACGGTGACTGGGAGCCCTGGCTGTCCCGATCTATTTCAATGACTGTATCAGTTTCCAGCCTAGTTCCCATGCTTGGGTGCTTGGCTCGGGTGCACCCTTCGAGGTGGTACAGAGAATGCAAAGAGAGTCCACAGGGGGGTCTGGGGGGCGGAGCCCCCCAGCCGCCGGAGGCCACGGTAGTGAACATCTGTTCCTTGTGGGGTACAGTTTCTGGACTGTGTCCATCTTCCTGAGGTTGCGTATGGGCCACCCCAGAATTTTGGTGCCCCCCCCCCCCCAGGCTCACCTCACTGGCAGGGAACCTGGGGGCGGGGGGGCCTCAAACCATACTCTCTTCCACCCATTAAACTCGGGGCATGTGTGCTCCGACATGTGGGGTGACTCAATCACTGGTCTATGACGACCGATTCTCCACTTTGTACAGCCTGAGTGGGATCCCTGCTGTTCCTGTTGCTTGATCTTCTGAGGAAAAGTCAGAAATTTGGCCAAAAGTGAATAATCGTAACCCCTACGATTATTCAAAACAAATTTACGTATAAATGGCCCAGAAAATGTTGTACAATTAATCGCCCCCTTACGATTATTCGACTACTTACGATTAATTGCCCCCCCCCAGTAACCTGGCCAAAAAATCAAACTTTTGCGTACAAGGTCCAAAAAGTGACCCAAACCTGAAAATTCGACCCCCAGACGTCCGGAAATGCATCTGCGCCCGGTTTCGGGCGGTTTAGAGCCTCCAGAAGCACCTAGTTTGCAATTCCAAAAAATGTACCACAAAGTTGTACCACACCACCCTAAGTTAGAAGGTCTCAATGGCTGATTCAAGCCCTTCCTTCACTATGTGGACCTCCGCACTCTCGCACAGATGCCCGAGTGCGTACGAGGAACAACCACTCACCTTCAGCGGCAAGAGACACAGAAGGCCGTGCTCTCATGACAATTTTCTTTGGCCGAAGATGGTACAACTATACGGCCACAGGTTGGTGCAGGTGGTGCCACATTGACATAATCGCCAGAGGGCGGGCTGCCGCCTGGCCACCCCAGAGCGAAGGCCTCAACGTGTATGAGTGGGAAACAAAACGGGAGGGTGGGGAGGGCATTGTGGTGGCTTCCCACTCGATGCACTGAACACAAAAGACGCTGCTGCGGGGGGAGGGAGCCGTGCAGCCGTCAGACTACGCGGTACGTTGAACAACGGAGTATACCCAGGTGCGCAGGCGGGATTGCCGCAACCACTGGATATGCCAACCATGGGATCTGTGTGAACACAACACACGGATCGAACTGTGCCTGGAAATCAAAGGCACCGAGTGTGCTTTGGATGTGGGCTATGGCAGAAGAAGTGTAGGGGACTCTGCCCGTTTGTGCGTAGCTGCCTGGACAGCCGAGTTGCGCCCCTCGTCCTTGTTGTACGGCTTGAACTTCGACATTGTAGTCTTCAGCCTTTCATACAACCCTAAGGGGGCCGCCTTCGGTGCACTGCTGATGTCTGATACCAGTCCATGCCCCTTCTTCATGGTCATCGGATGGCTCACTGCCACTATCACTGTCACTGGCCCAAGAACATCAGCACACAGCTTCTGACACAAGTGATTTCGCAAGTGGCACAGTGCTCCTCTGTTGCTCGATATGCCTACGGTTGATGCACTATGCCAGTCCGATCAGCGATTCTCCCGCTCGAGTAGATGCAACCGATGCGTCCGAAGGTCTGAAGGGACTGGAAACATGCCCCTCCTCTAGTACCTATGACCCCTTGTTTCCGGTGATACTTTTCTACTGTCTCGCATGTCACACCGCAAACAAGGTGTTGTCATGTTGCACTTTTGACCCCACGTATCGTCGGGCAGCACGGTTGGCAACACCGCTCGCTGGATCACTGCGAGACATGATGGTTTGCGATTCTGCCTTCTGCCCACGGGGGGCTGAGGTACAGCTTTGTGGTACATTTTTCCGGAACACGAATAAACTGCTCAGAAGTGCTCAAAAGTGCCCAAAACCGGGCGGAATTGTGTTTCTGGGGTCCCAGGGGTCATATTTTCAGGTTTGGTGACGTTTTTGGCCCCCAGACGCCGATGGTGAAAAATTGGCCAGGTTAACAGCTTAAGACCACCCCTACTGGCAGAGACCCCGATAAGAATCCGACCCCCTGACCCCACCCGACCCCCGACCCCCTCTTATAAAAGACCCCCCCCCCCCAATTTTCTGGGAAAACCCCTGGGTTTTTCCCGAGGAAACGCGGGTTTCTCCCTCTGTTGCATTGTTTGGACTCCGTGCGGATCGTAGTGGGGTCACTTTGTTGGTGTAGGTGCCACACAACACCCCTGAAATGCAGAGGTGGTCCTCGTCGAGAATGGGGGTCGGAAACCCGGGGGTCGGAATCGATGGGGGTCAGAGGGGGTCGGCCCCCCTCCCGACCCCCCATTGTTCTCGGGGGTCGGAATACGGGGGGTCGGAGGGGTCGGAAGGGGGTCTGAAACTTGGGGGTCGGAACTTTTGCACTATTTCTCAGGGGTCGGAAAATGGGGGGTTGCAAACTTGGGGGTCGGAGTATGAGGGGTCGGCCCCCCTCCCGACCCCCTCCGACCCCCCCACACAGGGTTTGCAAAACCCCGTCCTTTTGAATATTTGGGACTACTGCGGATCGTAGTGGGGTCATTTCGTGGATAGAAGCACCAAGCTTCACTCATGAAATGTGGGTCTGGTCCAGGGATAGTCGTGGGAGGAGATGCCTGGGAGGCACACACCATGCCACCCTACTCACCCACCCAGCGGCACCCTCCCCGACCCCCTCCTCGGGTTTTTCAAAAACCCTTTCTTTTGAATGTTTGGAGTTTGTGCGGATCGCAGTGGGGTCATTTTGGCCATGGGGTGCCTATGAACACCCCTTATTGGTGGTCCCCATTCAGGCAAATTCCTCAAGGCGACCCCCTCGGACCCCCTCCCGACCCCCGACCCCTGACCCCCTCTTATCGGGGTCTATGCCTACTGGGGGGGGCTAAATAGAAGGGGGTGGCCGAATACAAGGGGGTGGCCGAATAGAAGGGGGGGGTCTGGAAATTCGAAATCCAGAAAATTTTAGGCCGAATACAAGGGGGGGGGTCTTGTATTCGGCGGTCCGTGAATTTTGGCCAAGTTTCAAATTTTCAGCCTGTTTTTCCAGTCCTAACAGGCACCCTATGGTCAAAATGACCCCACTGCGATTCGCACGGAATCCAAATATTCAAAAGAACAGGGTTTTGGACACCAGTGTGGGGGTCCCTGCAGGTGGCTGACTCCTGGGAATATCCTCCCATTATCAGGAGCCAAATCAGGCCCACATTTCATGAGTGAAACTTGGCACCTCCACCCACAAAATGACCCCACCACGATCCGCACGGATTCCGAATAGTGCAATGGAAGGCGAAAATCGCGATTCCACGAGGTCACCTGGAGCAAAATTCACCAAAATTTGGAAAAATCACGGACCGCCGAATACAAGACCCCCCCCCCTTGTATTCGGCCACCCCCTTGTATTTGGCCACCCACTGCAAAAATTGCCCAAAATTTTGGGTTTTGAAAACCCCCCAAAAAAAGCGTTTATACGCCTATTACAAGGGGGGGGGGGGGTCTTCTATTTAGCCCCCCCCAGTAGGGGGGGGGGCGGGGGGCGGTGGGGAACGATGGTTCCCCCTTGCCTTTTGTTTGGCTTCGCACGTATTTTTAGACATTGCTTGTGGGGGGAAAAATTGCAAAGTAAAAGAAGATGGTGATGGGGTATCTCGCAGGAGGGAGCGAGAGCGAGAGGCTGACAGGGGCACTTGCATTCATTCTCAGCATAGCATGGCAGAGCAGAGCATGGCATAGGAGAGACACAAAGACAGAGAGAGCAGTGCGAGTACTCTGAAGTGAAGAGGATATTCACACTAAAATCATATACGAGAGAGAGAAATTGAACGAAAGGATTCTGTCGGTGATTATTGCGTTGTAGGTCAGTGCAGTGTGGGTTGTGATTGCCGTGGCCGCACAGGCTTTGCCGTGGAGCCCAACTTGTTGTGTGAGGTGGTGGTGTTGAGTGGGGCAGTCGCCGCATCTCGCGACCCTGGCATGCCCCCCCCCAATGCGTACGCAGTGGATGTATGATTGTTGCGACACAAACAATAGCTTGCTTCTCAACGTCCACGTTGTGTGACCAAGAAAGAGCAAGACGAGAGAGGGCCCCGTATGCGCGATCAGACTGATTGCTCAGCAAAAGGGGATTCCGGATGATTCTTGTGGAAACCGGGAAGCGTCGGTGGAGGCTCGTCGCAACCACAGGGAAAGAGAGGCATCCACCGGCGGTTGTCCAAAGGCCGGGGGGGGAGGGGTTTCGGCATTTTCGGATTTCCCAAACATCGCAGATATGCACATGTTGTCAACCAGCAGGTGAAATCCGGAGTGATGGCGGCAGAGTGGCGGGAGCACGTTTTGGAGGCCCTCCGCGAACCGTATCTGTGGTGGTATCGTTGGATCGAAAAAATGGCAGAGCCAAAACGCACAGCTTGTTTCCCCAGTTGGGCCGGCTCCGAAGTCACAACTCGAATGGTGAGAAGGCAAGACGTGACACGTTTGCGAGAGAGGGCAAATCGTAAGCATCTGCCCCCCTCCCGACTCGCGTCAGAAAGAACACCACGGGTGTGCTGTGCTGCGCAGTTGCAGCACGGCACCCACTAGGGCCGAACATTCTGTGTCCGGCTGGAGTGTAGAATCTGCGAACGGTAGGTCTCTCTTCAACGCAAATGGAAAGAGAGAAGAACAAAACACACACACAACCCCGTCGGTGGCACACTACCACTACACCCTGGGAAAGAACTCAGCGAGCGACAGCGTGTGCAAAAAAAAGACAAGTGTTGTCACTGTCCGGTGGTGTTTCAGAAAATTCTGCACTTTTTTGGCGCTTGGATCTCAGGGCGCGTGTACAGGGCGCGTGATTTGTTGTGATTTGTTGTTTTTTCCCCCAGCCTGATTACCCCAAATCTGGCTATTTTTCCCTCAGCCAGTTGACCCTTGGCCGACAAGCCTCACGGACCGCTTGATGCGGACACTCGTAGATACTTGAATACTCTTTGGGGCAGCATCGGACACACCAAGCCCTGCCCTTGATGAGCCTCCACTGTACTCCCACACCACACTTGAGTCCAGCCAGGAACGTAGAGAAGAAGAGAAGGAGAATAGGACATGCGTCAACGCATCCACACTTAACACACGGTGCTGGGGCCTGGCGTTGTGTGAGCGAGAAGAGACACACGCAGGACACGCAACAGCTTTTCCACAAACCCGCCCACATCGAAGTGTGCTGAACTCTAAGAGGAGGAGGGGGTTTTCCTGGGAAAAAAAACAATTCGGCTCGGGCACACAATAACCTCGCCCCTCCGATACCCTTCGCAAGAAACCAATCAGGTAAAATCAACACGTGTCTTTGGCACGAAAAAAAACCCCCCACACAGGCCCAGCAAAAATGCAGGCTTGGTCCAAGTGGGGCACCAAGACAAACACCCCCTTCTTGGCGAGAGGGGAGCTAGTTACACAGCTTCTCACGACGACAGACCGCACCCTATATAGCTTAATACTGTATGCATTGTTGGGATCATCTCGAGAAATCGAGAGAGTGTGAGTCTCCCTGTGGCGGGATCCTTACACTACAAGCATAGGAGGAGGAGGAGAGTGTTCTGTGGTAGGGGGTCGGAGAGAAAGAAGCTTAAGAGAGAAACACACTTGCGTTGCAGGCGGTTGTTGCGTGGAGGGGGGGCCCAGCAGGAAGCAACGAGGGCAGGGGGGGGGGGGGGGGACGAACCCCTCCGTGGTGCCACTCTCCTATAGCTCCCGAGCTCCACCGCCACCACCACCCCCCCCTGCGTGCGCAGTGTATGCGACTGTTGTGACGCACAACACAAAATAGCATATCGCCTCTCTGAGCGATTTCTGGCAATGCTGGACAGAGCCTGGCCTGCATCGAACAGAAAAGAAACAACGAACGAGATAGAAAACTCGACACGCTGTGCCTGAGAGAAACGGAAGGAGAGGATAACACAGCCTCACCGCCCCCCTGGAGGGGTTGTGTGCGGCAATGAGTCGCGGCGAGGAGGGACGGAGACAGGCTGGGGGCCCGACATGAGGTGCCGCTCAGAAATGCAGAGAATAGGGCCCGGTTCGCGGGGCCCGCTTCTCACAGGGAGTGGACTCTCGAGGGGCCACTCTGCGATTGCCAGCACGCTAACACAAACTGCAAGAAGGGACGTGGGAAATTTTTTTGAACGATTTGGAGAAAGGAGAGCCGCCCCACAACACTGGCTGGAAAAGTGTCACAATCTGACACACAGCGACACGGAGGGATGGGTGATGGGTGGACCACCGAGCCAACTCTGACTGATGCCTGCTGCCTGATGATCTACATGCCCCCCCCTCTCTCGGTGTCATCATGGAAAGGGTATCGACGGGACCGACTGACCCTCGCGGGCCACGCGCCAGGAGTAGGGAGGGGTCTTCGAATCGCACTCGGCACGGTGGGGGGGGGGTCGGGGGTGTGGCTACTGCAAGTTCGATCGGTGAACAACCCCCCCCTGTTGGTGAGCATATTTTGTTTGTTCCGAATTCCAGGAATTCTCGAAATCGTACTCCTTTCGCTCTATTTTAGACACCCTGTCCAGCAACTGTGGGAGAACAGTTCCGGACTACTTTTTGTTGAGCGCACACTTGCTGTCTCAAGGCTGTGTTGAGGCCCTGTGAAGTGGCATGAGGTGATAATCCAAAAGCTTCAATCGCACGATTTCCTTCGTTACTTCGCGACTTCGCTACGCTTCGTCGCTTGTAACTTGTAAAAAATCCTGGGGAACCTTCTCGGGGGGGGGGGTAGATTGTGTTTGTCACCCAAAGCGCTGCCAACTATCTTTTTCACTGTGACAAGATCTTGTTGTATGTGAAAAAGAGCGCTCCAGTTCAACACAACAACACTCGACACAAGGAGTGGGTGGGGTGGGGGGGGGGGGTGGGAGAGGGTTTGATCGATTCCATGGCAAGGGCAGGAAGAGAGGGCAGGGGCAGCAATTTTGGGGTGTCAAAAGAATGAAAAAAGCAAGACAAAAAGATACGAACAAAAACCAACAACAAAGCAGAACACTGGGTGGGGGTGGGGGAGTGAGGCAGCCCGTTCGGGATTTTTTTTTCCTGGAGTTGTTCGGAACACCCCGCAAAGCAGCAGAACAGGTGTGGGCGACACCTGTCCCTTCTGGCTGACACTTCCATAAGGGAACGGAGGGGCTAATACACAAGAGAAGACGATGATGATAGTGATGAACAAACAAAAGTAAACCTTTGACCACAGTCAACGCTCCCCTCGCGCATTAGGAGTGGAAGGGAGGGGTGGGGTGGGGTGTGGCTATCTGCACCACTACCTGCATGAAAGGGGTTACATTGCATGTGTGTGTGGTAGTTCGGGATTCGGGTTATTCATCCGAGCTGGCAAACCGCGTGGTGTGCCGACCGGACGACTCAGGTTAGGCATGACAGAATCGAGAAGAAAATAGAAGGGGAGGTGGGGGGGGGGGGGGGGGGTGCGCTACACACTCGAGGGCAAAACATTCAAAACAGCGTGGCAACCGTGGTCCTTTCCTTCCGCATTGAGTTGTTGCGGTGACGCTTCCACCAAACATAAGCAAAGGGAGGGGGGACTCAAAGTTGGCTTTTCGCAGTATTTTACGCAGGGGCTCGGCTCAACGGAGGGAGATACAATTTTGACTCTGCTCGAAGGGCAGCGGGAGGGGTGGCGGCGCAGTTCTGCGAGCCGGCAGCACCCCCCCCCCCCCCCCCGCAACACATAGTCTGGAGGGCTGAGAACCAACCACATTCGGTGCGAAAAAGCCGTCTGAACAACAGGGGGTTCACCCCACACACCCCCAGAGTCAGGAGGGGGGGGGGGGGAGGAGAGGGGGGGGGGTGGGGGGGTGGTGGGAGTTCCTTCGAATCTAGCGCATGTCTGATGGACATGACCTTGACTCTCAGATGATCAAACAAAAGAAAATCACAGCCCTCCCCAGGGGAAAGAGGCTGGGGGGTGGGGGTGGGGGGCCAAGTCAAAGTGTCAGATTTTCTTGAGGAAACTTCATATTTGCCAGAAATTTCTTGGAAAATTCATATGTTGACAGGAACTTTTGGGTTTAACCATATGTTGACAGGAACTTCTGATTTTAACCATATTTTGACAAAAAGTTGTGGATCTAACCATATGTTGACAAGAAGTTATGAATTTAACCATATTTTGACAGGACGAGAACTTCTGATTTTAGACGAAGGGTGTTCCAGCTGGAAACCCAATTTTGTTAACATATGGTGAAAACGAGAAGTTTTTGTCAACATATGGTTACAGGGGGGGGTCAAATAAACGTACTTAGTTGAATAGTAGTACTTAGCCGAATAGTAGTACTTATTTTTTTGGGGCTCTGGGGCACGTTGGGCCGTTGAATAGTAGTACTTACTTTTCACCCTTTTTTTTGGGGAAATTTTTCGTTTTTTTTGAGATTTTCTTTTTGGAGACACACAAATCTGCAAACTTTGGGGCAAGGAATGGGGACAACGGGGTCTATTGGTGCCACTTAGGGGAACCAGGGTGCACGGGGTCCGTAGAGGGGGGAAGTGACCTACGCTCAAAGATATGTCGTGACGAAGGGAATCGGGGCATCCCCCCTCAGACACATACGGACGGGAAACCAGCGAACCCGCAAACTCCTGCGGTCCAGAGGCATCAGAACCACTGCTGAAGACCGCAAACCCGGAAACCCGCAAACTCCTGGGGTCCAGAGGCGTCAAAATCACTGCTGAAGAGCGGCGCGCATTAAACGACTCCTCATCTACGGCGTCCGCAGTCCCTACCACCAACGAGAAGATGTGGACGGATGGCCCCAGACACACCTCACCATAGATGTAGCCTTCGAGGACCAGCTGAGCCCACCCCCCACCCCCCGCAGCCCCCTTCCCTGACGTTGTTTGACATTCTCTCCTGTTGTGCAGCACTGATCAACACACGCCCGCAAACCCGCAATCCAACTGCCCAGATTTCACCATCCACCAACAGAGCCAATAGCTTCGGCTGGTGTCCGACATAATGATGACGTCCGATGCTTTCATGTGCCTCCTGCTGATGGAATGCCTCCTGTTCAAGATATTCGAGGATGGGCCACCGCCATGCGCTCCCCGGCCTTCCTTCAACCAACTGGCCCGGGCCAGGGCACGCTGGTAGCCGAGCGCTTGCGGGATATGGGGTACGTGCTGAAGGTGTCGGGTGAGGAGGACGGGTTCGTGAAGAGCTCCCTTTGTCCGGACCTCACCTTCGCACCAAGCACAGAAACATCCCCTGAGGCTGGTGGTGCGGACCTTGAACCTGGGTTGGACGGGAAGGCAAAAGAGAGCACAGAGAAGCAGTCCACCCAAAAGAAAGTTGTGTCTCAGCCAACCCAACAGTCAAGCATCTTGGCATGGGCGAAGCCGGTTCGTGTGAACTCTCTCACACAGACACAGCCTTCCCAGTCCTCCCAGTCCTCCGAAAAGAAGCGCGCAGCGTCCCCGACCACCCAGACTCCCAACAAACACCGCAGGCTCTGCAAAGGGTGTAGGAAGCCTGGGCACAACATGCAGACTTGCCCCAGCAAGCCCAAGAACTTGAAGAAGAAGTAAGTTGGGGCGTGCTGGTTGTGGCTTGTCTTTTTCACATCTTTTTTTTAAGCATCAACGCACCAACCAACCACCGACAGTGAAGCTGACAGCTCTGATGAACTGTGTACGCTTTCACTAACTCAACAAGAATGTCAACCAGGGGGGGGGGGGGCAATACAAATCAAAACGGTACGAAACCAAATGAGGGGCGAGTGGTAGGACGAGAACAGAGCGGATACTCGACCGGAAGGCAGAAGAAGTGAGAGACGGACGACAGCAGTGACCAGCGCGCCCCTGGTGGACCAAACAGCCCCGCAGAGCCCCTGCAAACAGCGTTTTTAGGAAAAGTTGAATAGACGTACTTAGTACGTCTATTCGCTCGCAAACTATTTATTAATTTTCTGGCGAGGTCGATTTAGGCCCGCGCGTTCGCCGAATAGTAGTACTAAGTACGTTTATTTGACCCCCCCCTGTAATAAGAAAAGGATCTTTTCACTTCTTTCTTAAGACGTCTTACAGGGGGGGGTCAAATAAACGTACTTAGTTGAATAGTAGTACTTAGCCGAATAGTAGTACTTATTTTTTTGGGGCTCTGGGGCACGTTGGGCCGTTGAATAGTAGTACTTACTTTTCACCCTTTTTTTTGGGGAAATTTTTCGTTTTTTTTGAGATTTTTGCCCAAACAAGCTTGCTTGTCACAGCGAAAGAGTCAGTGGGAGCGTACCCGCGCGCAGTGTGTTTTGAGTGAGCAACACAAAACCACTTTTATCACAGCAACGCCCTTCACAGGGGCCACAACACACTGCCGCTCGTGCGCACAAACAAAACCCGGACTCTTTCTTTTTGGAGACACACAAATCTGCAAACTTTGGGGCAAGGAATGGGGACAACGGGGTCTATTGGTGCCACTTAGGGGAACCAGGGTGCACGGGGTCCGTAGAGGGGGGAAGTGACCTACGCTCAAAGATATGTCGTGACGAAGGGAATCGGGGCATCCCCCCTCAGACACATACGGACGGGAAACCAGCGAACCCGCAAACTCCTGCGGTCCAGAGGCATCAGAACCACTGCTGAAGACCGCAAAACCGGAAACCCGCAAACTCCTGGGGTCCAGAGGCGTCAAAATCACTGCTGAAGAGCGGCGCGCATTAAACGACTCCTCATCTACGGCGTCCGCAGTCCCTACCACCAACGAGAAGATGTGGACGGATGGCCCCAGACACACCTCACCATAGATGTAGCCTTCGAGGACCAGCTGCGGAAAAACACATGCCAAAAGAAAGGCGGGGAGGGGGAGGTCGTGTTTCTTTCCTGAGGTGGAGGCCCACGTGCTTAAAGAAGTGGGAGAACGGCGGAAGAACGACTTGCCAACGACGCGCCGCAAAATCAAGGAGCTTGCCATGTCCTTTGTTCCCTTCCCGAAAGGCTTCCAGGCTTCGGTGGAGTGGATCGACGGTTGGGCCAGGAGAAACAAGTTTCAATTTCGTACTTCGCGCATTGCCAAGCTTTCTCTTGAAAAAGCCCGGGTCCAGTTGCACAGCTTCTGGTCCACCATCAGACGCCTCTCCATCGGGTCCGAGCTGCTGCACAACCCCTTTGGTACTTTTGACCTGGTTGTGAATGTGGATGAGTCTGCCTTGTACAAGAGCTCTACCCGCAGGGACAAACTGTTGTGCTACACCACTGACACCAACATCGTGGTCGATACCGATGCTGGAAAAAATAGATTTGCCACGTTGATTGGTGCTGTCACGTTCAGTGTGAAAGACAGGACCATTCTTGCGACAAAGCAGTCGATCGTTTTTAAAGGTGCGGGCGAGAGGATAAAGAAGGAGGAGCATCAGATTCACAAAGACTCGGGGGTTAACTGTACTTTCCAGAAAACCGGCTGGGTCAAAGAAGCCGAGTGGCGGTGGTGGATTGACAGCGTCTTGGCCCCCATTTGCAAAAACAAAAACGTGCTTGTCATTTATGACTCGGCGACAACACACATTGCACCAAAAAATGTTGCGTACTTGCACAGGAAGACGGGGGCGAAGTCAGCGGTCATTCCAGGTGGGTTGACAGGAACAGTGCAGTACCTTGATGTGCATGCATTTGCACCATTCAAGGCTGCCTTCCACACTCACCTGGAAGGGCTCAAGGACAAAGCCCGTCTCGAGATAAAGAAATCAACAGCCGAAGGTTTTCGCCAGGATTGTCGCTTCACAGAGAGGTGGTACCGCGAGGCCATGTGCACCTCTGTTGGAGCTGTTTGGGGAAAGTCGGTGGAAAGTGTGAGGGGGGAGGTGGTAGCCCAGCGCTTGCGGGATATGGGGTACGTGCTGAAGGTGTCGGGTGAGGAGGACGGGTTCGTGAAGAGCTCCCTTTGTCCGGACCTCACCTTCGCACCAAGCACAGAAACATCCCCTGAGGCTGGTGGTGCGGACCTTGAACCTGGGTTGGACGGGAAGGCAAAAGAGAGCACAGAGAAGCAGTCCACCCAAAAGAAAGTTGTGTCTCAGCCAACCCAACAGACAAGCATCTTGGCATGGGCGAAGCCGGTTCGTGTGAACTCTCTCACACAGACACAGCCTTCCCAGTCCTCCCAGTCCTCCGAAAAGAAGCGCGCAGCGTCCCCGACCACCCAGACTCCCAACAAACACCGCAGGCTCTGCAAAGGGTGTAGGAAGCCTGGGCACAACATGCAGACTTGCCCCAGCAAGCCCAAGAAGAAGTAAGTTGGGGCGTGCTGGTTGTGGCTTGCCCTTTTCACATCTTTTTTTAAGCATCAACGCACCAACCAACCACCGACAGTGAAGCTGACAGCTCTGATGAACTGTGTATGCTTTCACTAACTCAACAAGAATGTCAACCAGGGGGGGCACCAGAGGGGGGGGGGAGGCAATACAAATCAAAACGGTACGAAACCAAATGAGGGGCGAGTGGTAGGACGAGAACAGAGCGGATACTCGACCGGAAGGCAGAAGAAGTGAGAGACGGACGACAGCAGTGACCAGCGCGCCCCTGGTGGACCAAACAGCCCCGCAGAGCCCCTGCAAACAGCGTTTTTAGGAAAAGTTGAATAGACGTACTTAGTACGTCTATTCGCTCGCAAACTATTTATTAATTTTCTGGCGAGGTCGATTTAGGCCCGCGCGTTCGCCGAATAGTAGTACTAAGTACGTTTATTTGACCCCCCCCCTGTAATCCATAACTTCTTGTCAACATATGGTTAGATGCAGAAGTTTTTGTCAACATATGGTTAAGTCCATAAGTTCGTGTCAACATATGAATTTTCAGGAAACTTTTTGTCAACATATGATTGAAACAAAAAGTTTTTGTCAACATATGGTTAAACCCAAAACTTCCTGTCGACATATGAATTTTCCAATAAATTTCTGGCAAATATGAAGTTTCCTCTTTTTTCAACGATTTTTCCCCCCCGAGTGTTTTAGCTTCCCGTGCAAATTCCAAACAAGCCGGGGTTTCCGAACCTTCTTTTCGGGATTGTATTTTTGCGACCTGCACCGTCGACGTGTTGTTTCGTTGGGAAGTGTGGAAGTGCTGACCTGTTTGACAGTTTTGCTGGTGGGGGTTGGGGGGTTGGGCACGGCTTAGCCGGAGTAGATCGGGAGGGGGGGCGGGCGGGTGAGCGAGCAACAGAAAAGCCAAAAAAGCGGCTGATACGATCTTCAAGGGTGGGGTGGGGGAGAGAAATCCTGAATCATGGTGTATAGATGGGGGGGGGAGGGGGGGAACCAAACCCGCTCCTTGTGTCATGTCGAAAGTTCTGACCGATTTTCTTTTTGGGTGTTTGTGTTTTTTGTCCGATCACAACAGCAGCAAACAGGGAAGAATTTCTTTCTCGGCGAGGGCACTTCAGAGAAACCCTCCTTTCCGAGACAAAAACAATCCTGCTTGAAAATACTTTCGACCAGAATATACGCGATAGGTTGAGAGAGTGTGTCATAGGAGAGGGAGATACTTTTCGCACCTATCATTGGCCGTATTTTCTGAGTGCCAGCCAAGAGTTGACGTCTGAGGTTTTTTTGGGCGGGGTAGATGGATGGGTAGTGTTGGCTGCGAATGCATCTGTAATTTGCACGAGGGGGTTCAAAGGAAGAGCGGGGTGGGTACATCCGCTCTGCCAGAACTGTTTCAACATCATAGATGGAGTGGGGTAGGATAATGGGTGGGTAATATGCGCGTGGCAGTGGTGCAGTGGACTTCCGTTGGCCCGCAACAAACACGGCAATCTTCAGAACAAACTCCTCCACACACGCGCAGACATGGCACAGCATATACTTGATGTGAATTGTATCCGAGTGCTTTGTTCAGGCACTGTTCAAGGTAGGCGAGGGGACCGCATACCCTATGGTAGAACCACAGGTCAGACTGGTGGGCACAAAGCCACCGTTCAAACCCATGATGTGCAGTGTGTTTTGTTCTGTATCAGGATAACACACACAAGGAAACCAGACAAATGAATCGCCCAACTGAATCGTGCTAGCTAAACTCCGGAAAGAAGTGTCTTTTTTCGTTGAACGCAGCCAAATATAAGGCCTAACCTGTTTTGGCGCACGGGTGTGATGACAAAAGGGAAAAGTGCTAGCACGAACATGATGTTGGTCTTCTGGTTATGTCTGGTTTCTTAGAACACTTAACGTGTATGCAACAAAAAATCGAAAGGGTAGGTGAAATAATACGATGACGTGACCCCACCACACCACTCGGCCTCTTGTGTTGGTTCCACGCTGCGTCGTCGACATTGAATCGACGAAAGGGAAACAGAGAAGGTTTCTGTGGCCAGGCGCCGTGAAAAGTTCAGTGGACGCCAATCTGCCAATAGGAACCAAGGCCGTTCTGATTTGTGTGTCTAGCATCCAAACGCTGTTGGGTTTGGGGGAGGGGGTCAATCCCCCCCCCCCCCCAGTTCAGCCATCAGGAGGCGGGTCGTCTGAAGCTCAGGGCTTTTCTCGGAATCCCCTTCATCAGGAATATCCGAACCGAACTTGCAAACCCCCCATCGGCCCTCGCAACATTCCGCGGCCTTTATTGGCTTTCGATCTTCTTTCGATTTTCTTTGAAGTGCTCGGCAACACATCTCGTCATGACCAGGAGCCGTGCCATGTGATATCTGCCTTCGCTTTTCTTTCGGATTCCAAATGGTGTTTTGAACTGCGATTGCGACTGCAATTCCCACGCGGGCTTCATTCCTTTACTTTAGGCTTTCACTTTCTTTCTCGAGCGATATGCCTGCTCCTCCGCTGTTGTTCCTCTTTGACTCTTTTGAGTGAGCGGGGGCCACACCACACGACACAAGCCATGACCGTCACCCCCTCCCTCTATATATGTAGCGGTTTTCCCAAGAGATGGCCGGGCTTCCCGAACTGCCCCCCCCCCCTCTGGTCTTCACTGGCGCTTTTGTTGATTTTGTTTCTTTGCTTTCTGGGGTATCCTGTGCGCACAGCCTTGCTGGCCGTTTCAGATTATTTCGCGCGCCCCCACCCCCCAACCTGCTGCGGCATGTTCGCAATTTTTTGTGTTGACGCATCCCGCGCAACAAGCAGAGTGTCACCAACTTGAGACCCGAATCTGGCTAATCTGTGAAAGCCTCGGAAACATTTCTCTGACTCTGGCAAGGAATCGGGTGTGCGACAACAGTATTAAAGTTGATGAACACCACTGCACGTGCAGCGGCCGTCAGATATATACACAGGATGCTGGCAGGGACAGTGTTTGAAGCATTGTTACTGGGGGGGGGGGGCAAATACAAGGGTATACTGGGGTAATCAGGCTGGGGGGAAAAACAACAAATCACAACGAATCACACCCGATCACAACAAATCACAACGCCAAATGTTGTGATTTGTTGTGATTTGTTGCGATTTGTTGCGATTTGTTGTGGCCAGTTGTGATTTGTTGCGACCAGTTGTGACGACTTGTGACCCTTTTGTGACCCTTTTGTGATGAGTTGTGATGAGTTGTGATGAGGTGTGATCTGTTGTGATCTGTTGTGATCGCGATCCAAAATTTCAAAAATTTAAAATTTTGGATCGCGATCACAACAGATCACAACAGATCACACCTCATCACAACTCATCACAAAAGGGTCACAAGTCGTCACAACTGGTCACAACAAATCACACCACGTCACACCTAGTCACAACAAATCACAACTGGCCGCAACAAATCGCAAAAAATCACAACAAATCACAACATTTGCCTTGTGATTTGTTGTGATCTGTTGTGATCGGGTGTGATTTGTTGTTTTTTTCCCCAGCCTGATTACCCCATATACTCTTCTATTCACCGTGCCAGCTTACGTAATTCAGGGTTTTCAAAAAATTGTTTTTTAGCTGAAAAGTTGTCTAGTATGCAAATACAAGAGTATATACTCTTGTATTTGCATACTAGAAATGTGGCCTCCGGGTGGGCCCTCATGGGGCAGCGGCGCCGAAGAGACAATACGAGCGTCCTCTTGGCCTTTCCCACCCCGAGGCGACTCCCACCCGACCGTGACGACTCCAGACAGGAGGCCCACTGGCCTGGGGGAGGTCATTGGAAGTACAAAATGCGATGAAAACCCCATAAAAGTTCTTCAAAAGTCTAGTATGCAAATACAAGAGTATACTCTTGTATTTGCTCGGTGAACTTTTTAAAATCGCGATTTCTGGAGTACTCTTGTATTAGCATATACCCTTGTATTTGCATATACTCTTGTATTTGCCCCCCCCAGTAAGGATGATCAACACAAGTAAGAACATGAGTGGGAGGGTCAAGAGACAAAAAATGCACGCTAGAGGTCTCTCCCGCCAAAAAAACATCACTTTCGGACCCGCCACTCGCATGCAGACTCCGTCGTCGTGTGATTCTTCCATGCGTTTTCCATCGACAGGCCGGGACTACGTGACAAAAATTCTCGCAAGATATCACTATTTGCACTGGTTTTGCTATCCGAGAACGTTCGGGTGGGGATGGATGCTCAATTCTGAAAAATGGTTGAATTCAAAATAAAGGGCACAGTTGAACGGCGCGTTGCCAGTCTCTCTCTCACCTGGGGTTGGTTCTGCAGGTTTATTTTGGCACTATTCCCCTCGCCTAGGCGAGGGTGAGGGATGCCGAGCAGGGGTGAGTGAGTGGATTCCTGGCAAGCGACACCTTCCCACACTGAGCGCGTCTCACAAACATTTGAAAGGTGCCCTCGATGCGACCCTCCAAGCAGTGCGGCGCATCCTTCGCAATGTATTTGGTGATCGCAGACCCCTTGGCCTCAACGGGTAGGCGTCAAGCCTTTGCACTGTCAAAAGAGCGGTCCGCCCAACTCCATCACAACAAGGGCAACGGGTTCAAGCCAAACGAATGCATGTTTATGGCGTGGCGGATTCCGGATGAAGAAGTATTCAAGAACAATAAGACACGGCAACTAAAAAGGGCACTACCAAATGTTCAATAGGCGTGTTCCAATTAAGACAAGGCGATGTCGCCTGACGATGGTTCTGTTGATGCATTAGCACAGCTGCGGAGCATAGATGGGTTGAGTGGCTGATCGATGTACTCATCCTCCTTCGATCACAGAGGGACAGCGTGTATGTGTGTCAAAAATGAATTAACAGACCCCGCTGCTGCTGGCACCTTCGAGAACAGGATCAGAACAAGGCAAACCGAACATCAATCGCAGAAGAAACGGCTTTTGGTTCCCCAACAGGGGGGGAAGCGTAAGATATTTGCTTGGGATTGATCAAATGGGAACTTTTCTGGGAGGGAAAAATAGAACTTGGAATTCGTACATTCATGAAGGGGGGAGGGGGGGAAGGAAAAACTGGTGGTGTAGATGTCAAAAATTAACTCCATCACCCAGCTCGCCCGGCACTCTGCCGTGATGGATTCTTGCCTGAGCACGGCCCACCTACGCGGTGCTGGGGGTGAATATCTCAACCACTTAAGATCGAGCCCTGCTCTACCAGCTGCCGGCACAATAGACGCGGCACAACAAATCTTCACCCCTACCCCCGTTTGATTTGGTGTCGACGACCTCCAGCCTGGCGTTCGAGACGACTTCTTTGACTTCGTTTTCGTGCCCGTTTGATTGCCTTTGAAACGCTGAGGCCCGGCACAGACACACACGCCCAACTGTCTGCGAAACAAAGGTGTTTGTTTTTCGCAAAAGCTGGGGCGAAGCGATAACCACCGCACGCTGCTGGCCTGGCAGAGCGCAAAACCCATACACCCGGCCTGCAGCGGGCAGCGCAGTCTCAATGCAAAGGAGGTTCAGCTCCACTCCTCAAACAGCGCTGCAAACCACTCTTGTTCCGTGACAAGGGCAGGTATCTTGTCAATGTAAACAACGAGGCACGGCAGCAGCGAGCAACTCCACTGAATCACCACCTCAGGGACCGCCAAACGATACACACACGGGCCCCCATGCTTCTCCCCTCGAGACCCGTTTGGGTGATTCTTGGTAATGTTGGCACATAACATATCACAAAATAAACGGGTTGCATTATGTTGGGGAACGCTCTCTTCTCACCTGCACGGATGGACGTGTAGTGCAGTGCGGGGAGGCACCGCATTTGCTCGCCGGTGCAACGTTCGTGTTGGCCTCACTTTGCCTTGCAGTGGTTAGAGAGCGGTGCAAAGGATAAACAATGAGAGCGTGCATGAAGGGGTTCCCGATCACGGATAGGCACAACAAATGACCCTGGGCACACCATGGTGTCATGGGTCAAAAAAACAAAGCTCACGCGGCACAGATTGACACAGTTCGGCACACAGAGTGACTACTCCATATAACTACAACGACCCTCTCTGGACCCGAACGGGTTGGTTGAAACACGAAATGGAATATGTGTAGCACCGCCCTTCAGAGACCTCGCGGAGTGTGGCTCATCGAATCGGTCCTCGGGAATAAGGCGACACTTTGTTTTGTGGCACAAATTTGGGAAAGGGGGGGAGGGGGGGAGGGAAGGGGTAGATATAGGGTAGAGGGGTATCTGTTGACAACAATGGTGTGAATGGACAAAGGGAGAGAGGGGGGGGGGGGGTGGTGTGGGTGTGGGTGAATATGGTATAGGCTTCATCTTTGAACGATTTTGAACGACTTCTTTATTTTTCCCGGACATTCTTGCGTCAAGAAGGGGCTCTTTATCCGCCTCGCGCGAGGCGGGAGGGGGGGGGGGGGCTGAACAAGGCACATGTGGGGACGGGGTGCAGGCACGAGGCGCTTGAGAACTTACAGGGGGGGGTCGAATAAACGTACTTAGTTGAATAGTAGTACTTAGCCGAATAGTAGTACTTATTTTTTTGGGGCTCTGGGGCACGTTGGGCCGTTGAATACAAGTACTTACTTTGTCCACCCGTTTTTTTGGGAACTATCTCGTTTTTTTTGAGATTTTCTTTTTGGAGGACCGCCTGCCAGTGGAGGGGGCACACAAATCCGCAAACTTTGGGGCAAGGAATGGGGACAAGGTCTATTGGTGCCACGGGTGCACGGGCCCCGCAAACCCAGAAGCTCATGCGGTCCAGAGGCATCAGAACCACTGCTGAAGCCCGCCGCGCATTCCCCTCAGCTACGGCGTCCGCAGTCCCCACCACCACCGAGAAGATGTGAACGGATGGCCCCAGACAAAGCTCACCGTAGACCTGTGACATCCACCAACAGGGCCAATATCTTCGGCTGGTGTCCGATATAATGACGACGTCCGATGATTTCATCTGCTCACGGAATGCCTCAAGAGGATGGGCCACAGCCAGGCGCTCCCCGGCCTTCCTTCAACGAAGTAATCCGGGCCAGGGCACGCAGCAGTGACCAGCGCGCCCCTGGTGGACCAAATAGCCCCGCAGAGCCCCTGCAAACAGTGTTTTTCGGAAAAGTTGAATAGACGTACTACGTACGTCTATTCGCTCGCAACGTATTTTATACTTTTTTGGCGAGGTCGATTTAGGCCCGCCCGTTCGCCGAATAGTAGTACTTAGTACGTTTATTTGACCCCCCCCTGTAACGAATTAACGCTCTGGGGGATACAGGGGGTTGGGGGGGTTAGGTTGGGGCGGTAGCTTCGAAGGCTGGGGAGGAGGGTTGCTGCAGCACCGTATAGACGGTCAGAGAAGGAGGTTTTCTTTTTTCAAATCAGACATGGTTGCATAGCGGCCGTTTTAAAAAATCCCTTGTATTTTGTGGACTTGCAAAAACGGCCGCTGATTTTCAGCATTTTAAAAAACGGCCGTTTTTTTACCTGGGAATTTTGTATGGGGCGTGGGTCAGCAGGCGAGATCCCACCGCCAGGAGTGCCTCCCCACTGCAAGGGATACCCTGCAGCAAGCATTGTGAGTGCGCCTTCAAGTATGATGCGAAGAGTTCAGACTTCGTGGACCACTTTGACGGACCGCGCCATATCAAGAAGAAGAAGAACGCAGCGTTGAAAGTGCAGAGCCAGGGAAACAGCTGGCGCTGTCGGAGTGCGATACCCTCAGTGGCAGGCTTGCAACTTCGGATCGCCCGGGGTGCGTTGTTCACCGGATCACCGGCTGGCATGGTGCATGATGCTGTCAAGAAGTGTGCCCCGAGGAGGGGCTGAACATGGTTGCGGCCAATCTAGGCACGTGTGTCGTGGATGACCGTGCAGGCAGAGGTGGGTGTCGCTCACTGGCATCAGGGCTCTTCCGACAGAGCTTTCCCTTGATCTCGGCGACAGCACCCCGGATGAGAAGGACACCGCCTTCGCTGATTTATTCCCGAAGGCACGGGCGATCATCCCGGGCAATATGCAGCACCAGCTGGAGGGGTTCACGACCGCACTGGCGCTGAAGGATGTGCTGTGCCACATCTCTGACGCAGCTGAGAGGGAGAAGCAGGCGAGCAAGACGGCACCACCGGCCGTGCGATCCCGCTTCTCTCCGACACACACTACCTGCACCGCTTGAGTGGATCTGCACCTTGCACCACGTCCCCGGGCATTTATACAATCTTCCGGGCCCGCTGCAGGACAGCGGCCCTGCTACGTGTGCGTCGCTTCTGCGGTTGGCAGAGATGCCCACGAAATCGCTGGGCTGGAGTCCCACCTGCAGGCCGCCGTCCGCCTGACGGCACCCCTCGCATCGCTGCTCCAGAAGTACTGCGATGCGCAGCTGGGTGTGCCAACGGCGTGCCCCTGTCGACGCAGTGTACACCGACATTGAGAATGTCATCGAGAAAGTGTCTGACGTGGGGAAGTACGACCCCCCCGTGCCCCTGGCAGGGGAGCTGGCCTGGGCTGGCGACCGCATGCGCAGAAGGTGGGACGGCACGGAATCAGGGAAGTCCTTCTGGTTTGTGGTCCGCCGTCTGTGCCCGAGCGCGTACGGCCGCATGAGTCGTAGGGGTGTCAGAACTCCGGTGCCACCTCCCCTCTGTTTCGGGGAGGTCACGAGCAGGGCCTGGGTGATCTACGACTAGGCCACCACGTTCCGAGGGTGTGCTGGATTTCTGGGACAACCCGGGGGCGAACCGGGCTGCTACACTCCTCTCTGCTCTCGGGTGTCTGCTGCTTGTCGAGCGACAGGCAGGGCGGAAGCCATTTTTCTTTGTACAGTCGACAGGGAATCGCAGTGCCCAATGTCATGTGCAGGCAACAGGGAGTTGTCAAGTGTGTTTCCTCAGCTCGGTACGGTAAGCAGGAGGCGAATCTCCAAAGGAAAATAGGAGGGGGGAAAAAACGGCCGTTTTTTCGCCAACAAAACATGAAAACGGCCGTTTTTATATTTCGGTAGCGGGAACTGAGGTAGTGAATTCTCAGAAAATCCACTCCCTCCATGACGGCCGTTATGACACTATGATCAGATTGGAGAATTATCAGAAAATTGGGGGGGGGGGGGGAAGCGAGTTTTGGACAGGCCTCTCTCAGTTCCGGCCGACTTTGGAAGGCCTAGCTGCCCCGACTAGAGGGCCGTGAGTGAAAGGAAGCACAGAGGAGGTCAGACCCAGCACTGCAGGAAATGGGGCAGTGCCATAAGCGAGCGGGGGCAAGACGAGTTGTCGATAGTTTTTTTTTCACTCTTTTATTTCTCTCAATAATTGGGGGATACCGCGTGGTCCGCAATGGGCAGCCACGTGTGGCTGGCAAGAGGGACTTGCCCCCCCCCCCTCACTCCACCCCAGCACAAAAGCCGATTTTTTTGGGAAAAGTTGCGTGAGTTGCACCACCGAGGCAGATAGACGCACACACAACGAGCAGAAGACCTTCAGGAGTACAGAAATCCCGTCCGCCTCACGATACTGATGAGTTATCAGTATCGTGCCTCCCCATTGCGGGGGGGTGGTTCACTCTGTACACCCTGCGATATAAGAGGAGGCATAGTTGTTCGCTGAACACCCCGCTACTCGACCTTGAACAATTTCAACGATACTTTTTTCCGCCGTGTTCGGAGCGTCCCCCCCGGAGAGAGGGCCGATTTATATTCCTTCCGAAGAACGGGCGTGCCGATATGCACTCTCTCCAACTCCGATCCTGATCGTGCCCGTCGGTGGGCCACCAGGAGGGGAGGGACTTTATTTTGCGTTAGTATGGCGGTTAGCCCTAAGGAGGGAGGTAGAGTTGAACTGGAACAAATGGGTGAGATCTGTTTTGTTTTCCATTCGTTCGTGCGTTGGGGGGGGGGGAGACGGGGGTCGGGATGAAAACCGGCCCCGGTTCACATCTGCGGTGTGCCAACACCCTTAAAGTGCGACACACGTATTGCTGTTAGTTGTGGTGGAGAAGGAACAGGACACCGCCCGTCCATAACACACGCAGGCGGCGATTGAGCCATGGAGGCCAACCTGGGCACGATAATGGAGCCCAAGCCACCTCAGGTGCGTGGTAGGCTTTGAAGTAGATGTGCCGATAGTGGGTCAACTGATCGCCGAATGACAGAGACACACGCGGCACACGTTCACCAAAAAGCAAAAAAAACTACCCGTGCCCCCCTTCCGCTGAGTTGCGAAAACGACAGCAGCATAAGGCAGAATAACCAGCCGCCCTGCCTTGAGCTAGCTACCCACAGCCACTCTTTGGGCACGTCACTCTTCTGTATCTCAGGAGAGTGGTGCGAGTGGGGGGTGGGGGGTGTCGCAAGATCACAGGAAGAGGCACAGAGAGGTTTCCCAGTTTGGCTGCGCCGAACATATCAACACAAAACAGGCGTGTGTGATTTGACTTGGTTTTTTCGGGGGGGTATCCCAAAACCACTCTTCCATCGCGCGCCAACCTATGCAGACGGCAGGTTTCCCCCTCAAGCTCTTGTTGAGGCACTGCCTTGGTGATATTGGGTTGCGCGAGGACGAAGAGGCCTGGTTCCCACGATGAAACATTGAACAGTTTTGCTTTCTGACGCACACGTGGTGGTGATAGAAAACACACACTCAGCCATGGAACAGATCAGCACCCTCTCAAGGGCAACGCGACGTACGATAGCGTCAACGCACAAAGCTCGGCAAGGCTGAAGCGACTCTCATTTGCATTGTGCCGTGGATCATCATGGCCACGGTGAGGAATGTGATGGTTTCTGTGTGGTTTATTTCTCTTGGCCTTGAACACCACGAGCTTCTTGCGAGAGCGAGGCTACTGCATAGACCTGTCCCGCCCCATGGTTTCGTGCCTTGTTTTGAACAATTCCGTTGCTAGAGAGGTGCGTTGTTCCGCTCGGGCCCATTGGGGAAACCCCAGGGATACACCCAACAGGGCCAACACGTGCATGGTTTAAATCGAGACTTGCGTTGTGTGTTTGTCAAATTTTATTTCGGGCGGGGCTAAGGAATCAACTGTAGCCCAATTTTTTTGTTTGTTTTGATTTGCTTTTCCTCGACGTTCAACATCCCGGGGAGTTCTGGCCGCTTTGGCACGACAAGACAGCACCCCCACACCCCCCCTTCCCGCCCTCTCTCTTAGCATCGGGGAGCGAAGGACCGAGGGATACACCGAGGAGTGAAAATGAGCCAGAACCAGTGAAAACAGCCACCAGAAGCAGAAGGCGACTGAACACTTCTCCGTAGGAGAGAAGCACCCGCCTTGTGATATCATTCGTACTTAAAACGCACTCCAGAACACGTTGCTTATTCATGCACATGTATGTGTGTACATACGCGCGCTGTCAACAGTCGTTTCGCCGTGACCTGAGGAAGGTGCTGGCGAAAGAAGAAAATTGCAAATTCGCAAATTACGATAACCAGGAAGAACAATGATAGAAGAGGAGGACCAGGAGAAAGAGTGTCTGAGGAGGGCCAAGGACAACAGTGGCAGACAGAGTGGGGGGGGTGGGTTGTGGGGTGGGTGTTGGTAGTGGTGGGGGGGGGGGGGGGGGCGGGGAGGGCAGTGTTGTTAGAAACCGAGTTTTAAACATTTTAAACGTTTTAAACGTTTTAAAGTTTAAAACGCCGTTTTAAATTATTTAAAACGGGGTTTAAAACGGGGTTTAAAACGGCAAAAAACCCTGCAAAATATAGGGGGAGACTTTTCGATTTTTTTTTCTGGAACCCAAAATTGATCGTTTTGGGCCATCTGAGGCCATCTTCGGCAAAAAAATCCAATTTTGAGGCTCCCTGGGGGTCCCAAATGGGTGAACAAATTCCCTGTGTGAAATAGCCTATTGCAGGGCTTTTGAGCATGATCAGGCAAACACAGCTGTGTGGCAGGGCTTTCTGCGAAAATTCGCCTCCTGGTGAAGTGGGCTACTTTTCACCCTCCATTCACCCTGGCCTCAACCCGTTCCTCTGCTCACCCTGACGCAAGCTCATGCCCTCATCGTTGACAATCACCCAGAAAAGATTCAGGATGGTACAGTACAGACTCGGGTGCACGAACGATCCAACGGTGGTGCCTGTTTGACTTGCTGGTGTATGGTTGATCATTGCTTGTTACGTACATGTCGCTTTCTCAGCGCCCCCGCCTTCACCGAAACCCGATGCCCAACACGAGCGGTGTGGCGCCCGTGGTACTGACCCCTTCGGACCTTAACTCCAGCGGTAGCCGCCGGCTTTCTTCAAAGAAACTCATCGATGACGTCCCCCCAGAGTGCAGGTTCCTGCTGCCTACCCACGATCATTAGGGTGCCGAGAGAATGGCTAGGTGATCAATAATTGTCCCAAACACTAGCTTGGCAACAGCCAGAGCAACCCCAGGTGGGGCGCAGCCGAGTGCTGCAACCATCGTTCTGACAGCAACAACATCACCTGGCTGTCTTGTTGAACACAGCCGTGATGAAGCTGGCTGCACTTCCTGTTTGGAGTTCATCGGGATCCGTTCTGCAAAAGTGAAAGTTGGAGGCAAAGAATACATGACGAGGATGGTTACGCCTTTTGTAGGCTTCTCTCGATCAGAGAAGTCGGGCGTCCATAGGAGAGTAAAGGGAATACAGATATGCTCCTCTCAAAGAGGGGCAGGCCAAAGGTAGGCTCCAGGTGGCAACTGGAACTGTGCAACTTTTCCAGAAGGTGCTTCCAGGACTGTCGAAGGAGCTGGTGGAGTTCGCTGGGTCCATTGCCATCCCCATCATGGTGATCCGGCCTTCAACCTGCGACTTTGTATCATGGATTCAGCTCAAAAGGGTGCACATCGAGTGATGCAAGATGAAGATTCGACACTCCAGAAATATGCTGATGTCAAACTGCATTATTCCTGAGAACAACGGAGGGGGTGTGCCAACTGATGCCGGTGCGATTGATGCAACCCTCACCACAACGTCAGTGCCACCTATTTTCCACCAATAATGTGTCCGCTGTGACAGGAATGCAGGAATAATCACCCAGAATATGAGCTGGGGGGCCTCAGGGGGCATGGAAATTTTTTTTTGGCCGAAAATTTTTTTTTGGTGTGAAAACACCACAGAAACGCCCTGTTTTAACCCCCGTTTTAAACTCCGTTTTAAATTAATTTAAAACGCGTTTTAATTTAAAACATTTAAAACATTTAAAACATTTAAAACATTTAAAACGTTTAAAACGTAAAGTTTTAAATGGGGGCTAACAACAATGGGGGAGGGGTTTCAAGTTGCCCAACAGGCAACAGACCCCCCCACCCCCCCCCCCCCGGAAAGTGTCCCTTCAGTCACAGCCGCTCTCAGCCCGTATTCGGTTGGATTTGCGATGCGGTTAACGATCTCCATTCTCCACTTTTGGGTTTTACCTTTTTTTTGCCTGCCGAACACGGTTTTTTGGCTGCTGGACTGTTGGCGAAGTCACTCTCCTTGATCACGCAGGATACAACGGACACGACAGCTTGGCGGCACATCGAGGGAAGAAAATTGTAACACCCAGTTTTTTTTTGAATTCTTGATTGCGTGTCGTAGCAACCACGCCTACATTCAAGAATTCAAAGGCGAGAAATCTGAAACACCTGGAGATGCCCTGCCCACCTGCACCCTATACGACGAACCCTACTACGAAGGGCGCACACATCTTGCCAACAGCGTTGTGATTCACCAGGGAGCGTACTCCTGGTGGCCCGCGCGGAGGGGGGGGGGTAGTGAAATAGAAAAAAAGGTAAACTAGGGACGGCCTCCCTTCGCCGACATGCAGGTCGTACAGTCCGAGCACTAGTGATGTTCGGAGGGAGTGGTGGTGGTGGGATGAAGTAAAACGGACAGAGACCCTCTGGCATCAAGAAGAAAAGACGACGAAGGGAACGAAGAGGCGACGCCTCCCTGAAGGCGACTACTCCCGAAGGCACACCAATGCATAAAAAATTCAAGAGGGTGGCAAGGGTGGGGTGGGAGGGGGGTGAAACAGAATAAAGCAGAACGTGCATATGAACGCGCAGTGCCGCTTTTTCCTTTCGCCGCTTCACCGGGGGGAGGGGGGGGGATTTTTTGTTTGGGGGAATAATATTGACCACCGCACTCTTGAAAATGCATTTTGCTTGTTTTTTTCGCATAGAGTTTTATCGACACCCCCCTTCCCTTCTCCAAGCCAAAAACCACACAATACACGCCATCCCCCCCCCAACTAGAAAAAAAACGGGGGGACAAGCAAGAGGAAGTTTGATATTTCGATGGACAAGAGCCTTGACATGCAAGACAGACCAGACCTGTGACGGACACAATTTTTTTTGTCATCAGATCTGCACCGTCCTGCACGGCCTTAGAGAGGGCAGGCTCCGGAAACACCGACACAACAACCTCTCTCTTTGAAACATTGAGGCACACACACGACAAAGGCAAGATGCAAGACCCAAGGGGAGGGAAATGGGGACCCACCCCCCCACTCCCCACGGCTACCAGGAAGGGGCGGTTTGTCTAAGCTCTTTTCGGGGTGCCGATCTTCCGGCTTTCTCCGGGGGGAAAAGCCCTCACCGCTCGCTCTCCCCTGAAACAGCACAAGAGAAGGGGCATGGTGGGTGTGGCGGGAAACATATGCCTCACACCCCACCCCACCCCACCCCTCTTTGTGAGGCCCGAAACTATAGACGCACACGCACCCCCCTCCCCCCTCCCCAGTCGATTGGTGAAAATGGAGGGGGAAAGGGGGAAGGGGGGGTGCGAACGTGAGGATTCTCAAAGGACAACCCAGAAAATAGAGTAGAAAAAGAAAAATGGTAGTAGGGGGTGGGGGCAGTGATCTCGCTGGGCTCGTGCCCAAAACTTTAATAGGTAGGGCAGCTGCCCTACCTGGTAAAGGGGGCAAAAAAAATTCGCGCGCTTCGCGCGCGAACGTGAGCGCTCGGCTAGTGGATCATCTGTGTTTCTCATATCACAGGCGCTCGGCTGGTGGACCATCCGTGTCTATCGTACCACAGGCGGTTCATGACATCCAGGAGCCAGCAGCCCGCCTTCAGGGGGTCTGGGGGGCGGAGCCCCCCAGCCGCCCAGAAATAATATTCTTGGTAGGGCAGGCTGGTCAGGCCTGCCCTACCAAGGTTTCGGGCAGAAATTAAATAGGTAGGGCAGCTGCCCTACCTGCCTGACCAGGCGCGAGATCGCTGGGTGGGGGTGGGGGGGGGGGGGGGGTGGGGGGCCTAGTGCATATCGATTGTGATTGGCGTGTACCGCTTGTCCTTGATACACTGCCGCATCTGTTCGGTGTCCTGTGTGGGGGCGGGTGGGTTTGTGTGGGGAAAGCAAAGGCAACTCCCGCCGTGCCAGCCAGAAGGAAAACCAAAAGAGGCACGGGCAAAAAAAAATAACCTTTCAAAAAAAACCAGGGTTTTCGCTAGCACCGGGGGGGTCAGGCGGTAAAAATATCGGTGCGGTGCTCTTCGAACCGAAAATCAGAGGGGGAAAAAAAAACTTTCCGCGGTGGTGCTTTGCACCGAAAAATCCCCACCCCATCGGGAGCGCACCACGCGAACACACGTTCCGCTCTTTGCTGTAGTGTAGGTGTACTGATGGTTCACCGCAGCGCGGTGTACCATCGGTGTACCTACACGAGTGTACGGGCACTGGGTGCCACTGACCCCCGATTCGAATGGTTTCGGGGTCGTTTTGTCCAACGACGCCCCTTTCTCGACATGTTGCCGTCGCATCCACGCAAGGTGGTGGCGATCTCGTAGACAGGCACACGGCACAGGGGGGTCTGGGGGGCGGAGCCCCCCAGCCGCCGGAGGCCACGGTAGTGAACATCTGTTCATTGCAGTCTCGGGCAGTCGGGATTCCCTCGGGTTTGTGATGCTCGAAGTAGGCTTCGCTGTTTCGCAGCCCGACCAGCAGGAGATCACCGGTCCCTGGGTGACACCAAAAAAAATCGGGGAAAAAAAAAACAAAAACGGTGCTAAGCACCGCTCCCAAGGGCGGTGCTTTGCACATTCCGAAAAACCGAAAAACCCCCAGAAAAAAAACAATTGGTGCAAATCACCGGTTTTCGGTGCTAGCGAAACCCCTGAAAAAAACGTTCAAATCGTTTCGCAAAAAGGTGAAGCAAGATCCCCCCCCCCCCCTCCCCCCCACAGAAGAGGGTGTTGCTGGCAAGTTCAACCCATACCTCGCCTCTGGAGGACACCTTCGCAAAGTGCTTCTCCGCCTCGGCAAAGTCGTTTCTCAGCATCGCGGAGAAGACGGCATTCCAGTCCTCATAGAGGTTGGCCCCCTGCAGCTGGTACATCCACTCCTCGTCGATGCTCTTGTTGCACTCCTTCACCTCGTACACCTGGATGGGGCGATCGGAGCGCTTGGTGTACAGCAGCGCATCCCTGCACTTCAGCACCACGTGCCCCGTCACGTCGCGGCAGATGTAGGCATCCGCCATGCCGTTGCCCCCGGTCTTCCTGTTGTACCTCTCGAGAGCAACGACCCACGGGATGGTCGTGGCAATCACGGTGGCCTTCTTCATGCCCTTCACGCCCATGTTACCCACCAGGCTGTCACCGGAGGTGCAGGCATACGACACGGAGATGGCATTCGCCTCCTCATTCCGCTTCGCGATGGTGACAGCCGCGCGGATGCAGTTCACGCGGTGCGACGGGACGGGGGCGGAGAAGGCGTTGAACGTGGCGAGGATGCGGTCACCCAGGAAGACCTCGCAGTACCCCTTGTCCTTCTGCACCGTCTGCAGCACCTCATGGAGGAACGTCTGGTGCGCCATAACGAACTCCGGCTCCAGGCGATCCTGCACCACCTTGTGCCAGTCCTTCACGTTGAAGTAAGCAACTGAGACAGAACGTCTCTTCATGGCGTCACCAGAGCCGTGCCCCTTGATCAGGTCCTTGCTGGTGCGCGACGAGGGCGCGCTGTCCCCGCTGTTGGAAGACGTCTTCGACTGGGTGTGCGGGAGGGCCTCTCCTGCTGAGTTCTGCATGCTCCCCTGCGTGCCCACCCCGGCAGAGCCCCCGTTTTGCTGCGCCTCCGTCTCCGTCTCGGTGTCGTCCTTCGCCAGCACGCTCTGCGGCATGTAGTTGCGGTACTCCAGGAGGTTCTGCACCATCTGGTCGAAGCTCTTCTGCATCGCAGACACCTCGCTCAGGCGGGAGCGGTCCCCATCCTGGCTCACCGCCTCCAGGTTCATCACTGCGACGTTCTCCATGTCGTCGGCGAGGCGGTGGAGGGGTGCCACGATGAGGCGCGTGAACACCGTCGCGCACACCAGCAGCACCGTGACAACCGCCACGGTGATGCAGATCATGATGATGAAGGACTCGCGCTGGCGCTTGTCGGAGTCATCCCTCGCCCTCTGGTTGTCACTGCGGATCCGGGCGTTCGACGCATCGATGGTCTCCATCACAGAGGCACGGGGCACCAGCATAGTGACAAACCACGTCAGCTTGTAGTGCGACTGGACCGCTGTTGCCGAGGCAACGGCTGTGGGGGAGATCTTCGCAGTGACTGTCCAGTACTCGACACCCCGGGGCCCCCGCCAGACATCGAATGTGCTGTTGGTGCGCAGCGCAGCAATGACGTACCCCCCCATGGAGAAGACATGCACCCCGTGCATCGCAATCACGGAGGGCTCCCCACTGCCCTGCACATCGGTGTGCGCAGTCACGTTGATGTGCTTCACACGCCCTGACACCCTGTCGGAAGACCTGCCGACGTTGACCCCCAGAAGCTTGCCCATGTGGTGCTTTTCCCCATCGTGGTGCGCCTCCACACAGTACAGCAGAGTCCTTTCCGGGAGCTCCTGACGCTGCAACACCTCTTGCAGGGTGTGGGAGTTGATGAAAGAGGAGATGTGGCCCACCGCATTCTGCTGCCTGGGGTACGCGTTGTACATATCCTTGTGTGAGAATGGGTGGCTCACAAGCATCCACGATCCGCCGAACGACTCGATGAACGGGTGGTACGTCACCTGGTCGAGAGGAAGAACCTTGCCCTCATCCTTCACATAGTTCATCAGCGCCATGTCGAGATACATCTGGAGGACGGCAGGCATCGTCCTGTTCCTCGGGCTTTTGCACAGCCCATAGATACCATTCGGCCACGATGAGTTGCACGGCTTGTCTGTGTTGACCATCCTCCCCAGCTCGTCCACCTCTGCCATATAGCTCTGCTTCGACAGCATCATCGCGTCTGTCACAGGGTCGTGCCCCTCTGAAACCATGTCCTTGTCATCCAAGGGGCCCCCCCTGAAGTACGTCACGCTGGACCCCCAGCCGTACCCTGCTTCGTGATCCTCAGGAAAGGCGGTGTTGGTTTGGTTGGGGCTGAACCAAAGCGTCTGGAAAAAGAGGTTGTCAGCGCCAAGTTTATACAGCGTGCGGAACTCGGAGTAAAGAACGCTCCGGAGGACCGTGTCGACCCAGTTGGGGTCGGTGGTAGCGTTGGGATGCCGGGAGGAGACGTAGTTTGCAACGGTGAACAAGGCACGTTCGGGCTTCCCAACGTAATCACGGAGCTCGTTCTCGATGCTGCGGAGGCTTGCGTGGAGGAAGCGGCCCGTCATGTCCTCAATGTCCCTGCTGCCGCTGATCAGGCACTGCTGCACGCCAGCGTCGCCTGTGTCCCTCGCCCTCTTCAGGAGGTCATCTGACGTTGTCAGCGAGATGGTCCCGATGATGACGCCGGTGCATATCACAAGCGACACGGACATCAGAACCGTCAGCGACTGGATCCCGAGCACCATCGTGAGATTCGGTAGGTCCGAAATTTTGAGTCCTCCCTGCCCTTACCAGGCAGAGCTTCCCTCCGTTTAGCCTCCGGCTAAACGCCCCGCCCTTAGAGAGGGGGAGAAAGAAAGAGTACGGTAGTCTGATCTATAAGAATTTACGAGACGTGTGTCCCCGCCAGAAGTTAGGAGAGTAGTTAGGAGAGAGCCTTTTTTTTTGCGCGCAGTGTATCGTGTGTCTTGATATATCTGTGCGATAAAAAAGAGAGCGGGAAAAAATACTCCCCTACTCACCTCCCACTCCTAAAGAAGAAAAAAACCCCACGCGAGCTATCAAGGCTCGAGCGATAACAGTTGTGTTTCAGCCGGGCCCCGCCCCCCCTGCTGTGCTGTAGGAGTGTCCTCCCTTCCCCGTTCGGTCCCCTCGCTCCGGACAGAGCAAAAAAAACACTCAGATAACAAGCGGTTCCAGGAAGAAGAGGCGACCTGCCACCCTTCTTTGTTCACACACCCACCCGGCAACAGTTCCGGTGGGCCGAAGGGGGTGGCGTGGGGAGGGGGGGTCGCTGAATAAAGAGGACGAAACAAGAACGGGGTTCAGAAGTGTAGAGGGGGGGGGGGGGGTTGGGGTTTGGGAGAGGCTGAGTTTGGGTGGGGGCTCAGCAACTCTGCTGGGTGGTGGTGGTGGTGGATGGATGGTGGGAAAACAAAAGACGCAGCAACGGCGTGATCATATCCGAAACTCACATATTGGCGTTTCAGGCACCCTTTCTAAGAACCGAGGCATTTCAACGCCGCAAAACTCTCACAACATCAGGTGACGGGCAAGTCGGAGGCGAGGGTCGGGAAGTGAGGCGAGCCTCTCCCTCCATGGAAGCCTTCAAGGGCTGTATTTTTTCCGTCTAATGCCAAACACGCTCCTTTGCTGCCTGTGATGTGCCTGTCTTTTGCTGCCCACTCGGATTTCCCCCACCGCACGACACACACCTCCCACCCACCCACCCCCCCCTCTAAGACAGGGCAATCCGACATGACACCCACACAGCAACCATGGTTTGACAGAATTCTGCCAGAATTTCACAGATTCTGGCAGATTCTGGGGATTTCAGATTTTTCAGAATTTTCAAAATCTGAGAAAATCTGTCCAGATTCTGGGCAGATTTTTCCAGAATTTTCAGAATTCTGGAAATTCTGAGAAATCTGGAAAAATCTGAGAATTCTGGAAAAAATCTGGCCAGATTCTGGACAGATTTTTCCAGATTTTTCCAGATTTCTCAGAATTCTGGAAAATCTGAGAAATCTGGAAAAATCTGAGAAATTCTGTCAGAAATCTGGAAAATCTGTGGGGGGGACCTTTTCGAATTTTTTTTTGGGGTGGGCCTATTTTGGACATTTGGACCCATTTTCAAAGGAATTTTTGAATTTTGAGCCCATTTTGAGCCCTAAAATGGCTCATCGAAATATTTCTGCAAAAAATCTGGGCCAGAATGCCAAAATCTGAAAAATCTGAGAAAATCCGGAAAATTCTGGAAAATCTGAGAAATCTGGAAAATTCTGAGAAATTCTGCGGGGGGGACCTTTTCGAATTTTTTTTTGGGGGGGGGGCTATTTTGGACATTTGGGCCCGTTTTCAAAGGAATTTATGAATTTTGAGCCCATTCGTTGCCCTAAAATGGGCCCGCGAATATCTAGCTCCTGCTGAGGACCTGGGTACATGGCCAAATCAGCCAGAAATCTCAGGTTTTCGCAGTGCAATTTGGGTTCGCGTGCTGGTATCGCAGCCTGGCCCCGAGGGTCCATACCGTGAGTAACCGGGCCCGCTATCCTACACTCGTTTTTTCCTAGGTTTTCGTCAGCTGAGTGAGGGTGTGATATGAGGGTTCTATCCAACAAGGATATCAAGGCGGCACTTCAAAGTCCTGCCAAGGACAGCGCCACGTGGGTGTGTGCTTCTGATGTACGTTATGTCATCATGTGAACCCTCCCCAGCGTGTGCCAACATCCCTGACACGCTCACGAAAAGCATAACACGGAGAAAACAGGTGCCGAAACAACCTGCCGAGCACACGGGTGGTGCCACGTTGATCCACGCAGCGATCTCCCATGTCAGGAAGCCTTGTTGCCACGGCAGCGTGCCGCAGACTGTGGGAGAGGTGTCGCCAGTCACCTTGAGGTTGCAGTGTGTCATCAGACTAAAACCCGTGCCTTGTTCACCCTGTTGTTCACCCCTGTGAGGTTGATCTTTAAACCACCGCAAATGAACAACCCATCTTCTGGAGTGTGATCTCTGGTGGCGGGGTGGGATGGGTGAGTGGGGTGTGACGGTGCAACGACAGTCGAACTTCTTCGAACGCAGAACACCCCACCAGCCTGCCGGGCGTGAGAAGTGTTCGCAAGGATCCGCACAGTGAAAAGTTTCCTGAGTTGGCTACGCCGAACTTACAAAATGGGAAGGTGTGAGTGTCGCTTGTTACGACCCACTGGCTGGACGAGTTCTCTTTTTGGGGGACAAAACCACACACAACAAGAAGGTTGTCACAGGGGGTCTTCGCTGGTCGTTATTCTTCGTCAATCTTCGTCAGTTTTCACTATTTCAACAGCAAATACACCAAGGTGCACTGACGACCATCCCGTAGCGAAGACCCCCACAGTGAAAAAGATAGTTGGCAGCGCTTTGGGTGACAAACACAATCTACCTTGCCTTGTTGTTATGACTGTGCGCACATTCACACCAACCTTCATCAGCCAAACCACGTGAGGTTTGTTCATCCGGGTTTGGCGCACACACAACGACTTGTCTTTGAAACGTCCAATGCAACACTCACAGCATCGAGGCCAAGTGTTTCTCGTAGTATTTTTCGGTTTTGCTCTGAGTGAGCGGATATAACTGGTGAAAATGGGTACAGTGGCTGAATCTGGAGGTTGGGTGCGGGTTGTGTGTTCCGCATCATCCCTACAAATCAAACCAAGCCGATTGACACCGAACATTTTGTCTGACCTGCACCCATTGTTTCCTGCCTGCCTGCCTGTGTTGTGCTGCACCTGTGCCTCCCTGTTCTGTATTTTGTACCCTCAGCGGGTTCACGATACAGGGCAGTCCACTCCCCCAAAAATCACGGTCTTGACGCCCATTCCATCCACTTTCAGTGGATGTGTTTGGTATTTCCGAATGGAATTTTCCAGCGTCAAGATTACAAGAACAGGGTCAGTCACTTCTACCGTAGCTGCGATGCCGGTAGTTGTGCAGAAATGATCTTTTCGACGGACGCGACGCCTCCCCAGCTTGCCTGTGTCTGTGTTGCCATAGCCATGTGACAGATATTCACATAACGAATGTACTGTCACACCGCAAGGGGCTTTGGACAACGTTAAACAACAGTACACTTGCAGGTTTGGGTCAAAAATTCCAATTTCCGCTGGTCACGGGCCCCTTTCAAAACATTGACCACCTTTCGAGAATTTAGTTCTGCACCATGGATTCGAGGGACTGCGATGATTCGGAACCGAGGATGAAGACTACTGGGAAGGAACTGTGTGCTCTCTTGAAGCACTGGAATCGGCGAACTTGGACGGAACCTAAGCGCGACAGGTGAAGGGGCATCCCGAACAAAGGCATACAAAGTGGCTCTGGAGACATTGTTGCATCTGCGACACCCTGTCTTACATCCCGCCTGGGCTCTGATCTTCACCTATAGCAATGACTAAATCCCTATCATGGGTACATGAAGCTTTTGTAGGTACATTTAAACTTGCGAACCTCTCAACGACCTGTTAATCGCCTTGTACCGAAATCTGACCCTGGGCTTCGGCCCTCACGGCATTCAGCGGGTGACCCGATGCCGGTGTGGATGGAGAAGTGCACAGTTCTGAAACAGTGTGTCGACGAATCCGAGGAATCCAATCAGAGTAGTCCCGAGATGAAGTGGTGCAAGAACTCAAAAACTGTTTGCCTTTGGTCAAGGCCCCCTTTCCAAAAATTTGACCCGCGCAGTGGTGGCCAGTCCTGAGAACCAACAGTAGCATAAGCCTACGACTGGTCCAGGACGAGGCCGACCCTGTACATAGCCTGTGTATGACTACCCTGTCATACCAGGCTGCTGCTAGTTGGCCACAAGCCCCACTACTGGCAGAATTCTCAGAATTCTCCCAGAATTCTCAGAATTCCCCAGAATCTGACAGAATTCTGCAGAATTCTGTCAGAATTCTCAGAATCTGCAGAATTCTACAGAATTTCTCAGATTCTGCAGAATTTAAAAATCTGGAAATTCTGGGCATTTTTCTGTCAGAATTCTGTGAAACCATGAGCAACGGGCAAAAAATCATGACGTCGAATGGCGCATACCCTCCCCGAGCAGATCCGCACGCCATTCCGGCCGGCTTCTCCTTCATTCCCTACCCCACCCACCCCGAAACCCGCCCGTTCTCAGTTCCGTTGTTAGACAAGACATCAGGGTGTCTCCTGTGCGAAGTTCGTCACTTCGTGCGGCAACTCCGGAATTGCAATCCTGAATCCGGATGAGGATGACGCATTTAGCTGCATACCTGCCCCAAAGGGCCGCCGTTTTCCCCCAGGCTGGGGTTCCGGAAGGCAGGCGAGAGAGAGAGAGAGAAGCTTACTGGGGGGGGGCAAATACAAGAGTATATGCAAATACAAGGGTACATGCTAATACAAGAGTACTCCAGAAATCGCGATTTTAAAAAGTTCATCGAGCAAATACAAGAGTATACTCTTGTATTTGCATACTAGACTTTTGAAGAACTTTTGTGGGGTTTTCATCATATTTTGTACTTCCAATGACCTCCCCCAGGCCAGTGGGCCTCCTGTCTGGAGTCGTCACGGTCGGGTGGGAGTCGCCTCGGGGTGGGAAAGGCCAAGAGGACGCTCGTATTGTCTCTTCGGCGCCGCTGCCCCATGAGGGCCCACCCGGAGGCCACATTTCTAGTATGCAAATACAAGAGTATACAGTGCCACAGAAAAGTTTCGAACACGATAAATTTTAAGATAATTTTAAGTTTTAAGACGAAAATCGCGCTTCGCGAAAAATTTTAAAACATTCTTTTGTTCAATACTTTGTTTCAAAGTCAAGGATCTTTCTCCGAAGTGTTTTCGGACAAAGATTTCTTGACAAGAGAGATACTAAAAATACTTCTTGACAGGACTGGACAGGTCGAGGTCATTCTATTTGCGATGTCAGCAGCATCCAGTGGACCCGAAAAGGCCCCCATGTCGTGTGGTTTGGAGGGATGGACCGCTCGGTTGCGGAAACCACTCGACTGGGGATAACGACCCTGTTGAGGTTGGACATTCCTCTTCTGGCCTCTCTGCCTGCGATCCGCAAACTCATCCGCTTTTGGCAACTCGCAGCAAACCTGGCGATAGGGGACAGATAGGAGTAACCTGAGTGAGGTTGAAGGACGCTGACACCCGCCTGACCCAAAGACTGCCTGTTCACAGCGCTGGAGTGTTGCACATGTGGCACATCATCCCACACACCTCTAGGAAACTCCCATGATGCAGGATAGATAACTTTTAACCCTTTCGAGACGGGGGGGGTACGATTTAAAATGCCCAAAATTCGGGTTTCTGACCACTTTCCCCAGGAAGTATTTTTCTACTCCACCAAAATCAGAATTTCTTTTTATGGTGAATTGCGTTGTTTCAGAACAGTCCGAGAATCACATTTTTTCTCCCCAAAAAATATTTTTTCATTCTTCCACAGCGGCTGCCAAAGTGACCCCAAATCGAGCAGGCCAAACCGGTTCCTCCAGTGGTACCCCAAACCCGACACCCGGGGCACCCCAAATCACGGAAATTTTGGTGTTTTTGGATCGCCCTGGCCTGGCAGTTCCCACGGCGGCCCGATTTTGTGAAAAAATCGGGGTAATTTTTTTTCGGGTTTTTTGCCGGTGACCGACATACAGGGAAAATCAGGGGGAAAATGGTGGGCAAAAATTGGTGTGGTGAGTAATGACACTTCCACGAAGAATTTTTCAGGATTTTTTTTGTCGTGAAACGCGCTTTTACGGCCATTTTCGAGATTTTTTTTCCCGAAAAAAAATTTTCCGAGAAAAAATGGTCCGATTTTGTGCGCTCGGCAGGCCCTGGCAGGATTGTTTTGACCCGGGCAACTGCAAATTTTTCCGGAAAAATGTGCGTTTTTCGCGAAAACACGACGCGTTGAATCCGGGGCATTTCACCATAAAAAAAATCTTGAAAAATTCTTAGTAGAAAGCACTTTACTCCAGGAGGTGAAATATGTCGAAAAATCTCGAAAAATCCCAGTTTTTCGATTTTTCCAATTTTTCCGGGTTTCGCATTCGTGACGAAGTTGTGCCCACTGCGGTATCCCGTTGGTTCACCGCGTTTCCTGGAAAGAACTTCAACAGGGGAGTTCACCATAAAAAAAATCGGTCAAAAATTCGGAGTAGAAAGCCCCTGGTTGCCAGTCCCCAAAAAATCCTACTTAACTACTTACCTAGTAAGTAGTTAGTCTCGAAAGGGTTAAAACAAAACAAAAGTTTTGAGACGAAAAAACTTTCGAACGGAGAATTTTAAAACTTTTGTTCGTTCGAAACTTTTCTGCGGCACTGTATACTCTTGTATTTGCATACTAGACAACTTTTCAGCTAAAAAACAATTTTTTGAAAACCCTGAATTACGTAAGCTGGCACGGTGAATAGAAGAGTATACCCTTGTATTTGCCCCCCCCAGTAAAAACTTCCCTTCTTTTTTGAGACATTCCAATCACCCCCAACCCATTGCAGAACAGAAGAACAGATTGTTCCCGCGATGTTCAACCAAAATCAAACATTACGTTGATGCGGGGAGGGGGCGGCACACTCCTCCTCCCCCACCCTCCCCCCCGACACTCCCACAACCCAGCACATCCTCCTCAAGGAAGGAGCACACACCGCCACGCTGCCCCCACCGGGAAGGCCCAGCCAGGCCATGCTGGGCTGAAGCGCTGCTACACCACCCACCCCTCCCCTCGCCCCCCCACCCCTCTTCTACACGCGACAAGACGAGGAACTCAAACCCACATCCACACCCTCCCTCCGAGCCATCTCCACCAAGCGCAAGACGCGCAGGGCTAGAATGACTCGAGAGCGTCGTCTCCAGGAGGCGCGTGGTGGGGGCAGGTGCAGGGCTGCCGGCACATGCGTGTGAGGTCGTCCTTCGAATAGATGGCACCCTTCGCCCCTGCGACACCGCCCTTATCGGCAACCCCCAGCTCCATGAGGTCGCGCGCAGCGAGGCCTCTAACAGATGTGTTATCCTGCGCAGCAAGCGCGTCGAACAGGAGGTGCGACCGCCCCACCTTCTTCCCCTGCACCTTCTCCTGCTGCCCGCCCCGCAGCAGCAGGGAGTGGTAGTAGAGGGACTCTGCGCGAGCATTCACCTCGGATAGGCGGCGCACGATATCCCTGCTGGTGTACTCCTGAGCCCCGACGGTGCAGGAGGGCTGTGGGCTGTTGTAGAGAGCTGCAGCCAGGTCGACCCACACACGCGTGTCGTCAGGCAGGAGGCATGCCGCAGCCGCGAGCGGCTCCGTGCGGAGTGACACCCTCCCCTCCTCCTTGAGGGCACGCCCCACAACGGAGAAGCGCTCTGCGACCGAATCGCGGAGCTCGGAGAGGCTCTCTGTGGCGGTATCTCGGGAGGCTTCGATCTGCCCCTGCAGGGCTTCGAGGCGGGAGCGCAGCTCAGGCGCCTTGTTGTCCTGCGACAGCTGGACGGAGGCCTGCACCTGCGACGACAGGTCGCGCACCAGCGAGGCGAGGTAGTCGAGGCGTTTGTCCATCTTCTTCTCCAGGGTGTCGATCCGCTTCGCGGTGGCGCCCCGGTCTTCTCGCTCCGCAGGGTCTGCGGCTTGGCTGGGCGGGGCCTCCTTTGCAGGGAGCGCAGCTCCCCTGCCGAGGCTGTCCCTCGCCGCGTCGTCGATGAGCTTCTCCAAGCGGCGCCTGTCCTCCGCTGCCCGTGCCTGCTTCTGCTCGAGGTTCTGCACGCACTGCTGCAGCGACGACATCTCTTGGGTGACCCGTGCGTCGAGGGTCTGCAACGCAGGGCCCTGGTCCAGGTGTGCGGGGTGCTGCTGCAGGGCAAGGCGTTCCTCCACCTGCAGCAGTTTGCCCGACAGCGCTGCGAGCTGTGACGACAGCGATGCGGTGTGGGCATCTGTGGCGTGCGGCCTTGCGCCGACCCCCAGTGAGGTCAGAACCCCGGAGGACACGCTGTAGAGACTGCCGGCTTTTGCACAGTTTGCACAGAAGCGATGCCCACAGCCCAGCGTCATGTTGGGAGTGGTGGCCATTGCAGCTGCCAAGCAGTGCGGTGCCTGTGGGTGGTTGGGTGGTGGTGGTGATATCGCCTTGCGCGATCTAGTGACATGACCAGCCTGTGTATTCTAAAAATACTGTGTGGAAAAAAGGGGGGCTCGGAAAAGAGGGGGGTGTGGGGGGAGCGGGTACCTTTGGCCTGCCCTGCGGCACAACAGGGGGGTTCTGCCTGCACGCGTTACCCGCGTCTGCACCATACACATGCGTTCGTTTTGTTGCGCCACACAGACACACACACCGTGTGTGGTTTACACGAGGCTCACGGTCATCATGAAAAATACAGCAATCCTGCAAACGGCACGCCCTTGCCCCCCCCTCCCCTCCCCCCCCAACTTCCAACGCCCGTCTCTCCGGCGGCACTGCCTTTTTGGAAGTGCTGGCACCTCCACTCCAAATCACCGAACCCCACACCTGTTGTTTGCCGGAGCGATGAAGGAAGAGCCCTGTCCAAAAACCCGACCCGCGCCACTGCTGTTTGTGAACAAACCTCAACAAGAGAGCATCTGTGCAACGCCCCTCCCCGGATGGAGGCTCAGGGAGCCTTCGGACTGGCAGAACCACAAGACAAGCGAGAAATATGAAGAGCGAGCAATGCCTCGCTAGAACTATGGTATGCGGCACACCGGCCTTCTGGCACAGCGCGAAGGCCCCTGACGTACCCCCCACCCCCCTCGACCCCATCCGAATGGGCACGGTTCTTTCCAGAAGGCTGCTTGCTGCTGGGTCACACAGAGATGGGGCAAAGAGCAGGCGGGAGCGGCACATTCTGAAGGTGGGGGAGGGGGGGTAGCCAGAAAAGAACTAGCTCGAAAAGTACCGGGAGAGAGAAGCGATGGCAGAAAAAAGGGGTGCAGAGAGAGAGAGGCACACCGCCCCACACAGACACAAACCCCTCCCCCCCCCGAGCATGCAACAGGGGCGTCACCAGAACTTGGGAACTTCCCCCCCACTGTTGTCGTGGTTTGGCCAGAGGCTTAGCTTGGGGGGGGAAACTCGGTCAGCTGACCGAGTTTCAGCCAAACCCGGAAAAAAACTCGGTCAGCCAGGGGATAAGATAGGTCTGGTTTTCCGGTTTTCAAAACCAGGGTTTCCCGGTTTCCGGTTTTCTGGAAAAAAAAAAAAAAGGCCGATCGGATTTTCGCCGGTTTTTGGGGAACCTTTGTGACAGTCAACCAGTGGGAACATTAGCCAAAAAAATATGGAAAGTGACCCCATCGTGATCCGCACGGAGCTCAAACAGTCAAAAGAAAGCAGAGAAGCGGAGAAAAGGAGCCCAGCGGGACCCGGTGGGTGGTGATGTCCTCGTCATGCGGGTCTTCCCTGTTTGAAGTTTCGAGATACTCCGGTAGCTTGATCATTCCGACCGCACCGTACTCCTTCTGGGCGGCTTGCCGAGCGCATGCACTCAATCTCGTTGCGGTGCACACTGCCAAGGACCACCCTGTCATCCACGCAAGCTACGACCTTGTCTCGAGCACGTTTGCCTTGCTGGGGATGGCACATGCAAACTCCGATGTTTTCGGGAGTGCATGTCCGCTTTGGAGAGGATCGACGGATTCGGGTTCTGGCGGGACCGCGATTTGTGCAGTGTTGGAGACACCCGCTGGTGTTCGCATGAGCGCACGTTGTGCGCATCGTCTGACTGACTGCCTCAAGGGGGTGGTCATGCAACAAGCTCGACCATGAAGGTAGTTGCCCTTCGTGAGGCGTACCAGCAGAGCAGCACCCTCAGGGGGGTTTGTCCTGATGCGGGAGGTGATGCGAAGCCGCGCTCCGTCAGTACGTGGACGCATTGAAAGCTCAGTTCCGTCCCTTCGGGGAGCTGCGTGGAGCAACACGCCACTGCTGTTCGGCAGAGCCTGGTCCAGCCGTGTTAGGTGTGATTCTGAGAGGGTTTGCGCGGGTCGCGCGCGCCGAAGGCGCGCGCGAAAAATTTCAAAACCAGAAAAACCGGAAAACGGCGCCAGAAAAAAAGTCTATCTTATACCCTGGGTCAGCCCAAAAAAAAAAAGCATAAATTTCCGGGGAAAAAAGCGGATTTTTCTTGGGGTGCAGCAGCACAGGAGGTGAAGCACGCGTGCGAGCGGAACGCGAACACCCCATTCTCCTTCTGTCCCGTATTCGTCGCTAGCCTAAGAATAACGTCAGCAGTCTCGAATTCCGTCTCCCGGCAACATGGTGGACACGCAGGTGCAGGAGGCTCTGGGCTACATCGCTGACCACTACATGGCACCTCTCCCGGGGATCACTGGCGCGTACCCTTGCCCGGAATTCAATGCCCCAGCACACCCACCGAAGTGGGCACAGGCGCACAAGACTACCCTTCTGCAAGAGTGCCCGGGTGGACGACGAAGGGGACGACGAGGGTCGACGTAGGCTTATCTTACGCTACGGCAGGGGTGGACTTCCACCCCGGGGGCAGGTTGAACAGGTTGTGTGGTTCCACTGATCAACATATAGGTCGGCCTGTCTGATAAGAGCCTGAATTGACCCTGCGGGTCAATTGTTTCCAAAAGGGTGCCTATTTGACCAAAAGGCAAAATTTCCTCCCGCCATGCTCCCGTACCACAGAGGCTGTTGTGTTTGCCTCTGTGTATGCGTACGTTTTGCGATGACGGGGTGTGGAACCTGGCGTAGACCGAGCTACAACCAGGAACCAACGGCCCAACTCGGCGCCGTGGGTCAATTTTTGTGAAAAGGCCTTGACCAGAGGCATCCCCCTAACACTAAATTTGCTCTGTTTCATCCTGAACCGACCAACCAGGCACCGTGAGGAGGCATCAGAGCCCCTCGTGGACAGCCGCAGCACCCTTCCTTTACTAACGTCAGGTTCACCACTAGCACGAAGCATCACTGTTTTACGTCAGGTATGGCAAATGCCCACCCAAGGAAGTCGAGGAGTTTGAGCCGTTGGAAGTTACCAGAGGGACAAGCAAGAGGGATCTGCAAAGCAGTGATGTCTGTTGTACCCTTGGACCACATTAAACTCAAACTGAACCCTCAGTCGTCCTTGATCGCCCGACAAGGTTCCTTTCAGCTTTCTAACAGATGGGTACCGCAACTGTCCAACTATCTACAGACTCACATCCCAGAAGGTGCAGTCCAGGTTCCACAGAGCAAATTAAATGTTAGCATTTCTGCACAACTACCGGTACGCAAATCGCAGCGGCGGTGGAAGTGACTGACTCGAAAACGGCGAGGTATCAGTCTTGACGCTGGAAAATTCCGTTCGGAAATACCAAACACATCCACAGAAAGTGGAAGGAATGGGCGCCAAGATGATGCGAACGATTTTTGGGGGGAGGAGGGGGGGGACTGCCCTGTATCGTGATACCCGTGAGGGTAAAAAAATACAGAACAGGGAGGCACAGGCGCACACGCAAAGGCAACACGCAAATGACAAGTGGCAGGGGCTGGGGTCTGGGGCCTCCTCATCATCCCTCCCCCTCTTCTCTCTAATACCGGGATACCCCGGCCAGGATCCCGGGATATGCCCCTGACCCAGCCAGATTTTCACCTCGAGAATATAGTAAAGTAGCGTAGCGGGTGTCAGACACCCACTAGCGGGTGTCTGGCACCCACTAGTGGGTGTCTGACACCCGCTTAGACACCCACTAGTGGGTGCCGAGACACCCACTAGCGGGTGCCAGGACACCCGCTAATTCCCCAATCTGCAAAGTGGGTGTCTGACCGGGCGGGAGTCCACCGTGTGGGTGAACGGGGTGGTGGGGGGCAAATCAACTGTGTGTGTACTGTGACCGAGTCTGACCGAGTTTCGGCCCCAACCTCAAAATCCAAGCTAAGCCCCTGAAACGGTTTGGCTGCAAAAAAAAAAGACAAGGCGTTGTTTGTGCGCCAAACCCGACGAAGGTTGGGTGTGAATGAGCCGCACAGTCATAGCCACAAGGCAAGGTGGGTTGTGTTTGTCGCCCAAAGCGCTGCCAACTACCGTATACGTAAATATTTTGGAACGTAAATATTATGGAACGTAAATATTATGGAACGTAAATATTTTGGAACGCTGGTGGGTTGGCGTTCCAGATTTTTTTCGTTCCATAATATTTACAGGGCTTTCTGCGACTCGGGGACTTGGACCAGGTGATCGGACGGCATACAGAGTCCCTGACGGGACCTACTCGTGCACTTTTCGCGCGATTCCTGACGCAAGCCGTCCTCACCACCGAGTCCCCAACTGGCCCTGTAAATATTATGGAACGTAAATATTATGGAACGGACCGGCCAAAAATGGGCCCGTTCCATAATATTTACGTTCCATAATATTTACGTATACGGTATATTGTTTTTCACCGTGACAAAGCTTCTTTGTTGTGTGTGACAAAAAAAAACAAGCAGTGTGGTGTGTCAAAGCGGCGTGCGCTTACCGATGGGCTTTGCAGGGTAGGTTACTGGCTTGCCCCTACCAGGTGCCACCGACGCTTTCCAAAAAGATTCGTGCGTGTGTGCGGGAGGGGCGGGGGGGAGAGGTACCCTCGGAGGGGAGGGGGAGTGGATGAGGGGCCTTGTGTTTCGAAACACAATTTTTGCCCCCCCCCCCCCTTCCCCCCTCCTCCCCCCGGCCAAACAAAGGTTGCGCGGTTTGTTCCCATGCAGCAGAGCTGAGGTCGGCCCCGGGGTGTGGGGGGGGGGCATTGCGCACGATTATTCTGAGAACACTGCAAAACGCACACAACGCCCACGAGGCAGGTCGGGTGACTTACGGGTGAGTTTAATGGTTTTTTGAGCGGGGGTGATGGGGGGTCGCTAGAATCTGCTACAACATGTCCACAGCATGCTTGAGGCTGCTCCTGGATGAGGGGTCGGGGGAGGAGGGGTGGGTGGCAACAGTTTTGCACGCTTCACGTTGAATGCAAATCGTACTCTTTTCGCTGGAGGCTGTCCCAGCAACTGTTAGAAAATACCGAACTCCCTTCAAACGCACAGTTGGACGCCAAGGTCATGTGGAGGCAATAACCCGCAAGATTCAGTGGCACGATTTCCTTCAGGACAACTGGGTAAAACAACAGAATGGGTCTCCACACACCCTCGCCTCCCGGCAGCACCAGACCCCCAGCCCACCCCACCCCGCGCCCCCTCTCGGCTTTGCGGGGCTGAGGCCTTCCTCTGCTGCAGACGATGTGTCAGGGTCACACGCAAAGCTTGCTGTAGTGTAGGGTAGGACACGCCGAGCGCCTGTCACATGGTGTGTGACTACACTGAGGCAAGGCTCGGGTCACACAATCAACACGCTATCTCCGTGAGACACGCGACTTCTCTGCCAGCTTGTACAGCTGGATGAGGTTTTTCCCGTTCAGCACAATCTCGTCATCAGTTTCCAGCTGTGTGTGGTGCGGGGGATGTGACAGAAAGAAGCCCTGCTGCAGACTGCATACCATGTTGAGATCGGAAACCTTCAGCAGGTCGAAAGCTACCACCATCATCTTCACCCCTGTGTACAGGTTGCGCAGCTCGTGCGGCTGCAGGCGCGGCAAGATCTGCTTCATGGGCCACAGATCGGATTTGCCGAGGCGCGACTTGCCGCTGACGCGCACCACGACTGCCTTGATCTCCATATGTGCCTCGAGGAACACCTTGTAGGGGGCAGATGCCTTAGCACGCTCCGTCGTCTTCACAATCAAATCGCGATCTGATCGCAGAGGGAGGTGTTTTGCAAGGTAGTGTAGAGTGGAGCAACCCCCCCCAAAGCACTGCACATGCTACGCCCATACCTTGCTCGAAGTTGAGGGAAAGCTCCTTAAGCTTCGCCATGATGTCGTGGAACTGCTCGCTGATCGACTTCTCGATGGCTGTTGGGGTGGGTGGGGGGTGGAGGCACGGAACAGGCCATCTGCCGTGTGTGTGAATATTCAACAGGTGCAGGTCGCACGGCATGCAGCACAGGCCCCAGGTTGGCTGCTGGCATACCCTGCTGCTTCCGCAGCTTCTCCTCCACCGCATCGTTCTTCTGCCGCAGGGCTGCGAGCAGGCGGTCCAGCTCCTGGCGCTTGGCGGCCAGCGTGTCGAGCCGTTCGGACATCTCCCGCTCCTTCTTGTGCAACTCGGGGTATTTGTACTTCTCCTGCTCGGCAATCAGGCGGTCCTTCTCCGCCTGCGCCTTCCCGGTATCCCGGGTAAGGTTCGCCTGACGACGGCGCGACGTCCACTCCCGCCACTTCGTGAAGCAGTGGTTGCGCTGCACCTCGTCGTAGCGCTTCCCCCCTTGGCGGTGAGTGCACAGCAGGATCGAGAGGTTGCTGCCGTAGATGCGCTGCATCTTCTTATCCACCGCCGCATAGTAGAGCTTGTCGTAGTACCGCTTCTGCAGGCTGCGCAGGTGGTTCGACATCAGCAAGATGGACTGCACTGCCCCCCGTGACGCGTAGTAACGCTCCTGCTGCATCGCGAGCCAGCGGTAGTAGAACTTCATGATGAAATCTTTGTTCGTCACAGCGGCGAGTCGTGCCGCAGCCTGCTGCGACTTGACTTGCATGCGGCGCGTCTGCTTCAGCTCGTACAGCTTTTTGTAGTAGAGATACATCAGACCCTGGCTCGTGTTGCGCTGCAGCAGATCAGCAATGTCCTGCTTCCGCTTGTTCCGAGCGTGGATGTTGGCGAAGCGTGCCCAGCGCATCCACGTCAGGCGGCGCTGCCCTTCATCTGTGGTGCGCAGCAGATGCTCTGCCGCATGCGTGTTGTGCCGCTGCCGCCTGCACAGCTCTGCCCACCGCTTCAGCGTGTAGAAGTACCGCGCCATCAGAGGCTTCTGGTTGTGCAGCATCAGTGTTCTCCGGACGCGACGGGCATGGCGTGCGTTCTTCCGATAGCGCATAAACCCATACAGTTTTCTGTAGTAGCGGAACAGCAGGTTGTTCTGGTCGAGGTTATGCGCCCTGTAGAACTGCAGCCCACAGGCAAGGCGGTGGCGGTCCATGTTCTCCACGTCTGAGATGAGGTCGCGCCACTTCTGCAGCTCGGTGTTGTCCTGCTCGATGATGAGGCGCATCTCTGCCGCCGTCCTGTCCATCGCATCGCACGCCACGTTGCGCGCGGTGAACCACGGGACCATCTTGCCGTTGCTGCCGAACGACAGCAGGCGCATGCCCCGCCAGCAGGAGAAACTCGACAGCGAGAGCAGCCCGGGCGCCGACTCCACAGTCATCAGCAGAAGCTCCGCCCCATCCCAGCGCCACCGCCGGAGGTTGCCTTCGTCGCACGTCACGACGATGAAGCTCGGATCGTGCATCGCCGCACCGCCACCGAGAATCCCGTTAGTCCAGTACATGCTGCTCAGCGTGTCCGCAGAGTCCCCCTCCCGCGCGATGAAGCGCAGCGCGCCCTCATGGTGCTGGTCCTCCTCGTGGAAGATCAGGGCACCCCCTTCGCCCCGCCCCTCCCACACCTTCATGCCGCCGTCGGTGCCTCCCGACATCACGACGTTGGCATCGTAGTACAGGGAGGACACGGAGGCACCGGGGTGGGCGGGCCAGCTGCCAAGCGGGGCGAGCTCCCCTGTGCACAGCGTGATGGTGCCGTTCGCAGCCCCGATGTAGACGTGCCTCCCGTCGGGGGAGCATGTGACGCTGGTCGCGGTGTTGCCGCTCTGCGAGAGGTCGAAGCTGCGCAGCAGGCAGAAGGTCTCTGCCTCGTTGCCCCACTTGTTCAGTTTCTCGGGGGACAGCGAGAACATGACCGTCGAGGGGGTGTGGTGCGATGCAGAGGTTGGCGAGAACGCAATCACGTTCAGCGCATGCTGCCCCTTCGTGGTGGTCAGCAGTGCGGCGAGGAGGTGTTCGTACACCTCGATGTTGCCATCGGAGGTGCCGACCCAGATGTGGTTGCCGTGTGCGTGCATGACGCTGATCTCAGACAGGTCACCCGACGGCCGTTCGATGCGGTGGCGGCTCATGCCTGACTCAGCACTGCGCACAGCGAGGCTCCCATCCTCCTCAGCAGTCCACACGCTGGCACCACCCTGCACCACCACAACGTGCCTCACGCCGTATCCGTCGAAGTTCCCCGACCTCTCGTTCCGCGGCTCGGGGAGCTGCTTCACCGCCTCGCCGCGGTTGTTCCCAGCGCCATACTTCCAGGCATACGTTCCAACCTGATACCTCGTGGCGTACCCACCACCCACCCGCGGCACAGAAGACGACAGGGACTTCACGGATGACTCCGGGCTGTACGGCGAAAGGTCCATTATGACGAAGGTGGGTGGGGGAAGTGGGTGTACGGGGTGCGTACACCCCCTCGGGGTGGTGGTGCCCGCTTGTCGGGCAAAGGCCCCCAGGGGGGTCGCCTCACCTCCCTGTGTTGGTGGCGTAGGTGCGGGTGGTGTCAGGACTGTGCGCGGACCGGGAGGAAAGGGAGGGGGGGTGGAGGAGAGGGGGGGGGGGATGGGGAGCTAACGGGATCTGATCGATACGCTGGACGATACGATGCACGTGGGAGGGACGTCACCAACAACAAAGAAAAATACAAAAAATCGGATGGTAGAAAGACAACGCGAACGATGGGGGCAAAGCGCAACCACCTCAGCAGAGAGGCAAAAGAATGGTCGGGCAAGCCCCCCTCCGCCCGAAGGCGAAGCCGGACGCGGGGCCGTAGAGTCAGGAAGGGAGCCTCGACAATGGTGCACCAGGTCGGCACGAAGCCTGGGCATGCCACGCAGTGACACACCCAGCCTTGCATGTGCACTACTTCCCGGAGGTGCTTCGAGTGCCATCCCTCCCCAGCCCAACGGCATGCACGCACCGTGGCACACGGCACGTTTCAGAGCCCATTAGAAGGGCGGTCTGTACCCTGATTCCCACCTTCTTCGACAGGGACAAGGCGCAGGGGAGGGGGGGGGGGGGGCGGGGGGATATCGTTGTCGAGAGTGAAGCTAAAGCAATTCTCCCGACACCCGGCCGCACAGGGCGGGGATGGTGTGACGCGGTGCCACAGCAAAACAGAAAACCCTGGTGTGCAGGATGGGACACACATTCGCATCCCGTTTTCTAGTCAGCTGAGAGCCCGCTGGGGACAGAACAGCCCTGGGCGGGCGAAAGCCCCCCCCCCCCCCTGCGTGAAGGGGGGGGGGGGAGCGCAGCGCATACGGTTCTGCGGTAGGAAATACTTGATGGGTTGTGCCAGTGCGGCAGGATGCACAGGCGCTGTGGGGCGGCCGCACCCCCTCCGGCGACATTCAGGCCCGCGTGTGCAACACTGCATGCACGCAAAGGTGCACCAGCGCAGCACACTCGGGACATATCTCGTCTAGGCCAGGAGGGGAACAGCGGCTGCCCGCATAGGAAACACAAACGAATCGGGAAGGGTTAAAGCGGTGAAATGAGGCACAGCCCTCGTGGTCCCCGCACGTTTCCCGCATGTCCGCGGGAAAGGTGTGTGGGGGGTCGCGGGCTGAAGGGGGGGACAAAAGATAAGGCTGTTGTCTGTGCGGCCAAATCCGCAAAAAAGAAACGAAGAACAGCAGCACGACACAAAATCATCAAATGTGAATGTCACCGCTAGAGGTGGGGTGACGGGCTTCACCAAAGCGACGAGACACACGTCAGCTTCTTGCAGCACCTCGACGCCTCCTTGCAGATCCCAAAGTACCACATCAGCGGGGAGCACTGGGACGCGTCGGTCGGAATGAAGCCAGACGGGCACGACGGCATCGCCATGCAGCAGATCGGGGTCGGGGCCGGGATGTTCTTGCGGCACGTGAGCGTCGTGCAGCACCTGCTGGCCTCAACACACGCCCCAGACGCAACCTCGTCCGCAGTGCAGGTCGAGTCCTGGGTGGTGTCAGCGGGGCAAGTAGGCATGGCCAGGCAGCAGATCGGGGACTGAATGCGGCACTTGATCGTCTTGCAGCACATCGAGGACTCAACGCACTTCCCAGATGCGATCTCCTCGTCAGTGCAGGTGGAGTCCTGCTTAGCACCGGCAGGGCACGACGGCATCGCCTGGCAGCAGATCGGGGTCGGGATCACGGGAGCCGGAACGTTCTTGCGGCACGTGAGGGTCTTGCAGCACATGCTCGCCTTAACACACGCCCCAGACGCAACCTCGTCCGCAGTGCAGGTCGAGTCCTGGGTGGTGTCGACAGGGCACGCCGGCATGGCCATGCAGCAGATGGGGGACTCCTTGCGGCACTTGATCGTCTTGCAGCACATCGAGGACTCGACGCACTTCCCAGATGCGATCTCCTCGTCAGTGCAGGTGGAGTCCTGCTTGCTCAGGGCAGGGCACGACGGCATCGCCTGGCAGCAGATCGGGGTCGGGATCACGGGAGCAGGAACGTTCTTGCGGCACGTGAGGGTCTTGCAGCACATGCTCGCCTCGACGCATGCGCCAGACGCAACCTCATCCGCAGTGCAGGTCACGTCCTGGGTGGTGTCAGCGGGGCACGACGGCATGGCCATGCAGCAGATCGGGGACTCCTTGCGGCACTTGATTGTCTTGCAGCAAAGCGAAGACGCGACGCACTTCCCAGATGCGATCTCCTCGTCAGTGCAGGTGGAGTCCTGCTTGCTCAGGGCAGGGCAGGAGGGCATCGCCTGGCAGCAGATCGGGGTCGGGATCACGGGAGCCGGGACGTTCTTGCGGCACGTGAGGGTCTTGCAGCACATGCTCTCCTTAACACACGCCCCAGACGCAACCTCATCCGCAGTGCAGGTCGAGTCCTGGGTGGTGTCGACAGGGCACGCCGGCATGGCCATGCAGCAGATCGGGGACTCCTTGCGGCACTTGATCGTCTTGCAGCACATCGAGGACTCAACGCACTTCCCAGATGCGATCTCCTCGTCAGTGCAGGTGGAGTCCTGCTTGCTCAGGGCAGGGCAGGAGGGCATCGCCTGGCAGCAGATCGGGGTCGGGATCACAGGAGCCGGGACGTTCTTGCGGCACGTGAGGGTCTTGCAGCACATGCTCGCCTCGACGCATGCGCCAGACGCAACCTCATCCGCAGTGCAGGTCGAGTCCTGGGTGGTGTCGGCAGGGCAAGTAGGCATGGCCATGCAGCAGATCGGGGACTCCTTGCGGCACTTGATCGTCTTGCAGCACAGCGAGGACTCGACGCACTTCCCAGATGCGATCTCCTCGTCAGTGCAGGTCGAGTCCTGCTTGCTCAGGGCAGGGCACGACGGCACCGCCTGGCAGCAGATGTCCTGTGCCTGCGCACCTGCGACCAGCAGGGCTGCGATCACAACAGTGTGCATCTTCATGATTTTCGATGGAATGTACACGCGCTGTTTTACTAGGGACCTGCAAGGTGGCGGTGTGGTGGGTTCAGGTGGTGCATGAGGCTGGCTGCACTCCTCCTTCCAAAGCTTGCGGGTGCCGGAATGGTGAAATCCATCTTCAGTGCTCCATGTCGGAGTGCGGGTGGGAGGGTCGGCCGTTCGTGTGTGTTCGTCCACTGACACAGCCTCGCTGACGCGCTACCATGCGCTGTCTGTGAAGGCTCCCCCTGCCCCTCGTCCACAGGTAGACCTCTCGTGCCTCTTCTTGGCCCAGCTCCGCCCAGGAACACCTGCTGAGAATACTATTTGCAGGCCTTCTGCGGGCCCCCTGCCTACCACCCCTTCTCGTCAAGCTTCTGCTTTACCCTGCTGCCTATGAACTCTATGTGTGGGACGGATCGATTGATCATCGAAGCCCCGACATCCTTGGCAGCTCGCTCTAGCTTTGTAAGAGACAAGTTGCGCCAGAGCCCAAGCATAGCAACCCTGCAGTAGTCAAGCCAGCACAGGTCCCAGGTGCACTGCACCTTGTCGAGGTACTCCTGACGCGCAGACTCCGGAAGCGCTGCCAGCAGGGCCTCCTCATAGAACGCGAAGAACTCATCAAACCGGGGCAACAGGTCCACCTCCAGCCCGGCAGTCAGCAGGTTTGCCACATCAGAGAACGGATTCCCCAGGCCGGTCCACTGCGCATCGATGAAGCGGACCTGCTGGTCCAGGCTGGCCTCGGCCCCCTCCTGCAGGTCGCGGAAGAACAGGTTGGGCCCCTTGCAATCTCCGTGCACTCGGGTGAAGCTGCTCTGCTCCACAGCCTTGTCGATCTCCGCCGCACGCGCCGCCAGCCGTGAAGCAATCGTCGGGTCCAGCTGGGGGAAATCGCCGCGCACCGTCTCCCAATGGAGGGACGCGGTCTCGACAGACCTCTCCGCCGCACTCCTCTTGTACAGGGGCCAGAAGCAGCCACGCTCCGAGGAGAGCACGTTGGGGCAGCCCCAGTAGGCCGCATGGAAGATGGCCAGCGCGCTCAGGGCGTTCTTCATGCGGGACTCGGAGACGTTGGGGCTCTGCGTATACCCCGAGTGGTGCATGTCCTCCAGCACCAGGAGAAACTCCGTGTTGGCGGCATCTGCGTGTGAGTAGTGGTATACCGGCCACAGCGACCGCACCCCCCGAAACACGTCAGGGGTGGCGGTGCCGGAGGCCTCAGCAGCAGCCTCGGCCGCGCAGCGCGCTGCGAGGTCGGAGTAGAATGCGACCTCCCTGGAGGCGCTGTTGAGGAAGGCTTCGCGCAGTGGGCCCTCCTCTTTGTTGGCGGCATGATCCCGTGTGACACGCTTCAGCACGACGTGCGATGCGGCCGCAGTGCCGGCACGGGAGACCGCGACAGGGACGATCAGGGCGTTCCTGCCGTCGACCATGCCGTCCGCCTGTGGGGACATCTGCTCCCAGCCACAGAGGTCGGCCACACCGGCGGGGTGGCCATGCAGCGTGGCGATGCGCTGCTGCAGATCAGCGCTTGCCATGGTGTCCCCGCACCGCCGCCGCTGCGCAGCGCGGCAGCGGTTCAGGAGGCAGTGGGGGGATGCCCAGCCAAGTGCTCTGTGAATAATAATCGAGCCGTGTCCCCCACGCCCTGTGGTGGTGGTGGTGGCGGGGTTCGCATTGAGGGGCAGGTGGGGGGGGGTGTGGTGTTGTTTTTGCGACCTGCGTTGGCCATTTGATGGGTTTCAACTCTTGGGAAAGGATTGCGTTGTTCGGCGTGATCGGTGTGTTCTACGCTTGGTGGTTGCGGCACGATTGGCATCGAGAGAAAGGGGGGAACCGGCGGGGCGGGGTGGGGTGGGGCGGCGCTCTCTGAGAGGTCTACTCTGTTTGAACAACAATTGATCTGCTGGTATGGGGGATGCAAGGACAGTCGGTCCAAATCTGGGAGTGCGGGGTGGTGACAGTTCAGTTGGCTCAATGCCGACACAGGCACTGTTGCCGAAGGCTCTCTCTGGCCACAGCGACCAAGCCTTTTTCTGAATTCGGAGAGTTGTACGGGAAAGGAGACATACTGAAAAAGCAATGCGCCGTCATTGCCGCTGCTAGCACCAGGAAGTGCCGTGGCTCCCGATACATAACACAGGCCAGAGTGAAGGATGTGCGCGGTGTGGGAGATCGCGTCAACACCTTCGCATCCCATCACCCACACCAGCCGCTGGCCTGCCTCACGTGTCCTTTTTCTTCACATTTTCATCGCACTAGAAGGCATGCTTGCGAACGGCACCTCTCAGTTGCCACACCAGCATCGCTACGACACATGCCTCGAGCCTTCGAGCCTCGCCAGGCAGCATTGCAGGACTGCTGACCACGGCAACCTGATCAGGTCCGACGAACGCAGACAGCCTTCCAACCCGTCATGCGGTCGGACGAACCAGTCTGGCGGTGCATCCCCTTGGTACAGGGCGGTTTTGAATAGTGAACCTGGTTCGGGTAAAGACCGGCGAGTGGAAAGAGGGAGAAAGAGAGGGACTCAGCCAGAGGGGGTCTTCGCCGTCGGCGCGAAAGGGCTTGCAAAGTACAGACAACGCGTTGTTAGTGCGTCAAACCCGGCGGGACAGAGAATACGATTACACCCTTCCTAATAATAAAGATGGGGTAGTTCACCCAACAACGCACCGTTGCGAAGACCCCCTCTCCAGAAACAATGATGATACAGATGAATGGGGGGAGGCACCGAGGAAATCACAGTTTAGCTGCGAAACCACACCCCCTACTCCAGCACCGACGCCATGCCTCGTCGTGACACGCCGGAGGTGCAGGGGTGATTGGGGGTGTAGAGGAAAGTGCAGTTGAAACAATGATGACGTGACACTGGGTGTGCCCTCTGCAGTGATGAGTGCCCACCCTGGGGGGGAGGGACGAGAGGTCACGGCCAGAAACTATGAATGGGGAGACGGCAAGAAAGAGCCAGGGATGGGAAGGGTGTCAACAGGTGCCGACAGCTCGGAGCTTTCGAACTTTTCGAAATGTCCGTCACAAAGGGAGGAGAACCCGGCAAATGCCGTCTTCAGAGACCCGCAAGTGATTATGAACGATTGAACGATTTTTGGCCGTGCTCGTAGCATTCCCCGTTGAGGGGGTCGCTATTTCGTGTTCTCCTGGCCGCACGGAGGCATTGCCTTACGTCGCCTCTTCCTCTTTTCCTTTGGTGGTGTGTTGGTCTGGCACAGAGGGCGGGACCGTGCTGATATGCACAGTGACGACTCTCCCTTTTGTTTTGTGCCCGCCTCCACCGAGATTCGGCTGATGCCTCTCAGACTGGGGGCGGGCGGTCGCCGACGCTGACGCGCCTGGCGGCCTGTGGAAAGTGACGTGGGGCTGGGATGGGGGGGGGTGGTGCTGGGGGGTCGGGCCGAAGCCCTTGTTCTCTGATGATGTTATTTGGTTCACGCGTTCAGGTAGTCCTTCTCGCCGTGCTCCGTTACCCCTGCCTCGGCCAGGTAGCGCAGTGCCTCCTTGCAGTTGTGCAACAGCAGGTTGTGCACGTTTGTGGCTGTGAGGTGGTGTCGGGCCGACGCTGTCGCGGGGCAGCCGAAGAAGAGGTGCTTCAGTGAGACCCCAGGCGGGGGGTGGCCCGGCGCATGCTTCAGGCAGGGTTGGCAAGGTGGTTGTGCCGTGCCCGGGATGTCGTGGTCGTAGACCAGGCGGTGGTGGTCGGCCCGGAGTCGGCGGATGGTGGTTTCCCCTAAGCGGGTGAGTCCCTCCATGCGGAGGTCGGGGCGTTGCAGTCGCGTCTCCCCGATTCCCGAACGGTACGCGTACACGCTGTCCGTGCGGGGCACCGTTGCGTCGTTGTAGATGTGTCGGCGGAGGACGACACGAGCCGACGCGAGGCTAACCGGTTCCACCTGCGGCCGGAAGGCACCGATTTGCGCCTGTTTGTCAGCGAGTTCGTTCCCTGCTACCCCAACGTGTGACGGGATGTAGCGGAGGTGGGTGGTGACATCGTGGGTTTGGGCGAGCTCGTTCAACCACCTCCAGATGTCCCATTCGGTGGATCCTCTCGCTCGCTGCGGGCCGCTCAGCAGCGCGTTCAGTGCGCTCTGCGAGTCTGTGAGGATGGCGATCGTTTCGCCTGGGGATACCAGGGTGCATAGGTGAGCGAGGGATTCTCTGATGGCCACCAGCTCCGCCTGGTAGCTGATGCAGCGGAGTCCTGCCGGCCAGGCGAGCTTTTTCCTGAGGCGGCCCTCCGGCATGCTGTACACCGCTGCTCCTGCGCCGCCCTGCTGTTGCCGCGATGTGGAGTTGGAGACTGACCCGTCGGTGTACACATGCCAGGCGCATGTCGGGAGGGCCTGGATGGTCTGCTCTGCCAGGTCCCGGAGGGTGTCTTTCGGGGTGGATTATTGTGCCACATCGACACCTTCAAGAGAGAGAGGCGGAGAAGCGGGGTTCAGAAAACTGCAGAAAGCTGCAGAAAAAAGACGCCCCAAAAGACAAGGAAATCAAAACAACGCGTGGAGGTGGTTACGCCGAGCAATCCAGTAATTTCAAGGGCAAGTGAGCTCCACAAATCCGAGGATGAATCTGAGTGAGCTGGTGGTCTGGAACTTGCTGTGGCACCGCCACCCCACAAAAAGGGGAAGGGATGGGGTTTCGGGAAAATTCAAGCAGAGTCTTGACAAAAAAAAGAGAGGGCTGGTGTTTTGCGCAAAGCTGGGCACAAAACAAGGGCAGCTCCTACAACCCTTCTTGCACGCCAGGGATGATGGCAGGCTGGGAGAGAACGGCAAATGGGGAATCACAGCTGTGCCTTGTTGGGCTTCAGATACTGCGTGATCATCAGGACCGCTTTGTCTGTGCCGTCGTGGCACTTCACAGGAGTCCCGTCAGTGAGGGTCAGCTCAGAGTAGTTCAGCGTGCGCAGAGGTGACCCTCCAGTCTTGTTAGTGGCCATACCCTGCGACGCCTTTGCGGTGCACGTGCCAACGCTGAGTCTGACACCCAGCTCGGCCTGCCGTTTGAACATGATATTCGCAAGCTTCAACCCGAGCCCCTGCCTGCGTGTGCTGCTGTCCTTAGCCACACACAAGATCTGGCCAAAACCAATATCGCCAAAGCTGGCGAGCTCTTCTGTGCCGTGCACATCCTTGAGAAGGGGGTTTGCCAACAGGTCCTGAGGGAGCTCCTGCTCCATGTCGACCAGCACCTTGATCAGCATGTTGAGGGCGTGCTGCTGCTCGCACACGTCACCCACAGGGGAGTCGCTGTCAGAACCCTCTGCGGTGGGGCCCATGTAGTCCCGCACGCTGACCAGCTTGTTGAGGATCACACCCAGCAGGATGCCGCCCTGCCCTTCTGCCACAAAGCTTGTCGGCTTCTCGACACAGTCCATTGCGATGCTCGACAGCAGCTCGCGCAGGGGTGGGAACTCCGGTGACAGATTCAACGCCTTCGTCAGTGGCTCCGTCGTGATGAAGTGCTTCAGGAGGAAGTCCACAATTCTGTCCACATCGTTGCGGGTCGCTGTCCTGAGCTGCGGGGCGGACAACACGGCAGACATGTTGCTGAGGAAGGTGCTGGTGTGGTGTGTGTGGGGTAACCTGCGGTGGGTGCGTTGGACGACGATGCACAAAACGAGCAACACACTGCACTGCCCCCGACAACTGCAGCGGCTCTGCGGTATAAACCAAGGGTGGTGGTGCCACAGACCTGCACCTTGCATTCTCTGACACACCGACACCACGATGCAGCCAGTCCAGCCACGGGCTGGCTGGGGTCACCCAGCGACCCACCTGAATGCGATAGAAACCCACCCGTGGTCCAACGGCAAGAGGGGCGGGGTGCGGCGACAAATATGGCCCCGCACACGCTGAGCTTGAGACAAGTGTAGGTCGCACCGAGTGAACTCTTGTGTGCTGCCTCCACTGTCTCGAGAGGATATCCGTCTTGCAGAACGCAGCACGGGTGGCGCCTTGGGAGGGACAACATACAGACCACAAAGAAAGGAGCTGACATGCAAACCGACTGAAGCTCACAAGAAGGAGAGCAGCGGTAGGTTGGGGTCTTTGAACGCTGAACACCGAGGGTATTCCGAAGCTAGCATAAAATCCAAGGCGTCAGAAAGCTAATAGCCCTTTGGACAAGGCGTTCCATTGAAATAACACACAAGCACCGGCAAGTGTGCCTGTTGCTCGCACCACCCCAGACCCAGTCGAGCCCGTGGCAGGCAGCAGGCAGCCCAATGCCGGTATTCACTTTGGTGTTGCACTCAACACGACATGTCAGTCGTCTTCAGATAAATTGCATGGGGCGCACATGCGGTATCATAGTGGTAGTTCAGGAAGCAAAATGGGCTCTCAATTGCAGACACACGTAAATATTGATTCAGGGTTCCACACACACCCGCCGTTGTGGCAACCCACAACGATACGGGAGGTGCGGGAGAAGGATGGTATGACATGGGGGCGTGTGGGAGGTAGGGTGAAGCCAAGCAAGTACTAAAAGAACCACACTCCTTCCGCTGGTCGTAGAAACACACGGGAGTACGAGTATGTTTTGATGCACAGCTCCAACTCATTTCCGTTGAGCGTACACCTCCACAAAGCCGTGTTGAGGCCCTGTATAATGGCCTTGAAGTGATAAACTTGCAGCTTTCAGCTATGCGATTTCCTGCAAGCATTTTGCTCCCGATTTTCGCATTCCTTAGGAAAATATTGCAACGAAATTCTTTCTTATCTCCTTGATGCTAGGGGCCTCCACCGGTTTGACGGCCTGTACGAAACAGAGCGCCAGAATGGAGCATGACCGTTGGAAGCACACATTCACACATCATCGGAAGGAATGCACCTAAACACAAGACAATAACGGTGTTGTCAAACGGGAAGGGGAAAACAGAAAAGGCGGAGACACCACACGGCATCTCTTCATCGGTTCAGCTAATGTATACTGTGGGTCCCAGCGCTCAGTGGTGCACGAAAGAAATGTGATGGTGATCACAATCCTGCACTGTTGAGCGAACACCTCTCCCACCCTCCAATCTGAGGTGATACATTAGCAGAACCGTAACATGAAGGGTATGGGTCCGCTTGTGGGGGACGGGTAAATCATCAGGAGAGCATGTGTGCGGGACCTTTAGTACTGCCACTGTGCCAATGCTGTGTAACTTTGCAACAGAATGCTTGTGAGGGCACGCAGTTCGCCTTGCTCCCACCACCTTTCGTTGCACAGCCTTGAGTGCGAAGCGGCATTACGGGGCCCCAACGTGAAGCTCCAGCCAGACGAATTTCCCCGGTGAAAAGGATGCAAAGAACCGAAATAACTACGTTACCAAGCGTTGCTTCACTCACGACAGGGAAGAAAATAACCCAGACGTGTGCCGGTCGAACAAAACAAGCAATCCGGAAACGGGAAGGCAGGGTCGCGCAGCCTCTTTTCCGGGAAGGAACAACACGCCACGCTGACAAGAAGCTCGAAGCAACACCATGGCCGCCAGTTCAGAAACCCACGGCATGAGCCCCAGGCCTGCTCAACAACGGGCAGATTCAGGCCTGTGGCTCCGCCGGGAGGGCGGTAGTCTGACCTGGCCGATTCACCGGCCAGAATTCTGTTGTATTTTTAGGGTTCTTCACGAGTGAGGAACGGGGGCAGGGGTGGGTTTTCGTTATTTCGATTCAACACGGGAGCACTGTTCCAAACCGAAAGAGCACCGACTGCCTGCGGCATGTCTCGCACATGCTCCGCACACCGCAAGCTGCCAGCGGAATCTGGATCTAGAGGTTGGCCTTGCCCAGCTTGGTCTTGCCCAGTGTGAGGTGCGAGAGGACGAGCACAGCCTTGTCTGTGCCGTCGTGGCATTTGATGGGCGTACCGTCACGGAGGGTCAGCTCGGAGTAGTCCAGCGTGCGGAGGGGCATGATCTCGTGCTTCATCATCATGCGCTGCGAGGCCTTGGCAGTGCATGTGCCGATCCCGATCCGAATGCCCTTGCGGAGGTTGGCACGGTGCAGCTCGATCAGCAGGAAGCCACCCACACCCAGCCTGCGTGCGCTCTCGTCCTTCGAAACTGCCACAATCTGGATGACAGAGATGTCGCCAACAGCACGGAGCTCCTCCTCGCTGCTGACGTGCTTCTGGACCTGCGGGTTTGCCAGCAGTGTCTGCAGCAGACCCTGCTCCATGTCGACCAGCACCTTGATCAGCATGTTGAGGGCGTGCTGCTGCTCGCACACGTCACCCACAAGGGAGTCGCTGTCAGAACCCTCTGCGGTGGGGTCGATGTAGTCCCGCACGTTGACCAGCTTGCTGAGTGCGACACCCAAGATCTGCCCGTTGCGCTCCGCCACAACGCTTGTCGGCTTCTCCACACCATCCATTGCGATGCTGTGCAGCAGCTCGCGCAGGGGTGGGAACTCCGGTGACAGATTCAGCGCCTTAGCCAGCGGCTCCGTCGTGATGAAGTGATCCAGGAGGAAGTCCACAATTCTGTCCACATCGGCAGAAGTTGCCGTCCTGCATTTCACGTTGAGATCCGACCGCAGAACTGGGTCAGGAACAGGCATCGTGTGGGTCAGGGGAGGTGGGGGGAGACGGGTCCAAAACCTGTGCCGTGTCGCCGGATAGGAGGTTGGTGCACAACATCGTGAAACAACAACTGACGAGCCAAACCCTTGGCCAGAAATGAGACTGGCCAAGCCCGTGACAACTCCACCAGCTGTTGCAAGGGGCGGCGGTGGGAGCGGGGGGGGGGGGGGGGGGGGAGGGGGCGCGTACACAACCGGACCCCGCAACATGCACACCACCACCCAATTGTGTCATATTGCCGCCTAATTTGTTAGGGCACTATTCCACACTGCTGAGACAACCTCTCTGTGGCCGCTCTTGAGAACTGCATTGGACGCTCCCACCAGCCAACGTCCCACGCCTCTGCATTTCCCACCACACTGGTGTGTTATGTGCAAAAAAAAGATGGAAGCAAAAGTCTCTAGTCACACGGAGACGGTGTGTGTGTGTGTGGTGGGGTGATACAACGCATCGGGGCGGATGCCCAGCGGCGCAGCGTTACCCTGCCTGCTGGGGCAGGGGGGGGAATCACGTTGCACCGCCCGAATCCGAACCCCATCTGCACCTCAGCCACCCACAAGCAAGAGCAGACACCTGCAATCTGCATGGCAGAACACAGGGGATCGCCTGCGGGAGTACAGCACCCCAAGGGCGTGGGCATGCACCCTTGGTGGTGGCTTCTGGGGTGCAGAGCCCGTCCTGTGAGACGGGGGGGGTGCCCACCACGGGGGGCGGGGCAGGCCCGTGGCCTGTGGCAGTACAGTACAGTCGTTGTGCGAGGGTGGTGAGGGGGGGGTGATGGATTGGACTATTCGGGTATTCTTCCTGAGCCGGAACCAGCTCCCGTTGCCGGAAAGCTGCCGGCACGTGAGGAACCCTCAGTCCAGTCCAGAGCGAGAGAGAGAGAGAGAGAGAGAGAGAGAACTTGTTTTGTAATGTGTTTGTTGCGTGAGGTCAATACAGATGATGCTTGGGTGGGAAGCTAGGGCGGGGCAGTCTCCGCGTGTAGCTCCCCGGCACCTCCTGCATACGCAGTGTGTGATATATGTGACGCACAAAACAAGTTCTCTTCGCAACGCTACGCTATTGCGTCCAAGAAGGCAGGGAGCTTGTTTGCGGGTTGTTGTTACACGAGGTTCATCCTCCGTGTAGCTCCTGGCGTGCGCAGTGGCGTCACTCAGTCGTGTGATGCAGAAACACAAGTGTCTTCATGATCGTGTCAAGACCTTGTGTGCTGCCGGTGGTTGCTGGTCATGCAGTATCCACGTGGGTCGTTGTGGAGATCGTGGAAAACAGTTACACGGCATCTCCTGAGTGCGCAGTGTGTGCGTGAATGACTGTCGTCACTCGGCACAAAAACAAGTCCTTTTCGAGACAATCCGCTCGTGCGTCCAAGAGAAGAGAACAGAGAAGATGCGATCGGACAAACCCTCCTGAGAGGATCCCTCAGAAGAACCCAGGCTCGGAGTTGCGTTCTTTGTTGGTACGAACGGTGCGGTCTCAGTGATGAGTTGCACCAAACGCTTTCACGGGCCTGGATCTTCGTTGGATAAAAAAATAGATAGAAAACCACGCCCCGGCAGAAACAATTCACTGCCAAGCCTCGCACTTTTTACGGGTTTGAATATACCAGCAGCAAGGGTGATGGGCCTAAACCCTGCACACAGTGCGCTGACGATGGAGTCTGGGAAGTGAGTATTCACAGGGTGAGAGTCCCGCAACAAGCAAGGGAGAAAAAGGCAAGAAACTGCCAGCTCCGTTGCATCCGCAGAAAAGAACAACATTCCCAATGATCCCTGCAACCTTCTGAAATAACACACACGGTGGGTGTTTGGTGGTGCTGACCGCGGCGGGGCGATCGTAACCGCTCAGGGATTTTCCACTGCCCAACAACCGTGACAAGCATGCAAATATAAAAACGGAGAAGTCACTGGCAGAGAGGACCAGAGGCCCTCAGCTCTATGACGGGCAACCCAGACCTACCCGGGGCATAATGTGGGCTGATCCGGCCTGGGGGAAACCTTAAATGTATGATTTTCCCCCCGTTGGGATTGTTGATTCGATGATCAACACACCCGATGCGGAAGATCGCGCCACTCGCGACAGACAATTCGCCTTTCCGGTTCGAAATTTGTTTCGGGTAATCATTTTTTTGATGTCGACAGCCACGAGCACTGCAAGAGCTAGGGTTCTGCACAGACCCGAACTGTCCCATTGACGCCCCTTCTCCTGCCGAGCAGGATGGAGGCATTTAAAGTTGGTGGGGGGGGGGGGGCATTTGCTCTCGGGTGCAGTCAGTGAACCCCAAACATAAGGGTAACACTAGCACAGGGTGACAGAGAGAAGGGCCTCCAGTGTCGACAATCACAAGCAAGCCTGATCCGTCTCGTTGTCGCCCCGCTTTCTGCAAGCAAGATACCGGGCACCGTGCTGGGTGACAGTCATCCAACAAACGTCGGTGGGGTCAACACCTGCCCGATTCTCACCTCGAAGCAGGCCTGTTGTAGTTTATTTTTTACTCTTTGGTTTTCGTTCTGTGCCTTTGTTGGCCAGCCGCGACGCGGCTTCCGGCACTCTTGAACTTCATGCTTCTGTTATATTTTTTTTGGTTCTGCCGTCTCACAGGGCTCATTTCGTTCTGCGGAGGCAACAAATCAAGGTAAAAAAAGATAGGGCTTGTTTGTACGGCAAGGCCGGGGGGGGGGAAAAGGGGAAGATGCAACAGGCGGGGTGCTTGTGCACATTGAATTGGCTGCCCCTTGTCTGGATATGCAGAAGCAACGTCCCGCATATCAGAAACAGACCCACAATCCGTATGCGGCCATCAGAGGGCTGACTGAGCTGACTTTCGCTAACAACCCGAACTGTGGACGACCTCAGCCGTGTCGACAGGATTTCCCTCAGAGCACGACTGAACAGTAGCCTTCACAAATGGGGTGGAGCTTGCCTGCACATCCTGGACGTGCGACGAATTCCCGCCGTCAGAACAGCAAAGAAGCAGTTGCTACTGTAAAGAAGCAAGGCTTTCAAAAAAGATAGGGCTGTTGTTTGTGCGCCAAATCCGGGGGGGTGAGTGCCCCCGCTATCTTTTTGACACTGAACACAGGAGTCGCTGGGTGGTTAAAAAAACAGTGAAAACCTACTGCAAAAAAAATTCTTGAAAGAAAAGGGGCCAGTTGTGATGGTGTTGCACGATTTTTTTGTCGACCGTGCCAAAGCAGCCAGCTGGCAGGCAGCTGGCTGGTGGTGCCCCTGAAGAAGCCGATTTACGTGGAAATGACGTAGTTCTTTTACGGTCTTCATGGGACACCAGCACATCTCCCCTTCTGTGATAATTGTCCCCGACACAGCCGACGGCCTCAACAACACGCTTGGCGACACCCACAGAGTGAGGGCAATGCGGAGTTGCCTCTACGAAGCGGCTCCAGTGCATCCTGAAGCAAAACCCTCGGGGCTCTGCTATTGTCCCAAACAAGAGAGATATGTCATGAAAAGACGAAATACGCGAGAGGTATTTGGGAAACGGGGTGGTAAGGGGTCACGGGAGGGGGTGGGAATTGGGGGAGATGATGAATACGCCGAGAAAAAGATGGGGCCTATGTGTTGTGTTGTGCGCCAATCATAAAGTGAGGCGGAGCAAAAGGCAAACGCCCCAGCCTTGCTGCTGGGGGTTGTCCTTTTGCGTGTTGTTTCCCAGAAGCGCTGCCCGTGCTATCGTGTCGCGGCACTGAACAGGAGGGTCCTGCTTGTGGTAAAAAAAGAGGAATTGTTTTCAGAACGAGGCGAGAAGGTCAGGGCATCCCGCTCCACTCAGCAGGATCGACCCGAGACCTGGCCCGAGGGAGGGGGGTAGGGGAGGGGTCCTAAAGTCGAGAAAAGAGGGAAGGTGCAGAGTCGAACATACTTCACCCAAAGCGTAATGTATGGCACTGCATGCGAGACATCGTGCACATCGTGCATATGATCGGCCTGTCTCATGACAGAATGCCGTGTGGGAAAAGTCGGGACTCCGACACACAGCTTCCGAAATCTGAAGTGTTGACCCTTCGTCCTGATGCAGGGAATCGGGGTAACATGATCAAGCCTCGGCAGCTGCCACTGCGTTTTTGACGCATGGTGCCACTTCGTCCCTGCCGCTTTGCAGCAGCTGCTTTCACTTGGTGTTCAGCTTATTTTGTTGCGTGGCGGGCACGACGCTTCCACACCGAATCCACCTATCTCGCCCGATGAAGAAGTGGTGTGCAGAGCACGGTGAGCAGAACCGACCGACACCTTCAGCACGATATGTCGTGCGTGAAAAAGGCACGGCGGGTGTGACGTGGCTGGTGCGCTCAAACTATAGTCCTGCCACCTCACACCCAACCCGCGACACAATCCACACGCCCGAGCGACGAGACCTACACTGTGCCCAGTTTCAACCTCTCTGCTCAACGGCCAAAGGGCGTTGTGCTCCGTCGGGATAATGAAGGGCGCCCGTGCCTGCCTGCCTGCCTGGAGCTGCTTGAAGGGTGACCCGCAGGTTCTGCTGTGCGAGAACCCTTTCACAGCCCACCTTGGGAGGCGCAAAGCCCCCAAAAGCACCGCCGCTGCGACACACCCCTCTCCCAGCAGAACGCCTGTTGTTGAAGTTGCCAGCGGGAGGACCCCTACCCTGCTGCTGGCACCACCACCACTATCCCCCACCCGCCCGCCCACGCCACTGCCACGCCACACCGCGGACCCCTTTGGCGCCACTGCCCTCACACCAACCCAATGCCTCACGGTGCACTCCTGACACGTGGTGTTCAGGATCCGTGATACCGGGGAGGGCCGTAGTGCGCACCGCCGTGCTGCTGCTGGGGGTACTGCGAGTGGGGCGCGGGCAGGGCAGGGGGGCCGACAGGGGCCACGCCCGCGCCGCCCCGATGCGGTTGGTGCAGCGGCGGCTGCTGCTGCTGCTGCTGCATCTGCAGGAACATCTGCGCATCATTCGGATTCGGCGGATACTGCACATAGTGCGACGGGGGGAGCTGTGCTGGCGGCGGGGGCGGAGGCGGCGGCGGCGGCTGCACCGCCGTTGCATAGGGGTGCATGCGGTACTCCTGGCGGTGCGGCTGCCGCTGCTGATGCCGCTGCTGCTGGTGCTGCTGCTGCTGCTGCCGCACCTGGTGGTGCCGGAAGGGACCGCCACCCTCCCCCATGTCGGCATCCCCGCCCACCTCGCCCTCCTCGGCATCGCCGTGCATGGCGTGCAGCTCGCTCCGCACGTCCTGCTTCACCTCCTCCGACAGGTGGTCCCCCGAGCCGTACGACAGCCACCTGAAGTTGGTGTGCAGCTCAGCGAGGTCCTGCGGTGAAGATGGTTTGCGGGCCGCACACACAGAACTGGGTCTGATGCCCACCTGCTACGGTGGCACGCACACTCCGCATTGCCTGGGCATACCTTCGGTGTCAGCACGGCATCAAGCACCCTACGCATTGCGGCAACCGACTCATGCACACGGTATGTCTCGGAGTAGACGTTGGCGCTGGCCTCCAACACGTGTGAGCCCCATTTGGTAGGGAGCTGCAAGAGGCTCTTCATCAGGAGGAGGCGGAAGCTGTCCGGCAGCGGGATGCCGTATCCCGGGTGCGAGCTGCCCCAGACGCCCACCGCCTTCGCGACCTGCCCGTAGAGGTTGCAGACGTTCATCATCTGGTCGCGCCGGTGGGAGCCGCGCGACTCGATGACGCGGATGCGCTTCTGCATCACATCGACGGACACATCCGACAGATCCTCTATCTCACGCTCAGCCACCTCCTCCGCGAGCGGGCGGTCGGAGTAGCTCTCCGCGAGGACCTTCCCGAGTACGGCGCGCACTTCGCTTGTCATCACCGCGCATGATGCGTCGGGGTAGACAACGGACGTTATGTCAGGGCTGTGGGGTGGGGTGGGGGGAAATGTGCCGGAGAGGGTGGGGCTGGGTAGCGGACTGCACTGTATTGACTGTAAACAGGCCGTGTCGGCCCGTAAAGCACTGCCGCTGTCTGGCAAGCAGGTTTGCAACGGGATTGCGGTGCGCTGCAATTTTTCAATTTGCCACGATAAAACTGTCACTCGGCTCAACGATTTATCCTCATCACGCATGCCTGCACGCCCCAATGGTGAACAACCAACCAACCCGCAAAGTGTGGCCATGCTCACGGCTTCCCCTCCATACCGATGCCTCCCTGACGACAGAACCTCGATATTGCACAGCACCATATCCCCCACTGCCAAGCTCTGCCTCGGCAGCTCCAGCGCCTCAGCCGACGCAGACGGCTCCGGCCTGATGTACAGCCTCGACGGGAGGGCAGTCCCGTTGACACTCTGGCTCCCCGGCTTCAGCACGATCACCAGGGGCAGGGACGCGTCCGACGAGATGACGACTCTGCTGTCCGGGATGTGCCGCCGCGTCACCACACACGGCACCCTCTCGAGGGTTGCGAGCACCCCCCACCGCTGCGGCCCGTGGTGGCACTGCCCGTGCCTGGAGGACGCGGAGTCCTGCTGCGCCTGCTTCCCCTTCGGATTCCGCCCCTTGATGTCCTGCGGTGGGCTGCCCTTTTTGCCCCTGCCCTGCCCGCGCTTCCCCTTCCCGCCCTTGGGGTGCGGGAATGGGGCACGGGGCACAGGGGCAATATAAGGCGCGCCAGCTTCACCCTGCCCCGGCCCAGACGCATGCCTCAAGGCTGGGGCATACCCACCAACGCCCGAGGGGCTTGCGGACACAGGCAGTTGGTAACCAACAGATGAACCGGGAGGGACATAGGGCAATGGCGTGTACGGCTGTTGGTGCTGCTGCTGCTGTGGAACACCATGGTAGCCCACACCCTGACCTCCCTGGCCAGGAAACCCCCCCTGTGGAAGCGGGCCGACCCCTCCCACAGGCGGCGGGGCAGGGATTCCGGAAACCGGGGGGGCGTTGTGGTATATTGAAGCGTCGCCTGCCCCTTGGTGTGGCGGGTGCTGCTGCGGCTGCTGCTGCCACCCGTATGGGCCAGACATGGCTGGGGAGGGGTGGGGTGGGGAGGGAAGGAGGGAGTGGGGGGGAGGCGGGGGGGGTAAACGGCAATTCAAAAGAAAATGAAAAAAAAAGCAAGCGGAAATACAAAGAATGCGGGTGGCGAGGGTTGGGAGACGCGGCTGGCCTTTCAACCCCCAGCCGCACGACCACCACCCACCACCAACTCCAGCCACACACACGACTAGTCACTCACCTCGGTTCGCCTTCACCACCAACAGACTTGTCGGACAAAGCCCATGTGGTATAGTTTCTTTTGTTGGGTGAGTCAACCACCACAGCCCGAGCGTGTGCGAGACAGCCGAGCTTGCGGGGGTCCCTAGAAGGGACAAGTGCGTGCTTTATGAATTCCTGGGGTTGGGAGGCGTGCAGCCACAGTTCATCAGAGCTGCAAACTGCACTGTTTTTTTAAAGTTTTTTTTGAGTATTTTTTTTCTTTTTTTTTTTGAATTGCTTCCCTCCTCCTGGAGACGGCAACCAACCACCCGAAAAAGTACGAGACAGCGGTTGCGGTGTTGCCGTTCCAGAAATAGGAAATAGATCAAGCGGCAAAGGGGGAATGTGGGGACCAGCTTGATGAAAGGACAAATAGAAAGCGTGTAAGATGCGGCGGTGGCGGGCGCGAGGGAACGATCCACCCACCACCCACCACCAAAGAAAGCGGGCAGGGAGAGGGGAGGGGGGAGGGGGGGGACTTCAATAGAAAGTGTGTAAAATGTACATCTGTTTGCATTGGGGTGTTGTGCGGTGGTGCGGTGTCGTGTGGGTGTGGGGACACGTATCTGAATCATCATGGTGATCATGAGAACACACACTCCGCTGACGTGCCTGATGAGGCGGTTGTCTTTGCCCAGAAGCGCTGCCTGCCGTATACTATTGACACCGACAGCTGCCGTGTTGCTGTAACCAAAGGCCACGCCGAACTGCCAAAGCTAGATCCGCACACACACACACACATATCCCGCAAAGATACAATGGAACCCTGACTCCATCCTGCCAACCTACAGAAGGCACTTTGCAACATGGGACACTGGTTCTGTCGTACCCGACGAGTCCGAAACCTGCCTCAAGGGTCGTACTGTGACGTCCTCTTCTCAGGTGGAGGCCGCGTCACGCGGTAGAAACCGCAGGCAACAACCAGAGCGGCAAGGCCTGCGAGACTGTACTTCGCCGCCGCCTGCCCTTCCCAGCCTTTTTTCGCTATCGCGTTAGGGCACTGCGTGAATTTGTGGAAGTTGAACGCGCCGCCTGTGAAGCACCCGCAGGCCCGCAGACCACGCTTGCACGACATCCTGTGGTTGTTCCGCACCACATCAAACTGCACCGTGCCTTCGCGCTCCATGGTTAAGTCATCTCGCGGGAGCTTGGGCACCCATGAGCTGCGCCCGTCTTGGCCCATTGCGCTGCTCGGGGTTGCTGCCCTCGCCCACACACACTCCCCACATCTGATGTTTCAAAGGGGCGTTTCCGGCGAAGGGGAGAAAGGGGCGCGGGATGCGAAGGGGGGCCTTCCAGCGTTACACCCACAATGCGATGCATGCAAATCACAGCTTTGGAACACATCCAGACAGAAGCGTAGGGGCTGGGCGGGTGGGTGGGCGGGGCGGGGTGGGGGCGAAGGGGCCCGGGGTATCCAATCCAGCTCTAACGTTCCACCTCCTCTGAGGGTATCTGGGGTATCGGCATCTACTTACATGAATTTGCCTCGATGGGTTGAAGGGGGGTGGGGGGTGGGGGAGGGAGACCCAAGGGTGCAGGCCCCTCCTTTGGCCCTATTTGCCTCGAGCAGAACTTCTATTTTTCTTGAAATTGTTGACGAGTGGTGTGTGTGTGTGTGTGGTCTGGAAAAATTCTGATCATCACACACACACACACACACACACCCCCATTTTGTTTTGACATGTGGACGTCTCACGTCTCACCGAAGGAACTCTGGATCTCAATGATGACCACTGCCTCCACAGTCTTTTTTGACAGGACAAATTATACGCAAGGCCAGGGCAAGACGGCAAGGCAGGCTCAAGCGGGGCAGGACACACTGGTGATACAAGGGCCCCATACGCCCCACCCCTCTACACGCCTAGGGATACACCAGATGTTTGTGCCTGTCGAGCACTACGTCTGTCTGCTTGATCTTCGCCCCCAGCTTATGCGCGGATGCTTTGAGCGCTGCAATCTCCGCATCCTTCTTGCTGATCACATCCAGGACACGGTGCTGCACAGCCTGCAGCTCCTCGCTGTGCTTCTCACGCTGCTCCTCCATCTGCCCCTCTGCGGCCTCCCTCTGCGCGCCCAACGCATCGTTCGCCTTCTTCAATGCCAGGCGGAGCTGCTGCACATCCGCCTCCAGCTGCGCAACACGCGATTCATACTTCGCCGCAATCAGCGACTCCGCGTGGTTGAGCCGCGCCGCAAACTCCTCCTCATGCTGCGCACGCTCCTCCTCCACCCGCTCCTGCTCCCGCCTCCGCCGCGCCATCTCCGCAGTCAGGTCCTTCTCCTTCTCCGCCAGCACCAGGCGCACCTGCTTCAGCTCCTCCGCCACACTGCCCCCCTGCACCTCCGCCTTGTGCTGCTCACGCGACGCCGCTGCCAGCCGCTCCTTCAGCTGCCGCACCTCCGCCTCCGCCTCGTCCTCCATGCGCGCCGCCTCCTGCTCCATGCGGAACACCGCCTTCTCGATCTCCTCATTGCGCTGCTTGGTGAGGCGCCGCGCCAGCTGCTCTTCGTGCTCCTTCAGCGCCGCATCCTGCTCGCGCTGCAGCCGCATCCTCTCCACATCTAACGCACCGGCATGCTCCTTATCGAGGGCATCCCGCACCACATCCAGCTGCCGCTCCATCTCCAGGCGCACCTGGTGCTTCTCCTGCGCGAGGGAGTCCCTGAAAGCACGCGACGCCTCCTCCTCTTTGCGACGCGCGTCGCGCAGCTCCGACTCCGCCTCGCGGAGCTTCTGCCGCACCGCGGCCTTCTCCTCCTCCACACCCCTCTCGAGGAAGGAGCGCTCGTATGTGAATGTCTTCTGCAGCTCGTCGATGCGGGACTCATACTTCGCCGCCTGCTCGCGAAGCTTCGACCCGAAGTCCTCACGCATCTGCTGGGCAAGATCCTCGACCTCCGTGGCAGAGCGTGCGGTGGCGTGTGCCACGGCGTGCGCCTTTTCCGCGAGAAGCGCATCCTTCCTACGCATCTCCTCCTCGTGCTCCTCCTTGACGCGCCGCAGCTCCGCCTTGTGCTTGCTGAGCAGCTGCGAGATGTCGGGTTCCAACGCCTTCAGCGCGGCAGCCTTCATCTTCCGCGACTCATCCTGGACCCACTTCTCGCGCTTCTTCTTATCGGCGAGGGCGAGCTGGCTCTTCAGGCGTGTTGCCTGGCTGACCTGCTCCTGCTCTGCACGCGATTTGATCCGCTCGCACGCCTCCTGCGCCTGGGTGCGCTCCTTGGTGGCGGTATCGAGCTGCTTCACCAGCCCCTTCTTCTCCTCGATGAGCTGTTCGATGGTGTTGAGGTTGCGCTGCACGGCATGCTCGAAGTCAGTCTTCTGCAGCTTGAGCAGCGACTCCGCCTGCCGCGTCACGTCCTTCATGCGGGCATCCTCCGCCTTCTTCAGGGACCCGATCTCCCGCTTCAGGTCTTCCACCAGCCGGTCCTTCCCATCCACCTCGCGCTGGAGGCGGTCGATCTTTGCCTTCACCCCGACGAACATGCTCTCGGCTTCTGTGCCAGGGTCGCTCTCCAGCATGGAGTGCGCCTCGTGCCGATCCAGCACGGATTGGGTCAGCGGGGCTGCGTGTGGCATCACCCCCGCACCAAGGGAGATTGCATCAGAGGAGTCCAGCAGGATGCTGCCCGCGGCGCTTGGGGGGATGCTGGGAGCGACATTGCTTCCAGCCTCGACCTCGTCGAGGAAGTCGAGGATGTCGCTGTAAGCAGCAGTCGCCTTTGCCCGGAGGCTCGTGCTGCGTTGTCGGTGCGCAGCAGCGCTGCCCTGCCTGCGTGAGGAGAGCGACATCGGGGGGCGGGGCGGTGTCAGAGGCGCCGCCGGCACGACCTAACTGCCACAGAACGGCCCCAACCACCACACCGCACCCCTTGAGGATGTAAAAGAGAGCGCGCGAGAGGGGATCAGGTGAAGGTGTGGGTGAGGAGGGTGTGTGTGTGTGTATGGCCTGCCCCTGCCTTGAGATGTGGGTGTGTGGTGGTGGTGGTGGTGGGAGGGATGTGCAGTAGTGTTTGGTAATGGGTGTGATCTGTCAGTGCTGCAAAGGGTCCGGGTTTTGCTGATGCGCACGGCAGTGTGTTGTTGGCCCCCTGTGAAGGGCGCTGGGCTGTGAATCAGCAGTTTGGTTAGGCTATCTGGGTTCACAATATGTGACCTTATGTGACCGAAAAGAGTCCGGGTTTTGTTTGTGCGCACGAGCGGCAGTGTGTTGTGGCCCCTGTGAAGGGCGTTGCTGTGATAAAAGTGGTTTTGTGTTGCTCACTCAAAACACACTGCGCGCGGGTACGCTCCCACTGACTCTTTCGCTGTGACAAGCAAGCTTGTTTGGGCAAAAAAGCTGAAAAATCACCGTTGGTCACGTGAACCCAGATAGCCTATTGGTTGAAAATAGCGGGGGATTTCACGCGTGGGTGGGGGCGTGTGTGCTGCAGCATCCAACTGGTGTCAGAAAAATGGCCACCGCTTCCCCCGCAGCCGCAACATCCAGCTCCACCACAAAGCGACATCACAGCCGTGCAGGCGAGCGCAGGTCCTTTCCGAGGTTTCTATGCATCGCACTGCATCGAGTGCAGAAGGGCCGTTTGGGGCTCTTCCAGATGAGACGGGGGGTTGGTGCACAGAACAAGCCCAAAGGAAGAGGGGGATAGATAACAGCTGCCAGGCCCATGCTCACATGACGAACAGCGTGTAGTTCAGCAGCAGCGTCTTGATCTGCTGCGTTGCGGGGTCCTGTGTGCGGGTGTCGGTGTGCCCCTCTTCCATTACCCAAAGAAGGATGCAGATGTGCAGATTAGTTACACCAAAGGCATCGACAGACAACCTGACGTGGGACGACCACTCCCAGGCGTTTTCTCCTTCGGGCGCGGAGTTTTGGAGCAATTCGTCCCCAACCTCCTCAGCAGAAAGAAATCACCACAAGGCAGAATGACAAAGCTTGACGCCATGTCATCGATGTGACGGAGGCATACTTCAAGGTACTCCTTGTCGACGAAGTAGAAGACAGGCATCTCGATCAGTTCGTGCGGCTTGATGCGCTGTTCTTCGAAGCAGAAACACTGGATCTTGTTGAAGTAGGGCGCCGCCTGAGTGAGGGGGTGAGTGCGTGTGGAGGCATGCAGCAACCCCTCCCAACCGCAGGCATGCCTGTTCTTTTGATCTGCCTCTGCCTCAGGGTTTGGACAACACAACACAAATTCCCACGAGAGGCTCGCCTTCTGCACTGGGGCAAATCACCACCCCTATACACGCTAAACTGGTTGTTTTCGTGTTGGCCACATCAAGCGAATCTCTCCCGATGAATTATCACCAATGTCACACACAGAAATGACACGTCCATACATCGCTTGGCGCCACGTTGTAGGTCGAGAGGCCAATAAGCGTCTTGTCCGACTTGTTGTAGACGTTAAAGAAAGCAAGCGTGGGCTCCCCGATCAGAGTGTCGATGCTGGACTGCAGGGGGACAAACATGACGGGCGACACGCGCGACCCGACGCTCCCCCGGAACAGCACCGTCAGCACCGAGGCGATCTTCGGGAGGTTCCCCTCCCCGTCGAAGATATTCTCCATCGCCTCGCGGGCAGCGCCACCCACCTGCGGGGAAGACGTGCAGTACATCTTATACAGCGGCACAGCCATGAAGGACCCACCGAGGGAGAAGAGAGAGATCGTGGCGACGATGGCCGCCACCTTGTTGACCTGGCTCCGCAGCGTTTCCTTGTCGTGCACATTCCGCTCCCGCTGCTCACGGTCGTTTGTCTGTTCATGCTGTGCGCCCTGCAAGATCTTCTCCTCGTGGGTCACGGCAGCAAGGTTGATCCCGCTCTCTGCCTGCAGCTTCTTCTTCTCCTCCTTCGACATCTTTTTCCGGCTCCCCTCCGTCTCAGCGGCTAGCGCAGCCTTCAGGCTCCCACTGAAATTCGTCGGCGGAGCACTCTGGCACCGCAGCTGCAAGGTGAGAAATGCATGCCTTCGCCCAGCTGATCGACTGCAGCCCAAGGACAACGAGGTGTGCCCCCCAGCTGCAAGCCTCTGCAGGCAGCGCTGCACCGCAGCACGCTCCATGCGGTGCATGGGTGAAGAGAGGGGGGGGGTGTGTGGCAGAGGAGGCCCAGCCGTGCCTCTCTCAAGTCCTGGCGGGGTGGGTGTGGGGGTGGCGGGGTGGCGTGTGGATCCCTGGCAACCCCTGCGTGTGCGGTGTGCGATTGTCGTGGCACGCAAAACAAAGGTGGGGGAGGAGGGGGTGGGGGGGTGGGGTGGGGCGGGGATGCGAGAGGGAGGGGGAGTATAGCACGCAGCAACTTACACACCCCCCGGCACAACAAACAACAGCAGCAACAACAGCAACACAACAACCAAATCTGGGTTTTTTTCTTCCGGCTGACCTATTCCCTCACCAACCCCTCGATTCCTGCGCGGCCCGCTCTGTCCCACAAACCCCCCCCGCCACCGCCCTGTTATTTGCGATCTACAAACACAAAAACAAGCAAACAGGGCAGTATGGCCACACATCCCCCCCCCCACCCTTCCCAGACCCCAGGCTCCGACTGTGACCCGTAAAGCCATAGAAAACAACGGCCCAAAAGTTCGGAACAAAAAAAAACATGGTTTGGTGATCAATGCAACAGCAAAAAACAATGGCAGAACCCATCTGACAGTAGGCGAGGGTGGGCCAGACAGAATGCATACATGGGGTGGGGAAGGGGTGAATGATGTGTGTGTGTGTGTGTGTGGTGATCACATTTTTAGCGGGTAGATCCTGCGCGGATCATAGCCCACTCTCCATCTGTGTGTGCGTGGTGGTGGTGGTGGTGGTGGTGGTGGTGGTGGTGACAATTTTTAGGCGGCGGCAACCCGGAATGCCTCCGTCCTCTGTCTGTCTGTGTGTCGGTGTGTGCATGCATTGGACCCAATCGTGGAGATCGCAACAAAGAGCAGAACAGCAGGGCGATCGGCGTGCCCTACACTCCTGCAATAAAGGGATTCACACATGTGCGTGTGTGGAACGTTTGAACCATCGGTGTATCGATGACCAATAGCTGAAAGGCAGATCCCCTGACTCGAGAGTGAACACAGAGACTCGCTTTCCCGTACGTTTTTTTTTAGTGGCATCGATGGCACATCGACTTAGCAACGAGAACGGAATACAGCGACACAGCCTTACTGTGTGGCACTGTCTGGTAGCCCGCTTGCTGACAGTCCGAAGCTAGGCACGGCCACCATCACCTGCATAAGATAAAGAAGAAGGGGGAGACATTTCAACACCCGTTTGAGACAGTTCAGCGCAGCGCAACCATCTGTGGCAAAACTCTCTCTCTGATACACCCGACCCACCCACCCTCCCCCCCGCCCACTCGCACCGCTTCATCAGACCGGGGAGTGGGGCACGATGCCATGAAGGCTGGTTTGCGGTCTGCGGCTTATCATAAACAAGCACCCCGTTGCTGTGCTGACCCCGCCACTATATTGCTGGGGGCGCAATATTTTCGGTTTTTTTTGGCTGCAGGTTCATTTGGTCAGCACATATATAGGGCGGACACACCTGCAAACCCCTCCACACATTTTAAAAATGCGGAGAAGGATTTGCGGCGACACCCAAGAGACTTGATTGAGACGTTTTCATGGCTGGCTCACCACCGACGTGCCGACCAGGGCACAAACCCGAAGCTGCAGCTGGGGCCCTTCTGGCAAACAACCGCCAGCTTGGCACGACGGGAAGGTGTAGTGACGGAAGCAACAATTCCCTCAAGGCGGTATATTTTTCTTGCCTTCTGTTTGGCACAGTATACATTTTCCCCCAGCCTCTGCGGATCACAGAGCCCTCACACAATGCCATCAGGGCCAACGCATCTCCCTTACCCCCGACACCCCCGCCCCTCCAGAAATCCGTTGAATTGAATGTGTGTCAGGGGATAAGATAGGTCTGGTTTTCCGGTTTTCAAAACCAGGGTTTCCCGGTTTCCGGTTTTCTGGAAAAAAAAAAAGGGCCGATCGGATTTTCGCCGGTTTTTGGGGAACCTTTGTGACAGTCAACCAGTGGGACCATTAGCCAAAAATACTACGAGAAACACTTGGCCTCTATGCTGTGAGTGTTGCATTGGACGCTTCCACCTGTTGAACGGGCTCCACCTCTTGCACTTTGAACCCCC